>OX392518.1:14227166-14838416 GCA_947623375.1 Apotomis capreana
ATCTTGTCATAATCTGCGAGGGATGGCCGCAGTCGATGTCGATAGTGGTAGGTTTTCGGTTAGGTTTCGGTTGACCAAAACTTTTTTACATAGTAAGAAAACTACCGTGTGTCTCAGACATATTAATAGTTATTTGTTATGCAAGGCTGCAAAGTTGTTATTTGGCGCGAGTGTTGAAATTGAAAGCTGAGCGAGCGACGGTATCTAAGATTGAACCATGAGCGAAGCGAATGGTTCAAAGATAGATTCCTGAGCGTAGCGAGGCTTTCAAGACACGAGAAGCTAAATAATTTTGCAGCCATGCGGAACACACAATTTTTCACCTCACAACAGCGAGGAAAATGCAAGATTCAAGAAAAACATAAAAATAACCATTGAATTTTGCCTTCTATTTAACACATCAGAAAAACATAACACACTCAAATCCAAACCAAATAAATACGAGAGAAGCACATATTAAAAATTAAAAGTAATATGGCCGTAATTTGTATTATCGTCTTGTATATTTTATACTTGGGTTTTTCTTAAGCACTGTTATATTATATTTGTACTTGAAACTACTTGACACATCCGCTGTGAATGTGGGAGAATGGCATTCTGGGAAGGATTAGTCATGGCCACTCGGAAGTATTTTCCATAACACTTGCATTGGAAGTTATTGGACGATGGGATCCGAACATGATTATATCGGCTTTATCTTCTTTAAAAACGCCAATAGTTACGGCAAATTACTTATTGTCTCCAAATATTTATAACTAATCCTTTTTCGTTTTAATGCAGGCTTTTAGCATTGAATAAATACTCCAAATTGGGCTTATCTTTCTTGTTTTCTATATTTCTAGTAAGACAACAGTATGTATTCTCCACAGAACAAATTTACGTTGTTTACGTGCATTGAATTGTGAAAACTTCCAACTTTTTAATTATTATTTTTTTCTCGGGTGCGTTCAGAAATTACACTTATGTTCCAACTCTTATAACAAGTAAATATTAAAATGTTTGTTGTATTTAATATATTTTTTTAATATATTTACTAGTCAAAATATGTAAATGAAACTGAAATACTTACTATTAATATATATAAACATATTCAACATAAAATAAAGTGTAGAAAAAATAAAAACTTAAAAATCTGTAACCACAAACCAGGTTTCTGGACGTGATATTGTAGGTGTATTTTTTTTAAAGAAGTATTCAAACGTGCATATTATGATTTTAGCCAGCCTGACCAGATCGCCCTTTATTAGCGTGCGTGGATTGGTTTTTCGAAGATTTATCGACTGATAAAATCAGTCACGCGTTGAAGGAGTCTTAAAAAAAGTTTCATGCACCACAGAGAATCAAAATCGTCGTGCTCGAAATTCAAATGACTTTTGCACTACAGAGGTCCTTTGGGTCAGCCCAGTAGTGTCTTTTTGGACAAGGTTCCACGTGATTTTCATGGAGATGGTGCTGACGAACGAAGGAAAAACGATACCAAAAAAACGTAATTAAACTAAAAATTATATGTAGAACGCGTGGCGTTATCGACATGCGCCCATCCCACGACCGCATCACTAATTACAGGCGCAGACGGCGCGCCGGGTCGCGCCAAGGGTACGGTCCTCTCGACTGAATTTTTTCCCCACCCCACCACCCACCTCCGGCCCCCCTTTCCTGTCCCTCCCGGACCCTTCTTAACATTTCCCGCAAGACGCCTCGCCGTATATGGACCCCTGGTACCTACGACCCGGGTTATATACTTTTTTGGGTCCGGGTAGACCCTTTGAGGTATTTCCCACGAGTTGGGGACCTATATATCCCCTTTTCAGGTTGCGATCTTTGTGTTGGGATGCTTTGTTTCTTTGTTATGTATAAATATAAAAGTTTGGAATTCAAAAACGTTTGCGGCTACTACTTATTTGCGAGTTAAATTTTTGTTTTGAGTGTTGTGGCTTGTGGTGAATATCTTTAAATTAGTATTAACTTCGGATTGCCATAGTTAACATACCAGATCACAGTTTAGATTTCATGATCGGAAGGATTCTTATTATTTCTCAAAACAAAGCATTTATTTCATTTTGAATACCTAGTCGTGTGAATAAGGCTTCAATAAGGCTTCAGTAAGTGTCACTTCCGTCAAAAAATAGGTAGTCGACCAATTTCCTATTTCGACCTTTCCCGACTATCTGTATTCTTTTGTATACACAATTACTTGTATCGTTTCGTTTCCTTCCGTACATAATAATAGGCATAATGCCAATTTGAGGACGTCAATCGATTCTATATTGTATTGGGTTCAAATGTCTTTATGGGACTACACTTAGTACTCTAAAAGTCAGAAATCGCCTGGTTACAACAAAAATTCACAAAATTTCTGTCACTACTCTTCAAACCTCGTATCTAGTGAGTAGATTGACAATGAGATACGAGCTTTGTTTTAAGTAGGTATGTTGGTTGTCAACAGACAAAATGACCGTTGAAGACACATTCCTACGAAGCTCTGATATTTTTCTATTTTTTTTTATTCAAAATAGCCATGCATTTAATATCGATTGCACCTGATGTTCAACAATAATAGAAGATGCCTATTCACTCTCGACTTGAAGAGATCCAAGTTATATTTTTCAGGGAACAGGTGCGCAGGAAGAGAGTTCCATTTCTTAATGCTCCATACAAATAGCCGTCATACCGAGTCGTCATCGTCAAGAAAAGATACCAATATATGTATGGAAAAACAACTAATTTGCGATTTTGGCCGTGAAAAAGTGCGTTTAAGTACAAACATGGTTGTTGTACAATTATTGTATTGTTGAATTATGAGGATTGTAAAAACATTTCAAATTTGCTTTTAGATTTAAAAGATATAACCATAATGGTGTACTGCCTTTTCGCCGAATTATGTTTCGTCAAATTTCATTTGGCAACCAACTTTTCGCCGAAGTTTTATTACGCAAACCAATCCTTGGCATAATTTTACTTGGTAATTTTTTTATTTCGCTACATTTTTATATTCCAAAATTTTATTATGTCAAATTTTATGTGGTAAATAATTGTGTAGGAAATAATTTGCTAAGGCAAATAACATATCGTCAAATTTTATGTGGTAAATAATTGTGTAGCAAATGATTTGCTTAGTCAAAATAGTCAAATAACGATTCATCAAAAGCCATTTGGGCAAATTACCTACAACCATTGGTTACAGTATGATGATAGTACAAAATAAAACACAAATATAAACCGAAAACAATATTTTTTAATCAAAATCAATTTGTTGTACTTGTCATACGTATGTATGTGAGCAGATCCGACTCGGCCGGGTTAGGTTAGGTTAGTTTTTTTTTTATATCCCTAAAAAACGCTCCTTTTGCTTTACTTGTGATACGTATGTATGTGAGCAGATCCGACTCGGCCGGGTTAGGTTAGGTTAGTTTTTTTTATATCCCTTAAAAACGCTCCTTTTGTTGTACTTGTGATACGTATGTATGTGAACTGTAGGAATTCTAGCCGTCGGGATTACAGTCTTCGGGATTACAGTCTTCGGGATTACAGTCTTCGGGATTACAGTCTTCGGGATTACAGTCTTCGGGACGAAACTGCTCCCAGAGATGTAGGTTAGGGTTATTTTTTTTTATGCACACACGCACATTAACTATCAGCGATGATAACTCAAGAATGAAATGCTATTTTGAGCCACAAAGTATGCAAACAAAAGTACCCTCTAAATTTAGGTGCATGGTGCATCACCCTACCCGCTTAATGCAATAAAATTATACTGCGATTTGCATAATGCCATTCAATATGTTGCTAAATCAAGGTATGCCAATCAATACATTTGACGAAAACATAATTGACATCTTATAAAAATCCCAGATAATAATTGGTCTAACAATAGTTTATCAAATCATTAATTGGGAAAAGATATCAGTGCGAAACGTTGAGTTGGGAAATGAAAATTTGACCAAATAAAAATATGGGATACGTAGTTCGGCGAGTTAAGAATTTGCTAAATAATTTTCGGCGAAATATTAGTAAACCATCAATAATATCATCAAAGTCATCATCTCGTATTTCAAAATGATGACGTCAACTACTGACTTGACTTGTAAGGACAAGTGAAAGTCACAAAATTAGATATGAATAACTATTCGCAAGTGAGATATTGTCACAATCTTATTGTGTACTCGTATTGCGGTATAAGAATCTTATTCCCTGAAATGGTTTTTGATTAAACAGGTTGTAATAACATGGTAGGTATCCCAATTGTATCTGATCGTACGACCGTAAACTTAAGTCGCATGGCAATTTGTAAAGTTCACATTTTTGAAATATAAAAAATAATAATTCGAAGACAAAGACGAATAGGCTAAGTAAAGTTATGTCATGATACAAAACGAGACAACCGCAAGTGATCATTTATAATACCAGTCCGGCCATTTGGCAAGTGAACTAAGGTTGCCTATACGGTGAGGTTGAGTATACGCTGAGTTCACCTGCGCTGCGATGGGAGCCCTCCACAGAGTAGCCATAGCGGTGCGCGTCCCTTAAGTGCCTCTGTCACGAGGCAAAAGCAAAAGGCGAACAAAGTAACGGAGCCTCTCGGCCCGCCTACACTCCTGGTAGGAATAGCCGGCGCGCCGGGAGGCAAACTTTGATACTCCGAAACCAACCCCCCGTTCCTACCACCCTGGTACCCAAGCCCACCCACTACGGGGCTTTGAGGACGTCTTTGAGCCAAACTTTAGCGAGGAAAACCCCAAAATTCAAGTTGGCCCCGGCCCGATTACGATGTTGGCAATATCTTTGAAATTTTCTGCTCTCTTGGTGAATCGGGGTGGGGTTTGGATTTTGAGGCTTTGCTTCAATAAAGAAGTTTTTATGTGCGCTGCCACAAAACTTTGCTGAGGAAATAATTAAAAGCTTTATTTTTTTTTAATAAAATTAATACCTATTTACTTGCTTAATATTTGTTTATAATCAAGATGAAAATAGATATAGGTAGAGCTAATAATGCTGATGCAAAACTACAGTTAATTAAGAGGCCTTATTCCTTTTAAATGTTGATTGTTTTAGACATTTTTCTCCATGATGAAACATGTTTCTTAACATATTATTGATGTTACTATCTAGAACAGGGATATTAGGATGTATTGGTATATATTTAAATTAAAGTTTGAATTTTTCATTGATACATTTTGTTTCAAAACCTACTCGAATTTGACAAAATTCACGCTGAAAATTAGTTTTTTTAACTTATTTTCGGCTACACGCAATGAAAGCATGAAATAGCTAAGTTACTACCTAGAACTCGGGAAACTCTATTATTTACTTCAAAAAGTTCGTTGAAATTATCAATATACTTGTCATAATATGTATTTTTTTTTAAAGGAATAATGCCTTAAAATCAGTGCTAATGTTAGTTAGGTCATGTTTAAGTTCAGTAATATAAAAAAAAAGTGTGTGTGTCAGCTCCGACGCACGACTGGAGTTTACTCTTCAGGCCAGGCGCGCACCTTTTTTTTAGTCGCGCGATAATTTTGTCGCAGAAATAAGCGTACTTCTGGGTTTATGAAAATCGTGGTGCGCGCACTCTCATATAAACCCATATCTTGCATTTATGCGACAAAATTATCGCGCGACTAAAATCGTGGTGCGCGCCTGGCCTTAAGAACGATTATAAAATATATACTCAATACTCAATACGTTTATTGCACATAATGATTAGTAAATAGTTTAAGTATCACATTATGTACCCTGTTGGGTGCTGCAAACAAGAACGAGAAGGTAGGCACTTACATAATATTAATATACGAGTATAATATACAGCAAAATTACAATATTTTACAAGGAAAATTTACTTCCGATTCATTTTTAACAAATTGGAGAGATCATGAGTAGTAACTAAATAAGGAAGCGTGATGTAAAGCACCCTCGAGTGGCTAGTTTAGTTACTATAGTCTGCAGTGCTACGGAAAAAATGGGCAAGTGCGAGTCCGACTGGCGCATAAAGGGTTCCGTACCATAATCTATAACAAGTTTGGTGTATGGGAGCCCCCCTTAAATATTTATTTTATTTTATTTTTACTATATGTTGTTATAGCGGCAATAGAAATACATCATCTGTGAAAATTTCAACTGTCTAGCTATCACCGTTCTTGAGATACAGCCTGGTGACAGACGGACGGACGGATGGACGGACGGACAGCGAAGTCTCAGTAATAGGCTCCCGTTTTTACCCTTTGGGTACGGAACCCTAAAAAAACGTATCTTACTATGAAATCCATACAAAGATACGACCTTATTAATTAAGGAGCTTTGATCATTTTTATGAACATGCCAGCTCCAGCAGGCCTAATACACAACATCATTCATCTAAAAGACATAGATAAATAAAAACATAAACCGTATAAACTTAAAAATAACATGTACACGAAAACAACTAAATTTGTATACACTATTTACATAAAAAAAACTGTATACAAATTTAGCCGATTCCGATAAGGGTTCCGCCAATATTGAATTGAACATTACATTCATGAAAGATCTGGTATTAGACCTAGCCATTTACATTAGACAAAAACAAATGTACAAAATCACCTTCCTTAAAAAAATCCTTAAATAAATCCAAAATCTCCTTAACAACAACTCCAAACAGCGTTTTGAACTTCTCCTCCCAACTTTCGGTAGAAAACAAAATATCCTTCGTCTTCTCAACCAGCCTTTCAAAAGTAATACGTCTCTTCTTCTTGTTCTTATTTTGTCTTTGATCTTCCATATCAGCCCGCTCAATAGTAGGTTGATTGACCAATAGACACTCGGACCTCTTCACATCTGTTACTCTTTTTGACTTCCGCGGCTTACGAACCTCTTGTTGTGGCTCGCTCTCTAATCTGTACTGACTTACTGATCGCTGGCCCTCAGCCTGACAGACAGAATCTTCAGACTCTTTAGATTGTAACGGCTTCGACAAAGCAGCATCTCTATATGACTTTCCAAAACTTAAGTCATTCTCAAAAACAGATGGCGCATCCTGACTACAAACATCCGTATTCTTTTTTTCCTTATTTTGCATATACAACCAAAAAGCCCGTTTATATATACATCCCTCAGCAGACATAATCCTGCGAATTTCTTACTCCTTCACAAAAACCGGGCACGACTTAGAGCCTTATCACACTTGCGATTTGCGAGCGTATTTTGTATGAAGGCGATCGCGCAGCGTGTACGCCGCGTCGCTTATTTGTATAGAAAATACGCTCGCAAATCGCAAGTGTGATAAGGCCCTTATCTAAGGCCATATGGCTGGCTGGCTGCCTTTACAATTAATGTATCTAAAAATAGTCGTTTCGCAATTGGCATGCTCCCCGCCGCATTTCGGACAAGTAACTTTAGTAGTAGGACAAAACCTGCTCAGATGGCCGAACTTACAACATCTTGAACATTGGGTAACCGGGAAAGTGTACTGATTTACCTTAAATCGGCAACCGTAGGCATAAACATATGGCGGTAAAGAAGTTCCCTTAAAACACAGACGAATAGCTTCAGCCTTAACCCAACGCCCATCATGATCCAAACGGTTCAGTCTACATATTGACAAAATGTCTTCAGACCCTTCAATATTCTTTAAAAATTCGTCTTCCTCAACCTCCAACTCAACCTGCCTTATAATTCCATAAGTGCAGCATGCCATATTAGACCAATAAGAACGTCTCGTCTCATTGTTAAACTCCTGAGAAGCCAGAAGCTTCTCCGCATCATCCTTAGAGTTAAACTGTATGCGAACTTTACGTGGACCCATAAATTTGACGGATAAAATTCCTTTTATACCCTTAAATTGCAGCAACTTTGCCAAACCAATCTGTTTCGGTAAATCTTCTTTTGACACTATATAAACTTCAAATAGCTTTTCAGGCACACCGTCCGGCTCCAGCTGCGTTTTGGCGGTTGCTAAAACCCGCAAGCGTTTAGGTTTCCTGCCTATTGTGATAAAACTATCACTACAACCACAGCTTTCGTCGCTCAGACCACAAGCACGCTTCACCGCTATACGCTGCACATCCGACATGGACTCAGCGTTCGATACAATATCCGATTGACTCGGCCCTGCCTTATTATCAAACTCCACTTCAGATAGCCACGACGGAGCTGCCCGCTGCCCACATTCTAAAAGTGACGTATCACTCACGACACCGACTTGACTCACTCATCGCAAAAACAGCGAAAAGGACTCTAAAACTGAATTAACTTATAAATAAAATAAAATTTGATAACATTTTCAACCGTCGCCTTTGACAACCAAACGGGTTGGGGTATAGCAAAAGGGGCCCTATTTTTAGGACAGAAAATTTACGACCAAAAATTTTTTTTTGTTTGTTTGGGCTTAAATTAGATTGAATCTTGTATATAACGCTAAAATAAGCATATTTTATTCTTTAAACTTTTTCTCTCAGATCGATATTTACCGAAATATTGGGGTTCAAAGGGGCGCGGGACTTAGAAAATGTTTGATTGTGGTATGTCATTATAACACTTATTTTTTATGATGCTATCGTATAGATAGACGCTAAAATAAGCATGTTTTGTATGGGCAACTTTTCTCTAAACTTAATAATTACCGAGATATTGAGGTTTTAAGGTAAAACTGCTTGCTGAAAATGGACCTTGCCAAATACTGACTTGCACACTAATTATCCTCGCACTGCATGCACACTAAGATCTGACTCGGCTGGGTTAGGTTAGGTTAGTTTTTTTTTTATATATCCCGTAAAACAGTTTTGCAAATACATATTCGAACGACCTTAAAATCTAATTTAAGCCTGAAAATGCGAAAAATTTAAAGTTTTTTTTTTAACCCCTTTATCTCGGTAAATATTACTCTGAGTGAAAAAGTTTAAAGAACAAAATATGTTTTTTTTAGCGTAATCTACAAGATTCAATCTAATTTAAGCCCAAAAACAGCAAAAAAAATCAATTCAAAAATTTTAAGTCCTAAAATAGGGCCCCTTTTGCTATACTCCGACCACCAAACGTCAATCCTCGCAATACTTATATTTTTGGAACGTATTCTACCGTGCTAATTTAAAAAGTCGTATCTCAGTATACGATCGGGGTAAAAATACGACTTCTTAATTTAGCAGGTTATGCGTTAAGCGTTATAGACTAAGCTCCCGATATAAAATGACCTTCACAGAGATGTTTATTTGATGAAATGTATTTTATATTTAGTTTAAAATGTCAATAAATATATTGCATATGGGTTGCCTAACAAATTTTAGTCCAGGGTATGTTTAGTTTAAAACTAAAAAAATTTTTTACATTTCACCGATTTGATTATTAGATAAAGGCTTATTATTTTCGCGGCGACAGAAAAATGAAAGAGCAGCAAACTATTTGCAACTAAAATAATAACTTGTCAGCGATTATATATTTTGGCAATCATTTATATTAAATGAGCTTTAAACTAAGGATATTTTAAAATTCAAATTATGGCAGCTACTTTAAGGTAGCAGAAATAATAAACAAGATTACTGAAATCATAGGCGAGGTACTATAAATAATGACTTGGCGACTAATATTAGCAGAAGATCCGACTCGGCCGGGTTAGGTTAGGTTGGTTTTTTTTTATATCCCTAAAAAGCGCTCCTTTTAATTTTTTTATGACCTTGATTTATTTTATATGCAATCTCCATTGAACAATTAGAGTAGGCCATTTTCAACTTTTTATCCGCTTTCATGTTTCCGCTTAATTAGTTAATTCAGTGGCCAAAACTCGATGCTAGTTTATATTGAAACAAAGCCGAAAATTGATTACTTAGCTGCTACTTTTTACTTTATTAGTCTCCGAAATTAGTCGCCAACTTATTATTTTTGCTACCCCCTTTAATTTTTTATAAATCCCTAAATCAGATTAATTTGTCGCCGCGTTAAATACATGCCTTAGATAAATTCGTAATTAAATAATCTTTAATTTTATTTAATTTCAATTCAACAATCAGACCTTTGCAGAATGCTAGTAGGTATAGATTTACCTGTTTATACCTGGCTACCCAAAAGTTGTGACGGGAAAAGAATAGGCAACCTAACGTTTGCATATTCTATGGGCTTCATACTTTCGATTGGTATAGAATTTATTTAATATTAATCAAACCGGTGAAATGTTTAAAACAATTTTTTATTATTATTAATTAAACATACCCTGGACTAAAAATTGTTAGGCAACCCATATGCAATATAATTATCGACATATTAAATTAAATATAAAATACATTTCATCAAATAAACATCTCGGTGAAGGTTATTTTATATCTATCGGGTCCTTAGTCTATAGCGCTTAACGCATAACCTGCTAAATTACGAAGTCGTATTTTTACCCCGATCGTATACTGAGATACGACTTTTTAAATTAGCACGGCAGATACGTTTGATTTTACACCCCATATTTTTCATACCCCGGGCTTATATATGAAAATCGATTCTTAAGGAGTAAACTCCAATAAACTCCAGAAAGCTGAGACGTTTTTATTATTATTATATTAGGTACATTATAAATAGCATCGCAAATATTTTTTTCGGAAACTTTCAAGACCACACGTTGATGTCTTTTCTTTGACATATTTCTTAAGAACACTTCCCGTTTTTTTAAACTTTATTCAACAATTTTACAGTTCTTGTCATACTGATATTTATATATGTATGTAGTTATGTACAGACATGGGCTAACCTCTGAAAGATTTTTCCTTTGTAAGGTAGGTTCGAAAATCAGCTGTGTATCTATATCCACTACCTTCAAATCATGTAAAGAAACTACCTACTTGTTGTTTATAGCGATTTTTGGTAATCATAGCAATATCCAATTTACAAAGACACATTAGAGGCTCGCTTCTTTTTAAATTAGCGTACCAAAGTGAGCTACCAGGAGTTATTCCTTCATTTTCATCATTCGTACCAGGCGCACATGTTTGCGAGGAGGCTTTTTTATACCGATCTGCATTCTGACGGAGGAAATGCCATGTTAGACGTTACTCATTATGTATGAGCGCTTACTTTGATGCTCGTATAATACAGGTCAGGAATCGAAGATGTGGATTATAAACAGTTGTACTCATGGTAGGTCTAAGAGCTACTTAAGAGGTACTTAAGAAAACATTTAAAATAAAAAATGACGGGAAAAAGTGGTTGATGCTTGAACTTACTCGTTCATCAATTCCTTACTTTCCGGCCTCTATGACAATAGATTCTAGCTTGACAAAGTGGAAGATACCAGGAGCTATTTTCCTACATTCTCATCATTCGTACCAGGCGCACATGTTTGCGAGGAGGCTGGCCCAGTGTTTTTATTCCGATCTGCATTCTGACTTCTGACGAAGGAAATGCCATATTGGACGTTACTCATTGTGTATGAGCGCTAACTTTGATGCACTCGTATAAGTAATTATACCTAGATCGGGAATCGAAGATGTGGATTGTAAACAGTTGTACCTACTCATGGTAGGTCTAAGAGCAGGCTTTACTTACGAAAAAAGATATAAATTAAATAAAAAATGACCGGATATTTTTTTTTTGTCAACGTTGCAATTTTATGTGAATAATCATTTCCCCTGCGGTTCGGCGCTCGATCTTACTCGTTCATCAATTGCTTACTTTCCGGCCTCTATGACAATAGATTTTATTTAGCTTGGACACAGTAGGAGTTATTTTCCTTAATTCTCATCATTCGTACCAGGCGCACATGTTTGCAAGGAGGCTGGCCCAGTGTTTTTATTCCTATCCGAAGGAAATGCCATGTTGGACGTTACTCATTATGAGCGCTTACTTTGATGCAGTCGTATAAGTAATTATAGGTCGGGAATCGAAGATGTGGATTACAAACAGTTGTAGTCAAGGTAGGTCAAGCGAGGACAGGTTTCTGTAATTGCAATTTTCAATGCTTATATTTTAATATAAGAACACCGGTCTATCTGAATTGTATACTAACCTGATCTTGGTCCGAATCCTGGCCGGGGCAAATATTTGTGTAAGAACTCGAATATATGTTCCTGGGTCATGGATGTTATCTATATATGTATTAATATAGATAACATCCATGAATGTTATTTATACAACGTGTCACTGGCCTCTGGACAAACATCAGTGTTAAGAAGACAAGCTACTTACGTCGGGGGTATTTCAATCTAGGTTATTTATCTCACAATTATGACGCGTGTAAAGCAACTGGATTTTTAGGGTTCCGTACCTCAGTCGGAAATAACGGAAGTCTACGGTCCCTTGAAGCTGTGAAAAAATCAAACTTCTACGTTAACGTGAAAAAAAGATACGACCGTTTATGTCGCAAAAAACGTACATTTCGACACTCTCAAGGGAATCAAAAATTATAGGGTACTTCCCGATGACCTAGAACTATGAAATTTGGCAATTAATATCGACACATACTACAAATACTTAAAAAGGTCTGAAAACTATACATTTGTAATGAAATCATAAAAAATTAAGTCCTTTTCAAACATCATATTTGGAGAACTCGGTTGCCCGGTCGGCGCGATACATTTCCGGTGCAAACTTAACTCAACCAGGCCAATTAAGATTGGATAAGTGAAAGTTTGTACGGAACCCTCGGTGCGCGAGTCAGACTCGCGCTTAGCCGGTTTTTTATAAAGCTTTATTATAGATGTTCTTTTCGACCCACAATAAATGGACAACGTGAAAGGAAAGGCTGTTGTTTTGTTCCTTTGCCCCGGGCGGGGTGGTACAAGGCGCAGTCCACTGAAAAAAGGGCTCCCTTGAAGATGAAAATATTTTTCAGGTTTGATTTTTTAAGGCTTTATCGTTGACTGTAATAATAATACGGCTACTTAAGTCAATTATGTTACATTTTGATAATATAATAATAAGCCGTTTTCTTGGTATTTTTGTGTTTCAAGGGCGGTATTGGAATTACAAATGAGAATTTGTGAAAATGATTCGATTTAACAAATAATCGGTGGAAAGATAAAACATCCCATTTCAATGTACTTAGAAAAATAGCTTTCTAACAAATAAACCACTTTTTAAATGTATTCATGAAGTCTAGCTAGACCTGAAAAATCGAAAGCAGAACATACATTTAGGATATACGACGCCACAGTAAGACTTACAGAAGCACCCTTCTCTGATTCGTCGGGGATTAAAGGTGCGCCCAGACCGCCGCTTAAAATACGGTGACGGTACGGAATCGCAGTGACGCATCGTATCCGTACCGTTTTTATCGCATGCCCTCCACACCGCCGCTTAAAATACGGAGTCGGTACGGAATCGCAGTGACGCATCGTATCCGTACCGTTTTTAACGCATGCCCTCCACACCGCTGCTTAAAATACGGAGACGGTACGGAATCGCAGTGACGCATTGTATCCATTGTATAATAATTCAGTGAATTAAGGAGTTTGACCTTACAAACGGTCCAGAAGTTTTGAATTTTTGATAATATGTTGTCTAGGATGGTTAGTGTTTAAAATGCAATTTTATTTAATAAAAAAATAACCGACTTCAAAATAACTGAAAAGCCGAAAATAACCCGTTCATGTACAGATTACATTTGAATCACTTTTTGAAGTCGGTGCCAAACCTCACGTAAACTAGAATATAAGATTATATAATATCGAACAAAAATTTGCGCAGCATCATTTTTCATTGTAAAAGTTGAGTGGTTTGGCACCGACTTCAAAAAGTGATTCAAATGTAATATGTACATGAACGGGTTATTTTCGGCTTTTCAGTTATTTTGAAGTCGGTTCTTTTTTTATAAAAAAAAAATGTATTTTAAACACTCACTAACCATCCTAGACAACATATTATCAAAAATTCAAAACTTCTGGACCGTTTGTAAGGTCAAACTCCTTAATTCACTGAATTATTATACAATGGATACAATGCGTCACTGCGATTCCGTACCGTCTCCGTATTTTAAGCAGCGGTGTGGAGGGCATGCGTTAAAAACGGTACGGATACGATGCGTCACTGCGATTCCGTACCGTCACCGTATTTTAAGCGGCGGTCTGGGCGCACCTTTAAAGTGAAAGAAAAGATAATACTAATTTAATTTTTATCTAATTATTACATACGGTTTTATTAAATTACGTTTATCTATAGGAAAAGACTGTTCAACTCTTCGTTTTAGCAAGATTTTCCGTAAAATTTTCCTTCATTCCCTAACGAGTTATGTATTCGCACTTATACATGTACCAGGGCACTATCGGCGAGTAGGAGGTGCGATGCACGGTAAACTCTCCGTAAATAAGCAAAGTAATACTGGAAGAGGAATTACCGCCTGCCCGCTGGTGCCCGGGTAAGGCAACCGGATATTTCTTTTAGCTGTCCAAAGAACCCCCCGGTCATAATGCCCTAGCGGGGGTCTAGGGGGGTTGATATAAAGATACAGGCCCCCACTTATCCCGGGACCATGCCCGGTCCTTTTGCTTTTATAGGGGGTGTGTATAAAACCGAATCGCCCGGTTTTAGCTGTGCTAGACTGTTACGACGGCCGGCGGCGGTCGCATTATGCCGCAACGAGCGGCTATATCTGATGCCCTGGTACTTAGATACAATGTTAAAGCGATGGGTTTGCTCGTTTATTAGTTCGGAGGGGGGATCGTCGGCAACTCAATTAAAAATGACATTTTGACGTTATGGTAATAGCAATAGCGTCAGAGTTGTGGCTGCCGGCGGTAACCTCTTTTGTGATCCGGGGATCTTTTCGGTTTGGAGATTAAGTGCGTCTCATCAATTGCACTTTCATTTTTGATACCTTTACCAGTTCGCACATATTGTTGTTTATATTACAATTGTACTATTTGTGGTAATTAATATATTATTTATATATTGCTTGTATCTTAGACACGCTCAGTACTACAACTCTACGTCCACTTGAAGTATCGCTGTTTAGCCCTATGGTTGCCTGGTAGAGAATGCTATTTGGCATTAAGCTCTAAATCCTTACTTAACGAGCCTACTCACAAATACTTCAGAAATGCAACCGGCTGGCAAGAACAGCCGGCCTCCGAAATTCGGACATGCGATTTTTTTTGTTCTAGTTGAAACGGAAACCCCTCGATTGCTTCACCAAGGTGTCATAAATTTATACATTTTATTTCCAAGTAACGCGTATACAAAAACCCGGATAAAATAACGCAGGTTGTATCTTCCAACAAAGGTACATACTAAGGGAAGTATCTTGACCGAATGTTTTATACGCACACAATGGGTAGAAGGGTCGTCCTTATTGTGCCGATCTTGCGATATTGCTTGATTGTAGTTGCAATATTAATTCCTGTCCCTATTACCAGGGCGACATGTGCTTCGAGAAGGTAACTACACTTCATTTCGATGGTTCAAGAGCGCGGGTGGTGGGGTTGCTCCCGTGTTGACCGCCACATGCTTAGTATCTTATAACTTAAGGGGAAGATTCATGGATGTAGGAACTAAATTATAAAGTTATTCGTATGCTTTTCATTTGTTGTGATTACATCATGTTGGAAGTTGAAGTGAGAATGGAAAGGGTTTGGTTAAAGTTTCTTTGCGAAGGAGGAAAGGGATCTTATTTCAGATTTTAGTACATTAATAATAAGAGGCAGATTTCCCAGGGCCACTGTATAACAAGTTTTGATAGAGATATAAAGTTATGATATTCTAGCTTAATTTTTCCATAATTATGCGGCCGTGGCTGTGGCTCTCGTATCGGACTATCCAGCCATCTCCGTAAGTGCCGCACTTTATGTCAATGATGAAAAGGCCAATGATGTTAAGGTTAACTAAGGAGATCAGAGAAAAGTCCGTAAATTTATCCTTATGTGCGTATTTGTTTACAAACTATAACTTACGGTGTTGGCAGAAGATAAAACTGGATAAAGACGGAAACATATATATTCATATAATGCTGAAATCACTCTCCGATGGGGAATCAATCTGTTTTCTACTTGATTTGGTACAGTCAAGTCTTACTCGGAAGTGTGTAGATGTAAATGAACTCGACTGTACATTGCTTGCCATAACACAGAAATCCAAACACACATTACTTCCTAAATTTTATATCCTATGTTTAGATAGAATTTGTGGTGCCGGTTGGGAACGCGCCCGGGAGGCGGGTGGAAGCCGTATAAAAACGACAATTTCCTCTAAACGCCGCGCCCGCCGCGCCCGTCGCGCCGCGCCCTCCGGTGCTAATTAACTGCCACAGCGGTTATGTCACCCTGGTACCCCTGTAGGGCGGTGTTTTTTTTTTAGAAGCACCTCTGAAACCTTGGTTAAAGGAAAACTAGAAAATACCATCTTCAAACTCAGGGAAAAGTTTATTCACTTTAAAAAGCACGAGTCGCTGAAAGCCTGAAACTGAATGGTCTTCAAATGACTCAACCGATTTCTGGATTCATTATTCATTTTCTAAATACGAGTGCTTAGTAATCAATCCAGAAATCTTCTAAAAAAATAAGCAAAAACCAATCGTCTGTCGCAAACACACTTACAATTATTTACACATTGAATAAGTTAAATATAAAGAAATTATATTTTGTAACGGACGAAAACAGGGTGTTGTTTTCGTCCGTTACAAAATATAATTTCTGATCTGATACGATTTTTATGTCACTCTAGTGATGTGGTACTAGGGTAATGTCATCCTCTGAAACCTCGGTTGAGTAGAAAACTAGATGGTTCAGAATATTCTGCCCGAGATTGCATAAAGATTTGCTAAAGTATAAAAGAGTCTTTGCTTGTGTAATCGACTTGAGTTGGGTATTAACCTACTATATTAGATTTTACAATACATACCTACTTGTAATACATTTAACCGATCTCAAAAGACGAGGTTCTCAAGTCGACGCGTCAGTTTTCAGTATTCCTCATAATTAAAAACAGAACTGTTTTATATTCGTTGAAAATTTTGTATTTAAGTTTTTGTAGGTTCTTTGAGCATATTGCATCGTACAAATTTAAATATGGCGTCGCATCGGTAGGGACCCGAGAGATTGCTACGAAGCAGGCGGCACGCCTCACGTGCGCTACGCCATTTTTGGGGAAATGCTACGAGCTACGGGCCTCTACGCCGTAGTACGAGATTTTTAAATTTTAAACTCGCAGCCGTGATTCTGCGCAATTCGACTGCATCTTCTATCTATCATATTTGTTTTTCTGAAATGCTATAAAGTACGTATATGTTTGTTTATGAAATTACAATTTTAAATTTAAAAACGAAAATTTATTAAGGTACCCGAAGTAGATCGCTATACACAAAGCACTATTCTTCAAGAAGCGAGTTCATTTCTATTCTAGATGTCTAAGTATCAGGAATAGAAAATAACTTGTCCTCGATTGCACCTAATATTAAGTGACAATAAGGCCTAAGATGGAACATGTTTGCCTAGAAGATGGCTATTCACTTTCGACTTGAAGAGAAAAAGGTGCGGAAGATAGTTCCACTCTTTTATAAACCATGTTTATAGTTAGTAAAAATGTCTCTCGATAGTTTTAATAATAATATTTCCTCTGCTCTATTTCTCTTAAGCTGGTTAAATCTACATACACATCAACGTATTACGTAGCTAGCGTTTAAAATAAATAAATATTAACGGACAATCTTACACAAATCGACCTAGTCCCAAACTAAGCAACGTTTCTACAATAGAGTACTAGAAAACGATATACATAATATATAAATACATATATAGATAACATTCACGACTCAAGAACAAATATTCCAGCTCATCACACAAATATTTGGCCCAGCCAGGATTCGAACCCAAGACCGCCGGCTCAGTAGATACACTACAAACTGCACCAACCGCATTGTCAAAATTACTAAGATAACTAAGATAACTAAACTAACTAACTAACTATTGTGGCGCAGTGACCCAAAGAGGATCTTGGCCTCCGAAACAAGAGAACGCCACCGGTCCCGATCCTGTGCTACTTCTTGCCAGTCATCGGCTTGAAAATCAAGATAACTAAGATAGGTGTAGTATATTCCCTATTCGTCTGACCTTTCTCACAATGCGCCTCTTTGAATTATTATACTTATACATAATTATTATTGTATATACGTAATTAATCTAATCTAGGACATTGGGTTGGGGAGCATAATTTGGCGTTTCAAATGTCATATGTCCGAGATATTCATTTATTTATTCATTTATTCATTGATTGCATCCATGGTACAAAGATATTATTACATATGAAAACAGTTTCTCATGGGCCCTGATAGGGCGTAGCAATTATAACATATAAATTAATTAATTAAGTGGTAATAAAAATTAAATATTTTATGATCATGCGTCATCAAAAAAATCTTGCAGGGTGTAATAACATTTTTTAATAAGAAAGTCCTTCAACCGTCTATTGAACTGCTGTTCTGTTGTTTGTTCTTTTATATCCTCGCTTATTTTATTATAAATTTTTATTGCCATCGCATTTGGGCTGGTTTTGTGTAGTTTAAGTCTGGATCTCGTGGTTGATGCCAAATTGTTTTTATACCTAGTTTCATAACGCCGTGGTCGATCTTTCAATTTCGAAAAAAATTGTGGATAATTTCTAACAAATTTACAAATTTCTAGAATATAGATCGAAGTCAGTGTCAGAATTTCGTATTCGACGAAATACGGTTTACAGCTATCCATATTTTTTATGTTCGCCAATATCCGTATGCACTTTTTCTGGAGAATAAATAGGTCGTTGATATCTGTGCTATTGCCCCAAAGGATAATACCATATTTTAGCCATGAATAAGCGTAAGCGTAATACGCGTTTAAGGCGCATCGAAAGTTTGTAGACTTTTTAATTCCCTTAACGCGTATAGGAATTTTGAAAGCTTATTTTTTATTTTTTGGATGTGTGGCTTCCAAATAATATGTGTGTCAATGTCCAATCCGAATATTGAATATCGCCGCGTTAAAATTGTTTCATTATCACTACATAGTATAAAACATAGTCGCTTCCTTCTGCCTGTACCTATGCATGCTTAGATCTTTAAAACGGATTTTTATGCGGTTTTTTTAACTAGGAATAAGTGCTTCAAGAGGAAAGTTTATATGTATAACACATGCATAATATATCATTGCACCCGTGCGAAGCCGGGGCGGGTTGCTAGTAACTAGAATATAATGACAAGTTCAGATTTTAGATACTATAGATAGACAAATCATTACTGATAATTATTATTTTATATTAATCTAGGCGCCTGGAGACCCTTTACATCTCTGAAAGTATAGGTTAAGTTTACTGTAATTTAATAGACCCGGAGACAATACACTATAAAATATGCCTTGTGATTTGTCTGCCGCATTCATTTTACTGTCATGATGTTATTACTATTGTAAAGCAAGCGGTGGTAGCCTAGTGGTTAGGGCATGCGACTTTCAATCCGGAGGTCGCGGGTTCGAACCCGGCCCGTACCAATGAGTTTTTCGGAACTTATGTACGGAATGTCATTTGATATTTACCACTCGCTTTTCGGTGAAGGAAAACATCGTGAGGAAACCACTTAAGCCCAATAAGGCCTAGTTTCCCCTCTGGGTTGGAAGGTCAGATGGCAGTCGCTTGCGTAAAAACTAGTGCCTACGCCACATCTTGGGATTTAGGTAGCCGACCCCGATTGAGAATTCATTCTCAAAAATGGGACAAAGGCTAGGAGGATGAGATGTTATTACTATTGTAAATTGTATTTTCTTATATGTAACTTAAAATAAAGACTTACCATGCAGCGAGGATGGTGGGGCAAAGGTATGAAAGCTGGAAATCAGTGATATTATTTCATTTATTTAAACTTTATTGCACATAACAAAAGTCAGTACAAATGGCGAACTTAATTTTAATAATATTTCGATATACAATGATGTTATGGCGACCTCGTGGGAGTTGCTGGTAGTACTAAGTACTTAACATCTACAAAATCTATGGACGCGTTTACAGGTATAAAAATGCAAACAAATTTCGTCCCTATGGTAAGCGGAACAAGACCTTTTACTTAATCACTGTCGCACAATGTTAGTTAACTATGTGGTCGTAATTTGAGATAAAGCTGAATTGGAGCCATCGCAGTGAGTCATCGAATATGGCCTAGATCCTCTCACTCATTATCTAATGCTGGACCAAATTAGTTCTTACGACTTGTAACTAAGGCACGATGACATGAATTAGGACATTGCTATTTAGTAACTACATATACCTGGTATAGGTACGTATATACGTATAAGTCTGTTATATGTACCTGTAGCTACCACAATCCAAAGTTATGTTGATGCTCCAAGGAGTTTGTTAATTCGGCAGTTTTACGAAATTTCTAAATTCAAAATAGCGTTGATATGGGTGTTTGTTCGTTTCATTTTTAGGGTTGAATTATCTCATTAAAGAAAGACAGAAAGAAATACTTTCGTATGTCCGGATGAGCGGATCTCTGGATTTCTGGCTGTCCTCGCCTGAACGTCGCATTTGTCAACTGTTTTTTAGTGAATTTCTAAGCAGGTTTAGATAGTACATAGATTTTGTTGTCTATTCAGGTTTTCGTTTCTTTTTTTTTTAATGGGATTGTTAACCGTAAAACAAGTCTCAGGGAAAAAACACAATCACAAGATACGACATCGTATCGTGGTATGACGCGACATCGTACCACGATGCGACGTCGTGAGATTGTAAAATAAAAATAAATGAACATCGGACAACCTCACACAAATCGATCTAGTCCCAAATTAAGCTCAAGAAGGCTTGTGTTATGGGTACTAGACGACGATATACGTACTTATATAGATAAATATATACTTAAATACATAGAACAACCATGACCCAAGCACAAATATTCGATTTCATCACACAAATATTTGCCCCGGCCGTTCGAACCCGGGACCTCCGGCTCAGTAGGCAGGTGTCTACAAACCGAGCCAAACGCGTCGTCAAAATGAATTTTAATTTTGCATCTTGTCACATGAAGATAAAGTTCATTCTGGATTTATGCATTTCCACGACACGACGTCGCATCCTGGCACGATGTCGCGTCGTACGACGATGCGATGTCGTGTCTTGTAATTATGACAAGACAACAATGTGTAGAAATTACAAGAGTCCTTGGAAAAAACAAAATAGTGTACAAATCGGGCTACAAACATAACGGGTCTGGAGTACCACAGGGTAGTATTCTAGGCCCATTATTGTTTTTGCTCTACATAAATGATTTGCCAAATGCCATAGACCACAAATGTATACTATTTGCAGACGACACAACGCTTATAATAAAAGATGATGATGATGTACATTTCCAGGATAAGATTAATAAGGCTCTTATAGACATCATAGCATGGTTAAAGAACAATAATTTACGTATTAATGTTAGTAAAACAAAACTGATAAAATTCCAGACATACAGAAGTAAAAATGTCCCTATAGAAATTAAATATCAAGACAATATAATAGAAGAAGTACAATCCACATCATTTTTAGGCTTAACCATTGATTGTTTCTGTAACTGGAAAAACCATATTGATAGTTTACGATGTCAGTTAGATCGCTTTATATATGTTATATGTATATCGTGTTCGAAATGTGGTTTCGGAGGCAGCCGCTCTATCGGCTTACCACGGTTATGTATCATCTCTTATGAGATACGGACTTATACTATGGGGTAATTCGGTGGATGCCAATATAATATTTAAAACACAAAAAAAATGTATAAGGGCTTTAACAGGTGCAGGATTGTCAGATCACTGTAGGCCTCTATTCCAGTGCAAAAAAAAATTGACATTGCCATCAATGTATATCTATGAAATGTGTATTGTATGTTCGTCAAAAACCATCCACAATGTTTCAAAACAATGACGTTGAAGTCAAAAAGAGGCACCCATAGAAATAAACTTTATATGCCGAAGACAAACCTAGCTCTCTCGAGGAATAATGTATACTGTATGGCGATAAAAATATTCAATAAATTTACAGACAAGTTCAAAGAATTGCCTTTTAAATCATTTCAGGGTGCATTATTTGACCATCTTTTAGACTCTTGTTATTATTCTGTGGAAGAGTTTATGGCAAATTGTAATTTATAATAAAATTATGAGGATTGGTAATTTTTTAGTATTAATTAATAATAAATATATTAGTAGAGAAGACTGACATATACAGCTGATTTTATTATTTATTTTTGTAATTGATCTTTATTATTGACATCATGTAAATTTAATTATTGAGAATGATCTATTATGAATTGTATTATTATTGTTATTATTTTTTTGTAATGTTTCATAAGTTTAAGGACATATTTTGGTATTAAAATTTAATATTTGTACGCCATATAATGGTAAAACAAGAAATGGACTATTTTATTAATTATAAGATCTAATTGTACTCTTGTTTACACAAATAAATAAATGATTATGATTATGATTATTATGATTATGTTTTGGCCCTTAAGTATTGCCACCATTTTGGAAAATGATCGCGAGGTCTGCAGCTGTACATTTATTAGGCGACATCTAGTCACAATAATAGGTACCCTAATTTCCACGATTGTCTGCAACATGTACTCTATGTATATACCTATACATTTCGTATGTATGTATACGTGACGCTGTTTGTGCCGCGCGAGCAAACACGGAGGATGGAGGATGCGAGGCTGCGACGTCTTGGAGCAACGCGGCGGGGCACCTCGTTGATTATATTTTCCTGGTATTCGGATACGTAATACCTAAGCTTTCCTATACACTTTTCCCAAAAACTAACGGGTTTGCGAATTTTGCGGTTTTTTTCAATAAGCGCTATTTTTAATTTCTATGAACTTTATATGCGACCGCCTATCTGAAGTATAATCTACGAAACAAAAAAGAATCATCAAAATCGATTCATAATTATTGGCGGACTGATCTCGTATACATACAAAAAAAAGTACAGTCGAATTGAGAACCTGCTCCTTTTTTGAAGTCGGACAGCTTGAGCACATAATAATTAAACATGATACCATAGCATTGCCACTTACATAGATAGTTACAAAGTTACATATGAATAGTATAAAAACTAGTATTATTTTTACAAGCTTACGTTAAAAGGTGAAAATTCCTTCCCCATGTGTGTTTCGTGTCGTGCGTAATGATGTTATGTTTCTGGGAGCGCATCTGTTCACAGAAGTCGTTTCTGCGAAAGTATATCTCAAGATGTTGTTCTACCGCAAGTACCGCAGCTAACTGCTACTATCATGCCTATCATATTCACAAAATACGCTGACTCCTGCGCCAACGTCCTTTAATGCTGTAATCAGACCTCTAGACAGAATCAAAACATTCGTAATCAAAGATTTCCTGTTTGGTTTCCGTTTCGCAAGTCTAGTCTATTTTGACCTGTTTTCTGCAACACTCACTACTACTGGGAATAAATATCCGAAATTTAATGTGAATTTTCAGACTAGCACTCAACAAATTATGAATTGTAACATGGATGAAATAATGAACTTAATTCTGTCAGTAGGCCACAAGTTTTACATGTCTGAATTTACCGGAATTTCACAAGAGGAGGAACTTCTCACCGCTGTTGAGAAGGAACGCCGAAAGAAACTCAACATTCGCGGATGTGACAAAATTGATCAAGGTTAGGATAATTTTCATTATTTATTTATTAAAACTTTATTGCACAAAAAAAGGCAGTACCAATGATGGACTTAATGCTAAATAGAATTCACTACTAGTCAACCATAGGGCTAAACAGAGATACTAGAATTGGTGCAGCAGAAATTGTTCTGATTTTAATGACATTAGTAATTGTATTTGACCCGCTTGACCTTATTAAAATGTAAATTAATCATTCCACGAACACAATCATTTTGGTCCCACCTATATTGCAGTGAGCTTATAATAATAACATGTATATGTATTCAGTACGTTGTATATGTATGAAGCATCCCACCGAAGCCTGTTGACGTGTGCGTGCACTGTAATTACATCATTATCTGCTCTTTGTAACTATGCATCCCTAGTATATGAGCGTATAATCCATATTATATACCTATCTGTATTATGTATGTTTCATATGCTTGATTGAACTACTTGGATTCACCCCTTAGCCGTACTTGAAATACGAAGTGATAGAAACATCCAATAATATTAAACAGAAAAGGTAGCAATATAAAATGAATAGATTAATATAGTTTAGGATTACGCATATTTAGAAAGATACGAATTTAGCAGGCAGCAAGGCGAGTCTCTTTCACCAAGCTTTCACCATTTAAATTTTTCTTTGAGGATGAGGTGAAAAATGTGGTGTGCATTTAAAAAATGAGGCATTACATGTTTCAAGAATGGAAGGAAGCAAGTCGTTAAGAACATTTCGAATTGACCAGAATGTGCATTGGAAAATTCGGTGATCGAGTTCAGATATGGAATCAGGGATACCCAGCTAGAATGATAGTTGCAATATTATCAAGTGATACATTTTTTCCCAATCGATTGTGCCCACATTGGGCGCAGAATGTGCGTGTGTTTCAAGTGTCATTGATGCATTTCGGTGTGGGTCGGGGGGGTGGGCCGTGGAGGCGGCCGGACGGACCGGCCCGACGCACCGCACACTGCCAGTTCGCGATCAGACTTAGGGCAGAGCACACGCGCGCTCCCCTGACAACTTGCTTGCGACTCGATCCGCTACCGAAATATCAACAAATCGCTTGCCAGACACTTTTGTGAACTAAAAAGGTTTGTTGCTAACAGTGCTTCCCTTGCATTTCTTGTTGCGTTTGGAAAAAAAAGTTGTAATTAGGCGGACAGCGCGCGAAGTTTATCATCTTGACATTCTAGTTTTTGCTCGAGTACAGGTTTGCATAAGGCTGACAGGAATGGACATAGGAACTCGCGATGAGTAAGTGGGCCTTGGTGTTAATGCGTGGTGACTGCAAAAAACGCAATTAGTCCATCTGAGCGGCTATCGTGTCTCTAAGTTTCCTTTGTTACGCCAGAAACTAGACAAGGCATTGTTATAGTGAATTTATTAGCCTGTTGACGGCCGTTAGTTGGTATCTCGCGATTTGGTATTTTTCGCTCGTTTTCCGAGTTCTCGAGCGATTTTCCTTTTGCACTCTAATTGAAGGTCTTAAGGTCAGTAGTAACGAGAACAAATTATTGCTGTTTGGAAACTTCAAGGCAAGTCTACACCGTAATAACAGTTTTGTGTTTATACAGCGTGTACTTTCTAAACGAACAAATTTTAAGTAATAATGGATTTAAGTGGTGGTAAGAAGTTTGTGAAATATAATAACAATAACTCTTGGTAGTTGAACGTAATATTTTTTTAAAGTTGTCTCTATTATTAAAAATATTTATTTGAGACTTCTTAGTGGCAAAGTCAGAAACAATCAATTATCAGTAAACTAATAAACTGTTGTTGCCGTACGTTGCCTGACGAAATAATTATAAGAAAGGAAATTATTTATTTTACAACAAAACATATCATAATGTGAATATTGATGTAAAGGTTCATTTAATCAATCTGGAATCAACATATGATTATGTGCAATATATAAAATTGAGTTCGTTAGTAAAGTACAGACACTCTTAAAATATACCTATGATCGTACACACGCTGTATAACGTGTTTTTCCGACAATTTTCTTTATTATTTCACATAAATAAGTACATAAGCGCGTTGTATAATGCCGATCATGTTAACTTATCTACCAGGCATGCAGACTGTTCAGAAGTTTACGTATCGAACGCAGCGAAGTTTGAAAGTAATTTTGGAGTGCAAGCGCGCGTCGAACTAATCACATCGTTCACGGTCCTTTGCTCGCTGATAACAACAGCGACGCCTGTTGCTCTAGTAACGAGTTTTCATTTTAAACCCCACTTTTATTGCGATTATGGCCTACTTTAGATATAGCATTCATTTACTAAAAGCATTGTTAAAAATGCAAAAAGTACAAACATCAAGAAACATGTAACGACAGAAAAATTGTGTTTTTCTCAGTCAAGCTTTTGACAACAGTAACTGTAATAGTCACTGAAACGTCGGGTCGGGAAGGCTCAAATAATGCATATAGGTAATCGATATAACTCGTAAAAATTGTTTTATTTAAACATCAAGCAGCCATAATTTGAATACCTTCTGAACCGGACCTTAATCGTTTCAAAGTATAAATACAAGCAAATACAAGTAATATACAAGCTTTGATTTGTGTAGGGCGAAATCGATACTTAAGTTTCCACGTGTCAATCGTAAAATAAAAGAAACCTCGAGGGCACCAAGGGGCTGTTTCAGGGATAATGAGACCCCCTCCGTGGTGGTGATATAAAACTGGGCGGGCGCCGACGGGGGCGTAATCAGGACAACCAGCTACGGAAAATGCTGAACGTACTAATAATTCACTAATTGCATAATTCACGTTTTTTTGAAGTTTGAGCGAATCTTTTCGGCTGGCACTTTTGTCTCCTGCTGTGGAGTTAACATGATATTGGGCTTATTAATCACTACATAGTATAAAACAAAGTCGCTTCCTGTCTGTCTGTGTCTAGTATGCATAGGTCTTTAAAACTACGCAACGGATTTTAATGCGGTTAATACAGCGGATAATACATGCAAAATATAGTAAAGAAACACTCCGAGGTTCCGTGCGAAGCCGGGGCGGGTCGCTAATTACTTTCTAATATAAATATTACTGGTTCGGTTCGGGTATTTAATGTTACAGAGCTTCATACATTTGAACACAGAGAATCCATTATTAAACGATGAAATTTTACATCGAAGTTTAAAAGTTGCGGAAAGGTGTAAGTCAAAAAGTTGATTGTCGCGTTTAACGCTTCGAAGGATAAGAAAAATATATCAATTATTGTTTGTAATTACCAATAAACACTTCAAGTGAAAAACCTTGAGTCTAAATGGTATTGAAGTACCATAAATATTCGATTACTTTACGGACTTTGATGCTTGGCTGTAAAAACAGTCAGTACGGGCACCGTACCGAAAGCCATTACAACGGCCTTGCGGTTATCGCTGAAGGAAAATTGATGCCGGTGCACTGACCGAGTCCGCCACTTCTGCTTGTTTTCACATCGTGTAACATATTGGGTGTAGCCTGTAATAGGAGCACTAAATTAAAACATTCTACGAGCAACTAGAGACTTCATTAGGTAAATCAGCCAAGAATTAATATCGTTTATCACAAAGCGATCGAATTCCAACTCATGTTGTGCAAATCTGCTTTAAAATGCGGTTTGATCACTTTAATAATTAATTAATAATGATCTTTAAATCAGTATTTGTTGTCCGTATAGTCGATACAAAGGATAAATAAGAAGACAAATGAGAATCTAACCCACGATCTCTGCTTGACCGAAGCAATGCTCTCATCACTTAGCTATAGGACTGCTATCCAATGATATGAAATGTTGAATCACCACAAAAATGGGATTGCGTAGGTATGTTAGTTTGCGTCCAACGCACAAGTAACTTCAATAACGATTCCACAGATTCAACGAACTGTCTAACGTTCGCAGCAAGCAACTAGACACTTCAATAGGTAAATAGGGCAAGAATGTTCTCACATTCCACTAAACTTCACATTGAAAACTAAAACTGGTAGAACTGGTATCGTAATCAAAAGGATGTCCTTTAGGGCATCCATTCTTTTCAAATAACTACCACTACATAAGCAAACAGAGTGAGTAAAAAAACGGTACGTAACACGGTGCGGAGGCAAACAATACCCGAGGTTCATTGAAAAGTATTGTGCAAATAGGGGAGCTACTGGGCAATGCACCCTCGGCAAAAAGTAGCCTCTTTACGAAAATGAAATGCAGTTCCAAACGCACACTGACCTGACCTTACGCAACTGATCGGAGGTTGGACTCCCCCTCACTTCTGTTTTCCTGGTAGAAAGGTTTTATAATAAAATATTATTACGTAAATAGGGAATGGAATTTGGATTCTTTCTGGACTTGTGTGTAAACTCTTTAAATAAAATAATTCCTAAAAACTTGTAGTTATGGTATGGTTGTAAAAGTTTATTTTTTTAATGATATTTTTTCCTTTTTACATAAGCTGAACTACGACTTATTTTTCCAAATGTAATAATCGGAAAAAAAATATACCTAATTTGATAAAGATCGAAATGCAACGGAAGCTTAACCCAAATTATTTTCTCTTTCGTAGAATTTTCATACGTTCAACCACTGAGATGTGGTCAACGAGCTAAAACAACAGAATACTAATTGAAACCAAAGACAAAGTGCTGTGCAACTGACCAAATAAAACAACATGGCCGCCAAAAGAAAAGCCGGCGCCCTGCTCCAACATGTGCTGCCAAAGGTAATTTTTTAAACTTTATTTCTTTTCAGATGATATCAAATGCACGTCTCATGCGTCTTTTACTACTCACCAGCGCAATAAGAACCGTAACTATCCTAGCTCGCCGGACGGAGAGAGTTCACTTTAAACTGGCATATTCAAGGCTGAGAATGCGATGGCACTTATAATACGGGTTCCCGCTATGACTACTATAAAGCGCGGTAAAAATGGCATGATTAAGGGAATTTATAATGACATCCGTGGCTATGCGGCCCTGGTATGCCTGCTAGTAGTGGGAGTCTTCGATACTTGCGATGACGTTTTACTAAAGGATGTCTTTCCACCATATAGATATGTGCAATGCAGCTATGCTATAAAAATCATAGCTTAATTGAACCCGTTTCCAGTGCTATGCTACGTGGACCAAGGAATATGATTGGTGGATATCAAACACATCCATAGCAATGTAGCTTAGCACATCTCTCGTGGAAAGGCACTCTTCAAACGAAGCGTGAAGAAGCTCTCGGGCCAGCATGGCCGTGTCAACTGACATGGCGCCGTTGGTTTCTTGTCAGTTGCCATTGCGACTAGGGCCGGGCGAAGTAGAGTCACTATGTTGTGCCGTTATAAAAAACCCCTAAAACTTGGAAATACGAGCTGAAAATGATGGTATTGTTTACTTGATGATGATCATCTACCATAACGCGTGTTATATTTAGATCCTGTACCTACTTATTTATCCAACGTAAAACTTGAAGTACTTACCCAAACTCTTGTTATAAAATTCCATTATTGTTTTGAAAATCAGTTTCCTTTGCAGCGGGGTCATTATTTTAGGAAAAATCTAAATAAAACCCGATGCACAAGCGTGGCGCCAGCTGTGCAGTTGGTAAAATTATTAAATTTTCTTGTCCTCTCATGACGCCGAAACTGCTGAACGAATTTTAACCAGGCTCGGACTTAGAGGACCCTACCTAAGGCACTTGGCATTTGGAGCTCCCTCCCCTATCTCAAAACGCTTTTGAGCAAATCAAAGTAGGTAGTAGTATTTGAAGTGATAAATAAGGAGAACCTAAGCATATTAAAATACTTAAACGGGTTTACTTACGTCGTATAAGTCGAATAACGCTCGACATGTTTCGAATCGGTACGCGATTCACCATCAGGAGAGACGATCAGTCGCGGCGGCGGCTAGAACACCAATCGAAGTGTTCCGATTCGAAACATGTCGAGCGTTATTCGACTTCTACGACGTGAGTAAACCCGTTTAAGTATTTTAATATGTCTGAGACTCACGATAGTTTTCTATGTAAAATAGAACCTAAGCATGGTGTAAGTCCTACTTCTGGGACTGATACTGAGACGGGCTGGGCCCCTAAGCCCCCGGCCTTGTGGGCCTAGGAGTTAAATACGGCTCTGATTTTGACCAGTTGACCAGACCAAACACAAGCCTTCGTGAGTTTATTTTGGGATTAGATCGAATTGTGTAAGGTTATCTGATAGTTATTATTATTCCTCAAACAGATTAGGAGGTGCCCGCGTCTTCGTCTGCGTATTTTACTCCTACACCACCGTAAAAATTGTCGGATAAAAGTGCCCTACAACCATTTTTGGATGTCCAGCTATCCCTGTACAGAAATTGGATAAAATTTGTCCAGCCATTTCGGCGTGATACGGGGACAAAGGAAAATATGAAAACAGATGGCGCCAGACTGGCATGGCGCCGCGCGCCCGTACAAAACAAATGACGATCCTGCATCACGCTATTAAGATCTATAGAAAAAAAAATGGTTGCCTGTAAAGTCGGTTTTACGGGCGAAGGAAGATTTTACGTGACAACGTCTTATTCTCGGTAGAATATTTATTGATATGAATATTATTAAATTGCACAATAGGAACAATGAATGAAAATAAGAATTGCACAAATTTTTACTATAGAAATATATTTTGTTCCTCTTCCCTCTTCCCTCTTCCCTCTTCCCTCTTCCCTCTTCCCTCTTCCCTCTTCCCTCTTCCCTCTTCCCTCTTCCCTCTTCCCTCTTCCCTCTTCCCTCTTCCCTCTTCCCTCTTCCCTCTTCCCTCTTCCCTCTTCCCTCTTCCCTCTTCCCTCTTCCCTCTTCCCTCTTCCCTCTTCCCTCTTCCCTCTTCCCTCTTCCCTCTTCCCTCTTCCCTCTTCCCTCTTCCCTCTTCCCTCTTCCCTCTTCCCCCTTCCCCCTTCCCCCTTCCCCCTTCCCCCTTCCCCCTTCCCCCTTCCCTCTTCCCTCTTCCCTCTTCCCTCTTCCCTCTTCCCTCTTCCCTCTTCCCTCTTCCCTCTTCCCTCTTCCCTCTTCCCTCTTCCCTCTTCCCTCTTCCCTCTTCCCTCTTCCCTCTTCCCTCTTCCCTCTTCCCTCTTCCCTCTTCCCTCTTCCCTCTTCCCTCTTCCCTCTTCCCTCTTCCCTCTTCCCTCTTCCCTCTTCCCTCTTCCCTCTTCCCTCTTCCCTCTTCCCTCTTCCCTCTTCCCTCTTCCCTCTTCCCTCTTCCCTCTTCCCTCTTCCCTCTTCCCTCTTCCCTCTTCCCTCTTCCCTCTTCCCTCTTCCCTCTTCCCTCTTCCCTCTTCCCTCTTCCCTCTTCCCTCTTCCCTCTTCCCTCTTCCCTCTTCCCTCTTCCCTCTTCCCTCTTCCCTCTTCCCTCTTCCCTCGTCCCTCGTCCCTCTTCCCTCGTCCCTCGTCCCTCGTCCCTCTTCCCTCTTCCCTCTTCCCTCTTCCCTCTTCCCTCTTCCCTCTTCCCTCTTCCCTCTTCCCTCTTCCCTCTTCCCTCTTCCCTCTTCCCTCTTCCCTCTTCCCTCTTCGAATTTTTTTTGACGTCATGTTGGTACGCCGTTATATCGATGTTTTTTACTCGAAATGTAATGACTACGCACTTTGCTTATACGATAGAGTGAGACGACATATACGTCAGACTCAGTCAATTGAAATGTCAAACGCAGTTGACATAACCTCAACTCTGTGATTTTTATTAATGTTTTTGAATGGAATTGGTGAAAAAAGATCAACTATATTGTTGCCAAAACGTTATACTCCGTATACGCCTAGCATATATTTACCTATAGAGTGAGAGAAAACAAGCGTAAAATAAACACAGAAACTATGTTAGTTAAATGGGTATGTATTTTAACATATTACTTTCTATTGAAAGATTAAAGGCTAACGTCCACCACTATTTTCCTAGACAGACACAACGTAGGACTAAATATATATAATAATAGGACTAAATGAACGACTACCATAAAAGACAAAAGTAATAAACATAAGGTGAGTCGTGGCTATTGTAGCTATGGGGTTATTGTATCTTATTACCATTATAATGGTCTGTGACCATTATAATGGTCTGTGTATACATAGGATACACAGACCAATGGTATATATACACAATCCTATATATACACAGACCATTTTAAGGGTCACAGACCATTATAATGGTAAGAAGATACAATAACCCCATAGCTACAATAGCCCCGACTCACCTTAAATAAATAAAAATATACAGATATACTTGCATAAATACTTAGACATAATAAATAAATATATGGTAAAGTAATAAATAAAACAAAAACGGTATGAGCCACAAAGTTAAAGGAGCGCTTATTATTGCAGTGTACTAAGGGAGAGACAAATAGTGTTTTTTGACGAGGGTTTTAAATGTTGCAAGAGATTGGGCACGCCTTATACGAGTATCCAGAGGAAGCGAATCCCACAGTAAAGTAGCCCGGAATGTGAAAAAACCATAATAAAATTTAGAAGATGAAGGGGGAACAGTAAGAACCAAGTTTTGTGCAGAGCTGTACTATTATCTATTCTGTGGCAGAGCGAACAGAATGCAAATAACTGAAGCGCTCTTTGAGGTAGCGGGGAGTTGTGGGGTTAAATAGTACATTATAAAGAAGAGGCAGAATATGGGAGTGATGACGAGAACAGATTGAGAGCCACTTGAGCTGAGACCGGAAGTCGGATACATGGTCATACTTGCGTAACCCAAACATGAACCAAATGCAGATGTGTTGGATACGCTCAAACTTATTAAGCTGCTCCTCCGTGAGGTCAAGGTAAGCTATGTCAGCATAGTCCAATATAGGAAGAAGTAGAGTTTGAGAGAGGGCAATTTTGGTGGCAATAGGCAGAAATTTACTGAGCCTAAGGACATAGTATAGAGACATGATATTGATAATTACAATTATTTTTAGTATAATTGCAAATGTCATACACTTTTCAAGCCAATAATATTGATAATTACAATTATCAATATTATATTGGTCAGATCCGACTTGGTTGGGTTAGGTTTAAGGTTTTTTTTTATGACCCGAAATCCGACTTGGTTAGGTTAGGATTAGGTTATTATTTTTTTAAGACCCGAAACCCGACTTGGTTGGGTTAGGTTTAGGTTTTTTTTTTTATGACCTGAAACTTGACTTGGCTAGATCCGACTGGGTTGGGTTAGGTTTAGGTTATTTTTTTTTTATGACCTGAAACCCCACTTGGCTAGATCCGACTTCGTTGGGTTAGGTTTTTTTTTATGACCTGAAACCCCACTTGGCTAGATCTGACTTGGTTGGGTTAGGTTTAGGTTATTTTTTTTTATGACCAGAAACCCGACTTGGCTAGATCCAACTTGGTTGGGTTAGGTTTAGGTTTTTTTTTATGACCTGAAACCCGACTTGGCCAGAACCGACTTCCAATGATGAACCGACTTGACTATGCGTTTTGCAATGTATGCGTTTATAAACTTACTTACTTATAAATTGTTTTATGAGTAATCAATGTATGACCATGACAAAGTATGCTTAAATCATTTTATGCGCATCAACTGTATGCCCATTACACAGTATATTCTTAAACATTATGATTAAAAACGTTATGCGCATAAATATATGACTATTTACAGTTATGCGTAATGATGAGTATGACGAATACACGTATACGTATCAAAAGTACGCCTTTCAATTTTATGCAACCCGACCCCTACCCCAAAATTACATATTCAAGTGTTACAAATAGGAAGTACATTTGATTTACGCGAGGGAAGCCGCGGGCACGTCTAGTAGATATATATATTTCATTTCTCAATGAAGTTGCCGTCCTAATATTTTTGATTTATTTATTCATTTTGAGCCCTAGTGAGAAAACGCGGGGGCATCTAACCATTCTGACCGCATGATGCACTCGGGCTAGAAATGCGCATGTATAGTAAGTAGGCTCCGCGAGCTGCGGCGCAAGGTCGCCCGGCGCCTCATTGGTCAGAGCCGGCGGTGTAGCGTGGACATACCCACTGGACATTCTAATACATCATCTATTCAATGTAAGTGAGAGATAGAGACGGAAAGAGATAGAAAAATACAGATAACGCATTTTTGACAAAGTTGAGACCGACACGCTTCGCTCGTTAAAGACTTGGGGATTCTAAACACACTTGGGTGCGGCGCAAGGTCGCCCGGCGCCTCATTGGTCAGAGCCGGCGGTATAGCGTGGACATACCCATGGGACATTCAAATAGATCATCTATTCAAAGAAGAGATAGACGCAGATAATGTAATTCTGTCTAAGTTGAGATGGAGACGCTTCGCTCGCGCTTCGCGCTTGCTCGTTCGAAAACGCGGCCCCGCAGCAAACAGGCTGAATTAGAGCTTATAAAGCCCTTATACGATTTATTTCAGCTGTGTGAGGGCTGCATAGTTAAGCTCTTATACAGCATGTGTGCTACTTGGGGTGGGGAGGGGCAACCGTCACACTTGGGTTAGAAGTCCGCATGTATAGTAAGTAGGATACGCGGTTCAACCGCTGCGGCGTAAGGTCGCATAAAATACTCATAGATAATGAAAATATGACTAGAAGACCTAGCTATACCAGGCACTTCGTCCGAGCGGAAGAAAAAGTAGTGACCCTCATATTTACTTCTCCGTAGCCGGGTGAAAAGTATCCTATAACCATCAGTGGACGGTCTACACACTCTTAATAAATAATACTGGGGTAATGTGGCAAAACCGTCCTCCCTAGTCCACCGATGTCATTCGAGACGGCCTGCGTCCGACCGACACCGTCGGCCGACAAACTTCACTAGATAGTATAAAACAAAGTCGCTTCCTGCTGTGCTGTCAGTCCTGCTGTATGTTTATATGCTTAGATCTTTAAAACTACGAAACGGATTTTGATGCGTTTTTTTCATAGATTGAGTGAATTAAGAGGAAGGTTTATGTATAATACATGCATAATATGGTAAAGGAACACTGATAATTCTAAAAAAAAAACTAAATCTTGGCACCCGTGCTGGGGCGGGTCGCTAGTAATACAGCAAAACTGACGCAATCAGGCAACAACGCCCAATATTCACAGGCATGTCCTCCCTAGTCTGCCGCATCCGCGTGTCATTCGAGACGGGCGCTGCAAGGCGAACCGCCCGCCGCGGCGGGAAAACTGCCGATCCGATCGGACCGTCCGACCGACGCCGTCGGCCGATAAGGCCTAATTCGAAGAGGCGTGGGATATCCACAATTTAGAAATATATCAGCTGCGTGACCGGCCGTATATCGAATATTGATACGTTGATGTTTTTAAGGAGAAAGCTCAAGATATCAAAATCAGGCATAATGCTGCCATTTAAATTTAAACTTTAGCGTTAGGGGTGACTCGCCATTCATCCCGATGAGAAAGAAAATCCCATTAGATTTCACTTGAATAGAACACATCGTTAAAGTAGACAAGAAGAGACGAGATTAGGATATGTAATCGTCCAGTATTAGTAAATAAAATGTTAGGGCAAAGTAGTATCAGGACCAAATCAGGACAATATAAAATTAGGACAAATAACGTTAGGATAAACAATCATTAGGACATTTGATATTAGGGAAAACCAAAGGAGGACGAATGCATTTTGTCACGTGTAATTCACACTGATATCGGAAAATATTATGTCATCTGAGGAGAAGAAAATTGACGTTGACGCGTTTAGTTGATATTAGTAACTAGCTGTGCCCCGCGGTGTTATCCGATCATCGCACGGGAACACTAAATTTATTAGGGATGAAAAGTATCGTATGTCGTTTCCTGGGATTCAAACGATCTCCATACCAGATTTAATCGAAATCGATGCAGCGGTTTAAGCGTGAAGATGTATTTCGCATATATTATATACTAGCTGTGCCCCGCGGTGTTACCCGCTCATCCCACGGGAACACTAAATTTATTCGGGATCAAAAGTATCCTATGTCCTTTCCCGGGTCTCAAACTATCTCCATACCAAATTTCATTTAAGTCGGTTCAGCGGTTTAAGCGTGAAGAGAGACAGACAGACAGACTTTCGCATTTATAATATTATATATATATGGATATTAGTATACATTTTCGTAATTTACCGATATTCGCAAATCGATTTGCCCGTTCAACTGAAACGGCTGGATCGATTTAAATTATGGGTCGTAGGTATCGTCCAAAGTCCAAGTTACCAATAGATCGAATTTTCAAATATTATATATTACTATTGGAATTGGACATGGAAATATGTCCACAATACGGACACGGTTATTTTTCAATTCCGATTGACAATGGCGACAAAGGCTCCTTTTAGCCATTTTGCATTTATGCGTATTTTGCCTTTGTTTTTCTAACTTTGCTTACCAAGGCATCAACAATATGAGTGCGATGTCCGTCGAGACGTCCCGTACATTATTCAACGCGCGCATCTCGCGCCGGCTGCATTCCTGGTACCCACATTGTTCGCATGTTCACCTGATACCCTGTGCAAGGCTTGTTTCTAAACTAAACGTGCACATTCATGAATTTTAAGTTTTATCGATGAATTCGTTATGGCCGATAATCTACCAAGGTAGCGTCCAAGTTTGTATTTCAAGGATCTTAACAGATTGAAATTAAACTTTCCAGGAAGTTAAACAATAGTAGATTGTTAACCAAGGGTAGAAAGCTACCCATTGCACCCGAGGTATTTCTGGCGCTCGAACGAAGTGAGAGCGCCAATAGTTCGAGGGTGAAATGGGTTATTTCACCCGAGTTAAACACTCTACTTTTCATTTCGACTGCGAGGAAAATAAAATACTACACTCACATGTCATGAGTGAGTTAAATTAATGTCCATGTTATTTTTAACCAATAATCAATAAAAGACATGGTATTTATATTTAATCTCGTGTTCCCGCTTTTTCTATTGCAAACTTTCATTAAGTATAATTATTCTTAATAGAAAAAAAAAGTTAAAATATACGTACCGCCAGTATTTAAAAAAAAAACAAATCCAATGGTTTCAATTTTGTTTTTTATATAATTCTATCAATAAAATGAGGGACAGAATTATATGTACGTATTATAAATATAATAATACATACATATTTATATTTAATAATAATTGGATATAAATAAATATATCTAACCTTTGGAGATTTTTTTTTAATCGCCACTTACCACGGCCGACTAGATTGTACCTAATTGAGTTCGTCACAACGTGCATCTAGATGGCAATAGTCTTTGACTCCGTGGCAATTAAAAAAAAATTACTTTCCACCCTAGGGATGGAAAGCTATTTTCCGCCCGGCTATCTACTCATGAAAATGACACTTTCCGAACAGGAGAGATGAAAAATAGCTTCTATTTCTTCAATACGAGTTCCTTTGTTCAGTACGAATCTAATCCTTCGTGAAATAGATTTCATAATTGTTATAACTATTTATGGACATCATAATGGCGTCTCAGTATTGTTCGATTTCCTCTTTAATATTTTACCTCCTTTCATAAAGCCCCTCTGAAAAAGAAAAAAAAAAATGGAATGAAACTTGGTTGGTAGTTAGAAGGTAAAGTCTCCGTATTCGCATTTATCAGGACACTGTTATCTCTTCGCAGATATAAAGCCTAAAATAATATCACTAAAGCAACGCGTAAAAAATATGTCCCTCCCTCATAATAATAATATGGGAGAGCCGGCCGAGTGTCTGATAACGAACCAACATCAAGGAAGCACACACTAATTCCATTTTCACCCCCAATTTATATCTGTCACTTTTGGTGCCCTGGTCGGTGCGCGTAAAAATATTGTTTTTACTTATCCCCGTGGGGGGTAGGGGGTTGGGGGGCAGGGGGGCGTAATTACTTGAGCAGCCAGACGCCCGAGACGGCCCAGGGGGCTGGCGTACTGCCTTGCCCGCAGCTGCCAAGGTTTTTGTAGGTGACACGAGAATTTTTCTTAATCTAAAAGTATGTAGGTTAGGTAGGCGAGGGTGACTCCGACTCAGTTCGGTTACCAATGCTCGCCAACTTAATTTACGTGAATATGTATAGTCTAGCAAGTGCCGGTCCGGCCCTGGGAGGCGCTAAAACAGCTTTCATATAGCAATAATGATCATACGTCGTATATTTGCATTATTAAACGTAATTAGCAATTTGTCAGAGATTTGTCATGGACGAAATTCAAGACATTGTTTACCGGAATGCCGCAATCCTTCGTTATTCTTGCGAGATAAATACTGAATCCTATTGAAAAAACTTGACATTCCTCACTTTGGATTTGTTATGCAAAAATTATTTAAAATCTGCGGAATACTTTAGTCCTGTTTCCTTTTTAGGGTTCCGTAGCCAAATGGCAAAAAACGGAACCCTTATAGATTCGTCATGTCTGTCCGTCTGTCCGTCCGTATGTCACAGCCATGTTTTTCCGAAACTAACTATTTTTTTTTTTCATCAAACATACGTGTAGGGTTATGGATAGGTCTTCAAAAATGATATCGAGGTTTCTAAAATATTTTTTTTCTAAACCGAATAGTTTGCGTGACAGACGCTTCCAAAGTGGAAAAAAGTTGCCCCCCCCCCCCTCTAAATTCTAAAATAAGAAAATGAAAAATCTAAAAAAAATATATGATGTACATTACTATAAGAACGAGATCTAGTAAGTAGTTTTTTTTTTTATATTTTAATACCTAACTTTGCACCTAATTTATATGGGGCGCTATACATACCAGGTGCAAACTTAACTTAACCACTTAGGGATGGAAAGTGTTTGTACGGAACCCTCGGTGCGCGAGTCCGACTCGCACTTGGCCGGTTTTTGTTTACATCAGTGACATTCACTGACTTTCAACGTCAATTATCAAAAATTTGACGTTACCAGTAAAATAGATTAGTTTTATACCACTAAAAATCCGCATAATGGCGTGAGTTGAAAAACAACTTGTGGGTAAATCTGTCGACAGTTCAACAAACACATATTCATATTTCGATGACCAGTTAGCTGATTTTGGAAACGATTACTCATTGAAAAGTTGTTTACGACTTCATTTAATGCACCGTCGTAACACGTGACAGCTGTTTGCAAGCGAATAGATATAAAGCCACGCAAAAGCGCAACACTGGTCAGAAAAATCGCGATGCAGTTTTTAATGGCATAATAATAAAGCAAGGAATTACTGGGCCATTTTTTCTAAAATAGTAAACACCACTTCTTTTTTAATATTCGATATTTTGGGTATTTTCTACTCAGAATCACGAGCCCTTTTGATCTAATTAGGAGAACAAAACTGTCCCAAAATATTCATACATTTTTTGTTTTTCCATTCCGTTACCGCAGTAGTAGGTTATATGGAAATGGTAACGGAATGGAACGAAAAACATTGGGTATAGCCGTATCCATAACAATTTTTTTAGCTGTTAGTGGCAATTGTGACTTAAAAATATCTTTATGCGCCCAATATTTCTTCCAGTGACCAGTTGCCACTCTCCGCTTTGCCTCTTCCAGGTCATCACTTTTGTTTTTTCGAGGTTCATCTCTAGATTTAATATAATTATAAATAAATATGGATAATTTACTCCGAAGTCGTCAGGGTGATAGCTACTGTCCAGTACTGTCGGATAATTGCATAATTGTTGACCAACCAATTTTGAAAAGTACTGATAATGTAAAACGAATGTTGTAGTGCGGGGTGCGGACAGAGTGGTCAATTTGGCCCAATTTACCAAATGCGTCTAACTCATTTGTGTCGCGCCGCGCATGGACAAATTGTTTTATTAATTTGATACTTAATCACGTTGTGTTTACGCTAGCACATAACGAATCTAGGTTACACTATACCTACGTTACAAAGTCAAAATACGCGTGCCGCCGAGGCAATTCACATGAAATGCAAGCGAAAACAATTTAAATTTGATTCATAACTTCGCACTAAATGCGTTCATTTTCCTCGAATGCAGCAAAGCCTTTCCGAGAACACTTTCATGAGAGCAAACTTAACGTAATACAGCTCCTAAAGGCGTCAAAAAAGAGCATTAAAACGAAAAGCGGGCAAAAAATGCCTTCGATTACGTTACAGCGAGACAGGCAAAGCGAGTTTACTCGTGAATTTCAGACGCGTTTATAAATCTTGGCAGGCTCAGCACCAGGGGAACACGAGTCTCCAGGCGGCACGCACTCCGTATCCATATTTAGTATGTACGTACGGTTTATCACACTTCAAAGAACAGGCGCGGGTAGGCGCCGTAACCGCGTCTCCCTAACGATACTCCTGTAACTAGGAATAGGAGGCCGCTTTGTGAAATTCGCGATGCTTTTCGACATAGACACGACCCCCGTTCGGTTTTTCGAGGTCGCCCGCTTCTCCCCTTTCATAAATGCGAGTATCTAGCAAGCTGCGCATCCTTCACGTTTCACGCGCCCTAGTACTTTGGGATGCGGTAACGCTGCGGTTTCGCACCGTGTTCTCTTAGCGAATAGGGGAATATGTATTAAATTAACTTCTCAGAAATAGAATAATCCCTTAATACTTTGCAAGATGCCTCTGATAAGTTCGGCACTACATAAGCACTGAACTAAACCTATACATGTGTCTATCTATACACAGGGTGATCAATCCAAATGGGTCAGTAGGGAGAAGTCAGAAACTATAAGAGATAGGGAAATCTGTTCTTAGAAACCTTGATGTCGATTTTAGATTTAATAAAAACTGTACTTTTGTCTGAGTGAATTGTGCGTGTGCTCCGTTAAAATTTCTTTGTTTAAATTTTAAATCTAGTGATAGGTAATAATTTATATTTAAGTAAATCTAGTTCTGCTCTTTATGAAATGTCAAAAACGATTTGTTAGTATGAAGATACTGGCTTGTGTCGTCATAAAAATCAGTACTCAAAACAAGTCTTCTTTTTAGTTTTTGTCCAATAAAAAATAGTAAAATGTCCAAATGTTACTGGTAGTTTATTAATTATTTGGTTCCATTTATTTTTGGATGCATGTTTAGTGGTTTCAATGACAAATCTTTTTCACCAATAGTCAAATATCGTATTTGTAAATTATTGCCTATTGTAAACCATAATCCGAAAAGAAATAATCATATAATTTTCATTGATTTAATCAAATTAACTTATATCCTCATAATTTTCGCCGCCCGTTGCTCGGGGTGTGTAAATTCCAACATGACAGAAGCGAGTATATCGCGAGATCGCGACATATTGCAAGTTTGCACGTGAGGCGTTGCCATGGCGACGGAGACAATTCGCCAGTCACATGTGTGGATTCGGCCCAATATTGTCACTTGCTTTATTTCAGAATGACCTTATTCTTCGTGACTCGTGTTTATTTTGAAGGTGTTATGAAAATGGGTTTTCTATTTGCCCGAATTTCATATGCCATAATCTGTCACTTGGTATAATATTCATGTGCCATAAATCTGTTTTTCTCTGTAAGCGGATTATTTTCGGGATTGTCATAAAACAAACCTATCCTAATGATTTCTCTATGAATAGTATTAAAGAAATGATTTATGAAATAAAAAGTTTATGACAAATGAAAATTATGGCAAATGATACATTTATGACAAATGAAATTCGGGGAAGGTATCCGATAAAAATGGGATGCTCTATGCTCTGTAAATTTTCGTCATCATCATCAGATCAGCCGATAGACCTCCAGTGCTGGACAAAGGCCTCCCCCAAAGTTCTCCACAACAAACTTGCGCCGCCCTCATCCAATTTCCACCTGCGATCCTAACCAGGTCGTCGGTCCATCTTGTTGGGGGCCTTCCCACGCTGCGTATTTTATTTAAATATTTTACTCTTCGAGAAGACTCCATCATCCCAATCACGCTACATGTATGTGTTACAGTTGCGCACATTTACCTACCTCTACAAAAAGTAGGTATATATGCACTCTTCGCAAGATGCCTCGGCACTCGATACCTCCGCGCGTTCTCGAGATAAAGGGCCAGGCTGACGGACGGACAAGGAAGAATGCCTATAAGGGTTCTGTTTTTCCTCTTGAGATAGGTTTCCTCAGTACCCTAAAAATCAAGCTTTTTGAAAGACATCATCATTCATCCATTCCCGATTCTTGCGTTGGCTTTGGAGGTTTCTTTTGCGAAGTACAAAAGTATTTATTATGGAGTATTTTATTCCATAATCGAGATGACTCCTCCAACCCAATCACGCTACATGTACGTGTTAACAGTTGCGCGCATTTACCCACCTCTACAAAGAGTAGGTATGTATGCACCCTTCGCAAGATGCCGATCGATCATGCCTAGACGCGAGTTACGTGTAAACTGCATCAATATGTTCCGGCCTAAACTGAGCATCTCATTATCACGAGGGTTTATTTAACTTGCAATGTTCGTTTGAGATTGACTAGGTGGCGCGATGATCTTTGCAGGCTGGCAAGAGCTGGATGAGAGTAGCCGAGGATCGTTCACAATGGCGTGCAGTTGGTGAGGCTTATGTCCAGCAGTAAACAAGAATAGGCTGATAATGATGATGTTCGTTTAAGTGGCCTTATTCTAAGTCCACAATATATGGATATTGAGCTCTTGTTCCAGCAGATGCTTGCGCAGCATACACTTGAGAACTACCTTGCTTGGAGCTTATCTGATAGAGAGGGAGTGAATTCCAGAGACCGCATGCCTGAACGGCGAAATTAGATATGAAACTCGTATGGTGCGAAGGAATGGCAAGCTTGAGAATTCGAGAGGAACGAAGTTCACAGCCTGGAGTTAGGAAAATGAAATTGCTTTTGAGATATCCTGGAGTAGAAGGCTCGAACATGATAGAAAACAGACAGCAAAGGATCCTGAAGGATCTGCAACTACGAATGGGAAACCAGTTATAACACATCAGCTTATAAGCTGATGGTGAAAGAATGAAACATGGTCTTCTTTTCGAAGTCCGAAAATTAACCAGGTAGTAGCGGATGGTGTGAGTTTCTGCCGACCGACTGCGCGACAGCTGGAAGCGGACTACGCAGGATGCGTCTACTACATCATAACTGCCATTCTGCAGCTGGTTTGCAGTTTAAGTTCTCTGCAAATCATCTTGTAGGCGCTCACGAATTCACGAGTCACTTAGGGCCTATACAGGCAGACAGCATTAGAACTGCAACGCAGTTGCCAAATGGTAGTTCCAGGGCAGTTGCGGTTGGCGTGAAGTTCTGTCAACCGACTGCGATGCGTCTTCTACATCATAACTGTCATTTTGCAGCGGGTTTGCAGTTCAGTTCTCTGCAAACCAGCTTGCATAATGGCATCTGTTTTGGATCTTGGGTACCAAACTCGGTGCAGTTCCCTATTGGTTGATTTTTCCTTAGCCGGCTTAGAAGAAAGCGAAACGGGAGTGTTGATATGTTGCCATTGCCACCCAAACCAAGTTACAGACATTAAGTGACGTTATCAAGTCATTTTAAAAGGGAAGGTAGAAGGTTTGGTAGTCTTGGGTTTCATACTTGTGCTTCAGTGCAGTAATACATATAACTTGACCTGAACTTCACGCCCCATAAGAAAAAAATCATAACATAACTTCGCGGTCATATAGTGGTCATATTATCTTATTAGAAGTCCCTATACTGTTCCACACTGCAGCATTATGTAAATACTTCTTAGTTTCAATTTTATTTATATCTGGAAATATTCGATGCCGACGGGAGCTTTTGCACAGTCAAAGCATATTATTAAGCTTTGTCTGTTTCATTTATAAAAAAATATTTTTGCATGCAGCAATATAACTTTGTCATGGTCGTATTGAAGTGAATTTCCTAACTAAATATACTATATCATAACTTATCCAATCAAATGCTTTAGTATATAGTTGAGTCATATAATATTGGATGTATCTCGGATTTAATTTCAACAGATAAATTTTGACATTGTTACAATGGAAGTTGATTTAAAATGAAATGTAAGTACCATGATTTTATTTGTATATTTCCAGGGATATTGGATTGGATGGGGTTTACAGGACCTCAGCTCGTCTGTGGAATTAATTTATTTGTATTTTATTTAACACGGCATTGTCATCGCGCCTGACACCGGACACGGTTGTCCGGGCCGGCTCGTCGATGCCGCTATGTACACAAGTCATCGCTTATGTGCCTATGTACCTACTCCTGGTACATAAGCGACTGTTGTATGGGTAATAGTGGGTACGCGTGTACGTAGATAATCTCGTCATAGCTCGCACCCGTTATGGTATTACTATGTTGGCGTGGGTGTTCAGGGTGAGGGGGGCGCGCCCGCGAGTGCCACGGGGGGGCGCTGTCCGCTTTAAAAATACTGGGGCGCGAGCGGCGAGTGGAACTACCGAGCCAGCAGAATGCTAAAGGAAGCCGTTTATTTTGAAAGACCGCGAAGACTTTCCACCCGCCTCTGCGCTCCTGGTCGACGTTTTTCTACGTTCTAAAAATAGGGAAAAATTAAAAACTGGCAAGCGTTGCTTAGCGCTCTCCCCTTGCTAACATTTTTTGGGTAACTTTTTTCTTTCCACTACTCCGCACTGTTTCGTATGAAAAGTAATGTTGGTAGTTAGTTGTCTATGTTAAGTTACTTTTATTTTCCATGCGTGTTTAAGATTATACAGTTAGCGATGCCATAATAGTTAACTATTCGCTTACATCTTAGCTAATTCCGATCCAGTGAGTTGATACGCATTACAATCAATACACATCACATCTTCGTATATGTTAGAGCGTGAATATAAGAAGGCGTATTAGGGGTGCGGCGCTGCAACGCAGCTCATTATCGATGATCGATTCATTGCATCCACGTTATTAACGATATTCACTGTTCGAAAATCATCCCAAATTTAAATGTATTTTGTCCGTGTTTTCATAATTGGGCGCGGGTGCCGCGGGGGCGAGGAGGTGCCGCGGGCGTCATCGCGCCCCTCCGCGTGGGTATTTAATGATTATACGCTGACTGCCACCTGATTGCTGGTGTCCTGGTACACTGTCGATGATTGCACGTATCGATAAAACCTGATTGATATAAATCGCACGCTTGTCAGAGCGAAAGATTTGCAACTCTTAATTAATATTAAACGGTGTCATTAGGTACTAATAGGTAGGATCTGTCACTTAGTCTTGAAGATTAATTGTCATGAATTATATTGAATCCTAGTACTATCTGAAAATCTAAATAAGTCCAAAGATCGATCAATAAAGAAAAAATATTGCAATCTTCTACAATTTAAGTGGGATACGAAGACGAACCCACCCTTTTGTAGCAAAACGTTTCTTATTATATTATGGGATTAATATTATGATTCTGTATAAACTCTGTTATTATATTTTGTTTCTTCTAGGTATCGCTACCTACGCTTTTCATGTCTCATTTAACTTGATATTTTCGTTTACAAAGTAGTGTGTTGACTTATAAAATAATGAACGTTCTGGAAGTAGGCCATAAGGGCACTTTTACATGTCGGAGTCTACCGGCATTTCTCAAGATGGAACTACTGTTGAGGAAACGCTGGAAGAAACACAACAGTCAGTAATTTGTTTATAAGTTTCTTAATTAACAAATGTAAACAAAGCATGTTATCTAAAGTTGTGAATAATCTGAATAGTTTTATAGCGAATATTGTCGACTAACCCTTTTCGTGACCAAAAAATTAAATATTTGAAGGTACGTAAATATAAAATTAGGTTTGCAGCGGTGTAGATTTTCTTTCATCCCTTTTTACTGCATGAGTTTAACTTATTTTTCTGAAGCACACCGACTAATGACCTGGGTACATCACCGCGGAACACACTATACAGAACACTGCCTATAGAGACTCTCGCTAGTTGACTGGATCAAGGCACAAAACAGATAGGTACAAACGCACACATAGACATTGTTCACGGACACGATATCTCAGACCAGTTCAGACCACTGCAAGCGCGAGTGCCATCCGCTTGACGTGTCCGTGAGCAATGTCTATGTGTGCGTATGCTCGAGCGCGCTTGTATGTAGATTGATTTCTGTACCTATCTGTTTTGTGATCAAGGCTCAAATTCAGAAGACAGTAGTCGCATATATTACGCGTGTTGTCAGGAGGTTCCTCTATCTGTACTCTTACCATGACCTGAGTGACAGTACTTGTTAGCGACTCCGTAAACGCTTTGTATGGAGAACTGTAGTTTTACAAATTAACCGTTAGGGGCGATGTGACATTCTCCGTACAAATCGTTTACGCTGTTGCTAGCGAGTACGGTCACGTCAACTCTTGGTATGGGTACTGAAGCCCTTAGTATGAATACGCCTAGAACGACATCATACTACAGATTTGCGAAAGATGAAGCTGCTTTTGGTTTTATGTGTGCGTGGCTACGAACCAATCAATAGAGACTTGTTGCTTGTGACGTTGTGACTGACACACGGATGAAACTTAGCCGTGGCCAACCAAAACTGGCTTCACTTTCAGGCGCTGACTAGATTTAAGCGCATTTATTTTAAGCTGCAGCCCTAATCACCGATAGCTCGGGCCCTACCCCGCTGCCAGCACTATTCTTGATTAGGTTTTTTATAACGTATTTACATTTGTAATGAATCTGAAAAAATATATAAAGAAACAAAATGGTGACAATTTTAGAAACAACCCAAAGCGTTGTAGGGTCGACTTGTGAATATAACGGCACTAAAATCAAATGGCGAATAGTCTGTTTAATGAATAAGTAATATGCTTACAAATCGCCCATATTACAGATATACGTAGGGTGGCAACCTACAATCACAATTATGATTGCCGTATGCATAAACAAAGACCGACTTAACTTCCACACAATTTAATTCTAACGGGAATTGCATCTTTCATACGTTTCCATTCGTTACCTTTTTATTTATTTATTTATTTATTTTTTATTGCACAATACAAAAAAAGTACAAATGGCGGACTTAATGCCTTTAGGCATTCTCTACCAGTCAACCACTGGGTTAAGCAGAAATATATATAATTTTATATAATATGGAAACCTTTCGAACGCAAAAAAAACTCGAACGCGCTTGTGATCTAGACACGCGGCAGCGTGTCCAGCCAAGTTCACCGCAGGAACTGGCGAGCAGCAGCCGTGTGTTATATTACACGAACCGTTTGGAGCCACTTTTGACCCCTCAATAACTCCAAATCTATTCAACAGAAAAAAATGAAATTTGGCTTATGTATTTAGGTCCCTGAGAACAACTAGAACCACAAATTTCATAAATGTAGATGAAATAGTTATTGAGATATTGACGTCCAAAAAACGGCATTTTTATCACTGACTGACTGACTCACTAGTAATCAAAAACCTAACCCACTTCCAGGTGACCTAGAAAGATGAAATTTGGCATTCAGCTTGGTAATTGTGTGTGTACACATATAAAAATCAAAAACAGTGATATTTTTTAGTTTTATTATTATTATTATTTATGCTTGTTGCCTCAGAACTCCGTCATTTACTAACCGATTTGGAAAATTCTTTCTTTGTTTGTAAGATGGCACTCTCTCTCTCACACACACACCACACACACACACACACACACACACACACACACACACACACACAACACAGACAGAGAAGGTTAATAAATTGCCGTGGCGCGGGGACGGATAGCGAAGCGCGGGAGCGCGGCGTGGCGAGGAGCGGTCCGGCCCCTCCCTCTACCCCGCGTCACTCTAGTCAAGACAGGTGGGGCGTCAATTCAAATTTCTGTACAAAAAGTAATGATATCCCATCAAAAACATAAATGTTAAATTAGAGCCAAGTTCTCGCATGCAACGTTGTCGACTTCGCCGACAAAAGAATTGAGATCTATATGGGCGCCAAGTTCTTTGCCCTAAATTTTTTAGATACAAGGACATGCGACATACTCAATGCATTTATTTTACTTGGGGTGTAATTCAATATCAAGATTTGACTTGGCTAGTTTTCACAAACTGACTTAATTTTATCAAAGTAACATAGTATTATTATCAAGCTAACAGTATAAGTAACAGGACGTACACTAACTTGCGTACATACCTTTACGAAAATAGGTTAATGATTAGACAAATGTAATATACATTTATATGTAAAAACTAGCCAAGTCCAGTCTTGATATTGAATTACACCCCAAGTAAAATAAATGCATTGAGTATGTCGCATGTCCTTGTATCTAAAAAATTTAGGGCAAAGAACTTGGCGCCCATATAGATCTCAATTCTTTTGTCGGCGAAGTCGACAACGTTGCATGCGAGAACTTGGCTCTAATTTAACATTTATGTTTTTGATGGGATAATACTATAACACTGCCTGTCCACAGAGAGGAGCGGAGCGGAGACGGGCTGAATCGACCAATCACAAAAGTGAAGCCGAGCTGTGATACAGATTTCAACTCAGGTGATTGGTCTATTCCGTACGTCTCCGCTTTAGTGGAGACGCATCCTAAGCCACAGAAGCGAGTGGAGAAAAAGAACCAATCAGGTTACGTCTTTATGAAGCCTGCACTCCATACGCGAGATGTTTTGTTGCGTTGCGTTGGTAACTTAAACGCCGACCACATCGCCTCTCTAAAAACGGTGACGGTGCGTTTACGGAGTGACGTGTACACGTCACGTTTTTAACCGCCGTTCAAAAGAGGTCCAGCACCGTAAACGAAGTAAAATGCGTGAATAAGACGTGACACAAACGTGATACGTCAATAATTTTTCATGACTTTTCACTTGCATGCGTTAAAAACTTTACGGATACGACACGTCACTGTGTAATTCAGCTTTATGAGTTTCGAGCATCGGTCTGGGGGCTCCTGTACTTATGTGTATACTGTATATCGCCTCAAGGGGATCATAGGAAAGAATGATATTCGTTATATACTTTTCATCAAAAACAAAACTAGAATTATTTATAGAGTTACGTTTATCGAAAGTGTCGAGCGCAACTATCGAGTGTCGATACCCTATTGCTAGTGTCGCGCAGCTCGCGGGGAGGCAGGCACTACACGGGTAGAACCGCGGGGTGGCGGGAGGGGAGGCACCGCAGTACATAGGCCAGGCCATGTATCAGCACATACCAGGGCCTCAGCACATAGCCGGCGGATTCCCGAAATTTTGCAGTTATTTTGTATCGAAAACTAGGTTATTCCACGATTTATTCACCGAAAGCGCGGCCGCGTATATTATATTTGGATGTACTTTTTTTGCTATTAATTTGTGCTGTAACCACTATCCGTTACGTAGCAATAGCATACTTGATCGTCAACCGTAATCATTTCCATATCCATTCAAAGCTGAAGCGACGAAAGATGGAGTATGTAAATCATGGTTCAAATCTTCAACTTTGCACAAAACCGCAGGTACGAATGAATGGAAATACTTAAATAGATACTTCAAGTACAAGTGAGCTTATTTATATGCGTAGTTACTTAAACTTCATTGAACAAAGCGAACTACATTATGGGTATCAAAAATGTTGAAAGCAATTTTACATTTCCTTTGTCAAGACCCCTCTGGACATGGTGAGCCATGAAAGGGCTAGGCAAGGTCATGCCAGCGATACATTCTTATAAAGGAGACATCAATATACCGTCAGTCCATCCTTGACAAGTGGTACTCCGTAATAGTTGTGCTGACCTTTCAAACGCATACCATGACGACATATACGTACCTATGCACATATGTAACGCACGCACCACTGCACCTTATCTGTCATTGAGGTGTAATTAATTACAGAGTAAATTGCAATGTTCTCAACACATCTAACATATAAGTACACGGAGCACATAACGTAGGAAGGGTCAACGGATATTTAGTGTCCGCATAGCAGATGCGGTCCTTGGCCACCGCCCTCAAGACGGTCGATATCGCTCGTCACCCCTCCTAACTGTCTATGTGCACCTGGTACTCTATAATAAGTAAGTAACTACGCAGCCTTGCCAACAACATGCATCTTGGACTAATTGACTAGTTTCTCGGCGAAGCCTTTCAGTTCTAGGCTTTTATTATTGACCGTCTCATCATAAAATGCAAATCAAATTTTATATATCTACTAAAATTACACATCTTCAATGAATCGAGAATCGTGAGAATCCCATCTTGCATCAGTCATAAAACCACGCATGTAACCTACCAATTGGTATCTGAATGTCATAATCATAAATCCAACAGTTAACAGAAAGAAAACGATAGGGTCAAGGTTAAAAATGGAGTGTAAATTGTCATTGTTAATCCGGTTAACGCTGTGACGCCGTCGATTGATGCCCTGCATCGGAGCCACTTGTTGAATGAAAATCTTGTATGTTTTCGTAAGTCGGCGTTGTGAAACCGAGGCAAGGCGCTAAAATGTTGCTGGGTTCGGTGACAATATTAAAATTTGTGTTTTTGTTGCGCGTTTAATGTAATGCGAATATTTCGGAACACCAATCGAAATCCATACTATACTATACTATATACTATTATACTATATATACTATATATACTTATACTATAATATTATAAATGCGAAAGTGTGTCTGTCTGTCTGTCTGTCTGTCTGTTACCTCTTCACGCTTAAACCGCTGAATCGATTTTGATGAAATTTGGCATGGAGATAGATTAAGATCCGAGGAAGGACATAGGATAGTTTTCATCCTGGAAATTATCCCTAAAAAGATTGAAAAGTGAGTGAACAGTATAGTAGTGACATTGATGACCCTGTAGAATTTGTAATGTCATTATTAGACCAAGAGCACAATTGCTCTTAAATTTGCTTAGGCACTTTTAATAATCCCTTTTATTAATTAAGGTGATTAGGTGGATATCTATCGTGTTGTACGAGGTTGTTGATAAATACGGAACAAATACGAAATACTCTCTGTCTGCCTGTCTCTCTGTTACATTTTCACGCCTAAACTTCTGACCCGGTAACGATAAAATTTGATGTGGTGTTATAGACCCCGAGAAGGACAAATAACGTTACTGTAGTTTTAAGGTAAAAACCTTACATGTAAATGGAGGCGGTTCGAATAGGCCTTTGTTTTCTTTCTGTTACACATTTTAAAAACCTATGTAATATTTAAATAAAACAATTTAAACGGATTATATCGCGTATATTAATTATTTGAGCCTCCCTGACGTTTCAATACCTGATGTCTCAATACCTGAGGCCCGTGAAGTGCAGCATCCTTCTGCAGAGTGCTGGTGTTTACAAGCTGGACTGCGAGTGTGGTCTATCATACATTGGCCAAACGAAACGTAGTATAGCTACACGGGTTAAGGAGCATGTAGCTGATGTCAAGCACCGTCGTTGCAACAGGTCTGCAGTCTGCGAGCATGTCATGGACAAACCAAACCATTCAATTAATTTTGATAATACTTCAATCCTTGGCAGAGAGAAACGATATTTTCCCAGAATGTTGCGCGAGGCTATTGAAATCAAGAAATATCCCAATTTCAATAGAGAAGATGGTTTGTCATTACCACCGGCTTGGGATCCTGTTGTACATCTTATCAAGGATCAAGCAAGACACAAGACTGGAAACCTTGGGCCTCGAACGGTGTAAAACAAATTAATGTTAAAAGTAGTCAGTCAACCTTTGACAACGGTATCTGTAAAGGTACTGAACCGTCAGGGAGGCTCAAATAATATACGCGATATAATCCGTTTGAATTGTTTTATTTAAATGTGTGACAGTCGCGGAAACCGAAGAAAATACTATGTAATATTTATTCAAACAGGTTACTACTAGGGGTTTTACTTATGTTTCTTTAAACCTACCTATCTCGCAGTTACCAATAATTTATTGACCTTATCACTTAAATTCTGGTCTTACACATCCGTCTATACTTCTAAGTTCCACGTGGACGTAGTCGCGGGCAAATCCATACTATACTTACTATATCCATCCATACTAATATTATAAATGCAAAAGTGTGTCTGTCTGTCTGTTACCTCTTCACGCTTAAACCGCTGAATCGATTTTGATGAAATTTGGCATGGAGATAGTTTAAGATCCGAGGAAGGACATAGGATAGCTTTCATCCTGGAAATTCTCCCTAAAAATATTGAACCTGTAGGAAATGTAATGATTAGACCAAAAGCACAATTGCTCTTACATTTGCTTAGGCGCTTTTAATAATCCCTTTTATTAATTAAGGTGATAAGGTGGATATCTATCGTGTTGTACGAGGTTGCTTCCGTACTGCCAAGTTCCACGCGGACGTAGTCGCGGGCAAAAGCTAGTATTAAATAATTGATAAATAACTTCATTTTAATATAGGTTGATGAAGTAACGTACAAACATTTGTATAAGTTAATTAAAATGAAACACAACACGCATGAATGGAAAAAGCTGCGAACAGTGGGTGGGACGATGCTTAAATACCTAGTTTAAGCTCCATATAACTTTCCACCAAAGATTCCTGTATTTGATAGTAAGTAACGCAGGTTTTGTTATTAGTTGTGTCTAAAGACATGCAAAGTTATGTAGCTGACTCCCTGGATTAACACAGAGGCTACTTTTTATGAAGAAAAAATGAAGTGCTCCCGTGGGCTGAACGGGACACTGCGGGCGCAGCTAGTAAATTATAAATTTGTTACGTTATAATAATAAGACTGTTACAAAGAAGGCTACATTTACCACAATTTACGTCATCAATGAAATCACGTCACCAAGAGTAAAGTGATATTAAATATCTAGTTAATTGTTTTTCACCCAATTTGAAATTTATGTGCTGTTTCAATCGTGTCAGTGACATCCGTCTACGAAATAATTGTAGTTTATGTCCTGTCAGCATCAAATTAGCTGATAATTTCACTACTGGCTTATGTCAAATTGCATACTAAAATGGTTAGCTACTTTCGATGCTGACTGTACAAAGCTTTCTGTTGCAAACATGCAAAGCAGAAATATTTTAGCTAAGTAGCATATTAGTGCCCTCGCACACCGCGACATTTTGAGGTTGTGTGTGTGGCATCCAGAGGGATTTGCCTCGGCCGAGGCCCATTCACACAATGTCAGTCGGTCAATCTGAGCGCCCTTTACAATTAAAAGCAATTTGCGGCCATTGACGCTCTAGCGTTTTAATTACAAATGTATGATTGAACTGAATTAATTGGCCCAAACAAAGGTAATGGAAATTTTGTTAACCCAGATTAGTCGTAATGTTAAGTTTATGCCTAGTAATTTTATTAGTAATTCAATATATGGGCAGTTGAAGCAAGTAATTACGATGGCCGGGATGTATTTTTACAAAAACCGCCCTGGCAGCCTGCGGGCGGCAGGTACCAGGTACCAGGGGGTCAGCACACACGTGATGGTATACAGGAAGCTATATTTAGTGGCTTGTCCATTTGAAGCACTATTGATTCGTGTCCGCGGAGCGGAGCGTTGACCCGTCCTGGTCGCCGCCGGCCGTTTCGCTAATTTATTAATTATTTATCCTTACGATCCTATAGTGCCCTGGTGGCCCGTTGTTCTAGGATGTGTGGGTTAAATGCAAACTTAACCGATCACCTATTAATTCAGACGAGAATAGGATGATATAGCAACTGTTTCAAATAAATTACAATAGATTTAAACTTACCCGATTTTCAGACATTATAACAAAATGCGACTTCATCACGTTCAAAAAGGTGTTTACTCCCTTCTAGACCATAACGACCATTAAGTTCGAAACGTCGAGGAAAAATAAACACTTTTTTAAGTTACATTTTGTTATATTATAATAATAAATGACAATATTTTATAAACTGCAAAGATTTCTTATAAAATAAGCGGTGATATAATTTCTTACGTATTTTTGTTTATTGTTCCAGGATAATCTTACTCCAGAGCCGGGAGATATGAACGACGATGACAACTTTTCCAGTAAGTCGCTCCCGTCAACACCAACTTGCCTATAAAACTTTACAGCCACTTGCATCAAATCAATCTTATGGTGGTATTTTACGCATCAAATCATAAAAACATTATAGCCAAGAAGCAAATAACGTATAGGGACATTTGTATAGAAATTCTATACAACGTCTCCTTGTTATTTTTGCTATAATACAACCAATCATTACATTCAAAATGTGTTAAAATACCAGCTGAAAAAACATGATTGGCTTTAAATTGAATTTGAATTATCATTCGAAATTTCCAAATTTGAATTTTGAAATTGATTGGCGCATGTGATCTGGTGCAGGTCAGGCCTTCGCGAAAGACGCTGAGAAGTTGAAAATGATGTTGCTAGCATGGAATTACCACAGCCAGACGCAAGGTAAAAATATTTCCCTATTTGTGTCGTTTCCCGTCAGATCTTTAAAAGAGTGATTCGTTATTTTAATCTGTATTGAAGTCAGTCTAATGCGAAGGTAATTACTAATTACTTTTACCTTACCGATCTCTGTATAAAAAGAGTCGTCCATCTAACGAGCTCCACGGCTTCTATCTGTCGTACCATCACAGCGATAGTCACTTGCATAATTCCACGGTAAAATGCTATTCGCAGAGCGTCCGTTAGCTATTTTTATTGCCCGAAGCCATATTGAGAGTGTCTGAGGGTGTGCCAGGGGCGCAGACGCTGCAGGCACCTTCTCAAATTATTTATAGGCACGAGGCTCGTTCGAGTTGACATTTAAGTCGGATGCACCGGTCCCTTGCGAGTGCGTTCTATAAGCCCTCATTAATTTCTGCCGCCTTGGTAACTGGCTGTGCATACTGAATGTTGTTCACTGTAAAATTATTGGTATGCTTAAGGGGTGCTTGCTCAAATAACTGGGACCTAGGGGGCTTATAAATATTTATGTTCGTGTGAAGGCTATCAGCTGGAGGAACGATCGAATCGGCGCCTGTGACGGGCCCTTTTTACCGGCTGTAGAATTAGTGCTGCAGAAATTTCTCGAACATTTTACAGAATAATATCGGCTGTAAATAGGTATAACCCGGCGACCTACGCACTTTGTTGTTTACCCTTCGCGAGGGTTAAATGTCACAAATCTGAATTTAGAATCTATTGAGCACGTTTTGTCTGGCTGGTGACCTAGTGTAACTCTCGTTTGGCTTAGGGGTTATCGTTGTTTAGATTACTTAAAAAATAAGTATTATCAGCAATACAAAAATCGGATCAAGCCAACAAACGCTTTTTTTTCCGTGACGTTCCGTTTTGTAATTTTCACTGTGCGGTATACTTTGCACCATGTTTCGAAAATTGGGTCACACCACTAACAAACCAATAAGTAGAATCTGCCTTTCGAGTCAAAAAACCAGTCAAGACAAATATAGTCGCTTATTAATAAAACATAACCGATGTTAATGAAACGAAATTATGCTTTCTGAAAACAACTGTAATAGTTACAAAAAATAACGGAAATCATGGTAGGGTTAAAGTTTTTGAAGAGTTCCCTCGACTTCTCCAGGATCCTCAGATACTGACCTCATGACTATGGAACCAACTATATCGTTTGAAAGAAAAAAAAAAACAAATCGGTTGTCTTTTTCCAGTAGGTACGTAATCGCACATCTAAAAAAACCGGCCAAGTGCGAGTCGGACTCGCGCACCGAGGGTTCCGTACAAACACTTTCCATCCCTAAGTGGTTAAGTTAAGTTTGCACCTGGTATGTATAGCGCCCCATATAAATTAGGTGCAAAGTTAGGTATTTAATTATAAAAAAAAAACTACTTACTAGATCTCGTTCAAAACAATTTTCGTTGGTAGTTTTTATAGTAAGGTACATCATATGTTTTTTTTAGATTTTTCATTTTCTTATTTTAGAAGTTAGAGGGGGGGGACCAACTTTTTTCCACTTTGGAAGCGTCTGTCACGCAAACTATTCGGTTTAGAAAAAAAACATTATAGAAATCTCGATATCATTTTTGAAGACCTATCCATAGATACCCCACACGTATGTGTTTGATGAAAAAAAAATTTTGAGTTTTAGTTCTAAGTATGGGGAGCCCCCAATATTTATTATTATTTTTTTATTTTTGCATCAAAATCTTAATGCGGTTCACAGAATACATCTACCTACCAAGTTTCAACAGTATAGCTCTTATAGTTTCGGAAAAAAATGGCTGTGACATACGGACGGACAGACGGACAGACGGACAGACGGACAGACGGACAGACGGACAGACAGACAGACAGACAGACATGACGAATCTATAAGGGTTCCGTTTTTTGCCTTTTGGCTACGGAACCCTAAAAACATTACTGAGAACTGAGAACATCGTCCGTTTTCGATGTCAGTTAAAAGGAAGTTAACTACGATTATTAAGATTTCTTTTTAGGGTTCCGTAGCCAAATGGCAAAAAACGGAACCCTTATAGATTCGTCAAGTCTGTCTGTCCGTCTGTCCGTCCGTATGTCACAGCCATTTTTTTCCGAAACTGTAAGAGCTATACTGTTGAAACTTGGTAGGTAGATGTATTCTGTGAACCGCATTAAGATTTTGATGCAAAAATAAAAAAATAACAATAAATATTGGGGGCTCCCCATACTTAGAACTGAAACTCAAAAGTTTTTTTTTCATCAAACACATACGTGTGGGGTATCTATGGATAGGTCTTCAAAAATGATATCGAGGTTTCTAAAATATGTTTTTTCTAAACCGAATAGTTTGCGTGACAGACGCTTCCAAAGTGGAAAAAAGTGGTCCCCCCCCCCTCTAACTTCTAAACTAAGAAAATGAAAAATCTAAAAAAAACATATGATGTACATTACTATAAAAACTACCAACGAAAATTGTTTTGAACGAGATCTAGTTAGTAGTTTTTTTTAATACCTAACTTTGCACCTAATTTATATGGGGCGCTATACATACCAGGTGCAAACTTAACTTAACCACTTAGGGATGGAAAGTGTTTGTACGGAATCCTCGGTGCGCGAGTCCGACTCGCACTTGGCTGGTTTTTTTAGTTTATTTTTCTTCTTTGAATTTATGCGAAGATTATTCCTTAATGTATACGTAACACTAACAACATACAGGGTGGAAATAGCAAAAGAAGCAGAAAAGTATACTCAGCTGTAGAGATAGCGATATCATAGTCGAGTTCATAAATTTATAAGCGAAAAGTTGATCAACCATTTGTGAAATCGTCTTTATTGTTTACGGCATAGAGGCGTGTTCAGACATTTTTTTTAAGAACTCGATTGAAAATGTTCAACATCTTTGCATTGCATGGTTTTCTGCACAGTACATTTATTGTACGTTTAATACGAAATAATAGCAAATATAACGTGAACTATATAGCTAGTATAGCTATTAAGAACTATTGGAACGAAACCATACACATCTAGATATACAGGTCAAACTTCTTCACCACTTTGCACTACTGGTTTAATATATTTAAGAAAGAAAATCAGCAATGAAGAAACATGGGACCTTACGACGGACACTTCAGTGCCAAAAAGGCGTCGCTGGGGCCCAATTCGAGAATGCCGTTTGAGATATCGCCAAACGTCAAATCTCCATTAGATAACAGTTATATCGCCATTGAACTGTCATTTAAAAGCGATGACCTTAAAAGTGACATATCTCATCTCAATTTTGGAAATACGAAGGCGATAATGATTGTCAAAAATGTTATTCATGTATATAAATTTCTGTTTTGAACGAAACGTAACGGACTAATTTCACGTACTACGCGGTCAATTTAAAGTATGCGCCTGTTATTTATGCCGTCACATACAAAGGAAACGAAAATTTTGCGCGTCCGAATTGACGAAGTTGCGATATTCTGGGGATATCGCCACTTGTCAAGTAGGCACACGTCAAAAGTGACGGATGGCGATGAAAAGGAGAGATCTCCATTATATCTCTAAAATTGGTCGAATACCCCCCCAGAGTCGAGTTTTTTGCTCGAGTCCATTTTTAGCTTGGCGCAGAAAGGTCGTAAAATTACAATAGGTGTATGAACTTTTTAATGCACCTTCCCTGAATTTTGGCAAGTTTATACAGGTTGAATCTTATACCGGGTGTGACCTGTAATAGGAGGAATTAATTATAATATAAATTCTACTCTTCAAACTGAATTTGTTTAACAACTTTTAAAAGTAAGTAACTTGTATATAATCATTTGTATACATTTTTATTCGAAGAAGCAATGTACCTATTGCGAAATATTTATCATTTATGAATGAATTAATGATATTTATTTACCAGAATATATGGTTCATATAAGATCTTAAAGTAGTAACATGGTTCCATGGTTCATGGTTTATTATACCGTTAGGCATGTGAAATCTGATTAGGCAACTAAAAAAAGTGAATCCTTACAATTCGTTTTATATTTGGTACAATAATATTTAATAGCGTGACATAGCTATGACAGCTGGCTTGTCATGTCCATGTCGGATGTCGGTGTTGGATGGCGTACTTATATTCAAAATATTATTTAATTTGTTTGAATAATAACCATCTAAAAACTGTCTCCTTTGTAAAGTTGCTGAACATGTTTTTATTGCTCCGGTTACAGGCTACACCCGGTATAGGTCGCTACACAATATAAAGAGACAACAAATGACTACTGTGCAATAATTTTGACAGTGCTCTTTTAGCAAAGTGGCGCGCGGCAGTTACTAACCCTTGGCGCCACTCATAAGGAGACTTCGAGAAGGTTTCGTAAGGTCAAGTATAGGAGTTACGCGCGGCAGGAAGGAATCTAATATCTTTTACGAACTTTCATTTGTCTTTTCATAATGAAAACTGTAGAGAGATGTGTAGGATATCCGTCATCGTCTCGTTATTTTTTGTTTTGTTTTACAGCGTGATTACCACGTCACGGCAGTACATAGTTACAAGTTATCGCATCGATCCACGTAAGGGCGTAACACGAACTTGCGTTTTGACCCTTATTCCCAAGTTAAGAAGCCTTATATTTACACTTAAAAATGTTTTTTTTTTTCATATTATGACGAACATACACACATTTCAACCAACTATTTAAAGTGAATACAACTTTCCCTGAGTTCTATATAGTAACATAGCTATTTCATGCGTTCATTGTGTGCAGTTATAAATAAGTTGAAAATACCAGTTTTCTGCATGAATTTTGACAATTTCGACTAGTTTTTGTTTGAAACAAAAATTATGAATAAAATATTCTTCAATCCAATTCAATTCAATATTTTTATTGTAAGATTATGAGTATTACAAAAGGTCTTAAGTACTATTTATGTGTCGTCATAATCAGCCATTAAAGGTTGCACAATAATATAAAATTTTTCAGGTAAAATAGATGAATAAATTAATATAAGTCTCATACAATTTGTGGGTCCATTGATACAGAAATCAATGAGTGAGTGAATATGTCAAGTATGGTAATATAAATATTAAAAGTATATTTACAAGTAAAACTTAAAAATCTACATTACTAATTAGCTGCTACATATCAAATCGATTATTAATTTATAGGTCAATTCAAGCCTCGAAAAATTCGGATATATTATAAATCATTTTTTGTAGACACCATGCATAAAGTTTGTGCTTGTACGCAAGAAAGTCAAGTGTCTTGATGTCATCTGGCAAATTATTAAAGATTTTTATGGACATGTTAAAAATACTTTTATTAAAATAAGCGGTATATTGTGCACTGGGCATTGTAAGTTTAGGCCATGTAGTTTCTCTTAAACTGTAGGTTTGAAATATATACTTATAAATCGCAATGACCCTGTTCTAACTATTAACATTGATGTTACTCATGATAGGTTAAGTAACATATTTGATCATAGAGAAAAATATCTAAAACAATCAGCATTTTGAACGGATAAGGAGCTTTAAGCTCTAGTGATAATTTTTAGGCATGACTTGAACTGTATCAGGGCTGGTTATCTATCACAATGAGTGAGTCCAATTTCGTGTCGGAATAGAAATCCACTTACGGGAATGTCTTTACACCTTAAAAGTAATTCTGGTGGGCTTGCTATGGTGACTAATGTGACTATGGAGACTATTTAAAATGTGCAAAAAGGAATCTTTCGAAGAATCATAGAATACAAGGCTACAAAAGCTCAACAACCCCCAACAGAGTTGTGATACATAGAACAAACTTCCCGAGGATATAATCTCAGAATCTCACCTAATGACAATCAGTTCAAGAACTAATTCGACAAGCATACCACTGAGCAACGACCTTAAGATACTTACCACTGGATTTATGGATTATCAGTTGTTATACCTGCCTGAAAATCAATAATAATAAGAAGGAGGAGGTGTCAGTAGGTACCTTTCTCTGCAGCACTAACCACCAGTAGCCTGGGCCCTGCCCCGCTGCTGGCGGCACCCTAGGTTAGGTTTTTAGGGTTCCGAACCCAAAGGGTAAAAACGGGACCCTATTACTGAGACTTCGCTGTCCGTCCGTCCATGGTCCGTCCGTCCGTCCGTCCGTCACCAGGCTGTATCTCAAGAACAGTGATAGCTAGACAGTTGAAATTTTCACAGATGATGTATTTCTATTGCCGCTATAAGAACAAATACTAAAAATAAAATAAAATAAATATTTAAGGGGGGCTCCCATACAACAAAACGATTGTTTGCGTTAACTTTGCACCTCATTTGTTTGGAGCGCTATACATACCAGGTGCAAACTTAACTTAACCACTTAAGGATGGAAAGTGTATGTACGGAACCCTCGGTGCGCGAGTCCGACTCGCGCACCGAGGGTTCCGTACAAACACTTTCCATCCCTAAGTGGTTAAGTTAAGTTTGCACCTGGTATGTATAGCGCCCCATATAAATTAGGTGCAAAGTTAGGTATTTAATTATAAAAAAAAAACTACTTACTAGATCTCGTTCAAAACAATTTTCGTTGGTAGTTTTTATAGTAAGGTACATCATATGTTTTTTTTAGATTTTTCATTTTCTTATTTTAGAAGTTAGAGGGGGGGGACCAACTTTTTTCCACTTTGGAAGCGTCTGTCACGCAAACTATTCGGTTTAGAAAAAAAACATTATAGAAATCTCGATATCATTTTTGAAGACCTATCCATAGATACCCCACACGTATGTGTTTGATGAAAAAAAAATTTTGAGTTTTAGTTCTAAGTATGGGGAGCCCCCAATATTTATTATTATTTTTTTATTTTTGCATCAAAATCTTAATGCGGTTCACAGAATACATCTACCTACCAAGTTTCAACAGTATAGCTCTTATAGTTTCGGAAAAAAATGGCTGTGACATACGGACGGACAGTTATGAATGAATTAATGATATTTATTTACCAGAATATATGGTTCATATAAGATCTTAAAGTAGTAACATGGTTCCATGGTTCATGGTTTATTATACCGTTAGGCATGTGAAATCTGATTAGGCAACTAAAAAAAGTGAATCCTTACAATTCGTTTTATATTTGGTACAATAATATTTAATAGCGTGACATAGCTATGACAGCTGGCTTGTCATGTCCATGTCGGATGTCGGTGTTGGATGGCGTACTTATATTCAAAATATTATTTAATTTGTTTGAATAATAACCATCTAAAAACTGTCTCCTTTGTAAAGTTGCTGAACATGTTTTTATTGCTCCGGTTACAGGCTACACCCGGTATAGGTCGCTACACAATATAAAGAGACAACAAATGACTACTGTGCAATAATTTTGACAGTGCTCTTTTAGCAAAGTGGCGCGCGGCAGTTACTAACCCTTGGCGCCACTCATAAGGAGACTTCGAGAAGGTTTCGTAAGGTCAAGTATAGGAGTTACGCGCGGCAGGAAGGAATCTAATATCTTTTACGAACTTTCATTTGTCTTTTCATAATGAAAACTGTAGAGAGATGTGTAGGATATCCGTCATCGTCTCGTTATTTTTTGTTTTGTTTTACAGCGTGATTACCACGTCACGGCAGTACATAGTTACAAGTTATCGCATCGATCCACGTAAGGGCGTAACACGAACTTGCGTTTTGACCCTTATTCCCAAGTTAAGAAGCCTTATATTTACACTTAAAAATGTTTTTTTTTTTCATATTATGACGAACATACACACATTTCAACCAACTATTTAAAGTGAATACAACTTTCCCTGAGTTCTATATAGTAACATAGCTATTTCATGCGTTCATTGTGTGCAGTTATAAATAAGTTGAAAATACCAGTTTTCTGCATGAATTTTGACAATTTCGACTAGTTTTTGTTTGAAACAAAAATTATGAATAAAATATTCTTCAATCCAATTCAATTCAATATTTTTATTGTAAGATTATGAGTATTACAAAAGGTCTTAAGTACTATTTATGTGTCGTCATAATCAGCCATTAAAGGTTGCACAATAATATAAAATTTTTCAGGTAAAATAGATGAATAAATTAATATAAGTCTCATACAATTTGTGGGTCCATTGATACAGAAATCAATGAGTGAGTGAATATGTCAAGTATGGTAATATAAATATTAAAAGTATATTTACAAGTAAAACTTAAAAATCTACATTACTAATTAGCTGCTACATATCAAATCGATTATTAATTTATAGGTCAATTCAAGCCTCGAAAAATTCGGATATATTATAAATCATTTTTTGTAGACACCATGCATAAAGTTTGTGCTTGTACGCAAGAAAGTCAAGTGTCTTGATGTCATCTGGCAAATTATTAAAGATTTTTATGGACATGTTAAAAATACTTTTATTAAAATAAGCGGTATATTGTGCACTGGGCATTGTAAGTTTAGGCCATGTAGTTTCTCTTAAACTGTAGGTTTGAAATATATACTTATAAATCGCAATGACCCTGTTCTAACTATTAACATTGATGTTACTCATGATAGGTTAAGTAACATATTTGATCATAGAGAAAAATATCTAAAACAATCAGCATTTTGAACGGATAAGGAGCTTTAAGCTCTAGTGATAATTTTTAGGCATGACTTGAACTGTATCAGGGCTGGTTATCTATCACAATGAGTGAGTCCAATTTCGTGTCGGAATAGAAATCCACTTACGGGAATGTCTTTACACCTTAAAAGTAATTCTGGTGGGCTTGCTATGGTGACTAATGTGACTATGGAGACTATTTAAAATGTGCAAAAAGGAATCTTTCGAAGAATCATAGAATACAAGGCTACAAAAGCTCAACAACCCCCAACAGAGTTGTGATACATAGAACAAACTTCCCGAGGATATAATCTCAGAATCTCACCTAATGACAATCAGTTCAAGAACTAATTCGACAAGCATACCACTGAGCAACGACCTTAAGATACTTACCACTGGATTTATGGATTATCAGTTGTTATACCTGCCTGAAAATCAATAATAATAAGAAGGAGGAGGTGTCAGTAGGTACCTTTCTCTGCAGCACTAACCACCAGTAGCCTGGGCCCTGCCCCGCTGCTGGCGGCACCCTAGGTTAGGTTTTTAGGGTTCCGAACCCAAAGGGTAAAAACGGGACCCTATTACTGAGACTTCGCTGTCCGTCCGTCCATGGTCCGTCCGTCCGTCCGTCCGTCACCAGGCTGTATCTCAAGAACAGTGATAGCTAGACAGTTGAAATTTTCACAGATGATGTATTTCTATTGCCGCTATAAGAACAAATACTAAAAATAAAATAAAATAAATATTTAAGGGGGGCTCCCATACAACAAAACGATTGTTTGCGTTAACTTTGCACCTCATTTGTTTGGAGCGCTATACATACCAGGTGCAAACTTAACTTAACCACTTAAGGATGGAAAGTGTATGTACGGAACCCTCGGTGCGCGAGTCCGACTCGCACTTGACTGTTTTTTTTTTATAACGTGTTTATATTTTTAACGTATTTTTTTTCAATATACATTAATTGTAAAGCCAACCTATCATAAAAGAATAATAATAAAAGATTATTTGGTCACACAGTTAATAAGCAAAGGGTGTCTTGTTTATCAATACTCAACTGTCGACTTGATACTTGCAGGCCGCAACGGAGACATCACGGAGAGCGGGGCGGACTCGATGGCCGACCTTTGGGCCTCGTACCACAGCGCGCTGGGCCTCGGGAACAAGACTCCGAAGCCCCCCACCCCACTGGCCACTGGCCACTCGGTGAGTTTTAAGGTTGCGCAGCGTTTCACATTATCTAATCATTATTAATCATGTAAAGGAGTCACGGAGATTGGTGCAGATCTCATGGCATACATAGGCCTCGTACCACAGCGTGGTGGGGCTCTGCAACAATACCAGGCCCTCAGCACTTGGTGAGGATTAAACTTGCGCAGCGTATTCAGATTACTTGATTACAATACGGTATTTAACTATAGTGAAAATGAATTGTGACACTAAAATACATTGAAAAATATTTGGAACCAGATAAACTACCAGTAACTTTTGGACAATTTACTATTTTTAATTGGACACAAGCTAAAAAGAGGTCGTGTTTTGAATACTGATTTTTATGTCGTCACGAGCCAGTATCAGACCGAAACGGAGATGGCGGGATGACCTGTACGCATTTGAGAACGTTTGGGAGCAACTTGCTCTTCAGCGAGACGACTGGAGAGAAAGAGGGGAGGCCTTTGCCCAGCAGTGGGACACACACAAACAGGCTAGATAAAAAAAAAAAACAGTATCTTCATAGAAACTTCATACTAACAAATCGTTTTTGGGGTTCCGTACCCAAAGGGTAAAAACGGGACCCTATTACTGAGACTTCGCTGTCCGTCCGTCCGTCCGTCCGTCCGTCTGTCACCAGGCTGTATCTCAACAACGGTGATAGCTAGACAGTTGAAATTTTCACAGATGATGTATTTCTATTGCCGCTATAACAACAAATACTAAAAATAAAATAAAATAAATATTTAAGGGGGGCTCCCATACAACAAACTTGTTATAGATTATATATATGTATAGGTACGGAACCCTTCATGCGCGAGTCGGGCTCGCACTTGCCCAATTTTTGATATTTCATAAAGAGTTGCTGATTTGAGCTGTCATCGAATAACCGTATTGACTTCATCCTGCCTCACGGCCCAAGCTTCCCCCCGTCCACTCGATGTGCTACCTTTATTTTGACACAAATGTCGGACATCAATGTCTGCTCCATAACTTTCATTCCGACCATGGCTATGAACACACATACTCGTGAGAAACTGTCATAGGTTACATCACCAGTTCATTCCCTAGTACCGGGACCACATAAATCATAAAGAGATTACCGTTTCAGAGTCCGATCCACGTGGGCTCAGCGACGCCGGTGGAGCCCGCGTCGACGCACGACGAAACGTCGTCGTCGGACCGGACGAAGGACGACGACGACGGGGGCGCCTCGGACGACGACAGCGACGACCGCGTCGACCCGCAGCACCACGACCCGGAGCGACTTAAGGCTTTCAATGTGAGTGTTATCTTCGTTGTTCGACGGCGTCGTTCTATACCACAGACCACCCCCACTAGACGGAGCATGTAAGGCACATGTAAGGCGACCCGCGCGCACCAACGATATGGTACGGCAAAACATTAAAGTACCAACACGGCGGCCACCGTTTAGTTGCGTCCATGTTTATGAGGTTTCTCTACACCACTTAACACTACAATTTACCATGTTATTTATTTAATTTCTTTTTTCGTTGACGTACGCATGGATCATAAAAAAGGACGCAACTAAACGGTGGCCGCCGTGTTGATACTTTAATGTTCTGCCGTACCATATCGTTGGTGCGCGCGGGTCGCCTTACATGCTCCGTCTAGTGGGGGTTGTCTGTGTTCTATACATATAATCATTAATATCATTATCATGGATTTATGGAACAACAAGTCCAGAAGAAATCTAATAGCTTTAAAATCTTTAGACCTTTCATAACACATTAGCCCCAATCTGCAGAGAGCTTTGGAAAATATCATAAATTTGCCGCATCCATCAAGTTAAAATAGCGGTGCATTGGGATAAGACGGAAGTATGACGAAATACGAAAGGTGGACTTTTAACGCCTTTAAGAGCATTTTCGGTAAAGTTTAGTCTTTCCCATACTTCCGTTCTTACCCCAACGCACCTTATTTCATCTAGTTTTGGTATCCTGGGTGCCTATGATGGTCGCGTTTTTTGCGTGATAAATAAGTGACAAAGCATCTGTCACACACTGGCATTTTGTCACAACGTGACGGATGCTTTGTCACTTATTTCTCGCGTTATAAAAGCAACCATCATAGGCCCGCAGGCTGCGTATCCACAAATAGTTGTACGATACTTTTAAGAGGCCTTATTCCTTTTAAAAACTTTTTTTTTCATATTATGACAAATATACTGATAATTTCAACCAACTTTTTGAAGTGAATAATAATTTTCTCCGAGTTCTAGGTAATAACATAGCTATTTCATGCTTTCATTGCGTGGAATCGAAAATAAGTTGAAAAAACTAATTTTCTGCGTAAATTTCGAGTAGTTTTTGTAACAATAATTATCAATGAAAAATTCAAACTGTGGGTTTCAAATATATACCAATAAATCCCAATAGCCCTGTTCTAGGTAGTTACATCGATAATATGTTAAGAAACATGTTGGATCATAGAGAAAAAATTCTAAAACAATCAACATTTTAAAAGGAATAAGGCCTCTTAAGCGGTTACGTTACCTAAAACAAAGAAAGGCTTAGTATATTTATTCTTAGTTTGGACGAAGTTGCGTACACTTTTCAGTACCTAAGTACATAAAATTTATTAGTTTTAGCCATGCCGCATAATAGTACATTACTGCTGACGCCGGGAAAAAGGGGCTTGCCGGTTGAGTATGGATAGTGATACGAAGCCGGCAAGCCCTTTTCATGGCTAAGACATGTATGGTGCTTTTCTGAAACATATGCAATGATATAAAAAAATATAATTCAGCCTGTTCAAGAACACAGACGGTCATGTTAAAAAAAAAATACTTCCTTCACAGCTCTCTCGAGTTGTTCCACCCGAAACGTGATACTTCGAAGCCTGTTATAACGCACGTTATGACAACATTTCATTGCATGTTTGAGAAAAACAGTTTTAAACTAGCCTGTGCCTTTTCTCGACTAAATTATCATTCGCGATCCTTACCAAGATCTTCGGAACGGCAGTAACAAGATATTTATTATTACGGGAAACAGGAAACGGGCCTGATTCCGTAATTGGAAGCTTAAGTTGCTCCGAGAAACTTCGATTCAGGCATCAAACGATTTCTTGAAAATGTGCTAGGAATAGGACTTAAATGGCGTCAAAGATTTTAATTAATTTTTATTCTCGACTCGCCGGAAATGCATTTGCGGTTAACTTTCCTTTGCCAACCATCAGACTTCTGCAATATTGTTTATGTATATGTATATCCTGGTTCTATTTTCTATCATCTTGCTACTACGTTGAAGTACAGTAGAATCTTTCTAAGTGAAAATATTTGACACTGTTTAGGTATCTATTGATTGTAGTGATGTAGCCAAGACATATTCTTTATTATACCCAGCGATGAAAATAAAATATTTTATTCAGAGACAACAAAAAGATTATTAATTATGAACAGTTGATGGAATCAATTTTACTGACGATTTTTTTTAATAAAATCTTAAAAAAAGACAATTTTGTGGAAATCAATATTAAATTAATTACCTATGTATGTAGGTATCATAAATTATTTTAATTTTACGCAAATTTATTATCTTTTGTAAAATATGTTCTACGTATACGATGCCAATTTTAAACATCAAAACTGTCGTTCATAAGATTTAAATGTCCAAAGTTTCGTATGACTTTGATGAAAAGAAAAACCGTATTGACAAAGAAATGTCCGTCGTTACTACAACGCAACTATTATCTTTCAGATGTTCGTCCGTCTCTTCGTAGACGAAAACCTGGACAGGATAGTTCCAATTTCGAAACAGCCCAAAGAGAAGATCCAGGCCATCATCGACTCCTGCACACGACAGTTTCCGGAGTTTGCCGAACGCGCCCGAAAGAGGATCAGGACTTATCTGAAGAGTTGCAGAAGGAACAAGAAGGTGCGAGGCGACGGCCCGACCACGGGCAACGGCGGCAGCGCCACGGGAACTGCCAACGCTTGGGATACTGCGGTGAGGGTCCGATCTCTGATTGATTTATGATATCCTAGTACATTCGAGATTAAGTCTGTTTGGATTGACTTTAATTTCACACTTTTTATATTGATTTGTGTCGGTAGTGAGTTTACCTGTGAATCAATACTTTAGTGTTTGACCTACTTAAACATTATTTCACGCTATGAGCGTGTTTTTCTTATATTAATCAATAGGAAACAAAATTGACAATATGCGTATGTCCTAACAGATAGTCCGTTGTCCTATCAGCTGTTCGGAAATGTTTCGTAACAATTTAATAGTTGCCACGAAGTCGTTTTTGAGAGTGTCCGACTCCCTACGGAATGCATATAAATCAAATTGATTATAAAAATGAATTGATTTATTGCAGGTGCGGCCGACTCCCGCACACCTGACGTCGGTGCAGGCAGAGCATATCCTCGCGCAGGCGTGCGAGAACGAGAGCCTCAACGCCAAGCGCATGCGGCTTGGGCTGGACCCCGTCAGCCAGCCCATGCCCACCGTGCCCACTCCTATGGTACGCTTACACTCTTATGATGCCCTAGTACGCACGACTTGACCAACCTTGTCAAATCTTCCAGTATGTGCGCGTGCTCACTCCTATGTACACTCTGACTCGTATGGCCTTGCGCCTTACTGGGCGTCCATCTTACTACAGCTCCCATAAGATAGCCCTTAACATTGAACGATTTCTCATGGAGCGAATTTTCTTTTTTTTTTCATTACACATTGCCACTATTGCAAACCCCGGAAGGCTTAATGTAGTAGTGGTGTCATAATTTATCTTAAATGTATATGTATAGTTAGTTAGGGCTAAGTACTTTTAAGACATCGTTTACTGTTTATCTGTAAGCAGATATAAACCTTATTCCAATATGATAAAGTATGTGATTACTTTTTGTGTGTCTAAAATAGCTCGTACCTTCAGATCTAGTACCAAAAAATAAGTTCCGTGTCCACAATTGGTTACGAGTTACGACTAGAGTGTCAAGTAAACTCATCCTTCTGACACGGAAAACTGTGTTTTTGTCTGCGTTAGGCGCATAAAGGCTGCCATCTCATCATCCTACTAGGAATTCATGACCATGGCTGTAATACATTTATTTCCTTGTCCAGGCTATAGACACAACCGCCAGCTCGGCGGTGGCATCCTCGTTCCTGAGTCTATACAGCGGCGCCATCAACCCGTCCTCAGCTCCGGCGACGTCCACGTCCAACACGCCGGCGGCGACGTCCTCGCACAGCAAGGCGGCCGCCGACACCACGCGCCCCTCCGTCAGTCCCACACTGGATAATCCGCTGCTCAACAACAACAGTCTGAAGCTGGACAACGCTAACGGGAACGCTGGGAGTAAGACTGCCAGGTGAGTTATGGTGCCCTGGTACTTGTACCAGCCCGTCTAGCACAAACAAGCAACTTCTGATTCTGATTCTGGCACAACTATGCTTCGCGACTCTTTTCGCGCGACTTATCCTCACCCGTCACTGTCTAACAGTACTGTACCGAAAGAGATGGGTAATTATCTCGCGCGAGAAAGAGTCGCGAGTCACAGTTGTGCTAGAGGTACTGGCCCTCTAGCCCTCTAGCTTTTCTCGCGCGACATAGCATCATCCGTCACCCTCTCACGGTACAGCAAAGAAAGAGACCGATAATATATCTCGCGCGAGAAAGTATCGCGGGTTAAACACGGTCATACGCGTATGAAGCGTGCGATATTCTTAGTTCATTTTTGGTATAATTAGCACGAAAAGCTGTGTTTCTCATGGTAATTTGTAACATTTCATGAAGTTCAAGTTACAATTTAAATGTGTATTTTCCAGCCCCGCTTCGTCGCCGGCGCCGCTGTTCCGACCCTCGTTCCCGACCACGTTCGGGACGCCACAGACTTTTGGACGTCAAAGGTAAAAAAAAATACTAATTCTGTGCATAGAAGTCAATTATTATATGTAGAAGTAAATAGCGATGTGAACACATTTGTTTTTATTTTACAAGTTATTAATGATTGGTCGAATGATTTCAGTACCAACACGAATCCAGCCACCGCCTTGTCGAGCAGCGCACTTCTGTCCACGTTGTCGGCCTTGCCTCCGTCAGGTATGCAACATAACCTTCTTTCCTCGACCTCTGATAAAATCACATATATTTTTACCATATTTACGTGATATTTACTCATCCGATATGAATGTAAAAGTGTCGGCTTAAAAACCTTCGAATACCCTATATTAATTTTCAAGTTTATAATGGTGTTGTTATGCTTGCATTGCAGGAGTTGCCGGTGTCGGGGTAAACGCAGCAATGGCAGCGTACCAAAGCGCGCTGCTGTCAGCCATGGCCGCGCACACGCACTCCTTCCCTTCCACTCTCTCCGGTGAGCTCCGTCATTTTATGTTCTCCTAGTACCTACTATGTAAAAAAAAAACTTCTAATTAATGTATGTCAAATTGCTGTCTGTCCTGTATATACTATACAGACAAGTGATGTTGCATCACTTGGATTCTCAAAGCTATTTGGTATATTAATTTCTTATGCCGAGATTACACGCTTGCCAAGCCTTGGCAAGCGTACAGGACGCATTTATATGTTAGAATGAGATATAACTACATCGTGCTCACACTTACATAATAACTGCGTCCTGTTGGCTTGCCGAAGCTTAGCAAGCGTGTACTCTCGGCATAAGAAATTAATATACCAAATAGCTTTGAGAATCCAAGTGATGCAGCATCACTTGTCTGTATAGTCTATACATTTTGTCCAGGCCTTATCTATTTTGCTCAAACGTCGTAACATTTCGAAGGCATTTTTTTCCAAATTCTATATTTGCATAATTTTTCAAATAGTCTATGATTTTTTTCGGAAGCAAATTTGAATAAACGAAATCTTGTAATTCGTATAGCGTACCTCGGCAACGAGATGAACTAACATTCCCTTCAGCGCCAACAGACCTGTCGCTGAAGTCCCCGGCCGCGCCGAGCCTGCACGGCGCCGCGGCGCCCAAGCCGGCGCTGCCCGGCCTGCCCGGACACAAGCTGTCCGGCGCCGAGCTGGGCGCCGTCCGGCAACTCATCACCGGCTACCGCGAGTCCGCAGCGTTCCTGCTGCGGTCCGCCGACGAGCTCGAGGCTCTACTCCTCAACCAACCCTAGGACTGCGCCAAGACCGACCTGGCCAACATATTCGGCTTCAAATTCGGCTATTTCTAAAACTGTGCTAGTACAAATTGTGATCGGTGGATTTCGGTGCGGTCTTTGACGTTGTCAATTTTTGGTCTGAGCGGTCGTAAATGATTGAGCGCTTTTGAATCACTGGATGTGATGAGTTTTTTGTGACTTTTGTCGACTGAAAACGGCGCTGTATTTTTCCAGTTTATTGTGCTTTAATATGTTGTTGAATTAGAGAACTGATTTGCTAAAGTGGACATTAGAATATTTTATAGGTCGGTCCGCAAACGGGATTGTGAGTTTTGTCAGCATACTATTAGAATAATTTGAATGCGAATTGTTATTTGTTACAGTATTACATTTTTCTTTTCACGATATCCATTATAATGCATGTTTAAATGTAATTCATTAGCGATTTGCTAAATATTTTTATTGTGACAAAATTTCGATGTAGACAGCCTCGCTAAAACGTTATAAATTTCGGAAATAGCTTAGGGTGCTACGTTTAGCGAGGCTTCCTATTCGTGACTTCTATGAAGTTCTTGGGCAAATTTTCATATAAAATACATGAGGTGCGTTCGACGACCTTAGAATAAATGCGCACACGGACTAAACCAAGCCTGTGGTTTACCAAAACATGCTTCACTTTCAAGTGCTGATTTGGTTTCTTACTTTCTAGGCGTATTTATACTCAAGCGTTGATCTAGTATGACAACTTGCCCAAATACATCATGTTGAACCTATCTTTATCGTATTGTAAATGTGAACATGAATCACTGTCCTACAAATTAAACTATAGGTAAGCTCGGCGATCGTACAAAGCTGCCATATTATTGTAAAAAAACACACACTAAGTGTTGCCATTTGAGAAATTACTCGTTGGAAGAGTACAAAATTATTTTTGTGTATATTTAGGATTAAGAAAAAAATCAGGGAGATTTTAGATATAGGTTAAAAATTCGATATCTTGCCTGGTGCGTAAGTACACTTTAGGGTTAAATTTAAAAAACGAAGTCGCTTCGTATTTTTAGTTCGCTCGTAAACGAATGTAGGCAGGTTTTGACATAAAAAGTACATAATAATTTCAGGCAAAAAATGGCCTAGCTTTGGCCAATTTATTTATAATTTGGATTGTTCGGTGTCGACATTTCACTTCGTGGTAACTATATTTAACAGAGTCTAAATATTAGGTTTTAAAGTGGCATTTTAGACATAAGAAGCACGAATTTATTTGTTGTTTTGTATTATACGAATAGTGGTCTAGTTGTATTTATATGATTAATATATTATTTATCTTTATTTCGAAGCTTTTAATACATAGGTCGGGGTCGATTTTTTCATCTAAAAGAATTAGTTTCAAGCTATTTAGCACAAGTAATAAAGAATATCTCAAATAATCCATAAAAAAAAATTACAATACGTACAGAATACATCGAGTAGGTATTATTTCACGCTCCACAGTCGGATATATTTTTTTAAAGGTTAGGCTTAGACTGACAGTCTAACCTTTGTTGTATTTCATACAGTATTTCATTTCTTTGAAACCATCAACTCTATGAGATTGTTTGAAACCAAGTTACTAGTTATATCTAGAAAATAAAGTAAAGGGTAAAAGTTGTCGACGAAATGAAGATTTAATGAAAATCATTTGTCGGCGAAATGAAAGGACCTCGGTCAATCGTATCTGAGAATCTCGTATGTAGTGAGAACACTCGGGAAATTATCCCATACAATACGTTCTCCGTTTCCGGAAATTCTCGGACACGGCACATCACTACGCCAGACCCCGACCTGACTCGTAATCGGCTCCATCCAAATTGACTATCTTATACATAATTTTCGACGCAACTTCTCGCGTGCTAGTATAAGGGTGTTTATTTCATGTAACGCGGCCACCACACTCGCGGGAATCCCACGGAGAACCACGACAACAATTGGCCGTTTTCCAAAAAGTCAACAACTATTTTTCAGAATTAAGATTTTTGGGTTTATCTTAAGTGCTTAGAGTCGTTTGTTCATTCACACCTCATTCAAGAAACATGTTCAATAAAATTTGATAAATAAGGATTTCCAGTGTAAAATCTAACGTTCTGAATTTGAGAATTTGGGAGCCATTGTTCACATAGATTAGGTTGAAATATCCAAATGATTCTATGTAATATAAATTCAAATAATCATTATTATGGAATAACGCAACTGTGATACGCGACCCTTTCTCGTGCGAGACATATTACCTATCTCTTTCTTCGCAGTACTATGAGAGAGTGACGGGTGATGCTATGTCTCGCGACAAGAGTCGCGAAGCGTAGTTGTGCTAGACACATAAAAAAGGCCAGATTCTCGTGGGATTCGCGCGGGAATGTGGGGCGCGCTTATAGTTCGCTTTGCTCAGTACAATTCACATTCAGTGTAAATCTATTTGTTACCATAGATTTTATGGCCAAGTACTATAGGTAGGTTAATGTTAGTCACTGCTTACGGTTAACGTGATAAGAGTTTCTTTATTGCCTGAATTCGATTTCGAATCGTCTCGAAATACTAGATTTCTTACGATTTTCAGATTTTTTATTGTTTAGAAATAACGCATTCTCAAACTTTTACGTTCAGAAAAATGCCAAATTTATCATATACCGTATTCGTTCGATTTATATATATATGTGTCGCAGTCATCTGGTTGAATCTGCTATTTGATTGGATGACTAGCGCGTTCATTGAATGACAACTTTCAATTGAATGACTAGGCCGAACGTTGATTGAACAAGCGTCACTCAACGTCCAACTAGTTAGCGGATTGTAACATAGCCCTTTGAACAGAGCAGACGTAAAATCAGTCAGGTGATTGAAATGCTAAATGGCGTTCAGTCAAGACGTTGAACTTTATATTAAACAACTTGACGAGTTGTCCTTTAGTCATTCAATTGAATGTTGTCATTCAATGAACGCGCTAGTCATTCAATCAAATAGCAGATTCAACCAGATGACTGCGACATATACATTTCGAGTAATTATGTATTTAATATTGCATTTAATATAATGTTCATTTTAGTAGTATAATTGGGTTCTAAATACTCAATCTAAAATTTCCGAATTCATTAATAATAAGAATGTGGTATTTAGTGGAACTGGAGATTTAAAATATAAATGTCCATACTATGTTACACTATTAAGGTTTGAGAAGTCTATTTTGAATAACTAAAATGCTATGTTTTCTTTCAATTTTGACAGATACTGAGAAATCTGCGTATTATAGATGTGTGGTATTTCGAGACGTGTTTATACTATTTTGATTTATATTATTTTTTAAATCTGTTGCTTTATGGAACGAAGACGGTTTCACTTTCTGTAAAAACAACATTTTAGTCCTGCATACCTGATGGGAGGGTTTCTACGTTTGGCCTAAATTTTCATTTAATGAAAATCCTTAAACCTCGTACTTAATGTTAGTAAGATATTTTGTTGTACAGTTAAGTTGTCCGGCCAGTCTATGATCTTAAATACATAACTTATTGAATAATTTTCGAGCTGAATAAATAAATAATAGAATAATTACACGACACACACGCTTGTTTCGTTGCAAGATAACTGCAATAGTTTTGATCGGTGTTGCGAAGACTGCGGGTCGATTTTTGAGTTCCTATCCAAAAATGAAGGTCTAAACCTGGAACTGACCTTAGGGTTAGTCGGGGCAATTGTGACAGCGGGACAAACGCACCTATCATATCGAAATCATCGTCCTTATATCCTGAAATAGAATTTCATATAGAAATCATCGTCTTTATATCCTGAAATAGAAGTTCTAAGGACAAAGATAATTATTGATTTATTATTATGTGGGATATGACAAAAAGTTGCCATTTTAGATTTTGCCACGCATCACTGTGGATTGATAGGAATTTTAAAGTTGCTCCGCGGGAATGGACAATTGCTAGCGTTTCAATTGCTGAACTCCTAATAATTACGACAGTTTTGTATGCAAAAACGTATCATAAACTGATGACGCACATATCTTCATATTTAATCGAACTTAGACGATTTTCAAACATTATCACATCTTGGGACAATAATGACATAATGGGACAATCGCAAAGCACGAAAAATTCACACCGATAGACGGTTTCGAATGTTGTCATCCAAATCTCCAGTCATTAAAAATAAATATTTTCCCAAGACGATCTAAGAATTTTGTCGGAAAGTTAATAAGCCAAAGCAAATAAATATTTATACGCAGTAAAGTCTTGTTTTTGCTGTTCGTAAATCGTGTAAGTTTAAATAAATATTTCAACATCGTGACGCGCACTGATCAAAAGAAAAATCTGCAGCCACAACTAGTGATGTGCCGTTTCCGAGAATTTACGGACACAGAGAACACTTTGCATGTGTTTCTTTCTCGAGAACGTTCTCGCTCCATACAAATTTGAAAGTTTTCGAGAACGGCATATCTCTAGCCACAACAAATGTACAAATAAATTTTCAATTTTGCCATTTTTCTCAATAGGATAAACGCTTTCATGCCAGTTTTAAAATAGAAATTGTAAATTCACTTTTGAATATAAAATTGCCAAAGATTCGAATTGATTTGTGTATTTATATAATTGATATATTGATTAATATACCTATGGAATTGCAATTGGGTGTTTCTCGGAAATAAGTTAAGATGATTTGTTTAAGAGCTTTCGTTCGATATCATTCCAATATTTTTCTAAAACATGATTTGGTGCGAGAAGAACCGTAGCCGAATAATGGAGAAATTGTAAAAAGTATGTTTAGATTATTATAAAAAAGTTGATTACAAATAATATGTGAAGTTGATGTTGGGAACGAAAAGCGAAGGGCGGTGAGTGCGTTAAGAAAATGAATTTGTTAGACATTAATATATATTATTATTAAAGATGTATAAATGGTTTACTATTATTATTGGTTCGAGAGAAAATACAAAATGGAGAAAAATACAAAATGGCGATTGTTACTAATTACGAAATGAGAATTTAGTTATAATTTTTGCAATTTCAAAATGTGAGTTTTACAATTTTGAAGAGAAAATATTAAATATGCTCATATACAGAATGCTCTGTTTCATTTATTTCTAGCTGTAAGGAAGAGGCTAGGTAACCCTTTTTAGGGTTCCGTACCCAAAGGGCAAAAACGGGACCCTATTACTGAGACTTCGCTGTCCGTCCGTCTGTCACCAGGCTGTATCTCAAGAACGGTGATAGCTAGACAGTTGAAATTTTCACAGATGATGTATTTCTATTGCCGCTATAACAACAAATACTAAAAATTAAATTAAATAAATATTTAAGGGGGGCTCCCATACAACAAACTTGTTATAGATTATGGTACGGAACCCTTCATGCGCGAGTCGGACTCGCACTTGCCCATTTTTTTTTATTCATCTCATAGGGGGCATTTTCAGCTGGGAGTAGCGACAATTCATTACACAATGCAGTCGTGGGAGGCAGGAAATTTCTAGAAAAACGCACAGTTCTGGACTGCTAACTATGTATGCGGTGACGATGAAAGAATTGTCGCGTACTTCTTATTCTATATTGCAGGGATAGCTTTCAATCTTCTTATGAGATTATTTTTATTAACCCTTAAATGCATACAATTACACTAATTTTATTTCTGAAATGACGTAAGGTCACCTGAGGTAATTGCGTCCATCGAGGCAAATGCGTCTTTTGATGATATCATGAAAACGAAACACTATAAACTTCCAACGCAATTTTTTTAATTCATTTCGTTGTGCCGAACTTTAGGCAAGAAGGGTATGGTCTTAAAATGTTCCAAAATCAAAATCATTTTATTCAAAATAGATCCATGTAGAATGCTTTTTGAAGGTCATTGCTATACATATACAATTCAAATCATCTTACAACTAAGTCATAAATACCCTAAAATACTAAGTCATATTACTTTATGAGATTTACAATCAATTTACTTAGATTTACAAATCAATCAATTCCGCTTCTATTATATCATCAAAAGACGCATTTGCCTCGATAGACGCAATTACCTCAGGTGACCTTAATTACCAATGAAATCCACGTCAGTTTGAGACTTCAGGGACAATATTGACAAAGTTTATATTGACTATATACAGATTTTGACATGTGTCATTTCAGTAACGTGTATATATACATCATCATGCATTTAAGGGAGTATATTATTATACCATGATTTAAGGGTTAAAGCCATGTTAAAGCAGTAACGTCTGCTAACGTAAACCAAATGTTTACAATAATAATAATTAATTTGGGTGTAGCACATCGTTACTATCGATTCTCAACAAATTTGAGACGATGGTGCCGACTATAAAGTCTAAATCTTTACGGTAGATGGCGCTACGATGCCACCCTAAGGCATGTTGAACCAACTGGTTGAAAGATTCAATGGCTCTGACATCTGGTTCGGTGGTCCAGTTGGTAGGACGCCCGTGTTGGCCCGGAAAGCCGTTGGAAACGCAGGTTAGAATCCTGTCTGAACCATTAAATTTTTCAATTTTTCGCTTCATTGTAAACACTTCTTACGAGATCATTTTGAGAGACTGCATCTAATTCACGTCAAATTAAATGAATCAAACCGAGCACCAATTGTGAATTTAGTGATTTATTGCCAATTGATACACTAGGTACTATACCATTTGACGCCATTAAAACTGTAATTCAAACCGCTCCAAATATTTTTCAATCCCTCTTGATTCTGGAGCATTTTTTTTGCTATGGCGTCAACACGGTCAATTGCTTAACCGTTTGGCGTGAACTTTAATTTGTCCGAAAGCATAATTAAAGCCTGACCAGAAATATATGAGGATTGTCAAGAGGGCGCTATTTATAAGATTTATATGGCAACAATTTTGCAACCAATCTCAACCCACTATAATGACATTAGTTTAAAAACCTGTCAGTTCCACTATGTTAACCTCGTAATATCGTTTAGTGGAATGCACTCTTTCCCTGACTGTTTTTCGTGTAGTAAACACGTGTATTTATGATCTTACGTTCACGACTGCGAATGGTTTTCGGCATTTTCTTTGGATTATTTTAAATATTTGCCATTTAAAGGAACCACCACTAATGACATTAACATTGTTGACAAACCATGATAAAATCCGCAATATGGCGCATCCTCATATATTTCTGGTCAGGCTTTACCATTTATAAAGCGTGAAAAATTTTAATGGTGGAAATCCGGAATGCTTTCGGCCGAATGAAACTGATTTTTTTTGGTGTCCCGATTCCCTCTATTCGTAATTCTGTATCGGCTTGTTGAGGCCCTGCCCCGGCTGGGGCCTGTCCACGGCCCGGAACCGCACGGCCGCCGGCGGCACTCTGTCCAGGAACGGCTCGATCCTTTCTTCCACCATCAGCTCGGAGGTGGCGTTAATGATGAAGTCCATGTTCTCCTGCGATGCCACGTATGAGAACATGGCTGGGAACCGCTCGGTGCCGCATCTGGAAGAAACACCAGTCAGTACTAGAACTTGCAGATCCGGAATTGGCTTGAATGGGCAGTATCGAATAGAGATGCACCGAATATCTAGTTACTATCCGATCCTAATTTTAATATCCTGCTTGATTTTGGGATATAAAATGGAATCTACTGCACTACTACTACTATCTGCACGTGTACTATTGAACGAAGTTACTCCGTAATGACATGATAAAAATCATTTACCTACCTAATATTCAGCTGGTAGTCAGGCCGAATATCCGGCATCCGGTATCCGGCCAAACAACTATACGTTGCATCTCTAGTATCGAACATTCCGGAATTTCAGATGGTGTCCATACTAACCAATTCCGGAATTGCAAGTCCTAGTCAGTACCGGTCAGTATCATTCGGCATTCATTCTTGAATAAATAATTATGCAGAAATGTCGCTGAGTTTCTAAGCGAAACAGGCGGTTTTAAGATATAGTATAAACAAATAAATGTCGGATAACCTTACACAAATCAATCTAGTCCCACATTAAGCTCTAGGCTTGTGTTATGGGCACTAGGCAACGATAAACATACATATTTATATAGATAAATTATAAACTTAGATACAAAGTAAACATTCATGATGATGTGGCGTTCTCCGATATGTATAGGTTGAGAACGTTCTCGGAAACATTTCCCATACAAAATGAGGAAAGTTTCCGGAAATTCTCGGAAACGGCACATCACTACAGGAGCAAATATTCGAGTTCACACACAAATATTTGCCCTGGCCGGGATTCGAACCCAGGACCGCCGGCTCAGTAGGCAGGACCCCTACAAACTGCACCAACCGCGTCGTCTGTGCCGGAACACTTACAGTTTCCGGATGCCCCAGGACGCTAATCCCCAGAGGATACCGTCGCTCACTGCTGGTGCTCCGGTGTCACGCTGAAATTCATTAAATAATATACTTATTTAAAAAAAAAAATGGGCCAGTGCGAGTCAGACCCGCGCACGAAGGGTTCCGTTCCAATATCGAGTTCCGTATGAAAAACATGGTCTTTGTATATTATTTGATGTTATAGCGGTAACAAATATATACATTTTGGCAAAATATCAACTGTCTACCTATTACGGTTCATGAGAAAATGCCCGTCGAACGATATATCATGGATAAATCCCTATTTTTGTATGGGCACCCCCCTTAATTATTATTATTGTATCATGAAAAGTATTTGTTGCTATAGTTTTACCCTCCCTGTGATAGTTTTAAGTACCCTACCGTACTTTACGCGAAAATAAACGAACTCGGTTCATTTTTTGTTAAAAATATTTTTTCTCAAACATGCAATGAAATATCGTCGTAACGTGCGTTAGAACAGGCTTCGAAGTGTCAAGTTTCGGGCGGAACAATTCGAGAGAACTGTAAAGGAATTTCATACAAAATTGAAGGCCTAAGCCGGGAAGTAATTTGTTTTTAATTTTAATGTAAACATGGCGTCTGTGTGTATGAACAGCTGATATATATTTTTTTCTAGTAGCTACCCATTCAGCCATCGGACCAACAATATCCGTGTTAATGCCTAGTACACACGAACTGAAAATACCGTCTATACGTAAGTCACCAGAGACCATAGACAATATTAAAAATCCTCTGCCTTTATTTTACTTATTATAGAAACCAAGATTCATATTATCAGGTTGTGTATAATGGCCCTAATATTCGCACAATACACACGTTGACTTATTAAAGAAAAAAAATATAGAGGGATTGGAGGGAAAATAAAAAATACTTTTTTTAAACATGCATGGCGTCTGTGTTCATGAACTGGCTGAACAGCTGACTTATGTTTTTTTGAGTGGTGTATTTTTTTATTTCATTGCATATGTTTGAGAAAAGCACTATACATGCCTTAGCCGTGAAACGGGCTTGCCGGCTTCGTATCACTAGACGGCCTCCCTTACGGTCGGCCGTCTATACCTACTCAGCCGGCAAGCCCTTATGTCCCGGCGTCTGCAGTAATGTACTATATTTAAAACTAGACATGTAGACGATTTTTATATCCTATCAGAAGAAGCAGTCTGCGTACCTGGGAAGGGCAAAATTCCAATTAAGAAAGTAAATTCCAGTGACACATATATAATCATCATCATCAGCCTGTATCAGTCCACTGCTGGACATAGGCATCTCCCATGGCACGCCACTGAGCTCGATTTTCAGCTCTCCTCCTCCAGTTACCACCCGCTGTCCTACGAATGTCGTCGCTCCACCTTGACACATATATGCCATACGATAAATAAAATAGTAAGTAGGCGATCAATCACTGTGCAAGGGGCTCGGCGACCGGCCTGCTGGAGGCACACGAAGTTGTCGGTCAGCAGCACGTTAAAGCGGGCGGTTATGTTGGCGCATTCGCTGTCTGGCATCAGCCTGTCTAGCACAACTATGCTTTGCGACTCTTGTCGTGCGAGATAGCGCTACCCGTCACTCTCTTACATTACTGCACAGAAAGAGACGGCTAAATCTCGCGCGAGAAATAGTCACGTATGATAGTTATGCTAGAGGTGCAGCTTCGAGTAGATCACTTGCAGCGTCAGCCGCCGACGGTTGAAGATGCCGACGCACTGTCATATACCATCGGTACTCACCGGTGTTTTGCTGCGACGCCGCGTTTGGCTCGTCAGCCATCTTGAATATCGAGAGGAGTCAGTACGCACGTGCGGCGCAGACGACGTCCAGAAAAGGAAGACCGAGCCCTTGGATCGATCCCACACCTGACCGACCGGAATGAAGTTGCTACCAAACAGTGTAGCTAGCTTCATACTAAATAGACTAAACCGCCATCTAACGGCAATAGTCCAACTTACCGATGTGTCCGTTACCGTTACCGACGTCAGCGACTTCGGCAGCTAACTTGTGGTGCCATCTGTTGGTGTCAGTGGCTGAATTGTTTTCAGCTACCCTGAAATATGAGTAGTATCACTCACGGTGCAAGGGGCTCGGCGGCCGGCCTGCTGGAGACACACGAAGTTGTCTGTCAGCAGCACGTTGAAGCGAGCGGTTATGTTGGCGCACAAGCTGTCTGGCATCAGCTTCGAGTAGATCACTTGCAGCGTCAGCCGCCGCCGGTCGAAGATGCCGTCGCGCTGTGATAAAAAAAAAGAAATTCATAACGGGACAACATAGTGGCTCCGCTTTGCCTGATGGTAAGCAAAAAGGGCAGCCCAAGTCGCAATGGTAATCAATCAATCAATCAATCAATCATTTATTGCAAGAAACATAGTTACATAAGATGATCATTATAAAATTGAGTTACTTAAATATGTTCTACTAGGAAAAGCATGCAATATTACATTTTTATTATACCTATTTATTAGATAGTACCCTAGTTCACTTTAACATGTATGTCAATATATTTAGCTTAGTTATTCGATTTTAATTACACAACTGCCATGCTGGCCCGAGAGATGCTTCTTCACGCTTCGTTTGAAGGATCCCAAGTTATAAGGAGGAAACACATGAGCCGGCAAAGAGTTCCATATTTTAATAGTTTGCCAGATGAAGGATTTGCCAAACTTCTTGGTACGTGTGGGAATATTCTGTAATATATATCTTAATATTCTATTTATCACGTAATAGGGGGCAAACGAGCAACCGGATCGCCTGATGGAAAGCGATTACCGTCGCCCATAGACACCTGCAACACCAGAGGAGTCACAAGTGCGTTGTTTTTCAAGTTGGAATACGCTCTTTTCTTGAAGGTTTGAAGGTCGTATCCTTTTTTCTTTAAGACCGGCCACACACTGACTTCCGTTCCGGTTTCCGCACGGAATGACGTCAGCAAGTGAGACATCGCCATATGACAAACAGAGACACAGACACTTTCCGACGTTATTCCATTCGGAAACCGGACCGGATTCAGACTGTGTGTGGTCGGTCTATCATCTTTGAAAGAGACCATAAAGAGACGGACAGCGGCTGGGGAATGTCATAAATGTAAACAAGACAAAGAAGTGTTTAAAAGAGGAATGTATGGGCTTCCGGTCCGTGACTCAAGATGGCCGCATGCGTTTAAGTTTCGCTGTTCGTTATTTATTCATTTTTGTTGTTCAATGTGTAGTATTGATAGCGTATTGTGCAGTGATCTAACGTATGAGTGAATAGCTAATGAAGAACTCAACTTGAAGCGTTCATAGCCCTTCCTGGGTCAAGGCCCGATAGTCCGTGTGGTTTTTTGTAAACCGTTATCACTTTACAGAAAGCACAATTTTCTCAACTCACCGTACAACGTGGTATCAATCCTCTATCTAGTCGCCGAGTGCGATTGGCAACGAGATATTGGCAGTAATGATCGCTCAATTGTGACCGGTTGCCATTTTTTTAAATAGAATAGATTAGAGGAATGTATGACTGCTTGTTACCCTGTCGGCTCCGTAGCTGGTGACCCACGCGTCCTCGAAGGCCGGAGACATCACCTTATTGGGCAGATCCACGCCGTGCACTGAATCTGAGAACCTAAAACATTGTGGTATCATTTGTCATCATTGTTGACGCGGTTGCAAATTGTAGTGCACCTGCCTGCTGAGCCGGCGGTCCCGGGTTTGAATCCCGGTCAGGGTAAATATTGGTGTGATGAGCTCGAATATCTGTGCTTGGGTCATGGTTGTTCTATGTATTTAAGTATGAGAACCTCACTCAATTAGTGATATATTATATAAAGCTACAAATATGAATTTCAGCTTGATACCTCCACGCGTTGTTGAGAAAGAGGGTCTTGTGGGACAGACAGGCGGACAACAAAGTGAGCATATAAGGGTTCCATTTTTCCTTTTGAGGTACGGAACCCTAAAAACAGACTCAAATTGGTCCATCCGTTTGGGAGACTACAATACCACAGACAGACACACAAATACGTACACAAATATACATGTTTAAACTTATAACAGCACTATTAAAATACTTAAACGGGTTTACTCACGTCGTAGAAGTCGAATAACGCTCGACATGTTTCGAATCGGTACGCGATTCATCATCGGGAGAGACGAGAGAGAGAGAAGCGAGAGAGAGAGAGTAGCGAGAGAGAGAGAGAGAGAGAGAGAGTAGCGAGAGAGAGAGAGAGAGAGAGTAGCGAGAGAGAGAGAGAGAGAGAGAGAGAGAGAGAGAGAAGGTGTTCCTCACTTGAACGAGCGGTCCAGCAGCACGAGAGCCAGGTCGTTGTCGGGCTCCCTGCGGATGCTCCACTTGGGGTGCTTCATCACCTCCGCGATGTACGCCACCTGGCCGCCGTGGTGAGAGAGAGAGAGAGAGAGAGAGAGAGAGAGAGAAAGAGTAGCTGTTCCTCACTTGAACGAGCGGTCCAGCAGCACGAGGGCCAGGTCGTTGTCGGGCTCCCTGCGGATGCTCCACTTGGGGTGCTTCATCACCTCCGCGATGTACGCCACCTGGCCGCCGTGGAGAGAGAGAGAGAGAGAGAGAGTAGCTGTTCCTCACTTGAACGAGCGGTCCAGCAGCACGAGAGCCAGGTCGTTGTCGGGCTCCCTGCGGATGCTCCACTTGGGGTGCTTCATCACCTCCGCGATGTACGCCACCTGGCCGCCGTGGAGAGAGAGAGAGAGAGAGAGAGAGAGAGAGAGTAGCTGTTCCTCACTTGAACGAGCGGTCCAGCAGCACGAGAGCCAGGTCGTTGTCGGGCTACCTGCGGATGCTCCACTTGGGGTGCTTCATCACCTCCGCGATGTACGCCACCTGGCCGCCGTGGTGATAGAGAGAGAGAGAGAGAGAGAGAGAGAGAGGCTGTTCCTCACTTGAACGAGCGGTCCAGCAGCACAAGAGCCAGGTCGTTGTCGGGCTCCCTGCGGATGCTCCACTTGGGGTGCTTCATCACCTCCGCGATGTACGCCACCTGGCCGCCGTGGTGATAGAGAGAGAGAGAGAGAGAGAGAGAGAGAGAGAGAGAGAGAGAGAGGCTGTTCCTCACTTGAACGAGCGGTCCAGCAGCACGAGAGCCAGGTCGTTGTCGGGCTCCCTGCGGATGCTCCACTTGGGGTGCTTCATCACCTCCGCGATGTACGCCACCTGGCCGCCGTGGTGATAGAGAGAGAGAGAGAGAGAGAGCGAGAGAGAGAGAGAGAGAGAGAGAGAGAGAGAGAGAGAGAGAGAGAGAGAGAGAGAGAGCGAGAGAGAGAAGCTGTTCCTCACTTGAACGAGCGGTCCAGCAGCACGAGAGCCAGGTCGTTGTCGGGCTCCCTGCGGATGCTCCACTTGGGGTGCTTCATCACCTCCGCGATGTACGTCACCTGGCCGCCGTGGAGAGAGAGAGAGAGAGAGAGAGAGAGAGGCTGTTCCTCACTTGAACGAGCGGTCCAGCAGCACGAGAGCCAGGTCGTTGTCGGGCTCCCTGCGGATGCTCCACTTGGGGTGCTTCATCACCTCCGCGATGTACGCCACCTGGCCGCCGTGGTGATAGAGAGAGAGAGAGAGAGAGAGAGAGAGAGAGAGAGAGAGAGAGAGAGAGAGAGAGAGAGAGAGAGAGAGAGAGAGAGGGAGAGAGAGAAGCTGTTCCTCACTTGAACGAGCGGTCCAGCAGCACGAGAGCCAGGTCGTTGTCGGGCTCCCTGCGGATGCTCCACTTGGGGTGCTTCATCACCTCCGCGATGTACGCCACCTGGCCGCCGTGGTGAGAGAGAGAGAGAGAGAGAGAGAGAGAGAGAGCGAGAGAGAGAGAGGGAGAGAGAGAAGCTGTTCCTCACTTGAACGAGCGGTCCAGCAGCACGAGAGCCAGGTCGTTGTCGGGCTCCCTGCGGATGCTCCACTTGGGGTGTTTCATCACCTCCGCGATGTACGCCACCTGGCCGCCGTGGTCGATGCTTTGTGCGCCGGCGCGGATCTTCATGCGACTAATGGCTGTGGACCTGACGAGGGAAATCAGAGACCATATTACTCGTACTTGTGACTCCTCTGGTGTTGCAGGTGTTTATGGGCGACGGTAATCGCTTTCCATCAGGCGATTTGCTGGCCATTTGGCGTTTGCTCGTTTGCCCCCAATGACATAAAAAAAAGAGGCCCTATTCCTTTTAATATTTTTTTTTCTTTTTATGAAAAATATATTGATAATTTCAACGAAATTTAAGTGATTTATACTTTTCCTTGAGTTCTAGAAAGTAACATGGTTATTCCATGCTTTTTTTTATTGCGTGCTGTCGAAAATAAGTTCAAAAAACAAGTTTTCTGCGTGAATTTTGTCAATCTCGAGTAGTTTTTAAACAAAAGTAATCAACGAAGAATTCTAACTGTAGGTTTCAAATATATCTATACAATAGACATGTTGACTGATGTTGAATTCTACAGCAGCGTACTGTAGTTATATGAATAAAATTAGCTAAATATATCACGAAACAATGAAAAAAATCCAGAAAATTTTTTTTTTTTTGGAAATATGTGACTTCATAGGTACGCAAATTTTATGATATTTCTTTTTAATCCAAAAGAATTTATTAAAATGTTTTCGGAATCCTCATTATTTTACAAAACAATAATTGTATGACAGCCATGAACTTAAACGCACTTTTTCACGGTGAAAATGGCAAATTTCTTAATGTCTCCATTCAATTATTGGTACCTATACCGGCCTGTGACGTCACTAGCCTGGACGCCTTTTGTATGGAGCGTTTTCAGCGCTACGTAGAGGAATGTTGAACTTTGACGGTCATTTCTGACTTTTAAATAGAGCAGTTTAAGTGTAGTCAATCCCATATTTGATCACAATAAAAAATAGAATCGATTGACATCCTCAAAAAAAAATTGTCAACATGTCTATTAAATCTCAATTCCTGTTTTAAGTAGTAACATTGATAATATGTTAAGTAGCATGTTTGATCATAGAGGAATATGTCTACAACAATCAGCAATTTGACGGATAAGGAGCCTTAACTGTGATGTGACCTGTCACTCTTCAGCGAAACACACCAGCACGTATAGTGTTGTGCCTTTTCCGTAAATTTCCGGTAACTTTCCACATTTTGTATCGGAAATAAGGAAATTATCTGGAAATTTTCGGAAACGGTGGAACCAGTGTATCAGCGTACCTTCCGTTATTGTTTGCGCAAATTCGGCGAGTTGTGCAAACATTTATTTTCAAGGTTTTTTTTATAGTATTTAATATGTGATTGATGGAACGATGTGATAGCTCAGCTGGGAGAGCACTACGCCGGAATCGTAGGGTCGTGGGTTTGAGTTCTGCTTACATTGCAGCGGATCACATTCTGTCATAATTTAGCTTTGTGTCAATATTTCTATTTATTTTCAAGTTTGGAGATGTACGATGACTTACCTGACGACGCGGTAGGCGCAGTGGTAAAACAGCCTATGGTCCTGGGTTCAAATTCCGGGAAGAGCAAATATTTGTGTGATGAACTCGAATATGTATGCCTGAGTCATGGATTTGCATTTAAGTATGTGTTTATTTAAATATGTAAGTATGTTTATCGTCGTATAGGACCTATATATAACACAAGCCTTCTAGAGCTTACAGTGGGACTAGATAGATTTGTGTGATCTTTTCACTTGTTCAAAATAATTAACTATTAGGTGATTGAAGTGAAATACATACCTACTATTGAGATTACCCTATTAGGCAGTTCATGCACAGTATAAAGACAGTTAATGGGTGCATGCATCTCGTTTTAATTCATCATCATCATCATCATCATCATCATCATCATCATCATCATCATCATCATCATCATCATCATCATCATCATCATATCAGCCTATAGACGTCCACTGCTGGACAAAGGCCTCCCCCAAAGTTCTCCACAACGATCGATCTTGCGCCGCCCTCATCCAATTTCTACCCGCGATCTTAACCAGGTCGTCGGTCCACCTTGTTGGAGGCCTTCCAACGCTGCGTCTTCCGGTCCGCGGTCGCCACTCAAGAACCTTTCTGCCCCAACGGCCATCGATTCTACGAGCAATGTGCCCCGCCCACTGCCACTTAAGTTTGGCGACTGTCTGAGCTATATCTACAACCTTGGTTCTCTTGCGTATCTCATCATTTCGAATTCGATCCCGCAAGGAAATTCCGAGCATAGCTCGCTCCATTGCCCTTTGAGTAACTGTGAGCCTTCTTATGAGGCCCATTGTAAGCGACCACGTTTCAGTGCCGTATGTCATCACTGGCAAGGCAACACACATTGGTTAAAAACCTTCGTCTTAAGACACTGCGGTATTTGGGACGAGAAGACATTTCGCAGCTTCCCGAACGCTGCCCATCCGAGTTGGATTCGACGAGTGACCTCTTTTTCGAAATTCGACCTACCCAACGTACGTTACGTTTTAATTATATTCCCCCAACTCCTAACCGTTAAGTAGTTTCCTAGGAGTTACCTTCCATCATCAGTTCTGTATCATGAGACGATCATTGAATTTTATAAAATATATGAAAAACATAGTGCGTGTAACATTTGAGGGTTGCCCTCGATTTCTCTGGAATCCCATCATCAGATCCTGACATGGCGACGATGAGACCACCTCAGAGGCATACTAAAAAGATTACAACCAAGTCTTTACCTACCCATAATATTTAAAAAAATGTCCCCTAACTCCTAACCATTAAGGAGTTGTACCTTCCATCATCACAACTGCCTAAAGCATCGGATTTAACAACCAATTGCTTCATTTTTTATACGCCTTAGGGTGCCACGCCAGAGCCATCAACCAAAAGATGGTAACTTTTTGGGCACCATCGTCTTGAAATACCTAATGTTCACAATCGATAGTAGCGATTAGATGTGATATACTACTCCCAAATGTATATTTTTTCATTCAAGCAGTAACGCTTGATAGCGTATACCAAATGTATATTGCAGCGAAAAATGTACTATATTTTAAGCGGAATTTGAAATTTTGAACACGAATCCACCGGCTTTCTGGGCCTGACGGACGAACTACCGATTTTTCTATCAAAACCACTAAACCAAAATACCAGATGCTATTTTGCAACTTTGATCCTAACTCTTTAGATACTTCTCTTTCGTTCCTCCAAGCCTGTTCGTGAACTTACTTCCAAAAGCAGTTGGCGGTGGTAATAACGAGGCGCGGGTTGAGGATTGCTCCGGCGCACCAGTGCTGCCTGTTCTTCTGGATGGAGACCATGTACGGGTAGTCACTGGGGCGGGCGTCGCGCGCAGCTATCAGTCGGCGGCTCGCCGGCGCTGACAAAGGACCAGGTATAGGATAAATGACAACAACTCACATTTCAATTATTTATTGAATTATTGTTTAGGTTTCCTGTTACCTTTATGCTTGGAGGACTTGCTTCTGGCGAGGGGCTTGTGTTTGTGCTGCTTGCCACCGGACTTTCCCTTCCGAGCAGCCGAATGGCCGCTCTTGACTCGTGACCGCTTGTTTTTACGAAGAGCGCGTTTTTGGCCTGCATGTTTTTTCCCTTGACCTTCTGGGTGCTTAGGCCGTGATTTTTGCACGCCCTCCCGTTTTTCCGGTTTTTGAGAAGGTTGCTTTGCTAATTTCTGAGACGGTTGCTTTGCGGGTTTTTTAGAAGACGTGTCTGATTTTGCTGACGGTTTCCCAGCCCTACTTACTTTTCCTTGGCTCCTTCTGCCAGCAGCGTTTTTAGGGCTGTCGACAGCAGCCGGCTTTTCTTCTTTTGGTTTAGGTGGTTCAGTTTTTTGAGCGACGTCAGTTTTTGGAACGTCTTGCGGTTTTGGTGCATCTTTAGTTACTTGAGCGCTGACTACCGTGGCCTCTGGGGCTGAGTTGTTGACGTCCCTTTTGATCCTCTTATTGTCATCGAAATATTGTACTCTCTTGACTCTAGACTTAAGGTCTCCAAAGAAGTCGAGAGGATAGTTAGAGCCGTCAAGAGGCTGAACAACCCTATGTTTAACGTTACTTGGAGGTGCCGCCGGTCGGAACAGTGACTCCTGGTCTTGTTGTTTGTATTGTTTATATCCTGCCGCTGTATTCAATAATTTTACGTTATCTTGGGGAGGAACTTTTTTCGGAAATCTCTTGTATGAAATTGGCGATCCATTATGAGAACAAGCAAAATTGTGTAAATTATAAATTATTAGCAGCAGGAATAATGACTTCATTGCTCGGATTTCAACGTCGGTGTTTGACTATACTCTGAACTTGTACTTTGATGGCAGTTTTATGGGATTTCGCAATGAAATGCAATTTTATTACGCGATAAGGTTAACTTTTCATTTAATTTTGTTTTATAGATATACGTAGATTTTCGCCAATAGGTTATTGTGCAACTCAACGTAAAGTAATCAAATTGTTACAGCAACAAAAATTAAACTTGGTTCTCAATACAAAGTTGTTTTTATTTAAACTGTTCTTATAATCTACATAAACTTGTAACCAATGTTTTTATTAGGCACTTTAACATAATTTACAATTACTTACCTAATATGATATCACTACAGAACTACCTCATTTACAAATCGTACTAAATTTCAGATAAGGGCATATATCACTATCATTTATAGTCTCTAAACTATGTTATCCAATTTATTGTTTAATATTTGAATATTTATGAAACATGTAATGTCTTATTTTTTTAATGACTACAACTCGACATTGATATAAACATCAGTACAAAGAAAAAAACAATTTTAGACGTCTCTTCCATCAGGTAACTCATTTTAATTTTTACTTTGAGCTTTGATTGAATATTGTACAATAATAAAGTAAAATCCGCTGGACTCCTAGTCCTTGACGGCAAGTTTCTTAAAGGCATCGAGCTGCGTTGCGACTTGCGAGCTGGTGCAGGATTGGCAGCGCCCGCGACAGCCGCACCACACGCTCGCACTCCTGGACTATACTCCAGCTCGTTCTGAACTCCTAGTCCCTGACAGCGAGTTTCTTGAAGGTAGCGAGATGGATGCAGGCCTTCCCCCGCGGAGTGTCCGGCGGCAGCGCCCGCGACAGCCGCACCACGCGCCCGCACTCCTGCATGCTCTGGACTCCTAGTCATTGACGGCGAGTTTCTTGAAGGTAGCGAGCTGTGTGGCGAGCTGGTGGAGGATGGCCTTCCTCCGCGGAGCGTCCGGCGGCAGCGCCCGCGACAGCCGCACCACGCGCCCGCACTCCTGGACTAGGTACTCCAGCTCGTTCTGGACTCCTAGTCCTTGACGGCGAGTTTCTTGAAGGTGGCGAGCTGCGTAGCGAGCTGGTGCAGGATGGCCTTCCCCGCGGAGCGTCCGGCGGTCGGCAGCGCCCGCGACAGCCAGCCGCACCACGCGCCTGTACTCCTGGACTAGGTACTCCAGCTCGTTCTGGAATCCTAGTCCTTGACAGCGAGTTTCTTGAAGGTGGCGAGCTGTGTGGCGAGCTGGTGGAGGATGGCCTTCCCCCGCGGAGCGTCCGGCGGCAGCGCCCGCGACAGCCGCACCACGCGCCCGCACTCCTGGACTAGGTACTCCAGCTCGTTCTCAAGGTGGCTGCCGTCACCTGCCGGAGGAAAACAGAAAATATATTTTCGCCCTACAGATCCATTTGAACTGACCATCCTGTATATCCTAGTCCCAGCAAAAAGCAGTACCTTGGTCCATCCGCGAGGCGGGGGGCTGTAGACACTTGTTGGCGAGCCTGGCCAGCCATCCAGGTCACACAGTTCCAGCAGTGGAGGAAGCGGCTCACGAAACGCGGGCGAGAACACCTGGATATTTAATTGATCGCCCCGTATATCCTACTCCCAGCAGAAGAGTACCTTGGTGAATCCGCGAGGCGGGGGGCTGCAGACATTTATTGGCGAGCCTGGCCAGCCATCCAGGTTGAACAGTTCCAGCGGTGGAGGAGGCGGCTCGCGAAACGTAGGCGGGAACACCTGGATATAATTGGTCACCCCGTATATCCTACTCCCAGCAGAATCAGTACCTTGGTCCATCCGCGAGGCGGAGGGCTGCAGACATTTATTAGCGAGCCTGGCCAGCCATCCAGGTCAAACAGTTCCAGCGGAAGAGGGGGCGGCTCGCGAAATTCCTGGATATATAATTGATCACCCCGTATATCCTAGTCCCAGCAAGAAGCAGTACCTTCGTCCATCCGCGAGGCGGAGGGCTGCAGACATTTATTAGCGAGCCTGGCCAGCCATCCAGGTCAAACAGTTCTAGCGGAGGAGGGGGCAGCTCGCGAAATACCTGGATATATATAATTGATCACCCCGTGTATCCTAGTCCCAGCATGAAGCAGTACCTTGGTCCATCCGTGAGGCGGAGGGCTGCAGACATTTATTAGCGAGCCTGGCCAGCCATCCAGGTCAAACAGTTCTAGCGGAGGAGGGGGCAGCTCGCGAAATACCTGGATATATATAATTGATCACCCCGTGTATCCTAGTCCCAGCATGAAGCAGTACCTTGGTCCATCCGCGAGGCGGAGGGCTGCAGACATTTATTAGCGAGCCTGGCCAGCCATCCAGGTCAAACAGTTCTAGCGGAGGAGGGGGCAGCTCGCGAAATACCTGGATATATATAATTGATCACCCCGTGTATCCTAGTCCCAGCATGAAGCAGTACCTTGGTCCATCCGCGAGGCGGGGGGCTGCAGGCACTTGTTGGCGAGCCTGGCCAGCCATCCAGGTCAAACAGTTCTAGCGGAGGAGGGGGCAACTCGCGAAATACCTGGATATATATAATTGATCACCCCGTGTATCCTAGTCCCAGCATGAAGCAGTACCTTGGTCCATCCGTGAGGCGGGCGGCTGCAGGCACTTGTTGGCGAGCCTGGCCAGCCATCCAGGTCAAACAGTTCTAGCGGAGGAGGGGGCAACTCGCGAAATACCTGGATATATATAATTGATCACCCCGTGTATCCTAGTCCCAGCATGAAGCAGTACCTTGGTCCATCCGTGAGGCGGGGGGCTGCAGGCACTTGTTGGCGAGCCTGGCTAGCTGCGCGCGCTCGGAGCTCAGCGCCTCGTCCAGGTCGAACAGCTCCAACGGTGGAGGAGGCGGCTCGCGAAACGTGGGCGGGAACACCTGGAGACAACGGCGGCTTTAGCGGGTGCTGACTTCCAAAAGGCGATCTTCTGGGATTCCGTACCCAAAGGGTAAAAACGGGACCCTATTACTAAGCCTCCGCTGCCTGCCTGTCGCCAGGCTGTATCTCATGAACTGTGATAGCTAGACGGTTGAAAATTTTCACAGATGATGTATTTTTGTCGCCGCTAGAACAACAAATACTAAAAAACAGTTTTTTTTTCGACTACACTGCTGCTGTTATTCATTTTCCTGAAATTATGTACCTGTCTCCGACCGTCTACGTAAAGTAACTAAAATACTAATTGAAAATACTCCGAAACAAGTAACAGGTCATCATGAGACCCTCATTTAACGAGCCCATGGTGATGTCCCATAAGTCACTTTTCAAAATTACGATTTTCCGTGGTTATTTTTAGCAAAAGCTTTGTAATTTAAGCGGTAAGCCCATTCTTATTATTAAACTATCTCCTGACAATACCAGTAATATACTCGTAAATTATCAATATCTCTTTTCTTAGAAGTTCAATCACTCTTGTCCCCTGGGTCACGGAACAGAATAACAGCAAGAAAAAGTGGATTCAACCTAATATATTAGAAAATGCTACTAAAATGGAACATAACTACTAAACTACACAATTTGAAATTATTAGCTTCAATATTGACTGATATCTCGTCACTTGTTCCAAATAAAGCCAAATATCTTGGAAATTGGAACCATCTCGACGGTCAAGTTTTTCGATAAAAAAAACCGCAACATAACACCCCTCTTGTTTCGTCGAGGGTTAAAACCGATTAAGAGAAAAGAATCGCCGGCGCTCTTTTACGTGAATTCAGCTATAGCTATACTATACCATTTCCAGTCTTACCGCTAGTTGTAACGGCGGGAATGGCGTCTCAAACTGTGGCGCGATGAGCCGCAGCGGCTCGTGTTTCACTCCTAGCGCGTCATACAGCCCTAGTACTTCGGGTACTGCAACAGGGAAATAAACGAAGTTCATTCACACCGAATTAGAAAATGTGACCAAACCGCTGAATGGTTTTTAGGGTTCCGTACCCAATGGGTAAAAACGGGCCCCTATTACTGAGACTTCGCTGTCCGTCCGTCCGTCCGTCCGTCTGTCCGTCTGTCACCAGGCTCTATCTCAAGAACGGTGATAGCTAGACAGTTGAAATTTTCACAGATGGTGTATTTCTATTGCCACTATAATGACAAATACTAAAAATAAAATAAAATAAATATTTAAGGGGGGCTCCCATACAACAAACTTGTTATAGATTATGGTACGGAACCCTTCATGCGCGAGTCGGACTCGCACTTGCCCAATTCTTATTAGTACATTACATTACTGCAGACGCCGGGAAGGAAGGGCTTGCCGGCTGAGTAGGTATAGACTGATAGTGATACGAAGCCGGCAAGCCCTTTTCACGGCTAAGGCATGTATTAGTGACAATTCAGATGTTTAGCCGGTTCATGAACATAGTTTTAAAAAGTAAAAAAAAAACAACAACTTTCGTGCCTATGCCCTCAATTTTGTATGAAATTCCTTTACAGTTTGTTCCGCCCGAAACGTCATACTTCGAAGCCTGTTATATAATGTACGTTATGACGACATTTTCATTGCATGTTTTTAAGAAAAAGATTTGTTCTTCTAAACAGTCTGTTTTTTGTTGACTTATCCATACATTTTCTTGTATACAGGGTGGAACGAGACGAGGTTCCTTTGCGGAACTGGCAGATAGTTCAACCTTAGCACTATATTTCCTCCATAGAAACTATGGAAATATATGTTACCGTTTTCAAGTTATAGCCTTTTAAACATTCATATACCAAAAACTACTTTTTGCCAACCCTAATCAGGTGGCTGGGTCAATGAACTTACTTGTAAACAATCTTTAGACGTCAGGATATTATGTTAATATGTTGCTTTTTCCATTCTTAGGTCTGCGTGAAACGCTAAAAAAATCGTTGCAGGATTTGCAGAGGTGATTGTCTCTGTTATTCTACTTATTAAATTTTCTGGTGGAATGTATTTTCTTAGTTAATAATTCTAACCACAACAAACAACTCACATGACACGACTTGACACTGACAACCACTCGAATGTACTCAATCATCATAAACAATTAAAGATGATAGTAACCTCTTTCAGCATAAATAAAACGTCTCCGTTTACCTACCTAAACTGATAATAAAAAGGTTTTAGTTCGTTAACTCGCTTTATAAAATTATTTTCGTGTAAATTGAAATTGTTCCCTGCTGTTTGATCAGCAATTCATACAATAGGCCGTCCTTGTTATTAATTTTATTTCGGTTATCGTCAAATATCGTCATTTGAATATTACACTAAAGTAACACGACTTTTCATACGCCGACGCGAGATAGAATTAAATTAACGCATTTTTTACAACTATCGAACCTCTTTGCATGATTTAACATCGATCATAAATATGATATTTGAAATGAAATTGACATTTAAGTTAATTTCAATTTGCTTTACCTTTAAATGAAAATACCTTTGTTAAAAGCACGTGGATATTTATTATTTGCTCATGTTATGCGCGAGTTACAATTATAATGCGGCTGAAGCTTTACGACGATACACAGTGAAACATATCCACCACCACACCCAACAGGTCGTTGAACAATTTTACGTGCTTTTGATCGTGTCGCCAACAATCAGCCCGTTGTACCACGAACAACTTAGAACGATCAACGTGGGGGACCTGTTCAGAGGGTTCAAGCTTTATTTCCTAGGGACTGCCCTATGTGAAGTTAACTGCCGGTGGCTACTACCAAAAACAGTGGAAGAACGTGATTTTATCAGGCATGTTATTTGAAGCGATGAAAGCTTGTTTACTCGCAACGGTATGTGGAATAGAAGGAACGAACATGTGCATTTGCCGAAGACAATCGTGTCGCCTACAGCAGTGTCGTTGGTCAGTTAACGATTTACGGGGAAACAATTATAGGACCAGTGTTTCTGCCTCCAACTCAAAACAGAAGCAGCGTGCTGCAGCGTGTATTATGAGACACGATGGAAAATTTGAACACCGTATGTAAAAATTGTAATAAAGTAACTGAGATACAACGACGAGAGTAGCATTTTATTTGGTTAATTTGACATTTATGTGTCACTCTTACATCAGTACGATGACAACAACTCACGGAAATAAACGTAATATCCCGAGTTTTCCCGACGGTGATTTCTCAATCTAGCCATCTTGCCGTGATGTGAAGATGCAATATAGGGTTATCACCACAGTTAAAAATTAGCGAATTTTGCACTTTTTTTTTTACTTCGTTTAAGTTTCTAAACATTATAAATCGACTGTGTTGTATCACTTAACCGATGCAACATTTCCGCAAAGGACCCTCGTGCCTTTCCACCCGGTATGATCTTTTCAAAAATATTCTACACTGTATTTTATTTATTTAAACTTTATTGCACAAAACAAGTCAGTACAAATGGCGGACTTAACGCCAAATGACATTCTCTACCAGTCAACCAAAGAGCGAAACAAAGATACTAGAAGTTGGCGCAAATCAGAAATCTAATTGTACAGAGAGCCTCTAAGTTGTTTATGTAAACCGCGACGCTTTGTGGAGTGTGATAGGACCGACTGATACGGGTGAAAACCAAAAAGTTTGCAACCTTAACTCATTTAATTAAAATTTGTATCAATTTTGTCCATTGTACGACGACAAATTAACCATCGAATAATGTACTGTTTTGAGGTTCATTATTGTGTCGTTAATTTTTGTCGCACAACGGAACTTTTTAGTTAGCCTTAGGAAAAAAGCGATCCGAAAAAGTTTTCATTAAGGCGATATTGTCCGGCCCTACGGCCGAATTGAGGGGGTGAGGTGCGCGGCAAGACGCGGAGCGCCGCCCGCGCGCCCCTACCCCGCTCGCCGAGTTCGCTAACGCGAAATTGCGATGACAATGTACACTGTAGAGGGGTGTCACAATACAGTGATATCAGTCGGCAGTTTTTTAAGTGGCCGGTGCAAAGTGGGTTATAATTTATGTTCAAAGTGAAATGCGAATTCTTGCTATAGAAGTACGAAATATGTATTATTTTTCGTTTTAACTAAATGTTTGTTTTAACTTAATTTATTTTTTATAGTTTTTACTTGCGACTGTGTTCCGTGGAGGAATTACGGAATAAGTATCCCACCAAAAACATAACATGTAAAAAATTGCAAGTCTCGCATCGCAACCTTCTACCGCTAAAAGTTGTGAGATTACAATATAAAACCAAGTTGGTTAATTTATTCAGTCCCTATCAGAGTGAACCCCGCCTATATGACAACTTTGACATACATTTTCACCGGGTTACATAACTAAAAACATATTACCATGACGGTTGTAGTGTTTGCATTAATATTGTATACACATCTTTATCTTTATAATAAATGTAATGACTTGGCCATCGCACAGCAACATACAGTGCGACACAAAAGAGTAAAAAATAAATGAGGGCGCCACTTCCTTCGCAACTGTCACATTTTTGACGTAAAGTGCTTGAATATGGTAACAATTTTGTATGAAAAATTGTAGTTCCTTTATCATCCGTTTTCTACTCTTTTGTGTCGTACTGTAAGTACATAGGAACACGAGTGAATCTCCTTTTAAAGTGATTATTATATTTTTAGCTTTATCTAATAGTTTACAATTTAGATAGTTTGGCCATTTCGTTCGGTGTTGAGCTCTGCTCCTCCCGTTTTTTTCAACTGTTTTTACTATCTCATCTTCCTCTATTATCTTCTGTCGTCCACTTTTGCCCGTGTGGCCAGGTCCATCTTTTATCTTAGTAAGGACGGCCAAGATGAAACAATGAGTAGGAATTTACGCATATAAATTAAGCGTGACATTTAAAGCGTTAATGATATTTGGTAGATGTTTTCATTATATCTAGAGTATATTACCGTGTGCGATTGCCAAGTCCTTACATTTTATTATAAAGATAAAAATGTTTAATACATGACATTTATTAATGCGGGCACTAAAACGGTTATGGCAATATGTTTTTAGTTATGTCATTCTGTGAAAATGTATGTCAATGTTGTAATATAGGCCGGGGGTCACTTATTAAATAAATTAACCGACGTGGTGTTATATTGTATCACAATTTTTTGCGGTAGATGGTTGCGAGACTTGCATGCATGATATGTTTTTGATGGGATCTCATTTTTTTTAAGTGGTCCTCCTTTTTTTGACAAGCCAAGACGGTAAATACTTCTTATTCTATTATACTCTGCAGTTGCGGAGTCGACGTGAACTAGATGTAAACCACACAGACTTGTCACTTCCTCTTATGATCCATAATGATCTCTCTCACAATCCGTCATGATCCATATTGATCACTCTCATGATCCATAACGATCTCATGGTAAATAATGACTTAGCGGAGGCACTGTCGTGCCCCTAGATCCTTCTCATGATCCCTCTTAGCAGCCATAACGATCTGTCTCTTGATTCCTCTCATGATCACTCTCATGATCCATAATGACCCATCATCACCACAAGGATTGTCATCACAATCATCGTCATTATTCATCATCAGTCATCACCATGACCATTACCATCTGAATCAACACCGCTATCATCATTCCTAATCACCATGATCGTCATGACCATCATTATCATCAGAATCATCAACAACAACACAATCATCAACAACACCACCACTATCATCATCATAAGCATGACCCACAACACCACCATCATCATTATCATCATTACTATCACCAACAGCATCATTATTTGACGAGTCATCATTATTGTGCTACCTATGCCTGTGCACACGACCATTTCAAAATTATCTACGCAGTAAAAACGATTCCAACTCACTGCCCCTGCGGGGTGAGGTAACTCAATTCGGCACGGGGGTATGCGTGTCCATTCTGTATGTATAAATTCTGTGCCTGAGGTTTTAGTATCTAAACCGAAGGTTATATGAACCGCAAAATCAACTTTGTAATCAAGTATTTTTTATAGGGTTCATAAGGAAATACAAATTTTCCTATGCAGGTCGCATAACTGTACACTAAACAGTAATAGAGTTCAAAATTTCAAGCTTGTGTGTCTGCTGGAAATAACTTAGAAATTGTATGATCGTGTGTAAATGAGTCAGTGAATTAGTGAGTGACAAAATTAAGGAACTTTGACTCGCAATAATTCTTAACTTACTAGTTAAAATTGAATGTAACTTGGAATATGCCTAGGTTATACTATGCCCACCTAGTTACTGAAAATTCAGGCTTCTAGCTTTATTCTAGACGAAATACAGGGGGTTTGAAAATGGTCTGAATGGCTTCGAAAAAAGGAAAAGGATGTTGCGGTGTGCCGGTAAGCGCGTTTTCTCGAGTTGGAGGGGGCAATGGCGTGCCTCTAGATACAATTAATAAAATTATTTGTTTTTTTAGATACTTTTAAATGTGAAATAATCTCAAAGGTGCTATCATACATAAACAGACTGCGCTAAACACATTACCCTCCTTTGCGTCGCGCTGTCGGGTAAAAATATACTACATACCTTACCTAGGAGTCGATTGTTGCTAAAGGCCTTAAGAAAGAACAAGTACTGAGGAGCATTTGTAAAGTACAGTTTTTTTTACTTACCTATATCTTGGTTACATAACATACATAATCATGCCTTTTCCCCAGGCAGGGACTTAAAGTACTGATATATGTTAACTGTGTACTAAATCCATGTTCCAAGTTTGACAAGAGATATAAGTCAGAATACGCAAAAAAACTTAATTCAGATGAAAAATATTTGTGGTAATAAGTTCGTAAGTCAATTTGACACTTAATGCTTTGAACAATGAGTTCTTTTGTAGGAAGTAATTATGTTGTTTTAAATTATGAATAAAGCGTTATTAGCATATAAGGTGCTAACAAATTAGTCAAGGATATTTTAAGAGATAATAAATAACATTAAAACAATTAACTTTTAACTGTAATTAAGGACCCTTTGTATATCATTTTTTTATTTTAATTTACCAAACAAAAAAAAATATTATTATTAATTTATAAAATAATCACCCCTTTTATGTGCCTGTCAAGATGTTTAACACTGTCTGTCATGTCACGTCAAAAGTTGTTTTTCTTAAATGTCATTATGATTTGGCGGGAAAACTGTAGGTTATTACTAGCGTATGCCCACGGCTCTGCCCGCGTGGAACAAAAAAAAACTGTCCCATGCGAAGAAGTAGTGTAAAAAAGTTGTGTGCTATTTCATACTAATAACCTATCTCTGTGCCTAATTTCATTCAGATCAGTTAAACTGTTTGGGCGTGACCCATCCACCCATACAAGCTTTCGCATTTAATAAGGTTAAGTTAGATATTAAACGAATGCTAACGTACCTAATTAACAAGTTTAAGTAATTTAAAAAGCAAGCACGGACATAAGAAAACTTTTATTAGCATAAACTCTTTACAAAAATTCTTGAAAATGGTGACCCTGGTTTTTAATGCACAAAAGTGCTCGTTTTCGGATAACCTGAAAGGCGTCGGTAATCCGTGTTTGTAATTCTTCTGACGTTCTGATTGTGTGCCCGTCGGTTCCATAAACCAAGTCTTTGGCTCGTCCCCATACGTGGAAATCAAGCGGGGTTAAATCTGGTGAGCGGGCTGGCCAGTTCTCTGCACCTGCTTGAACCCCACCCCGGCCAATCCATCGTAATTGGAATCGTTCCGTTAAGTTCCTTCGTACGTTACGATCGTAATGGGCTGCGGCACCATCATGTTGAAAGTACATCCTTCTACGGAGATCGACTGTTACTTCATCTAGCAAGATACTTTCTTCCATTAAGGCGGTAGAGAAAGACAGGGCCCAACAAATAATCGCCAAGGAATCCTGCCCACACGTTAACACTGAAGCTAGTCTGAAAGTGGTCAGGACGTGCTAAATGGGGAATCTTCCGAACAAAAGTGTGCATTGTGTGAATGTTAAATAATCCCACCCTCGCAATGTACACTCGTCGGTCCGCAGTATGTTACGTCTGGCGTTTCTAATAAGCCACTGACTGAATAATACACGTGGTTCGTAATCCTGTTGTTGCAGTTCTTGAACACGCGTGAAATAGATACATAGCGTAATTCTAATTAATTAAATTTCTTTGCAACCGACACAATCAGAGAGCAAATAGCATGACATTGACATTCAAGTAATTTATTTTTCAACTTTTAGAGGCCATGTGTATGATAGTTTAAAGAGGTTCTAGAATCTGCCTAAAGAGGTCTCATTTAACTATCTTATTAACAGGGTGTTTTAACGTAGCAAATTTGTTTCCTAATTTTCTCCAAAAAAACATAACAATACCTATGATGTTTCATACTTAAATGTACTCCGAGAACCGAGTACTATCTGAGGTAAAAATATCCGTGACTAATTTGTTAGCACCTTATATACTTGAACATGTCAACCGTGCCACTTTTTGACAATTATGTTCGGTTCTGTTAATTTATTATAAATAAAACATTAACTTACTTTTTGGCATTCCTTGCTCGAGCATTGTCTTTTTTTATTCGTTTTATAATATGAAAAGCTTTTTGTTTACGTTGTGCTGCTTTATTTCTCATTTTTTTGGAAGAATAATTCGTAAATGCGATCACGTGGACGCGCGGAACAAATTGACACAGGTCCATCCCCTTCAAGCGCCGAAGCGCGACTGAAATGGCACCGCGAGCTATCGCCCTCATAGTTTTAGTAGATATTTCGTTCTAGTGATTAAATAAATAATTGTATTCAGAAAATCCCATCCACTTCAACTAGATATTGTTAGTATCTATACATTTACGCAAAAAACGGGTAAAAAAGGTTCGTATTTTAGCTATTCTACAGAAAAGATATTACGAACAGAGGTAACTTTGGGATCGTTTTCTATCGACCGAAATTTTTCCAATCATGTTGCTGAACACGATTTCATATTCAGAAGATCCTTAAGTATGATATATATGTTTTTCATAATCTTCAAAACACTGATTAAACGTCTACGACGAGTCTGAAAATGAGTGAGTTCGGCGTCTACTGGGAAAAGCCCGCCTTAAATGAGTTAAGGTTTCAAATTTTTTGGTCTTCACTCTTATGTATGGATACGTGGCTACGATTGCGCGCTGTACCGCCCGAACAAAGTCAGAAGTCCGCTTTCTACTATCAGTGCACTATAAACACCATAATTCACCGTAAAGTGGTCGGTTGTTGTTGTTACTTATTATCGCGACATTTGCGACAAACAGTGCGTTGTGAAATTGAGAAAATATTTTTGATCCACTCTTGTTTCCTTCGACACCACATGTTACCTACTGCTGTCGCCCTGGTACACCTAGCTACGTTATGTTTATATGTATGTATAAATTATATATTTCACAGCGAGCGAGGACGAGCGAGAACAAGCTCCGTGTAAACAAACAGCGTATGGAGTGGAGAAGAGGCGCGAGGCGCGAGGTGCGGCGACTTCGTCCACAGTTCACACCACATGTCACTGCTATCACCCTGGTATACATAGATACGATATGTACTTATGGCGAGCAGGGTTGCCCACCAAACTGCTGTGGCCTTGATTGACATACCTCCCTACCTTTATTACAAGCTCCTACGATCGATACTATCGTGAAGTTAACCGAGGCGAAGTTGGCCGAAGTATGAAGTTCGGCAGCGTAGTGCCTCTCCACACTCAACCTCGGTCAACTTCGCGAGTAGTTGCTTGGGCTTGCTTGCTGCTTGCCGGGGCTTGGGGATAAGAGGCGCTAAGCGCGGCAGCGGCTCCATCACCACATGTGGTTGCTGTTGCCCTGCTACACCTAGCAAGATCATGTACTCACGTCGGGTGAGCTTGAGTGCGAAGAGAACAGTCTCCACGTAAACAATGCGTGGAGATGCAGAGGCGCGAGGCGCAGAGCTGCCGTCGCCACCACATGTCATTCCTGTCACCCTGGTACACCTATTCACATCATGTACTCACATATCGGGCATGGTTCAATGAGAACAGTCTCCACGTAAACAATGCGTGGGGATGCAGAGGCGCGAGACGTGGTGGTGGCGCCGTGGCCGGCTCAGGTAAGGGCACCGTCGACAACCACATGTCATTCCTGTCGCCCTGGTACCCCTAGCTACATCACGTACTCACATCGGGCAAGGTTCAATGAGAACAGTCTCCACGTAAACAATGCGTGGGGATGCAGAGGCGCGAGACGTGGTGGTGGCGCCGTGGCCGGCTCAGGTAAGGGCACCGTCGACAACCACATGTCATTCCTGTCGCCCTGGTACCCCTAGCTACATCACGTACTCACATCGGGCAAGGTTCAATGAGAACAGTCTCCACGTAAACAATGCGTGGGGATGCAGAGGCGAGAGACGTGGCGGAGGCGCCGTGGCCGGCTCAGGTAAGGGCACCGTCGACAACCACATGTCATTCCTGTCGCCCTGGTACCCCTAGCTACATCACGTACTCACATCGGGCAAGGTTCAATGAGAACAGTCTCCACGTAAACAATGCGTGGGGATGCAGAGGCGCGAGACGTGGCGGAGGCGCCGTGGCCGGCTCAGGTAAGGGCACCGTCGACAACCACATCGTGTCGCCAATCGTGCGGTATTCGTTCACCTGGGGAGCACCATAAACATATTCAAGATAAAATTTACCACGAAAGAAAAAGTTTCGAATCATCGACATACATACACACTGGCTATTCAAGTCAGATAAGCAAAAGTTTAGTAGGTAATTTTTAAACGACTAGCGAAAAAAGACGCTGTTTTTTTCTTTTGTTCTCAGATAACTGTAAACGACTGGACCGATTTGGATTTTGTTAAAAAGCGATTTTTAATTAAGGCAGAAACGTGAGCAAGAGATGTGAGCCAGAAAATGAGACATTTCTGAGATGTGTACGAGAAATGTGTGAAGACTTTACGACCCCTTAAGATATGGTTTCCTTGATAGCGGTGCCATCATATAGCGGCCGTCTCCATACTTCGTAGTACGAAGTAAGTATGAAGTATGGGGACGGCCGCTATGTGACGGAGCGCTATCCTAGGAAACCAGAGCTTTAGTCCAAGTCCAAGTACTCACGTCAGGGTCTTCCACGTCGACAGGGTTGAGGTGCAGGTCGGACAGCCCGCCGAGGTGGTCGAAGATCTTCTCCCGGATGAGGTCATTGCACTCGCTCTCCAGGTACTGGTCCGCGAAGAAGTGCCCGGAGCCGATCACGAACAGCTTCCCTGGGAACAAGAAATTTTTAGAGGATGATGATGAGGATGCCAAACGATTCTATTTTTTACTAGGATCAAATGTCTATATGGGAGTACCTACACATAGACTGCTCTAAAACTCTAAAAGTCAGAAATGACCGTCAAAGTTGAACATTCCTAGGGAACGCTAAAAACGTACCAATATTTGTGTTATGGAGACAATCAATATTACGCCTTTTTGACCGTGAAAAAGTGCGTTAAGTTCATGGTTGTCATACAATTAGCTTTGTTATATATAGTCCAATACGGGAAGGGTATATTTGCCCCTTAAACTAAAATAATTCGCATTGTACGGTTCTTTTTATAAGTCAATAAGGTTATATTGAGTACTATTGGGTATGAACGTTATTTGAACTTTATTGTACCAAAAGTCTGTACAAATGGTGAACTTAATGCCAAATAGCATTATGTACCAGTCTATGATACTGTTCAGTGTTTAATAAAATTATCGCGTAGTATGGTGACACATCCCACTAATATTATGCGCAAGTTGTCATTGTGTTTGTTTGTATGTTTGTAACTTCTCCACGCTCGAATTGGACCAATTTTGATAAAATTTGGTACGGCGCTAGCTGATACCTTGGAACACATAACATGCTACTTTTATCCCAGAATAATGATCCTGTGGGGTGAGGCTAGCCAGGCAGCAAACAGCCTGTATGAGAGCTCATACAGTAATTATAACTCTAATTTAAGCTGTATAAAAGCTGTATAAGTGCTTGGGTAGTCATGCGTAATACTGGTTTCACCTCCACTCCTCTCGGAGGTGTACAGCGCGGCGACCGGCCTCTTGACAGGGTAGCACACGTCACTACTGGATAAAATAGCAGCTGCGGGCTTCTTCACAGTCAGCGTGGCGCCGTACGGATACACGAAGTTGGGCGTCGCAGGCTCCTCCCTGAAAGTAATTAATTGCGGTAGCGGTCGCGAAGCTGACTGAAGTTGGCCGTATGGGTTTACGCAGCGAAGTGACTACACTATTTGACGACGCGATTGGCGCAGTGGTTAAGCAACTGCCTACTGAGCCGACGGTCCTGGGTTTGAATCCCGGCAAGGGCAAATATTTGTGTGATGAACTCGAATATTTGTACCTGGGTCATGGATGTTATTTGTATTTAAGTATGTATTTATCTATATAGGTATGTTTATCGTCGTCTAGTGTCCATAACACAAGAAGCCTACTAGATACTGTGGGACTAGATTGATTTGTGTTGTGTGAGGTTGTCCGATATTTATAAAAAAAAAAACTATCATGTTCACCAACCTCGGCCACCTTTGCGAGTAGTGTGGAGCCGCAATAAGATATATCACTGCGCCTTTTCTCAGAGCGTTCACGTTAAGTTTGCACCACGTAACTATGGTCTCGGACACAAATGAGGTCCAATTTTAACGTAACCGGCTTCAAATAAAGCTTTCATTGTTTTATGCTGTCCGTCTGTACCGGCCCCTGTCTGTTCGCAAGGCATCTCCTAGGAAAGCGAGCTTGATTTTCAATACTTCTAAATGACTGATAATTTTGCAAAGTAAACTTTGAGTTAAAAACAAGTTTTCATCAAAAATGTATTCTTGAAACAAACGTTTATAGCTGACTGTACTTGTTTGCACAAACGACAATTACTCGTCAAAAAATCAAACGAGACCAAACGTGACGGGCTCGCGTTGTTATAAATCCCGTCAAAAACATAAATGTGAAAGAATGCCAAGTTCGTAAACGCGCGGTTACGTTAAAATAACCGGCCAAGAGCATGTCGGGCCACGCTCAGTGTAGGGTTCCGTAGTTGCTCATCCTTCACAATAAACTGCTGTTTTAAGCCCGAGGTTTACGTTAAGAAAGATTTTAAGCTTTATAATAAAGGTCGTAAACGCCCTAGAAACATTGGCGTATCTACCATTATTTTTCAGGGGGGCCTGGGGGTGGGCCTGGCTATGGCCTATGAGATGAAACAATGTATTTCTATCGGTAACCCGAAATCCTGGGGTGGGCACTAGACCATACTGGGGTGGGCACGGCCCACGCGGCCAACCCCCTATATACGCCATACGCCAATGCCTAGAAAGTGTAATCACTATTACCTACTATTACCTTCTGGAAGTCAACTTACGACCTTTAAGAGAAAAAATATGATAACTCAAAAACGGCTCGACCGATTTTGTTCAATATAGTATGTATGTATGTATGTATGTAAACGCTTTATTGTACACAACAACTGGTTATAAATACATTGATAACAAATGAAATATGTACAAAGGCAAACTTATCCCTATTAGGGATCTCTTCCAGTTAACCTTTGAGCAATTGAAGGAATGGGTATACGAAGAAAAGAAAATAGGCAAACTACACTGCGTACAACCAAGATATCTATATTATACTTAATAAAACTATAATAAGTACATAAACTAAGTAAGTAATAATACACATATATTTGTACTATTTATAAGATATATATTATACTAGAGACCCGTTGCGGCGTCGAACCGCCGCTAGAATATGGGAATCCGGTAGTGTTACATGAAAATAACCACTTTATCGATAAGAAGTTTTTGAGGAACGAAGAATAAATACTGTAAGAAAACACATTAAAATTATGTTTTAAAAACGTTAAAACATGCCAGGCTAGAGCCAGGCCTGATAGCCAACTGCCAGCTTCATCGTGACAACTTTTTCAACTCTTTTGTAAATAGTATTTTATGCAACCGTTGTATAAGAGGGGGCAAAAAACGCGAGGGGCATGGGTTACGATGTGAGCGCAGCGAACATCGTAAGAAAGATGCCACGAGCGTTTTTTGACCTACTTATACAACGTTGCATACAATACTTTTTCTACGACTCGACATTTCATAAATAAAATGCAAATAAACAACAAAGAAAATAATTACATGTTCCCGCTCAGAAACAACAAAATTAAAAAAAAAAATGTCTGAAAAATATTTTTTTATTGACCTTATACATAAAGGTATACGATCACTATACTAAACATCCATTCACTGAAGATAAAACTTTTTTTCAGTTTGCAGCAACGCCTTAGTACGATAAGTTTTTTTTAATTGCAAATTGTGTGAATGCAGCTGTTTATCTTGTAATCTGTGGTACTAAGTGATGCTTTTTTGGCGGCATTATAACATCGTTTAGCAGTGTTTTTTTGGGCAGTAGAGTATAGACTTTTACAGACTTTCATAATTTATGTCTTTATATTAGAGTTAGTACCTATATAAATGACAGAAAAAAGTACTGGAGTAGAAAAAATAACTTATGCATTAATGACATGTGATCTGCTGATCTGTTTCACAAATAAAATGCATATTAGGTATTCGATTTATGGAAAAATATAATTCATGACAATAGTCCCATATCTTAAAAAAATATTTGACATATTTTCATAGGACCGAACATTAGATTGGTGGGATTTTAATTTGTTGTTCTTTCTTCAGGACATAAATTTATCGATTTGATCGATTTCTATCAATTTCCAGAAATAGCACATGAATCGAAATGACAGATTTGGTCACTCACTACGCAGGTTTTAAAAAGTAAATCATGGAGTGCATAGCTGTTTATGTATTCATTTATAATCGTAACTACTTCAAAATATTGATACGAACAAATTTTACATAAACTCAATTGTATGAAATAGAGAGTAAAAAACGTTTATAGATACCTACACGAAAAACCACTATTATCAATGCTTGTTTTTTTTATGAAATTCAATAGATCGTGCAAATTTTCTTAATATGGGTGCTGCCATGTCATCATCATCAATCATTTATTCAATAACAATTACACATTGTATTTGAAATTCTTATGATAGTTATACTTAATCGACCCTACTTACTAATCTAAATAAATTACTGACCAACAATAATCCACCATAAAAAAAAGAATGTGTCAAATATGTGCAATAAAAAAAGCCAATATATAACAGCTAAACATGTTTGAAAAAAGAATATAAGATATTTTTATTTTTCAAAAAATTTAGAGCTGAAGGCTAATACCCGAATTCCAAATTCAAACTTTCGTGTCTTTCCTCTCATTGAAATAGTGTCTGACAGAAGAGGGAGAGGGAGATGCTATCTATACTCTCATGTCTATAATAAAAACCTAATTTTAGGGTTCCTTACCATAGTCGGTAAACACGGAAGCCTTATAAAATCAATTTGTTTTGTTGACAGCAGAATTTGTCAAATTTTATTTTGAATGAGAATAAGAATGATCAACCAGACGTCATTAATTCAAATATGATTAATTATACTTGAGCGCGTCGATTTTTTGAAATTTGCATCATATGTAGGTTATTTCTACCATCAAGTTTCGCATGTTAGGGTAACATGTTAATTATTCCACATTGCCAACTCGTCCACAATGTCAGCTCGTCTATATTCCCATCTGGGTCACAATGCCTCGGCTTTGGAATGATCTACCGCTTCCCATCAGGCAAGCGCAAAGCAAGCTAACCTTCAAGCACATGTTGCGCAAGCATTTCTCCGATAAGCTATGTGACGAACTGTCAGTATAATGATTCACACAAGGTACATTTATTATATAAGTAAGTATATTGTATGTCATATTTATGTACGTTTATGTTATATATATAGGTATATATATATATATTTGCATATGAGGTATATTACTTATGTGTTATTTAATTGTTTCATGTAACAGATTACATAAAAGACCCTGCACCATACAAATGTTTCTGTTTAGTCCTATAATTGACTGGTAGAGAATGCCTTATGGCATTAAGTCCGCCATTTGTACTTTTACCTGTGTATTGTGTGCAATAAAGTTTAAATAAATAAATAAATAAATGCCAACTTGTCCACACACCCAACACGTCCACATTGCCAACTCGTTCATACACCCAACTCATCTGCATTACCAATTCGTCTCCATTGGCAACTCGTCCATATTCCCAATTCGTCCACAATGCCAACTCGACCATATTGCCAACACGACCATATTCCCAAGTCGTCCACAATTCCAACGCGTCCATATTGCTTACTCGTCCACAATGCCAACTCGTCCACAAATACAACTCGTCCACTTTTCCAACTCGTCCATATTCCGAACTCGTCCACATTCCCAACTCGTACACAATGCCAAATCGTCCACATTGGCCACTCGTCCATACACCCAACTCATCTGCATTGCCAACTCGTCCATATTACCAACTCGTCCACAATGCCAACTCATCCATATTGCTAACTCGTCCACATTTCCAACTCGTCCATACACCCAACTCGTCTACAATACCAACTCGTCCTTATTATTAACTCGTCTTCATTGCCAACTCGTTTATATTCCCAACTCATCCACAATGCCAACGCGTCCATATTACTTGCTCGTCCACAATACCAACTCGTCCACAAATACAACTCGTCCACATTTCCAACTCGTCCATATTCCCACCTCGTCCACATTACCAACTCGTCCATACACCAAACTCGTCTTCATTTTCAACTCATCACCAATGACAACTCGTCCATATTGCTAACTCGTCCACAAATACAACTCAGCCACATTTCCAACTTGTCCATATGCCCAACTCGTCCACAATTCCAAGTCGTACACAATTCCAAGTCGTCCACATTGCCAACTCATCCGCATTTCTAACTCGTCTACAATACAAACTCGTCCTTATTATCAGCTCGTCTTTATTCCCAACTTGTCCATATTCCCAACTTGTTCATTTTGCTAACTCATCCACATTTCCAACTCGTCCATATTCTCAACTCGTCCACGTTGACAACTCGTCCGTATTACCAAGTCGTCTTCGTTGCCCACTCGTCCGTGTTCCCAACTTGTTCATTTTGCCAACTCATCCACATTCCCAAGTCGTCCATATTCCCAACTCGTCCACATTGACAACTCGTCCATATTACCAACTTGTCCGTATTACCAACTCATCCACATTGCCAACTCATCCACATTTCCAACTCGTCCATATTCCCAACTCGACGATACACCCAACTCGTCTACAATACCAACTTGTCCTTATTATCAGCTCGTCTTTATTGCCAAATCTTCCATAACACCAACTCGTCCGTATTACCAAGTCGTCTTCATTGCCAACTCATCCATATTCTCAACTCGTCCACATTGCCCACTCGTCCGTGTTCCCAACTTGTTCATTTTGCCAATTCATCCACATTCCCAACTCGTCCATATTCTCAACACGTCTACATTGACAACTCGTCCAATTAACAACTCGCCCATATTAACAACTCGGCCATATTCCCAACTCGTCTATATTACCAACTTGTCAATTTTACCAACTCATCCACATTCCCAACTCGTCCACATTTCCAACTCGTCTATTTTACCAACTCATCCATATTACCAATGTAGATACATTCCCAACTTACCTACATTGTCAAGTCGTCCATATTCTCAACTCGACCACATTTCCCATCCCGTCGATATGCAAGCGGAAGGACTTAAGTTTTTTCTTGTAAAATACCAGTTAATTTACCATAACTCATGCCATTTTCATTGGAATTATTTGTTTGATGGACTTATATAATCATATTTATAATAATCTGTCATAAATTTACTTATTTGAATGACGTTTAAATTAGTTTTACTATTTTTTTTCTGCTTTGATTTATTGTAAAACTCGCCTCTAAAAATAATCTATTCTTGGATGACGGTCAGTTTTTTTAGTCTTTCGAGCACCAGTCCAACTCGCACTTAACCGGCTTTTTTCTCCACATTTTTAACAGGTATGCGAAAAAAGTTTCCATATCAACATTTTAAAAAGAAAAACAACCTGGCAATTTAGATCATTGACATAATAGTCCCCAATAAAAAATACATTAAAAGTTGTCAGAATATGGTTACCTACTGTCATTCATTGTCAACAAACTGTAAAAATATTTTTGCATATTCGTACATGTTTTAAGTGTTGCGGATATTATGTTGCCGACTCAAAAATAATATTTCATTATGCTGAACAACTTACTACAGGTTTGTGAGCAAATCATGCTTATTATTATTCGGTCATCTTATGTCAAAATAGGGATCACAGGTCACGTGGTCAAAGTCACGTGGTTAGCGCACAGTAGTTTTTTCAAATCCATTTTTCAGTACCATTACAGGAAAAAATTAAAATTCTAAGAGTTTTATGCACCTCTCCAGCATGAGACGAATCTAATGACATATCATTTATCAAAATCGGACCATAACTGTAGATCTGATGGGATGTACAAAAATCGGCCTCGCGTAATATATATATAGATATACATATATATATATCTACATATAATACATATAAATGCGTAAATAAATATAGTATTCAATGAATTCACACGTCATCGGACAGCCACAATTTCTTCAAGTTAGTCTTAAGTGATGCAACAGATGGAGACTTCCTAAGGGACAAAGGCAACTCATTCCACAACTTCACTGCGCTTACCGTGAAAGACTTGCTATAGGTACGCGTCTTATTAGACGGTACAGCCAGAGTGAGATTGGCGCTAGACCGCAAGCGGTGAACACTGCCATCAGCCATATACGAAAATCTCTCACTAAGGTAAGGAGGAGAAGTCTCTACGCCGACGAATCGGTAGCCAACCCAGCTGCGCTCGAAAGGAAGAGATGTGGTCATATTTTCGCAATCCAAATATATACCTGTGATACACACATTTTGTAGGCGTTCAAGCTTGTCAAGCAGTTCCTCCTTAAGATCCAGTAGAGCAATATCACCATAGTCTAGTAGTGGGAGCAAGAGAGATCTGGCAAGAGTGATCTTGGTGGAAATTGGCAGAAAGTTCTGCAGGCGCCTTAAAGAGTGGAGAGATGCAAAGAGCTTCTTGCTAACTTGCGCTATGTGCGGTGCCCACGAAAGCGTCTGGTCCATGGTGATACCCAAATTTCTAACTGTAGAGGAAAGGGGGATAGGAATCCCACCAAAAAGAATATCAGGTACCACCATTTCAGATACTTTATTTACAAAATGAGGACTACCAATAACAATTGCTTGCGACTTTTTTGCGTTTATGTTTAACCCGAAGTTATTTGCCCAGCTGTAAATAGACTCCAAATCCGCATTGATCATATTAATAAGCAACGGCATATCCTCGATACTAGCCGCTGCATAGATCTGCAGGTCATCTGCATAAAGATGGAACGAGGATCTTAAACACTCGGTGATCCCACCAATAAATATTGAGAAGAGAAGTGGAGAGAGGACGCCCCCCTGAGGGACACCAGCGGAAATTTCACGCCATTCCGACAGTTTGTCGTCGACCCTAACCCGCTGGCGTCGACCAAAGAGGTAGTCGTGAAACCAAGATAGGGATGAGTGAGACACATTAAGTGTACGAAGGATACCGAGGAGGATGTCAAAATCTACGGTATTGAAAGCACTACTAAAATCGAGAAGGACAAGTACGGTGAGTTTTTTGTGTTCTATATTAAGACGGATGTCATCAGTGACCTTAACCAGAGCAGTAACTGTGCTATGCCCGGGGCGGAATCCGGATTGAAATGGGTTAAACAATGAATACCTATTAAGATGTGAAAGGAGTCGGCGATTTACAAAATGTTCAATAATTTTAGACAAAACTGGGAGTATGGAAATGGGGCGATATTGTGAAAAATCAGTAGGATTAGGTTTTTTGGGAAGGGGAATTACATGGGCAAGTTTCCAACATGAAGGAAATATGTGCCCGAGGAAAATGAGAAATTTAATATACTAGAAAGGATCGGAGCAATGGATTCCGCGACGAGCATAAGCATGTCTATACTAAGGCTATCTTCACCAATGGCCTTCGTCTTAATAGATTTCAGATAGGCAAGTGTCTCTTGCGGAGAAATGCTACCAAGCTCAAAGGGAGGTGAATCGGGGTGTGGCGTATTAGCATTAGTTTTCATTGAAAGTACTTATAAGGCCTCATTAACATGAATTTTTCCGATTTTTTTAACCCGTGGTTGTAAAGTTAGGTGGGGGACACAATTTTTTTTGTTTTTGGAGCGAATATTTAATATTTACAAAACTGCTGACTTTATAAAAAAAATATGTCGGCGTTATACATACACATACTCATACCAAATTTCAGCTTTCTAGTACTAATGATCACGGAGCTAAGCCGCGGACGGACGGACGGACAGACGACGGACAGACGGACACGGCGAAACTATAAGGGTTCCTAGTTGACTACGGAACCCTAAACAGAGGTAAGATCTAATTGGAAACTACGTTTTTCGAAAGCTCCTTAGTTCGCAGCCCCTATATACCTTTGTTATATTATTGCATTGCCATAAATGTTTGACAATATATGCAAATTTTCAGCTTTATCGAAAAGCGGAAGTGGTTCAACAGGTGACATGAAATTAAAAAAAGCTTCTTAAAATGCGATTTTAAAGGACAGTTAAGGAGGCGGATCTCAGCAGATTTGTAAATAACAGCATCAGTACTAGGAGCCTAGCTTAACAAGAAACATCCTACTCGCTTCAGAGGCGGTTGAATGAACTGTGCCCAGAGTCAGGTACTACATGTGCAAATAACAGCGACGGTACCAGGAGCGCATAGCTTACAGGAAGTCGTCCGACTCGCTCGCGTAGTTAGGCATCTTCATGATCTGCTTAGCGACCGCGCGGTTAAGAATCCCGTTTGAGATGTGACATTCCTTCGGGTGGTAGAACTTGTGATACTTCGCTCGAACCACGCAATCTAGATAAAATAAATATGTTCATTCGTAATTAAATATTTCAGAACTATACTATATCATCTATACTACTAAAAAAATCTATATTTTTATTGAAAATCGTCGTAGTCATTTAACAGCAGGTCTTGAAAAATAACGTTTTACGCGAAAAAATTACCTTCTAGTTTCAATTATAAAATCGGTTACATTACATATCAATTTCAGAAAACACAACGACGATAGCCTATAATTAAGTAAAGTGACATAAACGAGTATCTAATAAGGATGTGACCGAATTACATCGCGGCTTCTTCTTAGATATTACGCTTTCAAGCTTATAAAAAAAAAACAACACAATGTCATCCGAGGTAATTGCGTCTATAGAGGCAAATGCGTATATTGATGATATTTCAGAAGCCGCATCACTTGTAAGACCACCATACCCTTACTTAACTGCCTAAAGTTTGGCAGTATTTATGTAAAAAACCGGCCAAGAGCATGTCGGGCCACGCTCAGTGTAGGGTTCCGTATTTGCTCATCCTTCACAAGAGCCGGTCAAACACGGAAAGACGGGAAAAGGTCGTAAACGCCAAAGTAGCTGTAATTACTTATTACCTTCTGGAAGTCAACTTACCTACGTCCTTTTAAAGAAAATTATGAATTTTTGCGATAACTCAAAAACGGATGGACTGATTTTGTTCAATATAGTTTTCATTGAAAGTACTTATAAGGCCTCATTTTCACGAATTTTTCCATATTTTTTTGCCCCGTGGTTGAAAAGTTACAGGGGGGGGACACTATTTTTTTTATTTTCGGAGCGAATATTTACAAAACTACTGACTTTATCAAAAAGTAATGCTTAGAGACCCCTATTATTTTTAACAGACCTATTTAACGACACCCCACACTCTAGGGTTGGAACGAAAAAAAAAATTCACCCCCACCTTAGGTGTACGAGAGGTACCCGAAAAAAACATATTTTTTTGGGTCGTTCTCAAAAAATTTGCACCGCTGCGTTAATTGTGCATTATTTTTTTAAGTTGTGATTTCTTCTTTTATTTTTCATAGGATCGCTAGAAATATATTCAGACAATTGATATCACGTCGAGGGAAGTAGTTCAATTGGATATCTTAGAAGATATAGGTGTTTGAAATTTTAGGTCGACAGGTGAAAGACATCGATGTCAGGTAAACGACATTTGTTACCAAGTTATCGACAATGGGTGCAGGTTTGCGACAAACATGTTCCAACTTCACTGAATTTGTTAGCAGGTTAACGACGACGGTTGCAGGTAAGTGACATTTTAAATAAAACCTACGTTGAACTGTCAAATAGTGCTTTTTTGATTGTTTTTGTTTTTCTTTTTTCCTTATGTTAGTAATTTGCATAAAAAAACAAGCATTTAATTCTCATATCATAGGACATTTCTCAGGAGGTTTTTTAAAGCCTGTACAATCCTGAAAGGTCATAACCGGCAAAAAGATGCAAAACTCAAGCATACCCGCGTGATTTTACAAATTTCTTATGAAGGTTCAACAGCGAATCATTTAAATAACGTTTCTGCATCCTAATACTGCCTCTTTTGACATATTCTTTCCTACCCGCTGAGTAACCTACTGCTGTTTTCGTCATCTTCAAGGAATTCCTTCACATCTGATAACCAGAAAGCCTTCGGCTGCGTTAGGTGGGATAAGCTATGGGAGGTATTGTCTGAAGCTGCCAGCACATCTGGTAACACTTTATAAAGCCTTTACGAGTCTGGATACAGAATGGTGTCAGTAGGAGATGTCACATACAAGAACTTTAAGTTCCGGAAAGGCCTACGACATGGATGCATAATATCCCCAATACTATTTAACAGATATGGAGCCCTTGAAGGTAGACATCGCCTATTTTGCATCACCCGAAGTCTGCTTCGGGTGGCCCGACTTTTGGAATGACTCAAAACAACCAGCCTCAAAATGGGTCTCGATATTAATAAATATAAGACCGAGCTGATGATAGTCGACCATTACTAGTCGACAAAGTACTAACCTGCTTCAAGAGTTCGAAACTGTTGATCAGTTCCAGTACCTTGGCTCCATTGTCACAAATTGAGGCACATGGAAACCAGAGATGCGCAGGCGAATCGGAATGGCCAAAACAGCGATGACCCAACGCGGCAAAATATGGAAAGATAGACACATCCCTAACTGAACTAACATGCACCTCGTCTGTGCACTTGTCTTCTCCATATCTCTTTATAGGGCAGATACCTGGACGCTCAAAGCCGCTGACAGGCAGAGGATTGATGCTTTAAAAATCTGGTGCGGGCGCCGCCTGCTAAGGATTCTTAAGACAGCTTCAAAGTAAAGTGGAATACTCAAACTAAGCTACTTCGGTAAAATATATGTTTTTATAACAACGAAACATGAGTTGAGACACGGCGAGTGACCGATAAAACTTGGTTTTTAAATAATTTTGTATAAGTGTTTAAATAATTGTCGTTCACCTGCCGTATGTGTCGTTCACCTGTTTTTATATAGACAAGTGAACGACATACAGGTGATGGACAAAATGACAGTTATGTCATCAAAACAAATAAAGTATTTCGTTGATGAACTGCATATTTATACACATAAAAGTAGACCATACTTTACGCGTTATAAATTAAAATCAATGCAATAGTACACACGTCAACCAAAATATGGAAGGCAGAATATAGACTACATACCCATTACAAACTCCCGCTCGCGTAAGTGTAAGTATCATATTTTTTTAGTGCAGCACACTGACGACGTGTCACTCGGAACAGTGTTAGGTGGCAACTGAAGGTCTCGATTTATGCAGGGTGAGGCAGGGGAAACGAAATAGTAGTCACACAATTGTAATGTTTGTCTCATGACAAGTGAACGACAAAAAATGGCGTGGACAAACTTAAATTGAAAATAATTCGCAAAATAAGCATAGTATTATTATTCGATATGGTAGTATTCAATCTTCATCATATATGAAAATAAACTGGAGTACTGAACTTAAGCTAAGTCGGTAATGTATATGTTTTTATTACAACGAAACATGAGTACCTCGCGTTGGGACACGGCAAGTGACCGACAAAACCTAGTTTTAAATCGTTTTTTTGTCTATTAATATACTTTACTTTTAATTGAAAGCATTTGGCCTCTATGTAAAAAGTGTCTTTAGATATGTGATGATAATTGAATATTTAAAATAATGCGGTGTAAAAAACTTCTTCTAAGACAAACCTGTTGACAGGTGGCGGTGCAAATATTTTGAGAACGACCCTTTTAGTTTTTATTTTACCGTTTTGTCGACGTGATACATACACATACTCATACCAAATTTCAGCTTTCTAGTGCTAATGATCACGGAGCTAAGCCGCGGACGGACAGACGGACAGACGGACATGGCGAAACTATAAGGGTTCCTAGTTGACTACGGAACCCTAAAAAAGAGCGGTGGTTGGTGATTCTATAATATCAACAAAAGACGCAGTTGCGTCTATAGCCGCAATTATAGGTCGATTCACTAAAGCTGGCGTGAATGGATTGAATGAAAGTTATGTCACTTGTCACTTCGAGTGTTAGTGTGAGTGCCGTTCTTATACAGGGGCCTCCTAATATTTCTAAACAACAACAAAATGGGTTTTTGTTATTCAAGAAAAATTAAAATTATTAGGTATATAAGCATAATCTGCACAATATTTAGACTAAACAAGTAATATATGTATATATCCGAAAGGTATATTTAACTGTTTGATACAAAAATATTTTACTATCATGGTGTTTTATGCAGACGCTAGTTTTTAGGGTTCCGTACCCAAAGGGTAAAAACGGGACCCTATTGCTGAGACTTCGCTGTCCGTCCGTCCGTCCGTCCATCCGTCCGTCCGTCCGTCCGTCCGTCCGTCTGTCACCAGGCTGTATCTCAACAACGGTGATAGCTAGACAGTTGAAATTTTCACAGATGATGTATTTCTATTGCCGCTATAACAACAAATACTAAAAATAAAATAAAATAAAATAAATATTTAAGGGGGGCTCCCATACAATAAACTTGTTATACCTATATATATATATGTATAGGTACGGAACCCTTCGTGCGCGAGTCGGACTCGCACTTGCCCAATTTTTTGACATACTTTAGATTTTGACTGTTGTAAGGCAGTGTAATTGTACATATTGCTTAACATTCATGCAATCTGTGTATGACCAGAATTAGGATGTGGGATGATACTATTCCATTGTCTCGTATGAGTTTGACCATGTGGGACTATGCAATGGTATTAACGTAACCCACATTTTCTTCTTGTCTTCGCGGCCTGGTAAAGGGTTAATGTCAAGAATTAATAGGTGACGGACGACTAGTTCGAAGTATAAAAAACCGGGCAAGAGCATGTCGGGCCACGCTCAGTGTAGGGTCCCGTAGTTGCCCGTCCTTCACAATAGACGAAAATTACGAGAAAGATTTCAAGCCCTATAAAAAGGTCGTACACGCCTAGAAACAGTAATTACTTATTATCTTTTGGAAGTTATCTATTATACGCGACAGATTGAGCCAAATGTTTTAATATAGTTTGGCACTTAACCAATATGTGTAACGTTCGAAGTGTAGGGACACCGCGCGGCACTTACGTCATTTTAAAGAAAATTATGAAATTTTGCAATAACTTAAAAACGGCTCGACCGATTTTATTCAATATAATTTTCATTGAAAGTACTAGTATCCGAGGCTAAGACCCATTCAATTCAATAAGTTATGCTCAGAAATGGCTCGGCCCTCCGTCGAGCTAAGATTACTAAATTTTGTTTGTCCGATATTATCCGAAGTTGAGCGAATATTCAAAATCCGATTTCATATTCTGAGTCGGAGGACCCAAAAGCCCCCCAATACCGAGTTTCAGCCCACTCGGACCAATTAGAAATTTTAGAAAAAAAAAAGTCGCCATTTTGATTTTTTTTTTCCTCGACTGTACTCGGGTGGGGTCCCCTATGATATTTGTTTGAGCATCCCCCGACCCATCTCCAGCCGTTTACGAGATACGGGACTCTTAAAAAAAAATCTCCATACAAATCTTGGTTTTTTCGATATTTTCCGACTTTGACCGAATTTTCGAACACCGATTTCAGATTCATATTTGTGAGCCCCAAATGCCCCCCGATACCGAGTTTCAGCTTCCTAGCACCAATTTGAAATTTTGGTAAAAAAGCCATTCGTCATTTTGAATTTAATTTGGTTCGATAATGTTTTGTTGTACATATTCTTTATACTGCTGAATTTGGGCGGTTATGCGTCTAGTTTGTCTACAAATACGTTTTCAATAATCACTTTTTGTATCAACCTGTATGTAATCATTTTGTGACGCACACATAAATATTATCATTCACTCATTCAATCCATTCGCGCCAGCTTTAGTGAATCGACCTATACCTCAGGTGACCTTACCGATCGATGATAAGAAAAGCTATGTTGTTTTGGCTGTCGGCCCTTTACTTTCTCAACCTCGTATCTGACCGAATAAAGTGAAACCACCCATTATTTCACAATAATTAAGACTATAATACTTTCCCATCAGAAACTAAGTAGTTATTTTGCACGGCTACTTTTGATAATGTACTAGCCAGGTGCCTTTAACCGTACCGTGATAAAGTTATATCTGCAAAATTTGTCATAATTACTAACCGTTATTAACAACTATGCCATACTCCTCTAAAAAGAAGTTAATATTTGTGTTCATCCGTTCCTCGCCTCCGTCGCCCATGGCAACGAGAACGGAGTCCCCCCTCTCCACCATACTCTTGAGGCACGCCAGCTCGTCATCTGTGAACACGTTCTGCGGTCCTGGTATCACTAGGATTTTCACATCTTGGAGAATGTTCGGCGATAGCTCTTCGCGATTTCTGAAATCCGGGTAGATAAGAGGGTAAGACTAGTGAGTAAGTAACTTATAACAAAGATCATCAGTGTACCCAGGCGTAAAAAGCTGAATTTTTGTTAACCTTTAGAATGCCATAGTCATATTACGACAACGAAAAATTTCTACGCTGGCGCCCTGTGTACACTGACATGAGTTTACCTACATTTTACAGTGACCGTACTTGTTAGTGACTGCCTAAACGATTTGTATGGAGGTTTGTAGTTATGCAAAGTAACCGCTGTGCTATTCTCCATACAAATCGTTTACGCACTCGCTAGCGAGTACGGTTAGGTTAACTCATGGTAAAGATACTGATGACGTCCAAATTTCAATGATCTAACACTTCGTAATTCAAACCACTATATACACGTATTTTTCATTATGGAGCACTTCTTTATTTCTTAGCTGTGGCGTCAGTACCACTGTGAAACTGTAAATACCTAATACCATTTATTTTGTTTGGTTACATGGCATTGTGGCTTCTAAAGTTAATTTTGTAAGAGTTTCATACCTCAATGGATAAAAACAGCCTTTTAAAAGATCATTTAATGGCTGCTCACATAAACAGATTTATCTCGGAAACGGGTAAGTTGACTCGAAACTTACGAGTATATTGTAGTTTAATGGATTTAAGTAATAATAGAATAGTACATTTTTTTTATGACATGACTTTGAACTGTATCAGGGCTGGTTAGCCCTCACTACCAGTAGTCGGACTTTGTGTGGGAGTATAACCCGCTAATGGGATTATCTCCGCGCCACAGGGGTAATTAAGTAGTAAGTACATTAATGCAGAGGCCGCGAAGTAAGGGAGTGCTGGACAATTTGAAGATAGGCCGAGGTTTGTATTTTTTATATTTCATTGCCTGTTTGAGAAAAAAAATAAGCTTCTTTAACTACCTAAGTATTGCTAGTGTGATGGTTTTTTCTAAATGTAGGGTAGAATTATAGTTTTAATACATTGTGTAAAGGTTTCTGTAAATGCAGCGTAAATACTTATTTTAAACATTATGCATTATTTTGTGTTGGCCACACTGTCGAGTGACAAGCCTGAGGAGAGGAAAAAAAGTAAGAACTGTCAGATTGGGTTTTACGCGGGATGGAAAAGAAACATTGTAAAACGATTAGAAATTAGAGAATTAAGCATTGAAAGAGATTGTACTTATGAATATAAATAAATATTATTGTATCCTGTTTCTAACTGAGTTTCGTTTTATCAAACTAGGTCAATGCGATCAAAAGATATTAAGAAAAATTGGGCAAGTGCGAGTCCGACTCGCGCATGAAGGGTTCCGTACCATAATCTATAAAAAGTTTGTTTTGAGCCCCCTTAAATATTTATTTTATTTTATTTTTAGTATTTGTTGTTATAGCGGCAATAGAAATACATCATCTATGAAAATTTCAACTGTCTAGCTATCACCGTTCTTGAGATACAGCTTGGTGACAGGCGGACGGACGGAAGGACGGACAGCGAAGTCTCAGTAATAGGGTCCCGTTTTTACCCTTTGGGTACGGAACCCTAAAAAATCAAAACGGTCCGACACAAGTAATCCTTCCTATTCAGTTCCTAAAATTTCCTAAACATTGATTAAGTTTTGATGGAGGAAACCTCGATTTGTGTAACCCGGTTACGTTAAGTTTGAACCACATTCGTATCCAACGCTAGTTACCGGGTGCAAACTTAAATAAACTGATAATATGGGAAAAATGGGAAAATGCGCAGTGAGAGGTGAACCATCCTACATGTAACTGATCGAATATTATAGGATAGTCAGCGTTTCTCCGTGTAACATCAGTGTAGTTTTTCCTGTCTAACTATTCAGACGGAGAGAGGGAGACAGTAATCAGACGAAATAGTAAAAAAAAAATCGGGTTGAAACATATAAATATATCCTGGCATTTTCAAACGCGAAACATAGCGAAGAATACGATCAAATCGCTATCACCATCAGCCAAACAAATCGATTACTCAAAATTTATTCATCCGACCGAAAAAGAAACATAGCCGACTTGAGAACCTTCTTTACTTAAAGTCTGTAGAAAACACGTTTGCCCCACATTGAAAACCTAAATAGTTACCATTATTTAACTTCTAATATATTTTATTCAGTAACTAAATATTTATACATTACAAGACGAAGACGCGCTTCCTGTTCATGCAATGAGAGTAGTGGTACTAGTGTAGAATACCTAACTAAACTGTGGTTCACAGGCATTGCATACCTCCACGCGAGTGCTGTGTTTCTGGTACTTTTGGTCTAGGATTCAAAACCAGTCTAGACTTTGGAGCGATATCACTCCTTACGCTTCTGCGCTACTAGTCGTTTCTCTCCCGGCTAGTCTAGACATCCTAGACTAGACTTGTGGATTACCTCTGAAGATTCCTGACGTCCTAGTAGTTTTAGTCTAAACTTTGCTGTCTAGACTCTGTTGCATCAAAACTGGTCACGCAAGTTTAGACAGGCACCGGTTATTTTTAGACACTAGGTTTTATTAGCTGGTATTATTAGCGGTTACGTGCCAATAATTCATCATTTGATAGCGACACAGTGATAAAATACAGTCTAACTCCATATCGACGGCAAAAAGCAAAAATGTAGTAAACGCCAATGAATTCCCTTGTCGTTTACTACATTTCCGCTTTTTGCGGTCGATATATTTTCAACAAACTTCAAAAGAGAGGAGGTTATATATTCGTTTGCTTTTTTATTATTTAAGTTAGTTACCTCAGTAACGTTATTTATAAACCGATTGGGAAAATATTTTTTTTCGTCATTGTGGAGGAGGTGTCTCGATCGGCCCCATAATTTTTTTTTGAAGATCTGTTGATCAATGAGAAAACCAAAAATTGTAAACATATCTATGGCAATTTCGATGTGCGTTTCAACAGGCCTACCTAAATAGTTACCATAAAATTTCACATGAAAGCCATTACTTTTCGCAGAAAATGAAAGAAAAGTTGCCTTAGTTAGTAGGTACCTATATTTAGAGAATAGTCCACAGGTTTAGGGTGCTATAAAAACAACAAGAAAGAATGTATTTCTATGGCAATGGAATTAATCAAAACCTATAAGGTACTTCCTATTGACGTATACCTAATCATGAAAATTGGCAGGAAGCACAAGTACGAGGGGCGTCTGAAAAGTTCTAAGCCTAAGGTATTTCGAGGTTATATATGCGTTTATGATACTGGCCACTAGAAAGGCCATTTAAAAACAAATTATTAAAAAATAACATGTCACGTTTTTATTATTCTGTTTCGAGATATTCAACGGAAAAGTACATCATGTGTGAATTACCAACGAATATTACGAAAATTGAGCACCGTGCTGTAATTAAATTCCTTACAAAAAGTGACAAATCACCGCAGTGTATTTTTGAGGAAATGGCTATTATTTACGGTGATTCTGGGCCTTCTTATGCCACAGTCAAAAAGTGGAGTCGCTTATTTAAACTCGGACGGGAATCGATCGAAGACGACCCCCGCTCAGGGCGGCCAATATCGGTAGTGACCGAAGAAAACGTAGCAAAAGTCAAAAAGCTGGTATTAGAAGATAGAAGAATTAAGGTTTGGCAAATAGCTGAGGTCTTAGGTATTAGTAAAGAAAGAGTCGGAGAAATTTTACATGAACATTTGTACATGAGTAAAGTCAGTGCTCGTTGGGTACCGAAAATGCTAACGGCCTTCGATAAAGTACGTCGTGTGGAAACTTCTCGGGCGTTTTTAGAATTGTGCGAAGATGATTTAGATGAAGTTTGTTCCCGAATAGTAACTGTTGATGAAACATGGATCAGACAGTATGATCCGGAGTGTAAGTCTGAGTCGATGCAGTGGATTGAAAAGGGTGAAAGGCCGCCGAAGAAATTTAAAGTGCAAAAGTCGGCCTCTAAGTTAATGGCTACGGTATTTTGGGATTGTGATGGCATTCTTTTAATCGATTATTTAGAAAAAGGCTCTACGATAAACGGAACTTATTATGCAAATCTAATAAGACAGGTGCGACAAGCCATAGTTGAGAAAAGGCGGGGTAAACTAAGGAAAGGCATTTTGTTTTTGCAAGACAACGCACCCGTTCACACCGCTAATGTTGCGAGGCGTGCTCTGAAGGAAGTTGGTTTTGACGAAATTGACCACCCACCCTACAGCCCAGATCTAGCCCCAAGCGATTATTTTCTATTCAATAATTTGAAGAAAGAGTTGAGGGGAAAGCGATTTAGAAGTGACGAAGAGATGAAGGCGGCTGTACAGGAGCATTTTGAAGGGCAAAATGAAGATTATTTTTTTAATGGCCTAAAAGCACTGTATAAAAAATGTAAAAAATGCATTGATTTAGGAGGAGACTATATTGAAAAATAAACACGAGTTCATTTGTGTAAATTGTTTTTTTCTATCTTAGGCTTAGAACTTTTCAGACGCCCCTCGTATATAAAAAGTCCCGAGAAAAGTAATTTTAAAGTGAGTTTTCTCCCCGCAGAAAATCCCACTTGGGTACTGTAAATTTATTTGCAGTTAATAAACTAACTTCACTATCCAAAGGTTGTTTGGACGACATCGCTCTTTAGCGGTAAGGCCGCATGTTTTTCTTTGTTGTTTTTTTTTCTTTTGTAATCTATGTTGGTGTGTGATAAAGCGTGTTTTTATTGTATGATCGATGTACGGAGACAGCAGTTTGGCTCTTAGTAGGTAGGTACAGTAGGTATATCGTTTTGTTACAGCACTAGCACAGTGCTTTCACGACTTTCATCGTTTACAGTACGGGACCCTCGGTGCGCGAGATTGTCTTGTGCGGTCGTTTTAGGATTCGGTTACAAAGACAAAAATAAAACCCTTATAAGATGACTTTGTTATCCGTCCGTCTGTCTGTCAAGATCCTTTATCTCGGGAACACGCGGAGATTGAGTTGTAATTAAAACTGAGCTGAGCGCCGCCCGCGCCGGCCGCGGCGCCAACACTAGAGGGTTCCAGCTGCCTGGGGCGGACGACGGCGTAGTCTGTCGGTTTTTTGTCAACGAACGGCTTGCTAAAACAAACCGACAGCTACTGTTCCTGGTGCGGCAGGAGACAAAGGATCGGCAATGGCTTCGCCCGTGGACCCGCGACGGGGTTATCTTTGTGCGACGCAGCGGAAACGAGACGCCCAAACGTATTCGCACAGAGGCTGAATTCCAACAGGTTTTTTGTACGACGGCTGCTGGGATGTACTTAGTGTATCCTGTTTACAACTGCATATATTATCTATGTCTCGTCTATAATTTACGTGCTATATATGTGTATTTTTTAAGTGCACTGTTTCTTAAAATAGAACTTTGTAAATTACATAGTTCTATTTTAAGAAATAGTGCTGTAATAGCCGAATGTTTAATTTTATGGAAGGTGTACTGCGCAACTTGTCAATCTACTTATAAAAATATGTGTACCAGTAGAATCCATTCCCGGATTGATAATAATTACAATAATAATATAATCTATATCAAGACTTATAATATGTATATAGAAATAATAATTGCATGGTATTTACTATGTTGTTTTATTTATCCACGTATGTATATATGGTTGGCGGCCAATTTTAGATATTGTGACAGTTATACTTTCTCAATAAGACACAAAATAATTATTTCAACATTTAATCGGGTAGAAAAAAGGAGGTTGCAATTGTTTAAACAATTAAGTTTTTATTTCTCCGTCACCTCTGACTGGCGCCACGTGACACACCTAAGATTTTATCTGCTGAACTGTAAATATACTGAACTCGTATTTTCTTTCGTCATACAATTTATTAAAAGCAAAAATCTGACTTGTGGACTTCTAAACCCCGGCTCGCTCGGCACGCGGCACACGGAGTTTCTAGTGGCGATGTCGCGTTACGATGTAGATATAATGATGATCAATGAAACGTGGATCAGGAGCGGTGAAGAGGCCCGTGCGCCGGCGCCGCCTGGGTACCGGCTGAGGCACGTGCCGCGCGACGCCGCAGGCGCGCGCGCGCGCGGTGGCGGTGTTGGCGCGTATCTCAGGTGCGGCATCAACGCGCGGCGGCTCCAACACCCGATTGCACCGTTAGTGGAACAAATGTGGCTCAGTTTAAGTATCAATGGTCTCAGGATAGCCATTGGAACTGCGTATCGGCCCCCATGGTTTGACGTTGACAAATTTCTGGACGCTCTTAGTGATTCCTTGACTTCTTTTGCGATGTTTGATTACACTATGTTGCTAGGGGATTTTAACATTAATATTTTAAATAAACAAGATGGTAATTCAAAAAAATTAGTGAATTTTCTGGATTATATGCATTTATCACAGCATGTCAATGAACCGACGCATTTCACGGAACATAGCGAGACTCTAATCGATGTTATCTGTTGCAATACGACTGTTTCTAACTTATCTGTCAATTATATTCCTGATCTCAGCAGTCATGCTTTCATCACATGTCAGTTAAATATTAAAAAAATCAAACCAGCTCCTAAAATTGTATCGTACAGGCCAATTAAAGACATAGACTTAAATGATCTCAATAAAACAACTGAAAGGATAAACTGGGAGGAGTTGGACTCGGGCTCTGTCTCTGTCAATGACACAGTGATAAAGTTTAACGACTGCATTTTAGACATTTTTGACACTTACGCACCTTTAAAAACAGTTCATATCAAAGAACATGTAAATTCTTGGATTACACCAAATATTAAGGAAATGATGAGGTTGAGAGACAATGCCCACGCCAAATATCGCCGTACAAAACAAGACAGCCATAAAAAATATTACAAAGATTTGAAAAGCTTAGTGAATGTCTCTCTTTATCATGAACAACGTGCGTTTTATCAGAGTCACATTAATAATAATATAAACAATCCGAGAAAACTCTGGAAAAATTTAAAAAATAATCTAATCGACTTTAAGTCGAAAGACTTAGAATTACCCTCCCATCTCTCTGATCCAGACCTCATAAACTCACACTTTCTTGATATACCTGGCAACAATAATGTGGATCAAACGTATATAGCATATCTCGAATCTAATCGATTTAGCTCTGCTGTTTTCAACCTAAAGCCTGTCAGCACGACTATGGTAGCTAACATCATAAAATCAATTTCAACAAATGCTATAGGCATTGATGGCATTTCTTTAGATATGGTACTACTAACGCTTCCCAGTACATTAGGTGTAATCACGGACATTGTAAATAAATCAATAGATACTAGTGTATTTCCAGATATGTGGAAAATTGCAAAAGTCCGGCCTATTCCTAAAATACCTAATCCATCAAATTACAAAGACCTGAGACCAATAAGTATATTACCTTTTCTATCTAAAATTCTTGAGAAAGCGGTTTGCATACAATTGACAGAATATCTGGAAAGCTGTAGTATCTTACCGGATAGACAATCAGGCTTTAGAAAAGGACATAGCACTTCCACAGCATTACTGGATGTGGTGGACGAGATTCTGACATCACAAGATGAAGGTAGAGGGACTATATTAGCGCTCCTGGACTTCTCTCGCGCATTTGACTCAATTAATACGTCTATCTTGTTATCAAAATTAGCATATTATGGCTTTAGTAGTTCAGCTGTAAAATGGTTTGCCAGCTATCTCGCTGACCGGTCTCAACTTGTTGAAGTTCGTAATGCTGAAGGTGTAACATCAGTTTCGGGATCACTTGAAGTCTTTAGAGGTGTGCCCCAAGGTTCTATCCTGGGGCCAGTGCTTTACAATATATACAGCGCAAATATAGTCGATGACATCAGACACTGCAAATACCACATATACGCGGATGATCTTCAACTCTTTATATCTTTTAAGCTAGGTGACACACGCGAAGCTGTAGCCAAATTGAACGAAGATTTGTGTCGCATTGCCGATTGGTCAGAAAATAATTGCTTAGTCCTCAATCCCACAAAGTCGAAATTCCTTGTATTGGGTTCCAAGAAACAAGTAAAGCAGATAATCGCCTCAAACCCTTGCGTTAACATTGCAGGGAGCAATCTGGAACAGGTCTCAGAAGCTCGCAATCTGGGACTGCTGATGGATGGCTCCTTGCACTTCGAAAATCACGTGTTGGAAATGGCACGAAATTGTTTCTACAGATTGAAGGTCCTTTACAAAGCACGTGATTACCTCAGTGTAGATATGCGCGTGAAGCTATGCGACTCTTTAATACTATCAAAACTCAACTACGCTGACACGGTGTATGGGAATTGCTTGCTGGCTCGCACTAAAAAGGTTATACAACGCGTCCAAAACGCTTGTGCACGGTTTTGTTTTCCCATACCTCCTCGATCGCACGTAACTCCGCATCTCATTAATAATAAGTTATTAAATATGAGCGCACGACGTAACCTCCACTTCGCCACTCTTCTTTTTGGTATTTACCGCAGCAAGAAGCCCAAGTACTTATTTGATAAGTTAACATTTTCACAACGGCAGATTAGACACAGCTCCAGATTAATATGTCCGAGGCACAGTACTGCAGCATTTCGTGGCAGCTTTCGGTATGCCGCTACGAAATGTTGGAACAATCTTCCACCACCTATTAAGGATTGTAATTTAAAAAGTCTCTTTAAAACTAAACTTAAAAAATATGTTCTAGACTCTCGGAGTACTGCTGCCTCGAAATAAAATAAAATGCTGATATGTTAAGTCTGCCGTCAAAAATCAACCGCCTACCTACATTATAAAAATATATAATATATTAACTCCGAAAAACTATCGCAATATTTATATTATATTTGTATTTATACATATATATATATATATATTACATACGCATATTATACACATTTATATATTTTATACTTCGTCTTTGACACAAGTCGCTCAGTATGCTGTCCCGCGAAACCGTCCCTCTGGCTCCACAGAAAACCAGCGCCGTGGGCATTGCTATACCTAGCAAAGCCAACAGCATTGCTGAGTGGAGACCATTTCGGATGCACATCTCTTATGTACACTGTCTTTAACACTTATCTAATAGCTGTGAATTGTAATGATGTGTTATCTTGAATAAAACTTTTTCTATTCTATTCTATTCTATTCTAAAACTATATGCTCAGGTCTAGTCCCTTGAAGCTGTGAAAAAATCAAACGTCTAACTTAACGTGAAAATTAGATACGGCCTTTTATGCCGGAAAAAGGGAATAAATTATAAGGTATTTTCCGTCGACCTAGAAGTATGCAATTTGGCAATCTGGGGGCACGGTAGTGCCCCCGCCAAGACGAACAAAAAAGAAGGGGGCACTACCTACCTTTTCTCGAACCGTTTCGTCTCATTTTCAAACCCTCATAGTTTCGTCCCAGTTAACACCAGAGCGCCCAAATTCACAGGTTAAGATGCAGTTAGCAAACATATAAAATGTACAAAATTTAATTGATCTAGCTTTTATACTTTAGGTTTTATAGGTACCTAAAATACGCCGATTTTGCCACTCACTCACTGACGTATCAAAACCTCTGGGGTACTTCCCGATGACCTAGAAAGCTGAAATTTGGTATGTAAGCTAGTATTAGTACACAAACAACAAAATAATTCTAAAACTTGGAACTTTTACCCCCCAACCCCTTAAACTAGGGGATGGAAGTTTGTATGAAACTTCCGCAAATTTTGATACTAGAGGTCTGAAAATTGAAACCTATAGGGACTCATTGTTATAAATCAAATACATATTGTAGGACTTTTAAAAAATCACCCCCCACCCTTTAAGTAAGGGGATGGAAGTTTGTATGGGTTTCCCATAATAGGGGATAAAAGTGTATATATATATATGGGGCTAAACTTAAGTATTTCTTAAATACACAATTGTCTACTTCAGTTGACGCTCAAAAAACCCTACAGCCCATAAAAATTAAAAAAACTAAAGCACCTTACAAAAAGAAATGAGATCCCACCAAAAACATTTCATGTAAAATTGACGGCCAAGACTCACATTCTCATAACGCTTTCGCTGTAAAAAAGTTATCAGATCCCAGAAAAAGCCAAGCCCCTAAGCCCCGACTTTACTAACCCCACCACCTTGGTTTAAAAAGTATGGCATCAACTGGCTTCAAGCCCCTAAACCCGGAGTTTACTAACCCTACACCTTTGTTTCAAAAGTATGGCTTGGCCGTTTCATAGACTACCGTAAATAAGTCTAGCGGACTGTCCGGCCTATATCGTAAGGAATTAAGTTTATAAGTATATATTATCAAAGACGTAAACTTAGTTTCTTGATACCATATGGGCCAGACGGTCCGTTGGACTTATTTACGGTACTCTATGAAACGGCCAAGACATAATTTTGAAACAAAGGTGTAGGGTTAGTAAACTCCGGGTTTAGGGGCTTGAAGCCAGTTGATGCCATACTTTTTAAACCAAGGTGGTGGGGTTAGTAAAGTCGGGGCTTAGGGGCTTGGCTTTTTCTGGGATCTGATAACTTTTTTACAGCGAAAGCGTTATGAGAATGTGAGTCTTGGCCGTCAATTTTACATGAAATGTTTTTGGTGGGATAAAGTAGTCTTATAGGTACTACAAGTATAGGGGGAAAATCTGAAAACTATACATTTGTAATGAAATCATAAAATAATACTACACTATATACTCCTTTCCGAAAATCATATTGCCCGGTTGCCTAACTTTTTGCACCTCATTTATATCCGGCGCCATACATACCCGGTGCAAACTTAACCCGGCCGGTTCAAATAGGATAAGTGTTTGTACGGAACCCTCGGTGCGTGAGTCCGACTAGCACTTACCTGGCTTTTTTATTATACAAACGTGTGCAACAAGACAGGAATCCCTAAAAAAAATATAATGAAAAAAGTGTCATAAATAGGCATACATTGCCACAACTCACATCATAACTTTCCATGTCGATTTCAGCTTCCGGTGTAACAGCTTGTAGTTTTCGTTTATCTTGAATATCTCATTTTTAGATACGTCGAACAATATCGTATTTACTGCAGCCTTCATTATCGGGTATTCAATACTTTACTTGTCCTGAATGATTTGTTGATGTTGTCATATTACGTTGCTTAGCAACTATCTTTTTTTTTAGAGCGGCAACAAGCCATAGACAATGTGGAGATTTTTTTCTGTTAGTATTGAGTGATGTCCCACTATCCCTAAGTTGACCGCATGTTGACCGAGACGAAGTTGCCCGAAGTAAAGTCTGGCTAATGAAATATTAGGTAAGTACTCAGTTTTGGCGGGAAATTAAAAAAAAATGCGGCTGGTCACACTTTGTGTAGTAGGAATTATAGTTTTGATATTAGAAAATATTTTTGATTTTCTATGCATATGTAAGGTACCTAAGGAAATAAGTTAAATATATATGTTGACGTGCACTCATAGTCAGCTCACATAATTTCTACCACTATGTACAGTACAGTCAACGACAAACACATATGTTTACACTTTCTAACTATACAAGGCGAAAAATTTAATGTAGTGTAAATAAGACCTAGCTCGACAATACTATAATATAATCCATAATATTAATCCATCACCAAAAAAATTACATAAATTTAAACTCAATCGGAATGTTATAAGTAGTACATAAAGTATCAAATTATTTATGGATGGCGGTACCTACTAAATTGTTTAAAAGACAATTGGTAATACCACAAGTAAATATCTGTCAACATTATATTCGCCCAACTTCGATAAAACCTCGCGAGTATTGGCCTGCTATGCACGTCTAGCATAACCACTTTCAATACCGTGCGAGCAAGACAGGGGGTTTATCACGTGATAAATAAGTAATAACGGCGACGTCTGACGACGCGTTTGGCTCGGTTTGTAGACACCTGCCTACTGAGTCGGCGGTCCCGGGTTCGAATCCCGGCCGGGGCAAATATTTGTGCAAATATTTGTTCTTGGGTCATGGATGTTATCTATACATGTATTTATATATTATGTATATCGTCGTCTAGTACCCATCGTACAAGCTTTGCTTAGTTTGGGACTAGGTCGATTTGTGTATGATTGTCCCTTAATATTTATTTATTAAAAAAAAAAAATAGTCTGTCACTCACATATTGTCAAAACGTGACGGATGCTTGGCCACTTTTTTATCGTATGATAAAAGCAACCATCATAGGCTCGCTGATGACGCTGAGTCGCGCGACAAACGAAGTCGCGGCATGATATCTGCTGAAGGGTGGAATATAAGGAGAAATTTCTTATATAGGAGAATATTTAAAAAGTTATGTCCAGCGGGTACGCAGCAAAAAATAGTTCCAATTCCGTCTGCAATAGCGCTAGAGTAGCAAGATAATATATGAAAAAATTCCAAGTTTTATACGTAGTGAATGTACCTACATTATATTTTAATTGGTATGCCCAATGGCACCACATAGTGGTATCTACAATATATCTTGTAACATCAGATTTTGGACAGTTAATATTTTGATTTTGATTTTGAACTGAAGAGCTGAACATTTTATTTTTGGTGACTAGAGTATTTCTAACTGCATTCTGCTACAGTAGCGCCACCAATTTAACGCCGTTCAACTTTCAACGGACAATGTTGCTTCTTAGTTAATTATAAAGAACCATTATCGTTGTGGTAATAAAAAATATGTATGTAATTATGGTCGAGGGGTGATTCAGGAGGCGATTGGTTAAAATTGAAACGAAACAGATAATTTTACGAAATAATATATTTTTATTTACAACTCGAATAATCATAACTTTCGAATTAGATTTAATATTTCTAGTATAAGCCTGGATTTGTATACTTCTAAAATTATACTATGTTATTTACAAATGACCAATTTGTCTAATTTATAATATTGCTAACTCCCAGTGGTGTGACGTCAACCACATCCCTAGGCATGCCGAAGCATTGACTTACTTTTGCTTTAAGAGGAAAGCTCTAAAACAGGCAAGCCAGTGGGAGTCGGGTTCTAGAGGTCACGCCACTGCTAACTTCAATATCTATTACAACTGTTTATAGTCGATATAACGGAACATATATTAGGCAGTTGAAAATATTGCTAGAAAAATAAACTAGGCATTTAGCTCTCAGTTAATGTACAAATAAGTATAAATGTTTCTCAAAAATGACAATACAAAAGATTCAATGTAGTGTGGTCTCCTGCCTTTTCGCAGAATTATTTTCGCAGAATTATTTTCGTCGAATGTTTTTTTCTGACTTCGCTGATTTGTTTTTCGTCAGAAGTGATACATACATACTTTCATTATAAATATTAGCCTTTATTTAAGAGGCCTTACTCCTTTTAAAATGCTGATGGTTTTAGACAGTTTTCTCTATGATCAAACATGTTTCTTAACATATTATTGATGTTACTACTTAGAACAGGGCTATTGGGATTTATTGGTACATATTTGAAACATACCGTTTGAATTTTTCATTGATAATTTTTGTTTCAAAAACTAATCGAAATTGACCAAATTCACGCGGAAATTTAGTTTTTTCAACTTATTTTCGACTGCACGCAATGAAAGCATGAAAAAGCTATGTTACTACCCTCGGGGAAAAGTATTATTCACTTCAAAAAGTTGGTTGAAATTATCAATATATTTGTCATAATATGATAAAAATAAATTTTAAAAGGAATAAGGCCTCTTAAGAATCTTACAAATCATGGTTTATGTAATTTACATTTATATGTATGTATTACTGTTATTGTATTTTTATGAGCCTGTTGAGTGAGTTGCGATTTCGAAAAAAGGCATTTTTCGTAATTTATGATGATATCAGCCTATTGATTAGTTCAAATTTTCTTTATAACAATCCCAAATAGTTAACGGTTTTCAAAAGATGCGTTCTCGAAATGCCATATATTCGGCTAAATGAAATATTCGACGAAAATACAGCCATTAGCTAAAGCTCCTCACTTATGTTGTAGGCGCAAAACAGATAGGTACAGAAATCAATCTACATACAAGCGCGCTCGAGCAAACGCACACATAGACATTGCTCACGGACACGTCAAGCGGATGGCACTCGCGCTCGCACTGGTCCGAACTGGTCCGAGATATCGTGTCCGTGAGCAATGTCTATGTGTGCGTTTGCTCGAGCGCGCTTGTATGTAGATTGATTTCTGTACCTATCTGTTTTGTGTTGTAGGAGTTTTAGGAAACGCGGGCTTATGATGGTTGCGTTTATCACGTGATAAATGATTAAGCATCTGTCACTCTCACACTTGTCGAAGCGTGGCCGGTGCTTTGTCAATTATCGCGTGATAAACTTGTGTGTGGATTTCCTTAAGTAATAACAGCGAAAATAACCTAGGCAGAAATCTTAAGAACCATGATAATGAACAGAAATCATTATTGAGCATATACATTATAATGTATTTTAAAATGTATAAAAAAATCGGGTCTCAGTATTTTACGACATTATTGTATTGTTTTTCGAATCTCAAATTATCGGGTTATGTCAATAAACATAGAATTGGCCAGCATTGTTTTCCTACGACACCGGTGAGCGGTGGCCATAGGTGGGAGTGGAAGGTCCGATAGCGGTGTCTCGCTCTCTCCAATGGCTACCGCTCGCCGCTAAAGCATTGCTGCTACAGGAAACCAATGCTTTACTGAATCTTAACTACCGCTGTATAAAAAAATTACGAAAAAATATAGGTACAGTCGCCATCAGATAAATCGCAGCATATAGTAAGGAGTTCGTAAATATCTGAACGTAACGCCCAGTCAATAAGAGTTGCGTTCAGATATTTATGAACGCCTTACTATATGCTGCGATATATCTGATGGCGACTGTACATGAAAATAAACAATCCCCTGTATAGTCTGTCCGATCTCTAAATGAAGTCACTTTGAAGTCATTTTTTTGTCACTTGTGCCAGTTTGACATAATTTAATCTTAGAATTCCAGATAGACTATACCAGGATAGCATAAAGCATCAGAAAGTTAACTTTGGGCACATTTCGAGATTTGTACACAACTCACAAGATTGACCGGAACACCAAAACAACAATTCAGAAAAAATCTCAAATCGTATACATTTCCGTCACTTTTCAATAAAATAATGCTCTGTACAATGTATAGAATATAAACTTATACAATAGGAATGGACTCGTAGCATTCTCTTCGGAGAATATACTACAATTTTAATAAATATGTACAAATAAATTGTTTTAAAGTTACTCTCATAGGTTTTTGAGCTGACTTTGAGCTTTTAAAACTAAATAATAACTAAGTCAGTGACTGAAACTATGGGACTCCGAAACAACTAGAAATAATAATAATGTACTTATAACGGGAGCGCTTTTAGTTCAGTCACTGGTTATATGATATGATAGTGATTGTTCTTACAATTCTTTAGTTGTATTTGACAATCTTCTTAACCATTTTGTAACTAACACTTTCGTTTAACATTCCTTAGATGTAAATTGAATCGACATCGATTTGATCGCATATTTATAACAAATTGTAGTATGACAATATGTTATTGATTTATTTATTCGTAAGGGTCGACTATGAGCGTAACAGACAATATTTCGTTTCTTGAAACATATCATTGCCTCGATAAGTTTTTTGATTAACTCTTCGTTTCTTCGTTCCGAACTTCACCTAAACAAACTCATACTGCGTATGAATTTGAAAGATAAGGGGACCTTTGTTCGCTTTCGCGATTATTTTTGAACGATTCCCTTTCGCCATCGAATGAGTTTGTAAATAAATACTTCGTTAACAATTACAATCAAACTCTTCCATGCGTACAATACGCGTTCGAATTATAAAGAAACCTGTCGTTTTTTTTATAAAGTGATCTATTTATCGGTTTTTCACGACTGCTTGATTCGCAAATTCGACTTTCTAACTCGAAGCCACGTAGCTTGTGTACCAGGCGCGCAGGAATCATGAGAAGCCTATGTCGAACGTGGTCGTGGCTCGACACGCACCAAAACGTATCGTGACTTGCTCGACTTTTCTAAATAATCGCCATGGAGTTTAAAATTCTTCGTTTCCAACTACAACCAAGCTCGCCGACGCAGCGCGTGTACCAGGCGCGCAGGAATCATAAGAAGCCCATGTCGAGCGCGTCGCCATGGAGTTAGTAAAATTCTTCGTTTCCAACTACAACCAAGCTCGCCGACGCAGCGCGTGTACCAGGCGCGCAGGAATCATGAGAAGCCTATGTCGAACGTCGTCGTGGCTCGACACGTACCAAAAAGTTTTTTCGTGACTGGTTCGACATTTCTAAAATAATCGCCATGGAGTTAGTAAAATTCTTCGTTTCCAACTACAACCAAGCTCGCCGACGCAGCGCGTGTACCAGGCGCGCAGGAATCATGAGAAGCCTATGTCGAACGTCGTCGTGGCTCGACTCGACACGTACCAAAAAGTTTTTTCGTGACTGGTTCGACATTTCTAAAATAATCGCCATGGAGTTAGTAAAATTCTTCGATTCCAACTACAACCAAGCTCGCCGACGCAGCGCGTGTACCAGGCGCGCAGGAATCATAAGAAGCCCATGTCGAGCGCGTTGTACAGCGCGGCGATGTCGGAGTGGCTGGACACGCGCCAGAAGGGGTAGTTCTTGGCCTTCGCGGCCGCCTCCTCGTCCTGCCCGTCGCCGACTACTACGTAGGTGCACCGTTCGCCGAAACGCTGTTTGATTTTCTCGAAGCAGGTTTCTTTGCCTGGAAATTAAAGGTTTAAGATAGTATGGCGAAAAAATCAATTGCTGTTCGTTTGTGTCGCTAAAACTCGAGAACGGCTGGGCAGATTTAGCTGATTTTGGTTTTGAAATGTTTGTCGTAGTCTAGGGAAGGTTTAAACGGTGAGGTATTAGCAGCTTAGGGTTTGTGCACAAATCACGCGAGGTTTTTTCGGCTACTTTTTGACCCCCTCCTCCCCCCTGGTGATATTTGGTGAGGTTCTTTGCTAACTTTCCTTATTTTTTTTCCGCCAGAATTTCGTAAAACAGACTCGCTATTTTGAAGTATTTAACAAGTGAAGATTTATTTTTAACGAAACGGAAAAAAATATTGATTTTCTTAGTTCGTTCACTGTAGAAAAATACACGTGAGGTCTCCTTATACCCCTCCCTCCCCCAACGTGATCTATCGTGATTTTTTCGTGACCCCCTCCCCCCTCTCGTACCTCACGTGATTTGTGCACAAGCCCTTACTGACACAGACTGAATTCCACGCGGGCGGAGCCGCGGGTTATAAATGCACAGCTAGTTATAAATAGCGACTAGCGACAGAAACGGATTGACAGAAAAAAATCTCGCCTATCATTCCGGAGTACCTTATTTTTTAACCATGGAAATAGCGAGAAATGATAACGGCATATAGTACTGACCAGTCTTGGTGGCGGAGTAGATGTTCTCGATGGGGAACACGCCGCCGAGCCCGAACAGCAGCACCTTGGCCAGCGCCGGCACCAGCTGCGTCGTCGTCACCAGCACGTTCACGCAGTTCTCCCTGCAACACACCTACAGGTCACTTATGCGCTCCTGGTGTTATACTCTAATAAAAGTTACAGACAAACCGGTAATACGCAATATTTTAATGAAATAAAAAGAGATTATTACAGGGCAATAAGCATACTGATAGTAAATAATAATTAACATAAAACCTTAAATAAAAAATTAAAAACTGGACTTAAAAATAAACTATAGATAAAAAAATTGGCCCAAATCGCCGTCTATTGGCAGCGTGCCCAGAAGGCTGGCAGCATTGCCGCGTTGAATGGCAATGCTGATCCGCTGTGCTGTAATTATTACCTGAACCAACTACATGATTCCGCACACTGACATACTTAACTCCGTAGCCTCACACACACGCACTCACACGTGTACACAAACTGACACCCTACTCCAACATACACAACTTGCACACAATTTATATTGTATACTTCCCCCTTTTAGATAAACTATCTATTTTATGTTCATTTCATTATATAAACCTTAACTTTGGCTGTATTGTTTTTAAACCGAATCTGGTCACCACATGACAGGCATAGCCTAGCGTGGGACCACTGGACCATTGTAATGTGTTATTTAGGTTTACCTTTGAAAAAACAATTTTTATTTTTTATTTTAATGTTTTACTTTAAAGATCCAGCAAGGCTAGCATATTTAGCCGTCACTTCAGTCAAGTAAGCTTTTTTTTTTTCACTTCAACATCTGTCTTGCTCGCACTCAATCGGGCTGGAACCTAACGGTCCGACCACTACTTTGGTCTTAGCGGCGCACGGCAGCGGTGCGCGGTACATGTGTCTCGCTCACTCGTATGGCCACCGCGCTCGCTTATCTCGCTCAACCGCAACACGATTTGAACATTGATGCTGGCAGCCAAATTGCTAAGCCAATTTGATACAATAATAGTGTTACGCCGGTAGGTTAGTTAAAACTTCAGACGTTAATATCCGGGCCTTAGTACCGTTTTCAGCAGGCTGGCCTAAGGGCCTCTGAAAACGGGTTTTCAGGTTATGGCGTCATCTGATAGAGGGTGCGCTGAAACGGACTGAAAACATGTTTCAGTCGCCTGAATACGACGACAACTTAGGTGAAATTTTATCTTACTGAAATGGCCTGGCTTTTTAGCTTGCTGAAAACGAACTAACACTGAACTTGACGTCTGAAGTTTTAACGTAACCTTACCGGAGTAGCGGTCTTACGTAAAAGCGATCTCTTCCAGACAACCTTTGGGTAGCGAAATCTGAAAAATTAAACAGAATATGGCAGGTGGGGTGCGTTACCTGGAGTTGATCATGTTGAGGCACTTGCACGCCAGCGTGAGCCAGTTGTCGGTGGCCTGTTCCAACTCTGCGCGGAGTTGTAGCCATTGTTCCCGTTTAGCGGGACCTAGCAACCCACCCACGCTGAAATAAAAAAAATACATACTTATAAATAATGACACAAAGGTAAATTAAGAAAGAAAAATTGAATGCGATCTACTACAATCGAAGCGGGATTTGAACCCGCGACCTCTGCCTATTGACATAGTTAGCAAAGAAAAAGTTAATACATATGTGAGACAATCGCACACAACTGTAGACATCGGGATATTGAGTTTTTTTTAATGTCATAGGGGCAAACTGAAAGGATCGCCTAATGGAAAGCGATTACCGTCGCCCATAGACACCTGCAACACCAGAGGAGTCACAAGTGCGTTGCCGGCCTTTCAAGGTGGGAGTACGCTCTTGAAGGTTTGACGGTTGTATCGGTCCGGAAATACCGCAATCGACAATTCATTCCACAATGCAGTGACAGGTAGGGATTTCCATATCGATTAATTCTCTTATCGGCTTCTCGTATTTCATTAGCGGCGGCTATAAGTGGGAGCGAAAGGTCCTAGCGCGGTATCTCGCTACCACTTACCGCTGAAGTTGTGGCTGGGCCTTTATGCTTTCAAATGAACTCCAATTTGTAATACATGTATTTTCAAGAAAGGATTTTAAATCCTTTGGGTGATAATGAATCTCACCTATTCCTATAATTGTTATAAGTGTCCTTGATCTTCCTATACCGGAAGGCCAGTTTCCTCATCCAGTCGACGCCGCCCCGCACACCAGGCGCGCAGAGGCCGGCGGTAGGCGCCGCGCCCGCGTGGAACCCGTCCGACGCGAAGTTGTACGCAGACAGGTCCTGCCCGTTGTCGTCCGCCGCCACCGCGTCTATGTGCTCCTGGTCGCAATCCTGTAAAGATAGAACTAGTTTTAGATAAAAAAATTGGGCAAGTGCGAGTCGGACTCGCGCACCAAGGGTTCCGTACAAACACTTTTCATCCTTAAGTGGTTAAGTTAAGTTTGCACCTTGTATGTATAGCGCCCCATACAAATTAGGTGCAAAGTTAACGCATCCAACCCGTTTGTTGTATGGGAGCCCCCCTTAAATATTTATTTTATTTTATTTTTTGTATTTGCTGTTATAGCGGCAATAGAAATACATCATCTGTGAAAATTTCAACTGTCTAGCTATCACCGTTCTTGAGATACAGCCTGGTGACAGACGGACGGACGGACGGACGGCCGGACGGACGGACAGCGAAGTCTCAGTAATAGGGTCCCGTTTTTACCCTTTGGGTACGGAACCCTAAAAAGGATAACAAATATTTCCTTGAACTCAAATTAATCAACATCAACCGTGAAACATAAGTAGTAATCAAATTGCAGCCATGCAGCCATTATTTAAAAAAAAATCTGTCGTACATCTTATTTGGTTGCGGTTTTGTTGTTCGATTAATAGTTTCCATGAGGAACCAAAAACCAATTTGAACCTAGCTCCACACTACTCGCGAATTTGGCCGAAGTATGGGTATCCGCAGCTAAGTGCCCATATTCGTCCAACCTCAGTTAGTAGTGCGAAGCCACAATAAATAAGTCATTAAGTTAATTTAAATAATTGCAAATGTGAATGGATTATTTACCTCTACATCATTAAAGAAGAAATGTGTGTCAGCCAAGCTGAATATCATTTCTTCCATCCTGAATCCCAGTTGAACTATTTGTTGCGTGTCCTGAAAATGTAATGCTATACTTTAGTAACAATTATAGAAGTAAATACTGGGATAAGAAAATTACAATAAACCATTTGATAGAAAAATCAAAGCACAAAGAAAAATTTAAATGCGTAACCTAGGACTACCGGTGCAGCGTGTTAACCTTTTCACCACCCTAACGCCAGATAACATTCCGAATTTTTCCTTATGCTTTGTGTGTTAATCTTTGCATTCTTAGATGCCCGGTCTCTTTCACCAGATAATGAGACCTTACATGTTTCATACATTTATCCATACTAATAATTATAAATGCGAAAGTGTGTCTGTCTGTCTGTTACCTCTTCACGCTTAAACCGCTGAACCGACTTAGATGAAATTTGGTATGGAGATAGTTTGAGACCCGGGAAAGGACATAGGATACTTTTCATCCCAAATAAATTTAGTGTTCCCGTGGGATGAGCGGGTAACACCGCGGGGCACAGCTAGTAAAATTATAATATTCAATGAACCATCTGCTATAAACGCAATATTGCGTTTTCCAGTACTCTCCATTGGCACAATAAATAAATAAATAAATATCGAACAACCTCACACAAATCGGATTCGAACCCGGGACCGCCGGCTCAGTAGGCAGGTGTCTACAAACCGAGCCAAACGCGTCGTCAAAATCTATTTCCATCCTGCAGATACTCAGAGCATAGCTCATTCCATTGCCAAGTAACTTTGCGCCCGTTTTTGAGGCCTCCACTCCAAGCATCATAAATAAATAAATATTAAGGGAATTACCATAGCATAGAAGGAAGATATACCTTATTATATTTAGTGGCATAGGTCCCGGTGAGCAGCGAGTGGAAGATGATGATGGTCTCATCCAGGTCCCAGATGAAGACGCGGTCGGTGGCAGGTTCTGGCACGTGCTGCGCTGGCGATGAGGAAGTGTTCCGGCGCCCGCGACCACGGGTTCTGCTTGTGCTTTCCCTGAAATCAGGTTGTGTATGTCAGATGACAAGCTCTACAGTTGACACAAGTTTACTAAGCACTAGCAATGCTATATTATGCATGTTTTATACATAAAAACCTTCCTCTTGAATCACTCTGTCTATTAAAAAAAACCGCATCAAAACCATTGCGTATTGTGAAAGATACATAGGGACAGACAGCATGAAGCGACTTTGTTATATACTATGTAGTGATTCAGAAGGAGACAGTAAAATAAATAAAATAACAGACAACCGCACACAAATCAATGTCAGCTCTAGTAGGAGTACACTAGAAAACTATGAAGTTTCATTTGTCGGAATGCATTAATATTCCAAATTTTTAAAAATTCCGTAAACCATGTTCTGATAAAATCATTTGTTTTTGGGATAGCATAAAACCCTAACCTAACCTGTAAAATACAATCTTCGTTTGATGTGATAGCGCTTTCGGTATTATGAAAATTCAGAGTAATCATGGTTTCAGATAAATTAAGTCTCAGAATTTTTGTGTTCTGCTAGTAGGCGTGTAGACGATGATATAAATACTTATAGAGATTAATATGTAATTAAATACTATGAAGTGTAATAGCTCAAGTTATTTAAGTGTTAAAGTAACAAGCATTGTTTCATTAAAAACAGCCTTTCCTAGCCATCCAATGGTGGAATTATAACTCAATTTTCTTGATACAAATAGCTATAAACAAAGTATTAATGAAAACTGTGATTAATAACTGAAAGAAATTATACATTCTAAGACAAAATATAAAAAGATATGACTCAAAAATGGCTTACCCCGAATTTTCTCTACATCTCCGACTAGCAGGGTGTATTTCATTTTTGATTGGTGATAGAGGACTGTTGTCATTTAATGACGGGAGCATTGATGATGGCGATTCTGAAACAAACATTTATCATAAATTAAATTAAATTTTTCTAAAAGCCGTAACTGAAAAGCATAACACTGAAAATGCCTTTGTATATAAATCAAAATCATTTTTTCTGAAAGCTGGCTACAAGAGCTCTTTTACATGTCAGATTCTATGTTATATATAAAAAAAATACAATTTACAATAATAACAACATCATAGTAGTAAGTAGTAATATTAATGCAACCAACAAATCACTGCATATTTTACAGGAAGACGTAATTGTCTCCTCTCTATTAAATTATAATAAACTTAACTGAAACAGTAAACTTAAACAGACTTATTTATTTATTATCTGGTAAGCATGACCCTGTATTTTTCTGCATTTAACTTAGCACCTTTTTTTTCCCCTACTTAGGTTTGATATAATCTTAAAAAATTAAGATTAGAGTCTAAGCTGCAATGTAATGTCCGTTTATTGAAATAAACAGTTCAAATTTAAATTTTATTTTTATACTTTCATCGTTTTGCTTTGCGGCACTTGGTGATAAATTTCTCAGGCTTAATAATAAGCCTTTATCGTCAGGGATAGTGCAATACGGCGTAAGTAACAAGTGTAGATACAAATCAATATTCAAACAAATGCTAAGTATTTTATTGAAATGAGAACTTTATCGACAGCTGTTATTTACACAGTATTGCACTATCCCTGACGTTATTTAACAATCCTACATATAAATATTTAAGTAAGTAATTCCTTGCATGGTAGGCATAAATTTATAATTCGAACCAATAACTTCTAACAATTTGAAATATGAACTGATTGCAAAATGTAAAAATCCATTAATTTGTTGTGCCGAGTTATCAACTTATTAAGTATTGAATAGTGTAGTTTTCATTCAAAAGAGTCCACTTCATCATGTGTTTAGAGTCCAAATTAGTTTGTGTAGTAGGTAATGCAATCGGTTAACTGATTTGTATGAAAATAACTGCAGTTTCAGTAAAAAAAACTGTTATATTCCACAACAAATTGCATCATAGTCTTTAACCTATCTATAACTCTTTATTAGTAAGTAGATCCTTTCATTTATCTATTTAATCATTATTACACATAATCTTCCAAAAAGAGCACTTAATGCCATAGTGCATTCTCTACCAAACCTTTGGGCTAAGCAAATAAATTGAAGACAATGCCTTTTCATTAATAACAACACAAATATTGGACATTGTTTAAGAAAGAATCAACCAACCATTAATTACATTGCATGTGAACGTTTTTCTATTAGTGACTAAATTCTATTCTCAAGATTTACTAATGTATGAATTGGAACCTATGTGATAAATTGTGTTCAATTAGCACATAGGTAAAATGTATTTCTACATAATTCTTAGGTTAGAATAAGGAAGGAATGCTGAATTATAATTAAATTAAAACTTTAATGATGACAAGGTGTATAAAGCAAGGTGTATTGTATTGTATCCAAAATAAAGCACACAAAACATGATTATATTGCTGCCATTAAAGGTTTAAAATACGTTACCATTTTCGCTTCCTGTATCAGGCCAGTCGTCAGAATATAAATCGTCCAAGTCACTATGTCTTTCTTCGCCACTTTCCTCTATTTTTATACGTTTATTTGCGTGCATTTCATTTTCTTTAATCATTTTTTATGTTACTAGCACGTAGGGACAACAGCATTTAGCTTCGTATTTCACCTATAATTTATAGTTTGGCGTCGAAAAATATTCAGCTCTATTCAAGATATCAAGCAATCACTTCAATTAATTTATAATTTTACTAAATACTATTTATTTGTAATAATTTCTAGCTTACAATAGTCTCACTGTTTTGTTTAATGACTGATATGACGTTAGTAACAAGTTTTTTCCACCAAAACCGCGTCGAACTACAAAAGAATGAAGCTGTTTTATTGGCTATATTAAAATTCGATGCTCCTGATTGGCTAAATGCATTTTCGGTCTTATAAAACGTCTTAAAGGTTTCAATAACCATTTTTTCATAATAAATAATATAATAATAGCCATAACAAAGTCTGATTAATTATAATTCACAAATAAATAATTTATATATGTAGTACCATACCAACCATAGCCATAATTATGTTCACCATGTCACGTTTACGTTATAATTAGACATTTAATTTTGCTACTCGCCGATAGATGGCGCTATAAATTTGCGTCATTCATTTCACGTGATTGATTCTACTCTAGCGTAAGAGATGTCGTTGGTATCGCCGTGCCGCTGATTTAGTTGATTTCATTTCACCCGACTACGGACTACGTACGACAAACTAACGCCATCTTAGTGTATGTAGTTCAGTGTACTTCTTATATGTGGCCGTCCATGAGAAAAGGGTCCTTATGGCAGTTTCTAGTTACGGAGATATTTGCTGTTTTGTAAAATCCTTCAAAATTATCATTTTTTTGTTTTATGCATTATAGTAAAATACAAAGATAGAGCTGTATTTGTACCTTGGTTTCAGTTGTGTACGTTAATTCTTTCTTTATTAAAACGGAGTTTTAAGTTTAGTAGAAAAGGGTCTTTGTGGGAAATTGCATACAAGAATGACAAAGGTCAATAGATAAACTTGCTTACAACTATTTCTTTGCTAAGTACCTATGGTCATTTTAGATTTTACGTAAAATGTACGTAAAATGTAGGTAGGTACTACATTTTTCGTCTGACGTCAAAACATCTCTCGGCGCGCGTCGATGCGGTCGCCTACAATTTGTAAGCAAACGCATTCGACAAGGCCAAAAAGTGTATACATTATTAATGACCTGGGGGGCATTACTTACTAGCAAATGATTATAATTGGAGGCGAGCAAGACAGCTAACGCACGCAAAACACGAAGCCGCGGAAAAAAGCTAGTTTTGCACATGTTTTGCAGCTACCAAGGCTGCACGGAGTGACGTGACACAGTCTCATTACTATTTGTACTAGGGCATCTGATTCGGAGGAAGTGTGTACAAAAAACATCGAAGTTACATTGAAGAAGTTTCAGTGTCAAGTTACAAGCGTTATACTAGGATAGCATAAAATAGAGCGTTACGTAAGGAAATTCCATTGCCAAGTAACGAAGCATCATACTAGGAGAATATAAAATTGCGGTTTTACCTGATAAAGCGCCGCCGAGGTGGTATGACGTGTGCCCCGCGCTCCCGCTGCTACTAGGAGAGCTGACGTAGGGAGAGTAACTCGGCGTCGCGTAGTAGCCGCTGTATTGAGCGACATTGTGCTCGCCGTAGCCGGTATAACTGCTATAATCCTATCAAAAACAAAAAAACTTAGATATTATAGGTATATATACGTTTGAAATAATTTTGAGACAAAACAGAGTATGTCGGTACAGAACGTTGATATTTTGTTAAGGTAACCGAATTTCCAATCTTATGAATTTTCTGAAGTTTTGAATTAGGTATACTCCGGTTCTACTCCACACTACTCGCGAAGGTTGGGCGAATAGGTATGATAGAGGGGTGTGTAATAATTCATAGAACAACAAATGGTATAACGTTCATCACATCGAATAACATATAATATAATTTCAACACATAGAATCGATCAATTGTTAGAATTATCATTTCGTAGAAAATCAGTTCATATATTTTCATTTCTTATAACAACACTTGATATATTTTTTGTTTCGTATATAAACACTAAATATAATGAGAACATTTAATATAATAAACATTTGATAGAATACACAAATAACATAATACATACTTAATATAATGAACATTTCATACAATAAACATTTAATAGAATAAACAAATAACATAATACACGCTTAATAGAAAGGTACGTAAATAATAATTATAATATTCGCAACTTTTTGCCAGTACTCCGCCTTAGCTCCGAACTTAATACTTTCCTGGAAGTGGTTGGGTGGATTTGTTCTTGTATGTAAACAGTATGTATGAATACAAGCAAAACTTTTTTCGGTACGCAAAAAAAAAAATAACCTCGAAGGCCAGGCGGGAGCTCGCTACGCTTCGCTCCCCCCTGACCTTCTAACCTAACCCGGCCACGTCGGATCTGCTCTGGAAGGTTTTGCTCGCTCGCTTCGCTCGCTCGCTCGTATGTTTTTTTTTGCCAGTACTCCGCCTTAGCTCCGATCTTAATACTTTCCTGAAAGTGGTTGGTTGGATTTGTTCTTGTATGTAAACAGTATGTATGAATACAAGCAAAACTTTTTTCGGTACGCAAAAAAAAAAACCTACGCTTCGCTCCCGCCTGACCTTCTAACCTAACCCGGCCACGTCGGATCTGCTCTAAAAGGTTTTGCTCGCTCGCTTCGCTCGCTCGCTTGTTCAAATTTTGTAATTTATGAAATCGAAAGTACATTATACGAAAAATACATTCTATTAAACGTACATTCTATGAAAAGTACATTCTAATAAACGTACATTCTATGAAATTATTGTTATAAGAAAAGTGCATTATATTAAACGTGCATTCTATCAAATTATTGTTATAAGAAATGACTTTCTATCAATTGTGCTTCTACGAAATAACGATATATGAAATAAACATTCTATGAAACGTTGTTATACAAACTGAAAATTCTACCAAACGTATGTTCGGTCATATGAAAATATGTTAATTGTTTTTCTATGAAATGAGACGCACCCATGATAGAGAGGCACTTCGCTGCAGAAACTCACACTTCGGCCAACTTCGCGCTAGTGTAGCCGGGGTAAACGTTAATGATCTCATACACGCAACTCCATAATCCGAGGCATTAGTTGAATTAATTTATTAAAATTTTCTGTCTAAATTATCTATATAAAAGATGACGTTTTCTGCTTACGAGATCATCAGTGATCACCAGATCAATCACGTCAGTGAACGCGTCATCTGTCACTGATCACACTGATCAGTCACTCTTTCACTTTCACCTACATACACTACTATACCCGTTCCACATTACCAGGGGATGAGAACTATAACGGGGTGTTAATATGATCATGTGGCGATCACCTAACCCCGCCATGACGCTTACTGATCTATCTCACTCACACGTGTTATGCATTCAAACCACGCAAACCTTAACCACCTCTTGCATACAAACACACACACAACAAAGTAACGAACCTTTAAGCATCTTTTGTACCAGGGCATAAGACGTAAGGAGAAGCATCTCACCTGTTGCGGAAAGGTCTGCGCGAGGCCTCCATTGTAGGAGGAGTAGTAAGGTGAGGGTTGCGCTCCGAAACCAGAGGGTGGCACGGAACCCACGCCTCCGACTCCGTAGCTCAGGTACGTCGGCGTCGCCTTGCACGATGACCTGGTAGGAAAAACAAATTTTATTATACTAAGAGCTCTACTATTATTTATTAGCCTTTTATCAAAAAGTAAACTAGGACACGTTCACCAGGTTTACAGATTCGTAGGGAGGTGATGTTTCGCTCTGAATTCACTGTCCGCCGAAGTTACAATACAACACATTGCACACCTCATAAAATATACAGGAGAAATACAATGCAGGATATAACAATTAGAGGTAAACAAAAGGCGGTCTTATCGCTAAAGAGCGATCTCTCCAAGTTACTTTTGGAGTTTTGGAGTTGTGGCACATACCTGTTATTGGAGTTGTGCGCGGTGGGGTATGCGGTGTACGGCTGGTTATACAGCGTGGAGCCGACGTACGAGGACGCCGCGCCGCCGCCACCGTACTGCTGCATACTGTTGACAATTACACAAATTAATATCGATACCTTGGGCTTCAATAGGTGTTAAAGACATAATGCTACTTTTCAGCATTATGCTAAATGGTGTTTTTTGTTTATGGACCCATATTAATTAATCTACTTATATACGAAAAAGACATAGATTGTTAGGTCTTCCACCTTCAATAGCAATCCTAGAAATAAATTAAATATTTTCGAAGCATTAAAAATTAAAAATAATACTATACAGAACGATATCCCTTGAAACTATACTGTAACTCAACACATGTATCGGTAAAACGTCCTTTACGCCAGTTGAACCCAATAGGCAATTGACTGGACCTCTGGCAACCATCGTTACGTCCCAGGATATCAGGATCTCGATATCCCGGTAGATAAACTAAAATACTTAGGTGCTTATAATTATTAGTAAGGGCCATGGTAGGGTCTTGAATGAACCGCGTGTGTGACGTCAATCTCACAAATATTTGCATTTATTGGGATTCGACCACGGAATCTGACCAAAGTCAAACTTTATTCTACAATTTATGTCTTATTTCGGACTTTAAATCATGTATTGTATAGTAAACAGAACTCTAGTAGTGCTGTGCATACAGTTAATTGTTATACAGCAAACAACTATACGGAAAGGTGAATAACCTATTTCATTGTCGTACTCCTTGATTGAGTTTTGGGTTTTGAAATAAGTCAGACGTTGTAAGGCTTCCTCGTTGCAAACTTATCTGTTCAGTCGCTGGTGTCGCTAGCGTCTACGTAAAGTGATGTTTCTATCATATAGGGTAGTTAGTTCTCCATTCATCGGTCTGAACAGATAATTTGGCGGATTTCCACAAAGCCGATCGTAACAGCAAACTGAAGCCGACTTCGTGTAAGCCTTTTCCAGTCGTTTGAGCATTTATTTACAGGGTTTTAAGCGAACTATCGGAAATTGTACGAGTTTATTTTAGAGTAGGTACCTACTATTACTGCTGTGGCATTACTTTAGACCAAACATACTCAATGTTTGTATTATTATTATTTACGAGACCGAAAGAAGAAACGAGACTATTCCACGACGACAAGACAACGTCTGTCGATAGGGCAAATTTTTCAGTCTGACTGACAATTTTTTGTAAGACATGACTAACTGTATCAGGGCTGTTTAGCCGTCACTACCAGTGAGTCGGACTTTGTAGGTATAACTGTCAAAGCATACCTTACCTATACGAGGGTGGATTAAATAGTACCCGTGTTGATGGCAGGTGGCGTTACTTAGGAAAGTTGGCATTACCGTCGTGTAGTATTGACCTTATCAAATAAAAAAAATGAAAACTGTCAATTGTATAAATGTATATGGTTCAGTTTTTCTGGCGGCAAATTTTGTAAGACTTGTGTTTTTCGTACAAAATGGATAAAGACAATATCATTCCGTAATTCGCTTCTTATTTTTGAATGGAAAACATGCGAACAAATAAAAAAGTTAACTCTTAAATGCATGAATTAAAAAAATACAATATTATAAAATATTATTTTATTTCAAATAAATGTTTCTATTTTTCAACCAGTAATTCATTTTTGTTTATGTAAGCTGCATCTTACACTATGCATTTAAGGGTTAAGTTGGATGCCGTCTACGGAGGTCTTTCGCCGTCTATGACAACCGTGAGATATTGGTTTAATGAATTTAAACGAGGTCGTACATCTGTTTTCGACGAGGACCTCTCAGGGCGCCCGGCAGACGTGGTTACCGAAGAAGTCGTGCTAGAACATAATGGTCACCGATCGTCGTACCAAAGTGCGTGAATTAGCAGAGGCTGTAGGGGTGTCGTAAGGAACAGTAATTAATATAATACACGATAAATTAAATATGAAAAAAGTGTCCGACTGATGGGTGCCGCGATTGCTTACGGATGAAAATAAGCGGTTACGTTACGGCTGACAATGTCCAAGGGGTCTTTGGGCTTGTTTGAGCGAAATCCGCAGGAGTTTTTCCGTCGTGTCGTCACTGTTGATGAAACTTGGATCCATTATTATACACCTGAGACCAAGCGGCAGTCTAAACAATGGATTTTTGGAGTTTACTCCTTAAGAATCGATTTTCATATATAAGCCCGGGGTCTGAAAATTATGGGGTATAAAATCGAACGTATCTGCCGTGCTAATTTAAAAAGTCGTATCTCAGTATACGATCGGGGTAAAAATACGACTTCTTAATTTAGCAGGTTATGCGTTACGTTAAGCGTTATAGACTAAGATCCCTATATAAAATGACCTTCACCGAGATGTTTATTTCATGAAATGTATTTTAAATGTACTTAGCAACGGGAAAACATGGCTCCCGTTAGAGAAAATTAATATTAATTGTTCTCTGCCATTTATTTATTTTAATTACCACAAGAGGCTTAACAAATAACATAGACAAGAAACATATTCATAATTTCTCCGCGGAGACTGCGGCGGCGGCCGGCGGCCTACACGGCGCGTTGCTGCGCAAGTGCGCATCGGGCAGCTTGACTGACAGTTTTCAATCTACAACAGCTGAGAAATGTGTTTTTGTTTTCAAGTTTTTGCTAATATTTTGCGTGAATCTCTATCATGTTACGAGTGTGATTGCTATCAGTGCATGAGTACTATCTAGTTATATGTGCAATTATAAACCACCGCTTCCCCCAGGAACTTTATGGGGCAATTTGTATGCCGAAACTTGGAGCGGTTTTTTAAATACTTTATTTGTTATCGTAGCCGTAAGTTTTTATCTATTGCGTTTTTTAATAGTTTACTTGATGAATCCTAATAGCACGGGCTCCTCTCAGAATGTCGCTTCCAGGTCTGTGTCGCTGTCGCTGGAGAATTCCGTACAGTGCCCACATTGCTCCCAGATTCGTTTCTTTAAAGGTCAGAAAGGACTTAATATACACATCAGTAGAACCCATGGCATTCGTGCTGGCGCAATTACGTCGCCACCAGGCAAACAATTCACAACCAAGTCAGATCAGGCCTTTTTCTGAAAAAATCAGTGAGCTTAAACATTCAATTCCAGTGGTCAAACGAATTCCTCGCAGCGCTCGAATTCAGGTTGCACAAAAAGTGTGCCTACCTTTTCGTTCTTGTTTGCAGCGCCCAACAGGGTACATAATGTGATACTTAAACTATTTACTTTCACCTGTATAATCATTATGTGCAATAAACGTATTGAGTATATATTTTATAAACGTTCTTAAGGCCAGGCGCGCACCAAGATTTTAGTCGCACGATAATTTTGTCGCATAAATGCAAGATATGGGTTTATATGAGAGTGCGCGCACCACGATTTTCATAAACCCATAAGTACGCTTATTTCTGCGACAAAAAAGTGGTGCGCGCCTGGCCTGAAGAGTAAACTCCAGTCGTGCGTCGGAGCTGACACACACACTTTTTTTTCTAACGTTTCTGCTCCAAAGAAGGCTATAACGGTCCCATCAGCCGGAAAAGTCATAACCACGATTTTTTGGGATAGTAAAGGAATAATCCTTATAGATTTCTTACAAAAAGGGAAAACTATCACAGGGCCGTACTATACCGGTTTGATAAAAAAATAAAGGAGACACGGTCCCATTTGGCTAAGAAGAAAGTGTTGTTCCATCATGACAACGCACCAGCACATTTATCTAAAATTGTCACTGCCAAATTAACCCAACTACATTACGAATTGCACACCCGCCTTACTCACCGGATCTCTGTGACTTTTTTCTGTTCCCCAATATGAAAACATGGCCCGGGGGAAAGAAATTCAGGTCAAACGAGGAGGTTATAGTCGACACAGAACCATATTTTGAAGAGTTTCACAAATTCTACTTTTTGGAGGGGTTAAAGAAGTGGCCGAAACGCTGGGAAAAGTGTAAGGACCTAGAAGGAGATTATGTTGAAAAATAATATAAAACTTTATAAAACTTTTTGATCCACCCTCGTATGTCTAGGAGGCAGCATTACGCTGGTACGAGGGATACAGTGTTGGTTAGGAGTACCTACCTGTTGTAATACTGGTAGGGCAGCGCGGACTGGTCGTACGGCAGTGCTTCGCCGTACAGCGCCACGTCCGCCTCGCACAGCCCCGGGCTGCGCACCTCGCTCTTGACGCCACCGCCTGACCAGGATAACATATATCACTATGAGTTTACTCTTTTTTTTTTTTTTATGTCATAGGGGGCAAACGAGCAAACGTATCGCCTGATGGAAAGCGATTACCGTCGCCCATAAACACCTGCAACACCAGAGGAGTCACAAGTGCTTGCCTACCCGGAGGACGAAGATAGAATGCCTCTATGCTAGTAATTTCACCGGCTATCTTACCCCCACACCGGAACACAACAATGCGAACATTGCTGTTTGGCGGTGGGTTAGCAGGCAAGACGGTAGTAATAATCCGTACTATCTCAAGGAACTGAATAGAGGATACTCGTACACACAGGACGGACCTACGCACGAGGGTTTACTTATAGGTTATGCAGAAGTTTAGGCTCTACATAGTGTGGTCACAGTATATATATAGGCTAAAGCAGTATGGAAACTAAGGCCTTCTTTGAAGATAAATACCTACGCGCTAGGGTTGTCACCCGCTGCCGGCGGCACCCTAGGTTAGAATTTTTATAATGTACTTAGATTTTGTAATTACTTTATTGTATTTTACTTTTTATTTACATTTATTGTAGGGCAGTTAAGATGGGAAGTTTTTGTACGGAACCCTCGGTGCGCGAGTCTCACTTGCACTTGACTTTTTTTTAATGTGGATACACACCACAATTTTTATATTAGGCATTATATTGTTATCAATTTTTATATTGGTTTCAATGGTTTAAATGTCATCCTTTACAATATTAATACTTATACATTATATATACATAGCACACGCAGTATTCGACGTGTTTACGCACGTAATCCACGGACAGCCGAGGGGTGAGAGGAGAGCGGGCGGCACATGCGGCGGCGGCGGCGCCGGCACGCAGCACCCTCGCGTCGGCCGGTCCCGACTCCCGAACATTCGATAAAACAACGTTCGCGCGCACTACTCGAACGAAATCACTCGCGTGTCTAGCTTTTCTCATAGTCTGCCTGTATCTGGTGTTATTATTATTTCCCCATATAAAACTGTGCTGTGTCTTTTATAAGAATTATATTATAGTGTTTGTCACCATCGCCAATCGTTGTTTTCCTGGACGCGAACTAACCTAAATACAATAAATTGATACAAGTTTAATAACGATGAAAACTTCATAGCTATCAATTCTTATTTAATTATTTTTCACCATTACAAACACGCGTGCTTAAAAACCGGACAAGTGCGTATCGGACTCGCGCACCGAAGGTTCGGTACAAACACTACAAACACTTAGGTATCCCATCTTAAACCTTTACCGCATACGAAGCCATATATGGCAGATATGAACTTGGACCTTATTGGCACAGGTTAAGGTTCAAATTCAAACAACTATTTTTTTTGTATATGCGGTAAAGGGTTAACTGGCCGGGTTAAGTTAAGTTTGCACCTGATATGTATGGCGCCGGATACAAATGAGGTGCAAAGTTAACGCAACCCATCACGTTTGATATATGGGAGCCCCCTTAAATATTGTTGTTATTCTGTTTTTACTATTTGTTGTTAAAGCGGCAACAAAAATACATCATCTGCAAAATAATCAAGCTGTTTAGCTATCACGGTTCATGAGATACTTACAACCTGGTAACAGACGGACAGCGGAAGTTTATTAAGTAATAGAGTCCCGTTTTTACCTTATGGGTAGGGAACCCTAAAAATTTACACCAAATATCACATAAACAACCAAACGATTTATTTAAAAGGAAATGCATTTTATTTATTAACTAGCAACCCGTTAGGCTCCGCTCGGGGGCAATGCTGATAAATTATGCATGTATTATACATATCAACCTTTCTCTTGAATCACTCTATCTATTAAAAAAAACCGCATCAAAATCCGTTGCGTAGTTTTAAAGATCTAAGCATATATATAGGAACAGACAGACAGGAAGCTACTTTGTTTTATACTATGTAGTGATAATAAAGCATTTTCAATATCAGCAGGAAGTTTAAAAAATGAAAGCTCCGGTTTTAAGGAAGCAGAGTTCAAGCAGCCGTATACAACGCAATAAACTCGTGGCATCTTTAAAAAATCGCGGACAGCGTACGCAACACGCAATAATCACAAACAATGACCGCTCGTCTCGATGCGCCACGCGCGACTGACAGCACTGCTATGTACGCTTATTCGCCTCGTAAACGCTTGCGTCTGTGTGTGTGCGCTGTTTCGACCGTTTGTTCGTAGTTTCCATACTGCTTTAGCCTATATATACTGTGGTGTGGTTAAGCAATTTTAACTTGATCTGGAATTCTGATAGGCTACAAAACATTGTTTTTGTTGTTGACTTACTGCTCTTACATAAGTAGCAGTAATAAGAAAGCTAACAACATAGCGGGACTCCATATTATTAATTTCTTAACAAGATGATTGTTTTGCTCGTAAGCGGTCGTAAAATTTTAAACAAGCTTGATTTGCATTTGATCACGTTCGCTCTTAGAAATGACGGTGAATCAGTTAGTTTTAACTTCAGTTCTTTAGCTTCTTCAAAAAGAGGAGGGGGTTCTCAATTCGGTAGTTTTCTTTACTGCTTACCCGTGCTATCCTCATTCATCAACCAGGCGACCGCCGATGGCGAGGAGGTTGATGTACACAGCCCGCCAGTGGACGTCAGCGGCAGCGCCAAACCCAACGATGTCGCGCATCCGTTCGCCAAGCTACAGTCCACCTCCGAGCTACCAGGCAAGCAGAGGCTGTCGACAGCTGCGTTTAGTGCAGAGTTGGCGGACGTCGTCGTGGTCTGGAATATCGTCGACGCCCCGGAGACTAGGAGCGCCGGCAGCGTGGCCTCTTGGAGCAGAGATGGAGGTGAGTTGGAGGTTGATTCGGACTCGCAAGGGCTTTGATTGACTTCGCCCGATAGTCTGAAAATGAATGAGAAAGCAAAATGAGGTTTTGATCATTACCATGACGTCTTAAATACGGTCTTCATGACAAATGCAAAAAAGTATCCCACTTTAAAAACCCTCCCGTCTATTTACGTAGACGCTTCCATTTATAAACAACTTTTCTAAAGCGTTCGGAAGGAAAAAGGCGGGAGTAAACCCAAAAAGGGACGTAAAACGCGACTGTAAAATGATCGCTTGACGCTAATGGCGGTGGGTATTTGATGTCTGTATTTAAACAACCAAAATAAGCCCAGATTGCACCAATTAAGCGGTCCAATAAAATGTCATGTTTATTCGTAATGATTAAAATAAACAGTCCAATAAACAGATGCCCCTCCGTATCGCGCGCTGGGGTTTATCTAACAAACAGTTTACACGTGTTCCGATTAATTTAGCTCGTTATCAACTTGTGTTCGCACCATCTCCTGCCCGCTCTGACGCCCTGTGACGTCACTCGAGCCACGCTCACTTAAACAAAAATTAGTCACACTAGTCCTCATCAAACGACATTAAAATTTCATGCGTATGTCGCATTATGCTAATAGAACAATGTAAAATGTAAATTTTACCGCACCTACGTAGTTTGCATAAACAATATAATTTTAATCAAATTTATGTTAATAGCTGATTATGACAACGTTTTAGCGAAACACCTGTTTTAATTTCTACTTGAATATTTCATTGCAATTTGCTTGCCTGATTCATTGATTTGTAATATTCATTTGACAAAAACACGTATCGTCACTTTGTTAAGTAGGCCTTGGTCACTGAGTGGATTTAAAAAGAAATCATCTCGGCGTTCAACTATTGAAACGCAATTTATATAGGGAGTAGAAGTAAAAGGAGCACTCTCTATACCTATATCCAAAAATGGCCGTTGAAAGCTCATAAGATTGTGCCCCTTTTATTTTAACTATACATAATTAAGATATCTGAGTATTTATTAAACATCATGGCACTGAACACTATCGGTCTTTGTTAGAAAAATGGAGCTGTTGTTTATATTGGTTTCCGCTTGTATTCGAGTGTCACTTTGCTTTTTTGCCGCCACTTTCAAGAGGCGTTCAACGCTATCGGATATCAAAAGCACCAACTTTAATGTTGGCACCATTGTCACTATCTTTTTAATTGAAAGCTCTTTTTAATGTTTCGGCTCTTTTCACTTAACCTTTTTTTAGTAGGAATCGTAAAACGTTTACAAACGGTGTTAACATTCTGACAAAAGACTTCAAAGCTTTAATAGATGCTCGTTGTGATGTAATGTCGCATTCCATATGGTGCGATGATTTAGATGTCACATTTTTAGTTTAATGTTTTCCGCGGCAAAAAATATTATCTTGATCGTTGTCAACAAGATTTTTACTGATGGAAAGATTTCAAAGCATTTGCGATGTTCGTATGTAACGAAGTGGATAAGCTAATCATTCACTAGTATCTCATGGAATATATGTATTACTTATCCAATATTATATATTAAATGCCAATAGGACATTATTAGATGGTTTGATGATACAATGTAATTCAATGCAAGTACTCTTTATTGCACACGTCATAACACATACAGGAGACAATACAACGCAAGATGTAGGGGTTGTCATTGGATCTTCAGCATATTTATTGAAGATCCTAGGACTTGTTTGAATAGTTACATTAAATGTTATATATTTGAACAATTTTAAACCTAACTGAATTTTTCGTTGATAATTTTTGTTTCAAGAACTACTCGAAATTGCCAAAATTGACGCAAAACTTGTTATTATAACTTTTACGATAGCACGTAATGAAATAGCTATGTTAATTTCTAGAACTCAGCGAAATAGTAGTTTTTGATACAAGTGTGGAAAGTATGTCATTTTGAACGAGTCCCGAGGAGTCTTGGCCCGAGCCGGAAGGCGAGGGTCAAGACTCGGGACGAGTTAAAATGACACTTCCACACGTGTACCAAACAACATTTTTTAATACATTTGCGAAAAATTGCAATAATACAAGTTTAAAACAGTAATTGAAAGCCGCAATTATATTTATTTCTGTCTGATAAAAAAATATTGTACAATTATTAGAGCAATTGTGAAGGGTCGCATTTAAAGCCTTTGCTGGTAGGTTTAACGTTTTATTCAAGTAGTTAATAATTCTCGTATTCTCGTTTCCAGCCAATAAAATGTTCATAGACGGCAATATAATTTTTCTTTCGATTTTGCGGGTAAAATACTCTCACTTGCAATTTTTGCCTTGGCTCGTATATCGGGCGGTGTTAAATCTATTCTGATAACATCAGAATCCATAATTTTCTATCAAAAAGTCTTATTTTATAGAACTTACGTGTCATTTACACGTAATTAAAACAATCTTAAATGAAAAAGAAAGTTTTACTTTTAATTGTAATATTTTTTTTCAAGATGGCGTCGGCTGTCATCATTCAGCCAAATCAAAAGAAATAGTTTTAATATTTCAGAAGAGATATGATAATGTTACACAGTAATTTAATTGATTCTAAACAATAAACATCGTGAATCTTTTTTTAGTTCTTTGCATTTCATATAATTGTAAATAAATTTATTACTTATTTAATACACAAAAATAGCGATTATTTATATTATGAATTAAAAATGCAGCGCGTCGGTCACGCTTAATACTCGTATTATCTAATCTGTGACAATACTTTTCTTTTTAATTTTTTAAGGTCACGCATAATACTCATTTGCTCTTTAAATAATAGTCACTCAAACAAATTATTAAAACCGTTTTTGAGTTTTTTTAATAGATAACCCTTTGATGGGTCCAATATGCACTTTAAATATTTTAAGCATAATTATGAGATATACACCTGCAATGCAGTATGACGTAATAAATAAAGTCAAAAAGTGATTGACCTTTGTTTGGATGTATGAGGTATGACGTGTTAGTACAACAGAAAATTAAAAAAATTTGAAAAGTAAAAAGCACTAGTTCGAAATATCCAACTTTTCGCACGATTTGCAGCTACGAAAAGTACCACTTTTTGAGCAACTGTATTAAAAAGTATTATTTACTTTAAGAAGTTAGTTAAAATTATCAATATATTTGTCATTATAAAAAAAAACAATAAGGCCTCTTAAGAGAGTGAAAATAAGTTTAAATTAAATAATTTGTATATAAATAATGCACCGACAATACCAGGCGCACATAAGTCCGTAAGCACGTGTTTGTTCATTGTGCTCCGCCGTGAAGTCGAGTGGCACAGGCACACTGGAACAATAACCGCTTTGAGCACACCCCGGACGATTGCCTCCTTGTTTTGTGCTCGGGTTCCGTGATTGACATGTGCAATTAGACTTGTGTCTACATATTCTCTGATGGTGCCATTTCCGTTAATAAAAGCGTATTAAAATATTCAGAACTAGCGACCCGCCCCGGCTTCGCACGGATGCAGTGCTGATAAATTATGCATGTATTATACCGAAAAAAACCGCATCAAAATCCGTTGCGTAGTTTTATTTATTTAATATTTATTTATACATAGGGACAGACAGACGGACAGCAGTAAACGACTTTATTTTATACTGCAGTGATAGTCAAAGGGCATCGGAAACATGGCACCGCATTAAAGATTTGGTGTAAGCGCTGGATTTTAAAGAAAGAAAGAAAGAAAGAAATACATTTATTCATGACGTGGTGACCATAATACATAATTAACATAATAGATAACAATAAAAACAAAAATATTTCGCCGTGCCACGAAAAGGTCCCACCTCAGCAAGATGCTAGCTCGAGAGCTAGCGCTGATCTTCCGGTGGGGCCATATGTGGCGCCACGGAGAACTGCACGCACGAGCGCTGATCGCATCTAGGATGCGTTAACCTGAACGTAGACAATAGCGTTTTATTGTTAAATTGATTCGACGATTTTCGATGATGATTTATCACAACAAGTAAAACATCAAAATACAATCGTATTGAATTATTTACGAAGTAGCTAGCCGATTTAAATCAATAACAGTTGTATATACGCAGAACAATACGAAAACATAAACCTCAATTGATATTAACCAATTCGTTTTATTTTAAACATAGCTAAGAATCACTGCCATAAAAACCGCATTTGAAATGATCAACGATGTTTTATTGTGCCGAGGCAACTCTCTTTTACTAAATTATCGTTTAAGAAAAATACTTTTTACTTTCTTTCTAGTTGCGTGCACTCACTTGCTTTGAAATTCGGGTTGGACTCTATTTAATCTATCTAATAAAATACTTAGCTGTAGTTACCAAAAACAAATCCAAAGAATGCATAAGTATTATCTTATTCCTTAGAAAACATCGTCAATGTGATTTAATAAACGTGTGTTCGTATATTTCATAAAACGCGCATTCGTGACGTTAAAATGCACCAACTTTAGAGCGACAGACTCATAATAATAAAATGTTAAACATCAGCAACAGTAGCCATTTTTTTTGAAGCCACGGAACCCCAAATACCGCTGTTTTTACACGCCATTTGGCCCCCACGTGTCAAGGGCCTCAGATTATATTAATTACCGTTTTTGTCCACTCCCGAATTGGCCGAGCGGCAATGTTGCCATGTGGAAGGGTTGAAAAAGGTTAAGGTTTGCAAAACCATGGTTTGTTGACCGATCGAACTATTGGGTCATATATTAGTAACGAAAAACAAGTAAAAATCAACAGTACTCAACTTAACCTAAATAAAAATGTCCCCCAAATCAGCCCTGCGGCAGGGTACCCATGATGCCGGTTACATTCCATTCATTTTTTTTTTGAGTACTGTTAATTTTTACTTGTTTTTCGTTACCTACTAATAAATTATTGTCATATATTATGGTAATTTTGCAAGTCATCTGAATAAAGGCTAAGGGTGCGTCTCCGTTGAAGCGGAGAGGAGCGGAGCTGTGCGGAAGCGACCAATCGCAAAAGTGGAGCAGAGCTGAGATACAGATTTCAACTCAGTTGATTGGTCTATTAATAATTATAAAAACGGTTTAAATTAAAGTCACGTAAAAAATTGTCAGGAACGGCGTGACATGTTTCGAACTCATTTGGAGCTCTTCATCAGGGGTAGCTATCCGTGCTGCTACGCGACTCACGACCCACTGCTACCCCTAGACCCCTTGACTTGCTACCTAAACGTTATAATTGTAATGTCCCGTGAAATGGGCTCCCCCATTTATTACATAAGGAAAATAGTGCCCGATATTGGAAATGTTGCTGAACACACCGCTTACAATTTACTAACGACTCGCCCCGGGTTCGCACGGGTGAAATGCTGGTTAATTATGCATGTATTATACTTATAACCTTCCTCTTAAATCACTCTATCTATTTAAAAAACCGCATCAAAATCCGTTACGTAGTTTTAAAGATCTAAGCATACATAGGGATAGGGACAGACAGACAGCGAAGCCACAGCTTTTATACTAAGTAGTGATTAACAAATGACTGTAAGATGGAACTATAATTTTATTTTTTACTTTTCCAACCTATAATCAATTTCACTACCCAAAGGTTGTCTGGAAGAGATCGCTTTTTAGCGATAAGACCGCCTGTTGTCTACCGTTATTTATAAGTTGTATTTGTCTTGTTTCCTTTTGTAAACTTTTATTGGTGTGCAATAAAGTATTGTATTATTATTATTATTAAAATAACGGAATAAAAAAAAATAAGTACATTTAGTTCTTTTGATTCAGTTTTTTTTTTATTAACGAACCCGCTCCAAAAAATTCGTTTGCCTCACTAGAAAGCTGGAGAACTGGACATCTGAAATTCTGAACTTACATACGAAAGAATTTTCGACCCAGCTCAAAGGGAGACGCTTCGCTCGGTCTTAAAGACAAATTGGTGAGATTCTTGGCTCTTTTCTAAAACAAAAAAAGCTGCGCTAGAAGAATCAGTAAAAAAATCACTTTGACTACGAGTTAAGAGTTGCTACGTCAATATTACTTAATTAAGATTTTTCTCTCATAACATAAAAAGATCTACAGCAAAACACCAAGTGCTCATCAAAAAATATGGCAAACGAATTCCAAAACATAACTTTACAGACATGTTGGGACAAAAACGTGATCTATAGCAGTTGTAGTGACACATTCCTGACTCATATTAGTTAGGTTAATCGCGTTTTTTAAACTGAAAAGGTATAAATAGTTGTTATGAAATAAATCAAACATTTGGACGGTTCCATCCCGCGTTTTGGCAGGAACAGCGGCTCGGGTGGCACTTACGGGCATGTTTTGAGCGATTTATTTTTAGACGGCTAAAAAACCGCTGAACGGTGTTAAGCATTGCCGGTGATTAATGGAAACTATGATCATTTCACACCAAGAGGCCTTATTTTTTTATTATTTGATTTTTATTCCTTTTCATATTTTTTTTCATACTTTGACAAATATATTGATAATTGCCACATTTGCCACCAACTTTTTGAACTGAATAATACTTTTTTCTGAGTTCTGGATAGTTAACATACCTAGCTATTTCATGCTTTAATTACGTGCAGTCGAAAATAAGTCGAATAAACCAGTTTTCTGCGTGAATTTCGTCAATTTTTGAAACAAAAATTATCAATCCAAAAAGTTTTCAAATATACTTACCAATAAATCGCAATGGTCCTGTTCTAAGTAGTAACATTGATAATATGTTAAGAATCATGTCTGATAATGAAAAAAAAATCTAAAACAATCAGCATTTTTGAACGGATAATTAAGGATCCTGGGGGGGTATTCGACCAATTTTAGAGATATAATGGAGATCTCTCCTTTTCATCGCCATCTGTCACTTTTGACGTGTGCCTACTTGACAAGTGGCGATATCGCTAGAACATCGCAACTTCGTCAATTCGGACGCGCAAAATTTTCGTTTCCTTTGTATGTGACGGCATAAATAACAGGCGCATACTTTAAATTGACCGTGTAGTATAAAATTAGTTAGTTAAGTTTTGTTCAAAACAGAAATTCATATGCATGAATAGCATTTTTGACAATCATTATCGCCTTCGTATATCCAAAATTGAGATGAGATATGTCAATTATAAGCTCATCGCATTTTAATGACAGTTCAACGGCGATATAACAGTTATCTAATAGAGATGTGACGTTTGGCGTTCACTCAAACGGCATTCTCGAATTGGGCCCCTGGCCTGTGTCTGTAACTTCGTTCGAGGAGGAAAAGAGAAGAGGCCTAGTCCTCTTTATTATTTATTTAAACTTTATGGCACAAAACAAATAGTCGATACAAAAGATGGACTTAATGCCAAGTGGCATTCTCTACCGAGCTGAGCCACACGTCACAGCCAAAATCATATCTGAAGACCTCTATACCCTCAATTTCACGTGAGTGTAAACCGCCTAATATGAGTAGAATAATTAAATATGTCTCACGAAAGTTATAGGACAAGAATATTACAGAAACTCGTTCCTTTTATCAAATTCTCAACAACCTCTTGACTAACCCCATTTTGAGCGTGGCAAAACGCGCAAAAACGCATCGAAAAACGCATCCTCATTGTAAAGTATCGTAACACGAGACCTTTTGTGCTGTTCCTTTGATGCTGGTGATAATTCCTGGCCCTCGTATTAAGTAGCCTCACGCCAGTTGTGTATCGACAATATGGGGCTTACGGATTAGATCCTTTGTGATGTCGAGTACTTTGAAGGACTATTTGGGTAAACTTTTAATTTGGAATCGGAAAGGTGGAAACGGTGACTATTTGTTATTTTCGCGCTTCAAGAGATTAGAGGACTTTATGAAGGTCATGGTTGAGATGAGATGTGTCATAATCATTAAAAACAACTGCAAAATGGTCATACGAGTAAGTAAGCGCCATTATGATCGGGAGAACGCTTAAACTCGATAGTTCTTATGAATCACAAAAAGGTAACTAAATGCATTAGGTAAGCGGCCAGTCATGTGAAACTGTCAGGAACGGCCCGACATGTTTCGCACTTATGGATTTTTTGAGGGTCTAATATTGACTCCTAGAATTATTTTTCACCGAATGTGGATGTCGCCGAAAAATCATTTCGTGGCAAGCATTTTTCTTTGCCACCGAAAACTATTTAAGATTGTTTTAAAACAAACCTAACCTAAGTTGTAGTGTTGTTCCTTTGAAGCTGGTGATAATTCCTGGCCCTCGTATTAAGTAGCCTCACGCCAGTTGTGTATCGACAATATGGGGCTTACGCGCGGATTATGTCCTTTGTGATGTTGAGTAATTTGAAGGACTATTTGGGTAAACTTTAATTTGGAATCGGAAAGGTGTAAACGGTGTTGACTATTTGTTATTTTTGCGCTCCAAGAGATTGGATGCTTTGTGAAGGTTTTGGTTGATATTTAGTTTAGTGAATCTAATTCAGACGTGTGTCATAAACATGAATAAAACCGCATAATTGTCGTAAGCATCATAGATCGAGAGAACTCTTAAACTCGATTGATCTTATGAATCACAAGAAGTTAGTAGAATTTTAATTGTATTTGTCTTGTTTCCTTTTGTAAACTTTTATTGGTGTGCAATAAAGTATTGTATTGACATACAGAAGTAAACTTGCTTAAATCCTAAATAAATGTATTAAGCTGTACTCACGTGACATTGTCGGGAAAGGCCCGATTGTTTCGAACTTATGAATTTATTCAGTCTTATATTGACTTCTAGAATTATTTTCGCCGAATGTTTCACCAAAACGAACGAATACGAATTAACCTAATCAATAGGATGATATTTGCAAGAATTATTAAAAATGTATAACTACAGAGTACCTATAATAAAAAAATTGCGAAATAATTTTTCGGCAAAATGAAACATAAGTTTAGAAAAAAAATCACGAAAAACAAAAAAAAAAAACACTTAATACATTTTTTATACTCGCAGACTTTAATCTGTCAATTATAATTTCACAGAAAAAATCACAATAACGCACATTTTAATCCTGTAACAAAATTCTATACTCTATGGTACCCGCTACAGAACTTTAATATTCATAAGACATCTCTCTACACAACTCTAATAATTCCAAAAAGAGAACACAAGATTATTTGATGCTCACTGATTGGTTGAAATTACTTGTCAAAAAAATTCACCAATCACGAGGCACCCGCCATGGCCATCGCGATCATGTTTTTTTTTTTTAATAGGTCAGTTTTAGTTGAACGAAAAAGGTTACATCAAAAATAGGAAATCATATTGGAGAATGACGATTAAAGTAAAAAATGTTTTTCTGAGTTTTGCTCGTATAAAAAGTATTGTATGCAATAGTTACACAATTAGGTCTTAAAGTCTCGTACCTTACATAGGCTACTCGGCAAGCCTCGTGACCTAAACGCGGTACTCGACTTTAAGAACCTCCATTGTGCAACGATTGCATAAAATACTATATTAAATCTCTCACGGATGTTTTAATAAGATTATTGCTGAAATGGATGTTTTAATAAGATTATTGCTTTATAAATTTATGAAACATGTAATGTCTCATTTATTTTTAATGTGGGTAGCTAGGGTAGCGAAAAGGTTAACGTGCTGGACCGGCAATCCAGAGGTACCGGGTACGATTCCAGGTCTCTTCCCCCAGGTCGCTCCTTTTTAAATTTTTATTTAAGCTTTGATCTTTGTATTAAAGGCTTAAATATTATTGCTTATTAAGATTATTAATAAAATACACTAACGGGCTTGCTCACGTCGTAGAAGTCGAATAACGCTCGAAATGTTTCGAATCGGTACGCGATTCATCATCAGGAGAGCCGGTCAGTCAGATCAGTGTTCGGTTGGCTGCCGTACCGATTCGAAACTTGTCGAGGGTTATTCAACTTCTTACGTGTGTATATTTATGTATTTTAATATGTCTGAAACTCATGGTAGTTATCTATGTAAATTATTGTTTTTGGAAACACATCTGTGACTTACCTATCTGATACATCGGTGTTGTTGTCGCACCTAGGCCGTTTTGCCTGCAACAAGGATAGATAACTTTATCAGTACATGTGTTTAACAGGTACCAGTGTTATAACAAATAGCAGTCCATCCAGCACAACTATGTATGCTTCGCGACTCTAGTCGAGCGACATAGCGCTACCCGTCACCCTCTCACATTACTACACAGAAAGAGAATCTCGCGCGATAGTTACGTGTGACAGTTGTGCTAGAGGTGCATGCGTGATGGGTGCGTTTATCGTGTGATAAATAATGTTAAAGCGAATGAAGTGTGAATCACGGAATCGTCACTCTCACACTTTAACTTCACCAGAAAGTGACCCTGTTTACTATTTCTACCAACTTCACCAGAAAGTGACCCTGTTTACTTTTTCTACCAACTTAGTCCCACAGTGTAAGGCCCAGAATAATTGTATGTTAGTAATTTGCATAAAATTGTGCATACTGACTAATAAAAAGCGGGAATATAATAAATAAGTGTGCGTGAGAAAATTTTAGGGTAAGGTATACTTTTTGTTGGAGCCTGATTCGGTTGATATTGCTCAAATTCATTATTATTATTATCAACGTATATTCGTATAAAATTTATACGAATAAGTCGCTTATCCCCCTTAAAACACCTAGGCCTTCTAAATTAACTACATTCTAGGCGCGAATGGAATTATCCAAAACTTTGTTTCTGCAACTAGCTTAGTAATTAATCATCAAAATTATCGATTCTGATGTGAATAAATGGAACATTCGGTGTTTTAACCTTTCAAGTTATAATCATTTTTTTATAATCACCTTAATTTTCAACTGTCGTATATAAATATAAATCATATTATTTTTTGTTATTTAAGATGAAAATTAAGTATTCTGTGGGATGAGGTTACTTCATCAAAATTAACTTGCGAAAGCAGTACTATTGCAACAAACAACCATCAAAATTACCAGGGCGTGAGGAACACACAAAGAGTAGTTTGTCCCGCTAATATCTGTTATCCATTATTGTGGGCGACATGTTAAGCGTTGCCAGAGCGAGCAGAAACAATTCAAAGCAATGCGATTGCATTTCGTAGGCGGATATTAATACTTATAAATATAAGTACCTATACTACATATAGTTGAAGGATATTTAGATACTAGTATTAGTGAATATATGTAAAATTACTGTTCATAAAACTTAGTGCGGTTGGCGTAGTGGTTGTGCAGCTGCCTACAAAGCTGGCGCTCCTGAATTCGAATCCTGGCAAGGGTATATATTTATGTGCTGAACTCGAATATGATGATGCAGTCACGACTCCGAACAGACACGGGGCCTATGATGGTTGCGTTTATTACGTGATAAATAAGTGACAAAGCATCTGTCACTCACACTCTCATCTTGACATTTCAAAACGTGACATTTATCGTACGATAAAAGCTATCGTATGATGGTTATCATAGGCCCACTGAACAGCATACTGACTGGTCAGGATCGAGTGGCAAGAGAGCCAGAGGATGCCCTAGAGAACGATGGGTACACGAAATTAAAAAAATGCCGAAGAAGACTGTACTACGACCAGCAGGCTATGGTTACTTTTATCACGCGTTATATAAGTGACAAAGCATCCGTCATGTATTGATAAAATGCGAGTGTGAGTGACAGATGCTTTGTCACTCACGGGATAAACGCAACGATCATAGGCCCACAGGCCCGGACTTACAAGGCCAGGGCTAGGCACTTGGCATTTGGGCCCCCCTCCCCTGTCTCAAAACGCTTTTCAGCAAATTAAATAGTAGGTGGTAGTATTTTAAGTGGCAAATAAGGAAAACATGAGTATGGTGCAAGTCCTACTTCTAGGACTGGGGCCCCTAGAGTGGTTGAGCCCCTAGGTCTGGGCCTTGTGAGCCTAGGGATAAATACGGCACTGATTATGACACCTAACTCAAGAGAGTCATGAAATTGGGTCTTAACTATAAATAAGTGTAAATATAATCAATAATATAATGTAAGTATTTGATATGTTAAGGATGCAAATAAAAGGTATTATTAAAAGCAAACAACATAGGCCCGCTGAACAACAAACTAATCAATATTTTATCACATATTGATGCAGTAATCACTGGCGCGCACTGCTGGCCGGCCGGCGAGCGACATTTTTTATCCAAACATCTCGGCCTTCTAGGAACCGCATCGTGGTCCCATTGTGGGGTATTGTCGACTATTTACAATGCTCATTTCACGTCTTAATTATTATCTGCATGTTATCTATACGCGATGATTCTTAATCGGTGATCAGGAGTGGAAAAATAATATCAAGCTAAAATTAAACTTAATAGGCGAAGTCTCACGCAATTACCACATTGTTTAATTAATTAAAAGTTAAAACATAATTAAAACGAATAACCACTAGTCACTAGATACATGGTCATCTTACATACGTATGAATTATTGAAATACGATACCTACGTCAAGTCGTGCCATCGCTTTGGCGGGAAATTTTACGAAATTTTCTACGACTGTTTATGTAATGACAATGACAATGACAAGTTATTACTCATAAATCGGCATTGCCATTAAATTATTAAAGAGGTTGTAAGCTCACAAATACAGATTGATAGGGAGACAAGGAATTTAGACAACATTGGTTTCAAAATAGAATATATCATAGAAAAATAAAAGTTTGTTTTCATGTAATTACGACTTCAACGTGACCGCCATCAATTACTGAGTAAGAAAAGTTGGTACCTGGGGGGGTATTCGACCAATTTTAGAGATATAATGGAGATCTCTCCTTTTCATCGCCATCCGTCACTTTTGACGTGTGCCTACTTGACAAGTGGCGATATCCCTAGAACATCGCAACTTCGTCAATTCGGACGCGCAAAATTTTCGTTTCCTTTGAATGTGACGGCATAAATAACAGGCGCATACTTTAAATTGACCGCGTAGTACGTGAAATTAGTCCGTTACGTTTCGTTCAAAACAGAAATTTATATACATGAATAACATTTTTGACAATCATTATAGCCTTCGTATTTCCAAAATTGAGATGAGATATGTCACTTTTAAGCTCATCGCGTTTTAATGACAGTTCAAAGGCGAGATCACGGAGAGATGACTGTTATCTAACGGTGATCTGACGTTTGGCGATCGACACTCGAATTAGGCCCCTGATCACCGATTAAAAATCATCGTGTATATGATGTATATCATCGTCTAGTACCCAAAGTACAAGCATTGCTTAGTTGGGGCTACGTCTATTTATAAAAGATTGTCCCTTAATATTTATTTATTTTATTTATATAACCGGGTATTAAAAATAAAAAGTCTAAATTATTATCTGCATGTTATCTATAGATGTTTTATGTATTATGTATGTATATCGTCGTCTAGCAGCCATAGTACAAGCATTGTTTTGTTTGGGACTAGGTCGATTTGTGTAAGATTGTCCCTTATTATTAGGACATCTTGGCCTTCTAGCCCTTCTAGGAACTGAATCGTGGTCCTATTGTGGGGTATTGTCGAATCTGCATGTTATCTATATTATGTACATATCCAATTTTTTTTAATCATTTATTTTATTTATTTGGAACATCAACAGCATTACTGATAATATATAACAATGCTTTTAACTAGATCATAAAGCCAATAACAGCTGTCCAGAGATATTCAGTTAACGGGGCCATAAAAGGTAACGCTATCTGATTTTAATTGGTATAAATTTAGGTAAGGTACGGTACATATATTATGTATATCGTCGTCTAGTACTCATAGTACAAGCATTGCTTAGTTTGGGGCTATGTCGATTTGAGTAAGATTGTCCCTTAATATTTATTTATTTTATTTATATCACCGGGTATTGAAAAATTAAAATTGTAATATGATCTACAAAAATAATTTTGAAGCAAATATCGTCAACCAATTGAGCTAAAATTTTGCTTACTTACTTAACTTTGATGACAATACAATAATATGGTAACATGGGGCTGATCTGATGATGGAGCCGGAAGGTGGCCATAGGAACTCTATAATAGAAAAAGCAATCCTACCGAGTTTGGGCTCTTTAGAATCGTCTCAGTGAGCATTTGATGGATATCGAAAGAAAAGTACAGTCGGCTATATAAGCTTGTCACTAAAATTATTTTTTTGACCGGAACATAATTGTAACCTATTAAATTCGATTTAACCCTTAAATGCATGATGATGTATATATACACGTTACTGATATGACACATGTCAAAATCTGTATATCTATATACATATATAAAACTCAAACGTGACTGACTGACTGACTGACTGACTGACATAGTGATCTATCAACGCACAGCCCAAACCACTGGACGGATCGGGCTGAAATTTGGCATGCAGGTAGATGTTATGTAGTAGGCATCTGCTAAGAAAGGATTTTTCAAAACTCACCCCCTAAAGGGGTGAAATGGGGTTCCAAAGTTTGTATGGGGAAACAAGATTAGTAAGACTATTTTATTCGAAACTTCACAGGAGTATTCCTAACAATAAATGAGTAAACACGTGTTTCAGGTTTTTTGAAAATTCAACCCCTAAAAGGTAGAAATGTGGTGACAAAGTCTGAAAATCAGCATGGGTATTGTTTTTATGGTTTATCGGGTCGCTGATTACGAAAACCGCAACGATTTTTCAATACAACGTGGCGGACGTGAATTAACATCTTCCCTGTTGGGGTGAAATGGGGTTAAAATGTCTAAATACTAAACCGCTGGTTCTAGAGTCCATATTTGGAACCTACGTGTCCTTATAAAGTCTAGGGGTGCAATAAAAGAAGCATTTGTCAAAAGTCACCCCCCCCCCCAAAGGGGTGAAATGGGGGTCGTAAGTTTGTATGGGGAAAAAAGATTAGACTATTTTATTGAAAACTTCCAAGGAGTATTTCTAACGATAAATGAGTAAGCACGTGTTTCATGTTTTTTGAGAATTCAACCCCTAAAGGAGGAGAATATGGTGACAAAGTCTGAAAATCAACAAGGGTAATGTTTCTATGGTTTTTCGGGTCGCTGATTACCAAAACAACAACGATTTAAAAAAACAAACGTGGTGGACGTGAAATACCGTCTCGCCTGTTGGGGTGCGATGGGGTTGAAATGACTAAATTTGAGTATGGGTGTAATTTTTATGGTTTGTTGGGACGTTAATTACGAAAATACCACCGATTTTGAAATTTGATTTGTGGTCACGAAAATTCTTGAAAGCATTTGCGCCAAATTGCAATTTAATCGGTTCAGTAGTTTTGCAGCAAATCGGTTGTAACAGACGGACTGACAGACAGCTACACGTGATCCTATAAGGGGGTTCTGTTTTTGCTTTTGAGGTATGGATAGAGACCTGCGTTATCCTAATAGATTAAAAAAATAGTATTTGGTGGCATCTCGATCGTCGTCAATCGGTAGCTATAGGCGGGCGGCGCGTTGGGACGGGAGAAGTAATGATCGGGAAACTTCCTGCATCCGTAATAAATACATTTAAGCTTTTCAATAATTATGTTAAGTCATTTTAGAATTCTGAATTATATTTATCTGGCTCAAAATAATTCATTTTTCATTCATCAACGAAGAGAACCTCAATATCTTACAATAGAACATGACGTAACTTAGAACATGGCTTAGAATCATTAAACCAATCTCGAATATCCCAAGTCGATAAGCGGACGCTCGGGACATTATAAAAGCTTTATACAAATAAAATGCACACATATCCCGGTGTCTTAGCGCCACTTCGAGTTATGAAGTTTGAAGTGAACTTTATTTGGTACAGTAAAAGCTAAGATCGCTTGATTTGAGTGCTTGAGTTTTCGGTTTGATTTGATAAAGTGGACTTATGATAAAATAAAAAGTATTCCCCAGTAATATTAGAAAAGCGAAAGTCTGTGTATGTTTTGTTACTTCTTCACGCTAAAACGGCTGGACGGATATACATGAGGGAAATGCAGATTGCAGATTATACCCTAACTTAACAAATAGCCTACTTTTAATCCCGAAAAAAAGAGCATTGTTCCCGTAGGATGATGTACATTATATAGGCACGCGAGCGAAGCCGCGGGTTAATGCTAGTAGTCAATATAAACTTTGTCAAGATTGTCCCTAAGTCTCAAACTGACGTGGATTTCATTGGTAATTACGTCATTTCAAAAATAAAATTAGTGTAATTGTATGCATTTAAGGGTCAAATTTTATAAAAATGTACTGAGAGTCTAGATGTCACTGTCTGATTTTAACTTGTGTATTTTACTCCACTACTTTTACTTCTAAAATTACATTTATTAAAAAAATAAGAATATCCTTGATCTATACTCAATAAAATATTTCCCTAACGACACAGATGGAGCAGTAGGTGTAATATTTAGATAACGGTTAACAATCCCGTGTCCGGAGGAGATCGGAGATAACATTCAGGTTATAAATAATAAAACTCCTAAACGTCGAGAGATCGAGATACGCGTAACAACATTAATAAAATCGGCCCGAATTTACGCCCGGCGCCATCGCGTCTCCATTAAAACTAACTAATAATCTAGTTGGGGAGACATTTTATGGTACTGTAAAATTAGATTTTTCGATTTAACTGATAACGTTTTCTTTACGGGTAAGTATTGATAATTAAAATAACATTTGTTCTTCGTAAATTATTTAGATACGGTCACATAGAATAGTGCGTTTCAGTTTTAGCGTTTCTTCCGAGGAGTCGTTTTCATTAGCATAGCAGACTTATTTTCTTTGATCCTAACTTTTACCGGATTGGCAGAAAACTTAAATTGTCTTCAGCTATTAGGCTGCGTTTCCACTAGATATGTGCGAGGATGCGTAGCGAGGTTTGTTTTTGTCAACCAATAGAATCAGCTGCGCTGAGCGAGGATAGGTAAATGAAGTTATTCCATCGGTTAACAAAAACCCATTCCTTGCTACGCATCCTCGCACATCTCTGGTGGAAACGCAGTCTTAGATAGATAATCGTATCTAAAGTTCCTGATATTTATCAAGGATATTTTTAGGATACAAACATGCATTGCAATAATGGAACCCTACATCGAGACCGCTAAAATACCCGACGAAATCGCCAGTTATCATTGTTGATTAAAAAAACACTATTATCTCCCCCAAGTTACTAGAACAATCGAGTACCAGGAGAGCATACATCCCAAGACGTCGCTGTGAGAAAGGACGTAAATCACAGACGTCCCCATCGAGGTGTGAGGCCGGCCGATCGCGCGATAGCCGCTAATTTATTCGTTTTACGCGCGACAACGCGCTGCGCGCATCGGTTACACAGGTTGTTCTTTACATTTGTCACTATAATTGTTCTTGTGTTCTTTTTGGTTAATGTCGTGTTTTGTCCCGATGTTAATATTATAAATCTGGGTGGATACGGTCATTAAATTTGGGATGGTATTCTTGGACACGACGTTTTGCATTCTTTAGAGAATGAGGAATTAAGCTTTAAATTTTTGGGTTATTTATGGACGTGAAAATGAATATTTTTTTAGATGATTTTCATAATATCCCTTAATATCATTAACATAGCATCGTCTCTAGCTTAACATTAAACCACTGTAATGAATTGTGGACAGTTAGGACAACCGCACCTACCAGGTTGTAAAACTTGTAAGAAGGCGTTAGTAGTATAACCACAGTACGGTATTTCAATATGGTAGGTGCGCTGCCTTGGCTGGCGCACTTACTCCGACTGATGAGATGATGATCTTATGTACGAAACAGATTGGAAGCTCGTTCGTTTTTAAATCCGAATAATTTTTAAACTTAAGAAGACCTTCCTTAACAATGGATATTCCATCAATAAAGTAACAGGGCCGCTCAGTTTTATACAGCCTGTATCCTAATCACGCAGCTCGACAAAACGCTCCATTATTTATACGTAATTCGTTTATTGTTTTATCTCACTCGATATTTACGAGACTCCTCCCCGGCGCTCCCGCGACTCGAAATAAATTTACAAATTTACCGCGCGCCATACTTATTTATTGTCACTCGGCTATCGTTGATAATTTGAGAGATATTGCCAGCAATATTAATTCGATGCGTACGTTTTTTGACTCATCGCGTGAAATGTCAATTTTAATAGTGATTTATTTTAATGGCGCTCGCGATTTGTTTTAGGTTGCCTTCATTTGTTTTGGGATTTCGGAACTCTTGTTTTGAATTAATATCTGGGATTTTTTTTTGTTCTCAAGACAGTTTTTTAAATCCACTAACTTTGTCTTTCGATTTAATTGTACAATATACACTAATGTATTTCAAAATGTGAACACAAACTACTAGGGCGCCATACTCTGATAGGATATTTGATTATTTATCAGTCTAGATTACACAATAGTCACAATATCAATCTCTTACTAGTGTATACTAATCTATCTGCTTTCGTAATATTAAAGTTACTCCTTATCAAGAACATAATATCTTAGAGTATAACATTTTTCGAATAAGGTCGGTAACAAGATCTTCATAAAGTTTGTTTTTGTGTGCAATGCCTGGGTCACTTATGTTCTTTTACAATACAATGTGGTAAATACAAATTTAAGATGTATCAACAGAAGAGACCTTTCGCTTGTCTTATAAATCGCGCTCCGCCGGACTATCAACTTGGACGAATTTGGTTTTATTGCTGTAATCTCTGGGTGGTTTGTGTTCTCATTTAATTTGACTTTCTTGAGCATAAATTAAAGTTTTTACAAATCAGCCATAATTTCATTAACAATCTTTATTGATTTTCAAATGTATTTGAACAGTTGTTTATTTTATTACTCATTATCATTTTGTGTAAGTCAACTCAAAGATGCAAATCTGTGCAAACAATTTGCTCCGTTCCTAGGAAGTTTATCAAACACCCCACGCTCACGACCACCCATACAACTACCTAAGATGATATTATTAATACATACGTGTTGTTTATAATCGGCGGATAGACATCACAATCAAGTCGAAATGCCATAAAGCCCATAACACATTCCTATGTCAGATAACCATTGCCATTCAGACTTCAACGCTGAAAGACAACTCCTCGTGTCCATAATCGCCTGGTGTCAAGTGCTAACGACGCTCTGTCCCGTAGGTAACCAGCGACACCACAGCCTTATAACGACTTTTTAATAGTCCCTAAAGAATAACGTATGAATGGTAACATGAGAACTGACGCCGGTCCACTGGGAAAACATAAACACTATGGAGCTTGTCTGAGTACAGACAATAAAATTTGGTGTTAGTTTCGGACACCCGAACAGCTAGAGATAAGGTTTTAATCATCGTGTCGTGTGGCATTTAATCACATCGCTCGCATTCTTGATCGATGTAACAAATTTCGGAAAAGCTCAGGGGCATGCAAGCGGTGCAAATTGGGTATATTTTCTCAAATGTGCCAAGCCTTAAGGTGCAACTAAGGGGTGCTAACTATGTGCTCTTTATTTCAGTGCAAAGAGAACGTCCCAAACACACTCCTCGAAGGCGTCGAATTCTTTATTCAAATATCGACACCTTCGAAAATTCAAAATATATAAATGGCCAGTATAGGGAAGTTCTGTTTCTATCAGAAAGATAAATCTAGAACCTATGTTAAAGGTATACGGTTTCTAGTGCAGTGCGTTTGAGATTAGGACCCGTCGATGCTGACCTTAGGTTCCGTATGCTCCAAACTGCAGCGCGGGGACCCGCCGCCGAGGTAGCTACACGGCATCAGTGTCACCATGCTGAACAGCAAACGTACATCTCGGACACTCACTTCACTCGGCTAACGTCACTTTGACAGCTTTTTGAGCAGTCTTTTGGGCGGCCATTTTGGGCTTATTTTACTTGTAATTGGCTCCATGGGCCTGGATCGAGCCTTATTGGTATCTTGTAAAAGTTTGTGTCACTATCCATAGCTTAGACCTAGGATGTAAGAAAATACGAATGTTTAGCACATTACAATGATTATTAGCTGCGATAATTATTATTTTACTCTACAACGAAATCTTATAACTAAAAATCACTTTTAGCAACATATCGCGTTTCATTTTTAACTTAAAGTTACGGTATAAAGTCGTCACAAACGATTATCACACTCCACCGGTGGCTAGTTATTGATGCCTGTTAGTCATCGCTTCTAACGAAAAAAAAAAAAACAAATTAAAAACAAAGCAGAAAAAATTTACACGCACGTCCGAGACCACCCACATGGATCCGTCAATTTCAAATGTGGAACCGAGCGTGTTCATCAAGTTGTCAAATCGATGGCGACGTAATTGTGAACGCACCTTTTTATCGACGCGGTCGGCTACTTCGAGCCGAGAACACAAGTGCGCTGCATTTTGAATCAATGTTTATTTTATCATTATCTATTGACTTTCAATTTTCTTTAATAGGCTCTGCAAGCTAATTATAACACACATTTTACATGTAAAAATGTGCGTTATTCCTAGTAGGCTTCCACTTTAATAAAATTTACTTAGCAACACTTTTTGTGTGGTAACTCTAAAATCAGCTTCTGTTTTTTGAAAGTCATTTTTTGTCGGCTGGAAGCCGAGCTGTCCAGTCCAATATAATTAAAACCACTAGATTGAAAGAAGAATAAAGATTGAAAATAGTTGAAGTAAGGAAGTATTAAGGCTTTAGTTTGTTATGTTTGTTTGTTTAGGCCGGCAGGGGGCGGAACAGTAGCGTCGCTCCCGGTTGGGCGCCCCGGGGCGACCAGGGCTTCATAACTTATAAGCAACCGTGAAGGATGCGTATGAAGGAGCATCCAAATTTCCTATCTTATATAGCGTGATTTCACAGAACGTTCGAGTTCCAAAAGATAGAAAAAAAGTTATAGTTTTTAAGTAGGAACCATACTAAATTAGGTCATTATTATTAGAGATTAGGTACGCAAGCAAGCAACCAGCGCACATGGATTTTTGTAATTTTTTGTCATGACCAAGATAAAATGAAACTCTCATTCGATTATTAAATCAATATTTTTTTATAATCACATCAAGAGCTAGAATCAAAATGGATATTACAAAATAGGTGAGCACGTGACAGTTTTTTGAATGATAAAACTCGATGAAACCATAGTACGAGAGCGACCGCGTGCGAATTTATGCATTAATAATTGCCTATTTAAAAATATGACACTGTATTTTTTCTCAAACAAGAATAACTGGTAACACAGTTGTGTTCTATGGCCCGCCTGGCGGGGGGCACTACCAGAGTCACGGTCTTTTACAAACTTACATTTTGCTCCCGAACAAATTTCATTTAAACTAAACGGTAGAAAGTAAGGGAGGAATTTTACCGTCGACCAAGTTCAACAAGCGTAAAATTAACTTTGTAATTAGAGATACTTGTAAATTGAATTAATATGACCTCCCATAGAATTTTATGGTGGACAATAAAATATCACTTTTACCTATTTCTTTATGCTGGTATTGACGGGCAGTAATTACTTTTCGGAGTCACTAATAAGTTCAGTATAACTATTATTATTATTAAGTTCCTGTATGAAACGTCTTCCAATAATGTCATAGTAAATTAGTATTCGTCGGTAGCGTCAGTCAGTGGTTTCGTAAATAGAGGGAATCATGATGCTGAAAAAATTAAGAGTTTGGAATAAGTTCGGAAGTTTATTTAAAGGTGATCTTTAGGTTATAGTTAGAGTTATCTCATTTGCAACAACTTTTAACTAAAACAATAAAAACAATATGATTGTAGATGCTAATTAACAAATACTGCAACTTTTAAATCAATAAATAAACAAAATAAAAACAAAATGTTTACAAATGAAGCGAAAATTGAAAAATTTAATGATTCGGACAGGATTCGAACCTGCGTTTCCAACGGCTTTCCGGGCCAACACTGGCCCGGAAAAAAAAATCAATGGCTCTGACATCTGATTCGGTGGTCCAATTGGGAGGACGCCAGTGTTGGCCCGGAAAGCCGTTGGAAACGCAGGTTCGAATCCTGTCCGAATCAGTAAATTTTTCAATTTTCGCTTCATTTGTAAACATAAAAAATAAAAATAAAAACATCTAAAATACTAGGCACGCATACTTCGCGACGCGTTCCATTTGAATATTCATCGATAAAATAAAACGATTGCCGGCATTCGGATGTCACCGTAGCTTTGTGAATCGATTAGGTGCTCGTGTTTACGATCGAATTAAATCGAATCGCTTGTATTTTGCCTCGTTTAGATTGATTTAGAAAGACTAGCTGTCGTTCGAGTGCGTATTTAATTGTCGTGTTTTTTTATTCATAAACTGACCAGCGACGTAGATTCTGTGTGCGTGTTTTTGGGATTCTGGGCATAAAAGGTTGGGTCTAACTAAACGAAATTAAAAAGGAACCACGCGGCATTCGTAGTTACAACAACTTTTACCTTTCAAATTACCTACAAGTGAGTTACTGTAATTAATCAGTCTGGGTATTTAATTACAAAGCTGATAGAATGGAATTATGGTTACTAGCATACTGTACTCTTTTTCTGGTATCTATTTTAGTTTTCAGATTTTAATTGCCTACTACGAATTTATGAATAGTTAACTTGGCCTAAAATTATAGTATAGTATTGTATTGTAAAGAGCATTAATTATATATAATAATATCATTACGTATTTAAACAAGTTCACGATAAATAAGTGATAAAGCGTTCGGCACTTTGACAAGCATGTGAGTATAAAAGTGACGGATAAGTTGTCATTTATCTACAGCGCAGCGTGATAAACACAACCATCTTCTAGCACCAATATTACCCGTTCCTTTTACAATTCGTATGGGTTAGATAGGTATGTGACGATAAAGGGATAGGTGACAATGTTATATTATGTCATATATCCTAATGGATAAAGTTATGTTATGAATTATGATTAGCCGGTTAGTTAAAAACGCACAATTTTATGATATGATATGATTATGACAGAAGATGTTATTTAGTTCCTAGTACAAAAACTAATTACGGGTATAAAAATGCCACGTATTTTGCACTTTAATTTAAAATATTCATCGACATTCGCATATTTAAATGAAATTGCTTGAAACAAAGTGCGTTACGAGTACTGGTGGTTAATACGGTGGCGTCGTCATTCCAATTTATAACCTTAAAATCTTATATCAATTTATTATTTTCTTGAAAAATTACTCTTAATACATAGCGAGGAAGGCCTTGAATGCATGAAAACATGAAAGGAGATAAGAGTTTTCGAAACTGTAATGCGATTCGCGTAAAATGGCGAGAAATATGGTTATGCGTCGGTTTCGGTACAGCCCGTCATATTATGCGATCCGTATGCTCTTTCTCCATAGTAGTAGTTTCGTTTTGAGTAGGTGGTTTGTTTGTATTTAAGATCGAAAGATAATAGGGATATTTAGACGTAGAAGCAAGTGGAGAATATGAGTATAGGATAGGGTATGCTTGTTAGATCGAGTTAAATATTTACTTAGGATACAGACAGACAGTACATAAACTGCAAAATGGCAGTTCGACAGCAGTGCGTTCACGTTAACGTATATAATAATTGCATCAAAACTGAAAGCGGACTGCGTGGATAGATTGCTGTTACGTCAAAATGTATTAGAACTGTAATTTTGCAGATATATTACAGTTTGTTTTATTCGCAAAAGACCGGCTATCGCCCTTATTATCAACTGATGGTAAATGATGGTAAATGGGATCGAGGTAGTACCTCGTTGGTTCAGCAAGGGGGCCATAGTTTAATCGGGTGACCTATCTGAAAAACTAATTTTTGTTTCCCATTTGTAACGTTATGCGAAATTTTCATTTGTCCGGAAGCCATTTTTTTTTTCAAATGTTAAATTTCAGAATAATTATTAAACAAACCTAACCTAATCTAACCTAATGGGTTCTTTAAAACGATGTTTATAAATTCCTGAAAATATTACGGATTTTCAGGAAAAAATACTTTCGGTCAAAATGAAAATTTGGCGAAACGTTACAGTTTTGAATACCTGATTAATCTTCATATTAGACGTTGTATGAAATAATCTTATCCTTCATAATTGTTTTGTTAATTTTCAAAGCTCAAAGAGCCCAGGATATGAAAGACCAGAAAAGTCGTAACTTCATGAGTGTGGAGCACTTAACGCGTGATACAATTTTGTAGATCAGTGAAATATTAGAATTAACTACACTTTCTTCACGAAAGTCTATTTAAAATGTCTCTATCTCACTCAATCAGTGTCTACTGTCTGCATCTTTGTCTTTATTAAAATTACTGAGGTAGGTATGTTAGTAGGCTGATTTGTTTGTATTGCCTTCACGCAGCCATCGGATTGATATTTTACCTCAGGTAGAGATAGATTAAAGCTCGGATATGGATAGAGAAAATACTGAAAAAATATTGACTAATAACTAACCTATTAACTATTTAAGATTATTTCAGATTTTTGATTGGTCAATAATGTCTCTATGATATAGATCGTAGACTCTACAACTGTAATCTGGGCTACATTATGGACATTGTGTTAATGTAGCTATAGGGATAGGTACCTACTTACTAATTAGTGGTTATAAAATCGGTCACGCTCACCCTGCGTCATATCTCATATCATATACCATATAGGTATCTATACCTACGTACTGGACGTGGTAGCAGGTAGGCTATGGACACAAAGGTAGAGTAGACATACTCGTATTTACGTAACTTTAATGTTTACTCGGTTTATACCTACTACTCATTATATTCGTAGTAAAATGTATACTACTAGGTCGATGCAGAGTCAGCCACCGGCTAAGCTTGCACCATAAATTGGAGCGGAGTTTTGGAGTTTACTCCTTAAGAATCGATTTTCATATATAAGCCCGGGGTATGAAAAATATGGGGTGTAAAATCGAACGTATCTGCCGTGCTAATTTAAAAAGTCGTATCTCAGTATACGATCGGGGTAAAAATACGACTTCGTAATTTAGCAGGTTATGCGTTAAGCGTTATAGACTAAGATCCCGATATAAAATAACCTTCACCGAGATGTTTATTTGATGAAATGTATTTTATATTTAATTTAATATGTCAATAATTATATTGCGTATGGGTTGCCTAACAAATTTTAGTCCAGGGTATGTTTAATTAATAATAACAAAAAAAAGTGTGTGTGTCAGCTCCGACGCACGACTGGAGTTTACTCTTCGGCCCGGCGCGCACCACGATTTTTTTTAGTCGCGCGATAATTTTGTCGCAGAAATAAGCTTACTTATGGGTTTATGAAAATCGTGGTGCGCGCACTCTCATATAAATAAACCCATAGACGCTGACGGAACAATTCTACGGGTATGGCTACGCCGGGATTAAGAGCCGTCCAGGCCGTCAAAGCATCGGAGGCGTAAGGAATGATAGCCTTGTCACCATCAAAAGATAAAATTTGAGTGACAAGGTCCACCACCCCACACGCCGAAGCCAGGAATGCCGGGAGGCTCACATCTCGCGCGCGACGCACGCCCAAACCACGAGTTCGAATCGGCAGAGAAACCTGGTCCCATTGACCTTGGTTAAGGGAGACGTTCAGCACCTTTTCCAAACTCTCCTTCAACACGAAGTCAAAGGAGTCTGTCTGGACAGGGTGCAGCCAGGCTGGCACGGTGCACAAGAAATATGTCAGCTTAGGCACGGCAAAGCAAACTCGCAACATAACGAGGGCTACGAGAGCCGAAAGTTCATTCAACCTCTGCGCAGCCATCAGCAGAAGCAGCTTTCTCTCCTCGAAGGCTTCAGGAATGGCTTCTGGGAATATTGGGGACCCCAAGAGGTTGAAAGATCTCGCCGACAACACTTTCAGTCCGGGGAGCAGAGCACTGAATAAGGGGAAAGAATCGTGTGAGTTGGTACTGCAGGGGAAAAATTCGCATTTGCTGAAATTAATATCAAAACCCAGAGCTTTTAAACGAGGCAGGAGCATGAGCAAGTCTTGTTCCACTTCTTCAGGTTTACCACCTAGGGTACCGTCATCTAGGTACCAGATATTCAATGGGGATTTAACCTCTGAAATTACCTTTTGTATGGCCAGACAGAAAACTAAAGGGCCTAGCGGATCCCCCTGCTGTGCACCAACTTGGGAAAGAACAAGAGGACCATTGTAGAAAAGATTAGAAGCGGAAGAATATACTTGGAAAATGAAGGGGTAGAGTGATGGCACTTTATCCTTCACTTCGGACAGTAAAACATCACGCTCCACTGAGTTAAACGCGTTTTTTTAAATCAATTTTAATTAATAATAATAATAATAATGAAATAATGAACTTTATTCTGCAAGTAGGCCACAAGGGCACTTTTACATGTCTGAGTCTACCGGCATTTCACAAGAGGAGACCACTGTTGAGAAGAAACGCCGAAAGAAACTCAACAGTCAGTCATTTTTTCAGAAAGCATAAGTACTTAACTATTACAATGATATGAACTTAACTATACGTATTAAAACGGATTCTAAGTTTTTGCTATCTACCGAAAAAGCCCGCGTAGCGTGAATTGCAGCCTCGCAGCCCAATCTTGTGCCAAACCCTAATTGGCAAGGTTGCAGATAAGCTGCCATTTCTTCTCTCACTGCACGGCATCCTAGCTTTGCCGTTAAGCGGCGGAAAGCGCTGCCTATGGCAATGGGTCTTATACCACCGTCTTTTTTTGACAGCGCACATAAGGAAGCACCATAAATATAGGAGCAAACTTCAGGGTTTAATTGACCACTGAGCAAAAAATTACAAAGCTTGGCCAGATGTTCCAGGAGCCGAAAATCGGCGTCTCCCGCAAATGCAGACGTAAGCTCCTTAAGATGAACAGGGCGGATACCATCCAAACCGGCGGCCGAACTATTGTTGAAAGAGCTGAGTGCCTGCACCACTTCCTCCGGCTTAACAGTTAAGGCAGAAATAGATATGTCAGGTTCCGGTGGAAGTACCAGCGGCCGGGACGGGGCTGGATGCTTCGACTGCAGCGTAGCTAAAGTCTCAGGGCTCGACGACGCCCTCATCCGACATAAGCACTCGCACTGCACCTGAGATCCCCTTCATGTACTTTACGCTCAATTGTCTTCAGTATGGAGTGTGATCTCAAAGGCGTGGTCTCTGCACCGATGTTCCCACTGATATCAAAAGAAGCAGAGTTAATATTTCTCTTAACTTTCGTGGTTAAATTGCCCGTGGCCGACGCTTCAGGCGATTTGAGTGCGGAATAGGCAAAAGACAGTAAACTAAACCATTCGAGAGTGCCATTGGAGTCGATACACTTATCAATGAGGTCGCTCAATTTGGCCGCTGCCAAGTTTCGCGCCCCTTTGGGGATATGCCGTAACACACGTACTGACTGCTTTAACGTAGCTAGATCACCAAAATCTAGATGAATGGGGTTGTTACCATGAGCTTGCTGTGAAACCGACAGTCTAGGGTTGGAGGGGATGACTTGGGGAAAATGTTTATGCATGTGCCCTATATGCACTTTAAGTCCATGAGGGGTAAAAGTTCGAGTTGAGTTGGGACAATGGGGACAGCGCAAGGATGAAGAAGGATCACTCATATTTATAACTAACACTTACAAATAAAAGTAAAAATACAAGCAATTATAATAAAAAAAAGATACAATTTAAAAGCCAACATCAAAAACATAACAATTTCGATTTAAACTTCATAGCTTCTTGTCGGTCGGCAAGACTCCCGTCTAGAAAATGAATGGCTCGGTTGTGTTGGATCCTTGATTTATGTATGTATTTATCCTGGAAAGTTTCACGAAATCAAAACCATTCTGCGGCTGAATGCAGGAAAAAGCAGTGGTGATGGAAAAGTATTCACGCCTTCTCTATTTCTAAGCTTAAAGCTGAGTCACAATTAAAGCGGTCTCTCTCTCTACAGCAAGACGTCTTCTTCGATCTTAGCACCATACAAGCACGGCTTAAACACCAAGAAAACACGGTCATTGCATTGCACGTTATAAAAGTTGTAATCTTGGATATCACAAAAATTCGTTAGGTTTGTTTGGGAGCTGAAACGAACACGTATCTTTTAGCCGATTGTGTGACGGGCGCTATTGTTTCAAAAGCAGCACATTTTACCCGTTAAGCGTAGATTTGATTAAATTTTATTTTATTTATAAAATTTTGTTGACACTCGACATGAAGTTGACATTGACAGTTTTATAGTTTGTTTATGTGAACATAATGGTAGTTTAAAAAGTCGTATCTCAGTATACGATCGGGGTAAAAATACGACTTCTTAATTTAGCAGGTTATGCGTTAAGCGTTATAGACTAAGATCCCGATATAAAACGACCTTCACCGAGATGTTTATTTGATGAATGTATTTTATATTTAGTTTAATATGTCAATAAATATATTGCATATGGGTTGCCTAACAATTTTTAGTCCAGGGTATGTTTAGTAAAAAATAAAAATATATATTTTTTTAACATTTCACCGATTTGATTATTAGATAAATTCATAATTAAATAATCTTTAATTTTATTCAGTTTCAATTCAATAATCAGACCGTTGCAAAATGCTAGTAGGTATAGATTTACCTGTTTATACCTGGCTACCCGATAGTTGTGACGGGAAAAGAATAGGTAACCTAACGTTTGCATATTCTATGGGCTTCATACTTTCGATTGGTATAGAATTTATCTAATATTAATCAAACCGGTGAAATGTTTAAAACATTTTTTTTTTATTAATTAAACATACCCTGGACTAAAATTTGTTAGGCAACCCATATGCAATATATTTATTGACATATTAAATTGATTATAAAATACATTTCATAAAATAAACATCTCGGTGAAGGTCATTTTATATCGGGATCTTAGCCTATAACGCATAACGCATAACCTGCTAAATTAAGAAGTCGTATTTTTACTCCGATCGTATACTGAGATACGACTTTTTAAATTAGCACGGCAGATACGTTCGATTTTATACCCCATATTTTTCATACCCCGGGCTTATATATGAAAATCGATTCTTAAGGAGTAAACTCCAAAAATGTTTTAAACATTTCACCGGTTTGATTAATATTAGATAAATTCTATACCAATCGAAAGTATGAAGCCCATAGAATATGCAAACGTTAGGTTGCGTATTCTTTTCCCGTCACAACTATTGGGTAGCCAGGTATAAACAGGTAAATCTATACCTACTAGCATTTTGCAAAGGTCTGATTGTTGAATTTAAATTAAATAAAATTAAAGATTATTTAATTATGAATTTATCTAATAATCAAATCCTTGAAATGTAAAAAAAAAAAAAAAAATTAAACTAAACATACCCTGGACTAAAATTTGTTAGGCAACCCATATGCAATATATTTATTGACATTTTAAACTAAATATAAAATACATTTCATCAAATAAACATCCCTGTGAAGGTCATTTTATTTCGGGAGCTTAGTCTATAACGCTTAACGCATAACCAGCTAAATTAAGAAGTCGTATTTTTACCCCGATCGTATACTGAGATACGACTTTTTAAATTAGCACGGCAGATATGTTCCAAAAATATAAGTATTGCGAGGATTGACGTTTGGTTGTCAAAGGCGACGGTTGAAAATTTTATCAAATTTTATTTTATTTATAAGTTAATTTAGTTTTAGAGTCCTTTTCGCTGTTTTTGCGATGAGTGAGTCAAGTCGAGGTGTCGTGAGTGATACGTCACTTTTAGAATGTGGGCAGCGCGCAGCTCCGTCGTGGCTATCTGAAGTGGAGTTTGATAGTAAGGCAGGGCCGAGTCAATCGGATATTGTATCGGACGCTGAGTCCATGTCGGATGTGCGGCATATAGCGGTGAAGCGTGCTTGTGGTCTGAGCGACGAAAGCTGTGGTTGTAGTGATAGTTTTATCACAATAGGCAGGAAACCTAAACGCTTGCGGGTTTTAGCAACCGCCAAAACGCAGCTGGAGCCGGACGGTGTGCCTGACAAGCTATTTGTAGTTTATATAGTGTCAAAAGAAGATTTACCGAAACAGATTGGTTTGACAAAGTTGCTGCAATTTAAGGGTATAAAAGGAATTTTATCCGTCAAGTTTATGGGTCCACGTAAAGTTCGCATACAGTTTAACTCTAAGGATGATGCGGAGAAGCTTCTGGCTTCTCAGGAGTTTAACAATGAGACGAGACATTCTTATTGGTCTAATATGGCATGCTGCACTTATGGAATTATAAGGCAGGTTGAGTTGGAGGTTGAGGAAGACGAAGTTTTAAAGAATATTGAAGGGTCTGAAAACATTTTGTCAATATGTAGACTGAACCGTTTGGATCATGATGGGCGTTGGGTTAAGGCTGAAGCTATTCGTCTGTGTTTTAAGGGAATTTCTTTACCGCCATATGTTTATGCCTACGGTTGCCGATTTAAGGTAAATCAGTACACTTTCCCGGTTAACCAATGTTCAAGATGTTGGAAGTTCGGTCATCTGAGCAGGTTTTGTCCTACTACTAAAGTTACTTGTCCGAAATGCGGCGGGGAGCATGCCAATTGCGAAACGACTATTTTTAGATGCATTAATTGTAAAGGCAGCCATATGGCCTTAGATAAGTCGTGCCCGGTTTTTGTGAAGGAGTAAGAAATTCGCAGGATTATGTCTGCTGAGGGATGTATATGTAACGGGCTTTTTGGTTGTATAATTGTATATGCAAAATAAGGAAAAAAAGGATACGGATGTTTGTAGTCAGGATGCGCCATCTGTTTTTGAAAATAACTTAAGTTTTGGAAAGTCATATAGAGATGCTGTTTTGTCGAAGCCGTTACAATCTAAAGAGTCTGAAGATTCTGTCTGTCAGGCTAAGGGCCAGCGATCAGTAAGTCAGTACAGATTAGAGAGCGAGCCGCAACAAGAGGTTCGTACGCCGCGGAAGTCAAAAAGAGTAACAGATGTGAAGAGGTCCGAGTGTCTATTGGTCAATCAGCCTACTATTGAGCGGGCTGATATGGAAGATCAAAGACAAAATAAGGACAAGAAGAAGAGACGTATTACTTTTGAAAGGCTGGTTGAGAAGACGAAGGATATTTTGTTTTCTACCGTAAGTTGGGAGGAGAAGTTCAAAACGCTGTTTGGAGTTGTTGTTAAGGAGATTTTGGATTTATTTAAAGATTTTTTTAAGGAAGGTGATTTTGTACGTTTGTTTTTGTCTAATGTAAATGGCTAGGTCTAATACCAGATCTTTCTTGAATGTAATGTTCAATTCAATATTGGCGGAACCCTTATCGGAATCGGCTAAATTTGTATACAGTTTTTTTTATGTAAATAGTGTATACAAATTTAGTTGTTTTCGTGTATATGTTATTTTTAAGTTTATACGGTTTATGTTTTTATTTATCTATGTCTTTTAGATGAATGATGTTGTGTATTAGGCCTGCTGGAGCTGGCATGTTCATAAAAATGATCAAAGCTCCTTAATTAATAAGGTCGTATCTTTCTATGGATTTCATAGTAAGATACGGTTTTTTTTCCGTAGCACTGCAGACTGTAGTAACTAAACTAGCCGCTCGAGGGCGCTTTACATCACGCTTCCTTATTTAGTTACTACTCATGATCTCTCCAATTTGTTAAAAATGAATCGGAAGTAAATTTTCCTTGTAAAATATTGTATTTTTGCTGTATATTATACTCGTATATTATTAATATTATGTAAGTGCCTACCTTCTCGTTCTTGTTTGCAGCACCCAACAGGGTACATAATGTGATACTTTAACTATTTACTAATCATTATGTGCAATAAACGTATTGAGTATATATTTTATAATCGTTCTTAAGGCCAGGCGCGCACCACGATTTTAGTCGCGCGATAATTTTGTCGCATAAATGCAAGATATGGGTTTATATGAGAGTGCGCGCACCACGATTTTCATAAACCCAGAAGTATGCTTATTTCTGCGACAAAATTATCGCGCGACTAAAAAAAAATCGTGGTGCGCGCCTGGCCTGAAGAGTAAACTCCAGTCGTGCGTCGGAGCTGACACACACACTTTTTTTTTTTCGAAATTCTCTCTTCGTCACGACCTAGCGAAAATTATTTTTTTCATTTTAAAACAAATATTTCTAAAATCGGTTGAGAACTCGCTGAGATCTGCGCATTGTCACAAAGTCCATTCGAGTCGATCCATGGGAGCTTCGCTCCAATAATATTAAGAGGGCGCCCAGACTGAACTATAGAGCGCGGGGAATGCGTATTTCGAACGGCGCGCGGCCGCCACAGTAAAAATGTATGGAGAATTAAAAGCACTTTTTGATAAATCTGGACCTTTAATACCAAACAATAATTGAAATATTTCATACGGACAAATTGTAATGTAAACATTCATATTTTTATTGAACTGAAAATCAGAATAGATTTCCATTGTTAAAGTATAAAAAACACTTAACGCCTGCTTACGATTTTACAATTTTCGTCCAACTTTACTTAGTTCTCTAGAGTAAAATATTAATAATCTTATAATTTTTCCACGGAGAAGTTGTTAACACATTCTTCGAAGTGTTAAATATATAGTTTAGAAAGGGATTAAACAACTAGTGTTGACGTTATCTACTTAACGGCAACTGCCAATTTTTTCACATTTCGCTCGGTGCAGTCTTAAGTAGTACCTATAAGTAAACTCAATAGTAAACCTTTCTTCACACTAATTTTAGTGATTTTTTATACCATAGAGCGTGGGTGACAATCGCATTTATTCATCTATGTAGGTACCCTAAAGTACTAAAGTAGCATAAATTGAAGACGTCTCGTCAACCATTTTCAATATACCTGGCTACATACAATTTGAAAGCACCAAAAGAGCAGCTGTGAAATTCGAATTAGGAACGTGAACATCCGTGATGTCCTATCTCCCTTCTGCGCCCCGCCCAGGCGGGGCCACGCCCCTTCCGTTCGCCAAACTCAAATTGAATTTCGAACAATGAATAGCGGCTCATCTAGGATCAGGCGATAAAGGCCTTTACGTTTGTAACAATACGTCTTTTGTACTTGCTACCTTTCCTTTCTGTAGTCCTAATACATTCAATAAAATGTATAATTTATTTTTATTTTGCTCTGTCTGTATGGAATGTTGTGCAATCAGCAAAGATTATGGCGCTACGAATGTTTATTTATAGCTAGACCAAAATGAGTTTTAATCATAACATCGGTGCTCTAATTTCAACCTTATCATATTTTCACAAGTTCACAAGTAAGTAAGTCTAGTTGAATTTGAAAACGACCCATGAAAAAAATTACAAATATCAAACGCCAATAATAATAAAACTAATTGCATTAGGTCAAACGTCGAATTGATTTATCTTAAATCTAAGCTTAAGTATAAGCACTTTTCACAGTTTCCACACGTAGAAAATAAAACTCAATTTAATGGTTCATACATTTAGGAGATACGAAACCATAGACAGGAAATAGGTTAATTAGCTAAATCTGTCGATAATGGACATGGTCGTCGACAACCCGACAGTTTAATGCACGAATAATAATGTTGTCTCGTCAACGCCTAGGTTGTAAAACTATGCGCGACAATCTCGAAAAAAATAAGTTAGGGTTCCTTCGCGCTTTTAATAAATGGCCACAAACCATACAAAACACATGGAAACTAAAAACGAAATGCAGATAAAGCATCAGGATATCTTCAGACTACCAACTTGCGCGTCTGATTTTCGTCAAACGTGATTAAGACCCATCGTAAGAAAGCTATATTGGAAAAAAATGCATATATATGGGCTCGTGGATTTGAGCGCTGCAATGGCGCAGACAGGACAGACGCACATAGATTCCATAGTTTAGTATTACGAGGCATTCAATCTGTCAACTTTAATCCCAGAGAGCACAATATTTGAACTGCTCCCATAGCACAAATGCTGCATACGTAAGAGGTTATACGCATTTTTACATCATTTTATTATAATTGCTACCTCGTAGCCAGTTGTCAATTGTGAAAATCTTTGGATAAAATATCAAATTAAACGGTTTTCAAAATAAAAAAAGAAGAAAATGGAAGCAATGCTCACAGTAAAAAGTGAAAAATGGCTAATTTACGAGTACTGCAACGCAAATTCCATACAAAAATTAAAGAAGAAAAGAAAGAGGAAGATCTATAACAACATGGTATGATAATATCAGGGACTGGACCGGTATTAAAGAGCTCACCACTCTCCGCAGACTGGCAAGCAAAAAAGAAGAGTTTCGTAAGATGATCACCGATTTATTTATTTATTAATGACATGACTTGCACTGTATCAGCCCGTCTAGCACGACTACGCTTCGCGACTCTTGTTACGCGACATAGCATCGCTCGTCACTGTCTCACAGAACACGAAGAAAGACCAAATTTCAATGAAATGATAATGTTAAAATTAATCGAAAGCGGGATAGAGGTATATGCTTAATCTCGTTCAATCTGAAGCCGACGGAACCCTATATGTGCTAATCGGGTCCTCGTATACGCGACCAGTAAGGCATCGCCAGCGTGTTTACATTGCCGTATCAGGAGAGCTACCTAATGCTATGCGCTCCTGGTGGTCGTGACACCGAATGATGATGTCATCGTCAAAGTGCAAGTGATTTTTTTAAAGGCGCCGGTGTATCGTATTGTGATGATGAACGTGTTATCATTTTCATTTGGCTATTCGAATTTATTATGGCGCTGACTCTAATACATATTTGGTTTCGATCGATGTTTTAGAACTGTAATTACTTCTGACACGTCGCTAATCTGGCAAAGCTGATGGCAGTTGGTCAGGTACACGGGAAAATACCGCGCGGTCGATTGCCTATCCATTGGTCAGATCTTATAAAGAGGCTCATTGACCTGCCAATACCTAAAGCTATCAAGACTGTCGAAGACACAAACAAAGACCTTCAGCAATGAAGAAGCCGACTAAGAAGAAGAAAATACTAAAACTATCGCCTGTTATTCCAATTCCAATCTCGGATATTCATTGATTAAAAAAAACAGTCCAGCTTTTATCACAATAGTCTCCCAATCATCTTCAAATTATTGCGTGTTTTTTTAAAGTAATTCGTGCAATTCGATGTGAAGAGTTTAGTATTCTGTTAGATAATTTTCGAGGGCATTATGCGAGTCACATTTATTTCGTTTAATCCTGTTGCTTTTAATATGTATAAGTCTACGCGTAGCTAAGTCCATCTGCCTAATGAAATAAGAACTTAAAGATTTTAAGACCGACTCCTGATTATTTTGGAAGAGTTAAAAACACTTTACCTCACTATTTTTACAGGGTGTTTTGGGATTTCTAAACAGTGATCGATCTAAATTATCTAACCCACAGTAAAAAATAGCTATTTTGATCATTAACTTTGTTGTAAAATGGAGAAATTTACAATTTGGTTTAAATTCGGAATCAAACAAATTCCACAGGTAACAACATAACTTTCAGAAATCAAATTTTGGACACGCATGCCTTTCATTCTTAAATTATTCAAACGTCTCTGTAACAAATTAGTTATCCTCCACATATCTCACCCGCTAACTAGGCTACTAAGCATTCATAAACGAAAACAGATCAAGATTACACTTGGTATGTACACAAAAAATTGTCGAGCCTCAAGCGCGATCAAATCCGCAGATAACACACGTTGAAAGGGCCAGATCGTATCAGTCTGTGTCACATTTTTCGAGAATACGTGTGTATGAGTTATGTTTAATATCAATGTGGCATTTGAATTGTACGCGGGGGATGGGATTTTAAGTTAAGGTGGGATTAATGTTATGTCTTTTTCATAAGATTCCAACAAAAACTCTTCATCCAGTATCAAGGAAAATCTGACGAAGCTCGTTTTCTGATATATACTTTGTAATCGTACGTCAATTGAATTTGGAATAGATTGCAGCGCGGTAAAAAAAGACTAGTTACAATAAAAGCTGTTCATTTTTCGAAGTCTATAAACTGCGACGTGCCTAATGATATGATATATGATGACTCTCTTACGAACTGAAAGGGTTTGATTACTTTGATTGAACATGTAGACATAGAAGAAAAATACAATACTTAAAAATGAGATATCTTTCATGAAATTCATCAGCAACATTAGAGACAAATCACAGATTGGCCTAGACTGCTGAGCAGGTATTATATTCTGAGGTAGGAAGAACAAAACTAAGCCATAAAAATCACAGCGGAAACTTGGAGGTTAAATCAAATTGTGGAAAAAGGTTTGCTATTATAATGATTACTGTGCCCTTACCATGAGTTAACGTGACCGTACTCGCTAGCGATAGCGTGAACAGTATAGCGGTTTAAGCCTTTAATACAAAGATCAAAGCTTAAAGAAAATTGAAAAAGGAGCTACCCAACCTTTCAAATAAAACAATGCAAAGATCGACACACAAAGCATAAGGAAAAAATCGTCAGATCTTCCTGGAGCTAGGGTAGCGAAATGGCTAACGCGCTGGACCGGCAATCCAGAGGCACCGGGTTCGATTCCCGGTCTCTTCCACCAGGTAGCTCCTTTTTCGATTTTCTTTAAGCTTTGATCTTTGTATTATTTAGTAGTATTTTTTTCTTGTCGCAGCGAATAATGACACACTACTCTCAATACTTGTTTGAAGTGTTGTTATTTGTAAAGACAAATATTGCACAGTTTGCAAGAGTAAACGTCAAAGGCAAACAGCTTCGTTCTACTGGGCGCCTTAGAACGGTGCCTCGCCGCATGGCACTTTCAGCAAAGAACCCGCGCGTCATAGGTCCGACTTACTTCGAGCACTTACCTGCCGATTTAAGGAACGAACCATGTGACAACACATTCAAGCGCCGGCTGAGAAACCTTTTGTTGGAAAACCCTCTGTACTCGGTCAACGAGTACATGGAACTCAAACTATAATAAAAATATGCTTGTATTCTGTAAACTGACATTTTGTTTATTGTTATTTTTATATTTCTTGTTTTTATTTTATTTTATTTTTGTATTGGAAATCTGGTATATTTTGACATTGTGTACATAATTTTTGTTTAAATTCTTAGTGTTATTTTATTAATTTGATTCCATTATTATGTTAAGTTTGTGATGACGATCCTTATTGGGAGATACTAGATTGATTTATTTATATTTTATTTACCTGTTGACTTTCCCTTTTATTTTAAACTTATTTTGACATTGTAAACATTTTCTCGTATTATTTAATCTTGCCTTATTTTTGACGATCATGATATTAATTCGTATAATTTTGACATTAAGCAAATTTGTAATGTAATTTTTATCGTGAAATAAATAATCTAATCTAATCTAATCTATTAAAGGCTTAAATAAAACATTGTGGTGTACCCACATTACAAAAAATAATGAGACATTACCTACATGTTTCATAAATTTATAGTATAGCGGTTCTTGTGGTAACTTTGTAGAACTACTATTCTCCATACAAATTGTTAACACCGTCGTTAGCGAGCTCACTGTAAACTCATGGTAAGGATACCGAACACCTTACTTTCATATATATAAATTGTAGTGCTTCTCATCTAATCTTTGTGATGCCACAACACATTGCTGAGCACAATTAATTTTGTACTTGACCTTTGAGTATATTCAGTGTCTCCATGTTCCTCGCTAATGACCTAACGGTTAAAACGAGCCGTCACATCAAATCACAACGGAAGTGGCAAAATTTAAATGTTTTTATCATTTCGTTAGTCACATAAAACGCATAGCGCGCGCTGCGTCAAATACCAGCGCTGTTTATAAATTATAACAAACACATCCGTTCTTTTCGCATAAATTATCCATATTATTAAAGATAGCGTTTTGGTTTAAGCCAACTGTGAAATGGAAGGTCTGGTTGGATCTAAATTGGCAATTTATTATGAGTTTTTTTCAATGGGATTGCTTTTGATCACTTTGATACTGATCAGCATGTCCAGAAGATCAGTCTTGTTGAGAGGCAACAATATAAAAATATGAACTTGGGATGGAAATTTTGATCAGTGGCATAGAAGGTAACGGCCTCGGGATAAGAGAAAGGGCAACCTTATGAAAAAGAACATCCAAATGGGCAACCTCAAGAGAAAGGCCAATATCATAGAATTGACATAGAACTTCTATATCAGTTCCAGGTTTGCCCTAGGGCATGATTTTGAGCAAGCAGCTCTGGTCTAAGCCCAAGCTATTAGCCCTCGCGTGGCTTCGCCACTAATTCTTATCAGAAGCCGAGGTACGAACCAGAAAGGATTTATTCATATTACCGTCGTCCATATTTCCAAAATCACGGAACCAACCGCCATCGCCATAACAACAGCAATGGGTACGCTAGCTTTCAATCGTTAACAAAATTAATTTTATGACCCTTTTAATGACCGAGTAATCACAGAATTCCGAGATATCCATCAGCCAGCTAACCCGTACAATAGTCAAACGACACTATTAATTAAACTAACACCCCAGAAAGTTCAGTAACCACGGCCAGGGACAAAAAAACATCACAACGAATGACCATAAGGTCCAAAAACAATCACCACATGTGGCCAGATTGACGAAAAGAAAAACAAAATTAATATCCACTCGTTCCTCTCGCTCAGACTTACGTTAATTTCGTGTTTGTGTCCCGCTCGTGCGCAACGAAATCATTCTTGGAAGGCGCACGCGTTCAATGCGAGCGTTGTGTTCGAATTCCGAATTCGAAAAAAAGGAATGAAAGCGACGGTTGTGCTAAAATGCCGGGTTCTACGGGCCGGCTCATTCAGGGTACTTTGCGGTGGATTTGTGACGTTAAAGGAAGGATTTGGTTTTGTGGTAGTGAGTTGATACGACACTAGAACACATCTATATTTAAAAGCAGTGAAGTTGGAGAACCATTTAATATTATTTGGCCTTAAATTAATTAAATGTTATCGGATGGTAAAGTAACGTTTGAAACTTTATGTATCTAAAAGATTATTTTCTCGATATGAAGAAAATGTAGTTTTAATTTAATTCTTCTCAGTCTGCGTAGGTATGTAGAGTGTTTGCCAGAATGCTATGCTCAGATTGTACAACTATTTAAGAATTATTAACTAAAACGAGGCGATCCTTTAGGGAATCAGTTAGTTCGTGAGGAAGACATAAACTCATAATACGAACCAATCTGATTCAGATTGTACAACTATTTAAGAATTATTAACTAAAACGAGGCTCTTTTAGGGAATAAGTTAGTTCGTGAGGAAGACATTAAGTCAATTCCTTCATTATTGGGTAGCTATGAAACTCAAATAATTGTGGAAAACATAATAAACCCTTTGATCATGAATCATGAGCAACCCTCTTTTAAACGCATTTAACTAAATCAATTAATTCGTTTAGGAGTTGCGTTTTATTTTTCGTCGAGGATTCCTTCTGCTAAAAATAAAATGTATAAAAATAGCAATGAGAATTCCAAAGAAAGTTTTTAAACTTGAATGAATCCATAAACCATTTCTTTCCACTTTCGCGAAGTTTGCTGAAGTGGAAACCAAATCCAAAGACTTTTTTATTTGCCGTCTGGCCTGGCACGAGCCCGCTCGGGGTTGGGCGACTTGGGCAAAGCGATGTCTTGTCGATACTACGTCCCATTACTAGAGCTGTGGATGGACTTATCGATTATTGGGATTATTTGTAAGGCTAGTAATAGAAGAGAGGGAGAAATTGTACTAAGTTTTGTAATTACAAAAAAACAATTACGTGATTCTATGAATGCGATATATGCTTATTTACTGCCCGTGGTTTGCCTTGGCCAGGAAGCGAGATTTTTTCCCCGCCAAGCGCATAGAAAATCCCACTTACTGCCGAGGCCGAGGGTGACGTAAAATGTAGATAAATTGAGTAGGTAGTTGGTTCAAAATGGATCATTTTCTCAGTATATCCATATGAACACCGAGCTACAATCAAACCCTCCGGAACGTCAGGGGTTCTAATATACGCAATAAGCTATCCGTACTATCCGTAGTACCTATTTAAACGTCTGGGAAACTAGGCATAAAATTTTCGAGTCTTCCGTGTCAAATTTTGCCGCGTTTGCTGTTACCTTCAAACCTTCTTCAACTAGTAGAATGCATATACTTATCTACTTGACACACAGTGGTAGGTTCAGGTTCTGACCGGAGCCGTAGGTTCGGAGAACAGCCACCAGGCACTCATGACAGTCCAGATCCTAAGCCGGAAAGGGCACTCCGCGAGCTATCGCCTTAATTTAGAAGTTAAACTAGTATGGCATACCCGGTGATTGGTTATTTTGGATTGGGATTATTTTTTCACGTAAATCGATTTCATTTACCATAGATGGGTAAAAATATCCCATCTATGTCCCAAAATGTTAAACTGCTGATAAGGCTGTTTTATTAAATGCTCCCAATTTTCGTATCTTGCATCTATCTCAATGTCTCCCACGATTGCTATAAATCGGAAACCTTACCTACTTGAGAGTAGGGGCTTCAGGTCCTGACCACATCCCTAGTCACAGATGAGTGGGCTAAGCGGAGCTGATAGTTCGGGGAACAGCCGCCTGGTGGCTGTTGCCCACGCATGACTGCAAAGGCTTAGCCGGAAAGGACCCTCCGCAAGTCTGCAAACGCCTGTATTTAGGCGTTAATCGTGTCGTGTATCCCTTGTCGTGAGCCCTTGGTTAACGGACGGCGTTCCAAACGGGGATTCTCCAAGTGTGATAAATTGATGATAAGGCTGTTGTATTGTAAACGCCTGTATTTAGAAGATAATCATGTATGAGCCCCTGGTGAATGAGGAGCGTTTCAGACTCTGATTCTCCAAGTGTGATAAGGCTTGGTCCTGGAACATGTTCCCTCTTATCTTGCATTTATCTAAATTTTCTCACACGATTGCTATTAATCAGAAACTACTAATTCATAGAATAAACCTCCAATTAACAGGATCTACTTGTAGTGGGTTCGGCTTCTGACCACATCCCTAGTCACGGGCGAGCGGGTTAAGCGGACCCGACGGTTCGGGGAACAGCCACCAGGCTCGCATGACTGCCCCAGAGGCTTAGCCGGAAAGGACCCTCCGCGAGCCAACGCCTGTATTTAGGAGTTAATCGAGTATGCTATGCGCCGATATGTCAGTTTCATTAAAAATAGATTTATGATGACGATTAGCAGCTATTTTAGCATAATATCTAAAGCTGAAAAAATAATTTCATTTCATTAAATTTAACATGAAAATATGTTCACAATTATAGTCTTCACATGAAATGTTGGCAGAGCGGTTACAGGGCATTTAAACATTCATTTGAAAAAAGCTTTGATTCACACTCTGCAGACGTCATTCTGCAGAGTAAGGGCCCATTTATACATATTTGGCTCATTGTCAGTTCAAAAAACAAAAGTCGTCCCTCCGATGGTCAAAAGTAAAGAGCTGGTATGAATCTAGGTTATGTTGCTATTACATCGGATTATAGAACGGGTCGTTATTTATTCTCATGCGAGTTTTATAATAAAGGTAATTCAGCAATTTCATTATTATGGGACAGTTTCCAACTATTATGAAATAAATAGCGGCATGTTGATGGAACTCCGCAGTGTTTTAATTTCGGGGTGTCTACCGTGATTTACAAAATATCATCGTTTCTTTAAACACGCTTACGCCTGATATCGAACGATATGAGGGAACATGGACATAGACAACACACAATTATACAAGATTTATTGAGACATTAGAATAGAATTGAATGCACACTGTTGAGGTGGCCAGTTAGTCAGGCAACTCAAATACACAGGAATACATTATTTTAGAAATTGTGTACTATAATCCAATGAATAAAAGGGTTTTACTTTACAAACGGTCCGGCAGTTTTGAATTTTTGATATGTTATCTAGGATAGTGAGTGTTAAATGTAAAATGCACAATTCCCCCTCCTCTGCGCCCGCCGCGCGCCGCCATCGCCATATTGAAAAAAACCGGCCAAGTGCGAGTCGGACTCGCGCACCGAGGGTTCCGTAGAAACACTTTCCATCCCTAAGTGGTTAAGTTAAGTTTGCACCTGGTATGTACAGCGCCCCATATAAATTAGGTGCAAAGTTAGGTATTAAAATATTAAAAAAAAAACTACTTACTAGATCTCGTTCAAAACAATTTTCGTTGGTAGTTTTTATAGTAATGTACATCATATGTTTTTTTTTAGATTTTTCATTTTCTTCTTTTAGAAGTTAGAGGGGGGGGGGGGGGGGGACCAACTTTTTTCCACTTTGGAAGCGTCTGTCACGCAAACTATTCGGTTTAGAAAAAAAATATTTTAGAAACATCGATATCATTTTTGAAGACCTATCCTATCTAAATTTTTGAGTTTCAGTTCTAAGCCCCCAATATTTATTATTATTTTTTTATTTTTGCATCAAAATCTTAATGCGGTTCACAGAATACATCTACCTACCAAGTTTCAACACTATAGCTCTTATAGTTTCGGAAAAAAATGGCTGTGACATACGGACGGACAGACGGACAGACGGACAGACGGACAGACATGACGAATCTATAAGGGTTCCGTTTTTTGCCATTTGGCTACGGAACCCTAAAAACCGGCAATTTCTGCAGATTTTTGCTTATACCTTCGTTTAGGAGCATTTTAGCTAGAAAAAAGCTCAGGTAATGTCGTAAAAATTAAATTTACTATATTTTACAATTTATATTTTGTTTCTAGGACAGATAATTACGGAGGTATGTAAAAAATAAAGTCACATTTTCCGGAAATGTATATTATGTACAAAATGTACATGCGTTTTATAAGCAATTAAATTTCCTACTAGTTTTATTTCGATACTTGTTTTCCTAGACTAACTAGTCCGGAATTGAATTACAGCGATTAAAAGCCACAGGGGGGATTGTGAATTTTACATTTTAAACACTCCCTAGACAACATATCAAAAATTCAAAACTACCGGACCGTTTGTAAGGTCACCCATAGTACTTTAGTCTATATTTACCAAACTACTAGGCTTCCGTTTGGGCAGAAATCAAATATTATACATTTGTATATATATATTTCATGAAGACATAAAATAACTCGAAAAATATGTCTTAACTGTAGCTACTGCACGATTAGCATAACTTTTCCCGCGACAAATATACCCTGTCACTGTTTTTAGTACCGTGCGAGCGACATGGATATTGTCGAGTCGCGCGACAAGTGAAGTCGCGGCAATATATGATAGCTGCTCTGGAAAATTGTCGATGTTCCCAACTATTTAATTTACCTACGGCGGACGGAACGGAACGTTATGTATAGTAAAGGTTGTTTCTGTGTTGAGATTTTCCTGGAAAACATATATAATATGGTTTTTTTTTACTAAAATATTTTGGGATTTTGTATTACCGAAAGTGGATTAATATTTTAAATGTTTACTCATAGTCTAAGATATAAATTAGTATTGTGAGTAACGACCTTCGCCCATCTGTTTAACTGATGAAAAGTGTTTTATATCAAATTTAGTATATTAAAAAGTATATCGTCAATGGGTTGCCTAAGAAATCCAGGCCAAACTAATTAATAAAAATATACTTTTTAAGGTTCCGTACATATTGCCAAATACAGAACCATTGCAGTAATTAAATAGTACTCATGAGTGTTTAACAAATAAATTTTATAGGTATAGTTAACAACCGAAAATATAACAAATTTAAGCATTATTATGTTCGCTCTTTAGCGATAAGACCGCCTATTTTCTACCATTTATAAATTAAGGTTTCAATTGTAACATTTTTAGGGTTCCGTACCCAAAGGGTAAAAACGGAACCCTATTACTGAGACTTCTCTGTCCGTCTGTCACCAGGCTGTATCTCAAGAACAGTGATAGCTAGACAGTTGAAATTTTCACAGATGATGTATTTCTATTGCCGCTATAACAACATATACTAATAATAAAATAAAATAAATATTTAAGGGGGGCCCATACAACAAACTTGTTATAGATTATGGTACGGAACCCATCATGCGCGAGTCGGACTCGCACTGGCCCAATTTTTCTTGTTGGTGTGCAATACAGAATTGTTGTATTGTATAGTATTATGTAGATTTAGATTCATTCATTAATTTCATGTGAAAATAACTGTATACATTTACATAACTTAAAGAATTTTTTTTCACATAATGATCGTCGAAAGTAAAAATATTAATAACTGTAACAATGTTAATGTTAAAAACAAGAAATAGTTAATAACCGGAATAACCAATGTCATCTTCCAAAAAAGATCATCATTTTAAATCATGAAATTAAAACAAAGCAAACAATCAATACTTGAACTCAAAAATCATCAATCAAGTGGCATCACCTAATTAGGATATAGGTACCTAATGAATAATCATATAACCATTTTAAGCGACGTTTTTTGTCAACAAAATAATTATAAATAGGTAAAATGTAAGTACATCTAAGAGATTTATAGTTAGCAAGTGGCGTGATCCAAAATATAGTTATTTTCTAAAAAAAATATTGTAGACAGATGTTCGTTGTTCTTAGTTTTTCAAACTTTCTTCTTCATTTAGTTATGAAAGATCATTAATAGTAATAGATGACTTGGGTCATGGTTAGCATTGGTTTCATTGTTCTAAAATTCAAGGAGTCGGTAATAGTAAAAAGATCAGTCAAAATCTACGAGTGTCTATGACGATACCATGTATTACATATCATAATTTGTGTCGTTACACCTTTACTAATTTATTTTAATAGAGCGTATACCTAATTAATTTAAATAATAACAGAAAACTTTTTAAACAAATGGCTCTAAACGTATCATTTACGCATATGTACCCGTAATATCCCATCCCAATATGGGAAAAATTAATCTTTTTCTTAACAGAAATGTTAAAAATATACTTTTTACTATTAAAAGGTGACAATGTATGAACACAAATAAAAGATATCATCAATTCATCATTATGTGTCAAGACATTGATGTAAACTTTGAAAAATGTTATTCCATTGAAATTTTCTTTATTTTAGTGTCTCCACGGATTTTAGAACCCCGGTATACAACCAAAATTGTGGCGTACGTAATATAATTTAATTATTTAGAAGTACTTATCCTAAAGGGGGTAAAGTATGAAAATGCCTTGCGGCGTGAACACATTTTTATTTAGCTGTCTAAATTTAATTAATTTACTTAATTTTGTCATTGGTGATAAAACACTTACAAACTGCCAAAAATACGAACTGCTCAGTTAAGAAAACTAATATTTTATTTCAAAACACAATTGTTTTTCGTTTTTTTATGTGGATAAGTTTAACGCCACATTTTTTAAATTGCTATGTAAATACAAAGATCATCACGCAAAGAAAAATAAAATTGCGCTTATACGTGGTCCACCGGGACTCGAACCCGGTATCTTTGGATCATAATTTTCGGATTAAATTGGACCATTTTTATATGGGCTGGACTATATTTGGGTAGTTTTAAGGTAACATAAATTTTATTTATACTTTGGAGAGATCAGAAGTGGGATGTAAGCCGTATACCTACTTACAAAAATCGTAGAGCGGGACGGGACATTAATGTTTCTTATAAGAAAACTTCCTAATTGGTTGCATTAGTTTACAAAGATTCTACTAATGATTCTTTTTTTTCTATTAATGATGTAATGAAAACATAGTCTTAAAATACATATATTCTAAAGCATTATTGTATGGCAATGGAATAAATTAAAGAATAATTGTAATAAATTACATTTCAATTTTAATCTAAGTAGGTATTTTGCATCGGTTATGAAACTATTTAGAGTAGTTTAGGCGTGACGTGACTAATAAAATTAATTATTAAAGCTCTTACGAGTAGTTTATGTATTTACTGGGTCAAAATGTTACGGTAAAGTTATCCTACGGCAAAATAATAATTAGGTACCTAATTTTGTAAAAAATGCAAACTAACTAGTTAAAAACTAGGTAGCTATAGTTTTAGTTGGTAGGTAAGTACTGAATTCCTAAGAATTTCCAAAGAATCTCCTACGACAACTATTGTAGGTACCTACTTAAATTTTACTAAACGTTTTGATTCTTCATTTTAAGTATAATCTTTAATTTATCTTATATCGTTAATAACTTCTTATTTAAGATTGTAAACACATTTTTATTTCTAGATGTTTTGAAAAATAAGTTGCTTTTTACCTTAGCCTAAATAGTGACGCTTTTTAATTAATTAAAAAAACTTTCCATAGATCAAAAACATTTCAAAAGCATGCGTTGTTGTTATACTTAATTTTGAAAACTTGAACATGCCATAACTTAGTCGCCACACCACTCTTTCCCGTTATTTTCCATTCGCAAACACCGCACTTACCTAAATTACATTAAATATATCTTCTATCATATCACATAAAATTTGAGCGACACTATTAACACTGAAAACACAAAGTTTCACCTTCCACTTTAAAAGTCTTTAATTTTTATTATGACATTTAATGCTGTTGTATTTTGTACGAGCAAGTTATGTTTTGTTGAAGAATCCGGTTTAATTTTTATAATGGTAACAGGGGCGCAGAACGCGTAGGAAATTAAAAAAAATTGGCTCAGCAAACAATTGCACAGCTAACAAAGCAGCGCTTCGCAGCTATCCGAAGCTATACTGAAATTCTAAACCCCGACTTTGGTGTCCATGTCGCGCACCCCCCATTACTGTATTTCCACTAAACTTTATAAAGTCACAACCACCATCCTACCAACTTAAAAGTTCAACTGAATCCGTTTACAATAGGACTCAAAATGCGGCAACGCGTAACGCGTGTTCAGTCTTTTATTGAAGCGCCCAAACCGGTACAAGGCTATGAGAACGTATAATTTAAAGACGGTGCTGTCGAGCGGTTCGGTTCGCTATAGTCGTCTCTGTCTCGCATGGAACAAAGGCTCTGCAGCTTTTCGCGATGCAATGTTCGGTTGCTCACTTTTTGCTATTCTGTATTGGATTACGTATATTTTGTGAATTAGATTGTGTCGTGGTGTCAAATTATCTTTTGTTGGTACCTGGCATTTTAGAAGATATGTCGGGGAGCAGGTACCGCTTTTATTTGAGACGAATGAATTGAGAGCTTGGTAATAAAATTGATAATGATTATAAAAATTTACAATCTTAACTGGAATTCAAATCAGGAAGTTAGTATTTTAGAGTTTATCGGGAATCGAAGAACTTTTCGTTGTAAGACTCAGGTACTTAATAACACACACGTACATGCACAAAACCAAGGGAGTCCCTAAATGAGTAGGAGTAAAAAAAGTTCAGTTCCACATAGTAAAAAAGTACTTCAGATGGGCGCTGAGAACGGATTCTAGATAACTCCTCTATGACTTAATTGGATGAAATTGGGATAGTATGTTTTGTTCAAACATAGGATACTATTTATTTCTATAGAATCTTTTTATCGATTCACATTTTTATGTGGTAATACCACATTTATATTTTTATAAATAATGACACAAAGGTAAATTAAGAAAGAAAAATTGAATGCGATCTCCCTCATATTATAGTATTGTCGTTGGAAAGCAATAATGCTGTAGGTCTGTTTGAGTTCAGGGCCTGTACAGGCGGACCGCATTTGATCTGCAGTTTGCGTGCATTCGGTCGACTAGACCTCACGCCAGCTGCAGAAGAACTGCGCAGGAAGTTTGCAGTTACGTCAATAGCGCTCGTTCCCTAAATATCAGAATGGCAAAATACTAGATTGCCTATTTACCCGATTTGGATTCCCTAAATATCAGAATGGCAAAATACTAGATTGCCTATTTACTTCGATTGCAGTAGATCGCATTCAATTTTTCTTTCTTAATTTACCTTTGTGTCATTATTTATAAAAATATAAATGTGGTATTACCACATAAAAATGTGAATCGATAAAAAGATTCTATAGAAATATTTAGAACAGCGCCATCTCTCTCGCAGTCTTCGCACTTGCTGTAAAGCAATGGGGATTGGGGATCGTGCGTGTAAAACGCACATCCTAGGGTATGGCTAATGCGCATAAGCATTTCAAAAAACATATATGACACAGAGGGCGCTCCAGTAGCGTAAAGAATTAAGGGATGAAAGATTTCGTGCGATTGACGTAGCGGTCGGATAGCTCAGTTGGAAGAGCAATGCGCCGGAAACGCAGAGGTCGCGGGTTCAAATCCCGCTTCGATTGCAGTAGATCGCATTCAATTTTTCTTTCTTAATTTACCTTTGTGTCATTATTTATAAAAATATAAATGTGGTATTACCACATAAAAATGTGAATCGATAAAAAGATTCTATAGAAATATTTAGAACAGCGCCATCTCTCTCGCAGTCTTCGCACTTGCTGTAAAGCAATGGGGATTGGGGATCGTGCGTGTAAAACGCACATCCTAGGGTATGGCTAATGCGCATAAGCATTTCAAAAAACATATATGACACAGAGGGCGCTCCAGTAGCGTAAAGAATTAAGGGATGAAAGATTTCGTGCGATTGACGTAGCGGTCGGATAGCTCAGTTGGAAGAGCAATGCGCCGGAAACGCAGAGGTCGCGGGTTCAAATCCCGCTTCGATTGCAGTAGATCGCATTCAATTTTTCTTTCTTAATTTACCTTTGTGTCATTATTTATAAAAATATAAATGTGGTATTACCACATAAAAATGTGAATCGATAAAAAGATTCTATAGAAATATTTAGAACAGCGCCATCTCTCTCGCAGTCTTCGCACTTGCTGTAAAGCAATGGGGATTGGGGATCGTGCGTGTAAAACGCACATCCTAGGGTATGGCTAATGCGCATAAGCATTTCAAAAAACATATATGACACAGAGGGCGCTCCAGTAGCGTAAAGAATTAAGGGATGAAAGATTTCGTGCGATTGACGTAGCGGTCGGATAGCTCAGTTGGAAGAGCAATGCGCCGGAAACGCAGAGGTCGCGGGTTCAAATCCCGCTTCGATTGCAGTAGATCGCATTCAATTTTTCTTTCTTAATTTACCTTTGTGTCATTATTTATAAAAATATAAATGTGGTATTACCACATAAAAATGTGAATCGATAAAAAGATTCTATAGAAATATTTAGAACAGCGCCATCTCTCTCGCAGTCTTCGCACTTGCTGTAAAGCAATGGGGATTGGGGATCGTGCGTGTAAAACGCACATCCTAGGGTATGGCTAATGCGCATAAGCATTTCAAAAAACATATATGACACAGAGGGCGCTCCAGTAGCGTAAAGAATTAAGGGATGAAAGATTTCGTGCGATTGACGTAGCGGTCGGATAGCTCAGTTGGAAGAGCAATGCGCCGGAAACGCAGAGGTCGCGGGTTCAAATCCCGCTTCGATTGCAGTAGATCGCATTCAATTTTTCTTTCTTAATTTACCTTTGTGTCATTATTTATAAAAATATAAATGTGGTATTACCACATAAAAATGTGAATCGATAAAAAGATTCTATAGAAATATTTAGAACAGCGCCATCTCTCTCGCAGTCTTCGCACTTGCTGTAAAGCAATGGGGATTGGGGATCGTGCGTGTAAAACGCACATCCTAGGGTATGGCTAATGCGCATAAGCATTTCAAAAAACATATATGACACAGAGGGCGCTCCAGTAGCGTAAAGAATTAAGGGATGAAAGATTTCGTGCGATTGACGTAGCGGTCGGATAGCTCAGTTGGAAGAGCAATGCGCCGGAAACGCAGAGGTCGCGGGTTCAAATCCCGCTTCGATTGCAGTAGATCGCATTCAATTTTTCTTTCTTAATTTACCTTTGTGTCATTATTTATAAAAATATAAATGTGGTATTACCACATAAAAATGTGAATCGATAAAAAGATTCTATAGAAATATTTAGAACAGCGCCATCTCTCTCGCAGTCTTCGCACTTGCTGTAAAGCAATGGGGATTGGGGATCGTGCGTGTAAAACGCACATCCTAGGGTATGGCTAATGCGCATAAGCATTTCAAAAAACATATATGACACAGAGGGCGCTCCAGTAGCGTAAACAATTAAGGGATGAAAGATTTCGTGCGATTGACGTAGCGGTCGGATAGCTCAGTTGGAAGAGCAATGCGCCGGAAACGCAGAGGTCGCGGGTTCAAATCCCGCTTCGATTGCAGTAGATCGCATTCAATTTTTCTTTCTTAATTTACCTTTGTGTCATTATTTATAAAAATATAAATGTGGTATTACCACATAAAAATGTGAATCGATAAAAAGATTCTATAGAAATATTTAGAACAGCGCCATCTCTCTCGCAGTCTTCGCACTTGCTGTAAAGCAATGGGGATTGGGGATCGTGCGTGTAAAACGCACATCCTAGGGTATGGCTAATGCGCATAAGCATTTCAAAAAACATATATGACACAGAGGGCGCTCCAGTAGCGTAAAGAATTAAGGGATGAAAGATTTCGTGCGATTGACGTAGCGGTCGGATAGCTCAGTTGGAAGAGCAATGCGCCGGAAACGCAGAGGTCGCGGGTTCAAATCCCGCTTCGATTGCAGTAGATCGCATTCAATTTTTCTTTCTTAATTTACCTTTGTGTCATTATTTATAAAAATATAAATGTGGTATTACCACATAAAAATGTGAATCGATAAAAAGATTCTATAGAAATATTTAGAACAGCGCCATCTCTCTCGCAGTCTTCGCACTTGCTGTAAAGCAATGGGGATTGGGGATCGTGCGTGTAAAACGCACATCCTAGGGTATGGCTAATGCGCATAAGCATTTCAAAAAACATATATGACACAGAGGGCGCTCCAGTAGCGTAAAGAATTAAGGGATGAAAGATTTCGTGCGATTGACGTAGCGGTCGGATAGCTCAGTTGGAAGAGCAATGCGCCGGAAACGCAGAGGTCGCGGGTTCAAATCCCGCTTCGATTGCAGTAGATCGCATTCAATTTTTCTTTCTTAATTTACCTTTGTGTCATTATTTATAAAAATATAAATGTGGTATTACCACATAAAAATGTGAATCGATAAAAAGATTCTATAGAAATATTTAGAACAGCGCCATCTCTCTCGCAGTCTTCGCACTTGCTGTAAAGCAATGGGGATTGGGGATCGTGCGTGTAAAACGCACATCCTAGGGTATGGCTAATGCGCATAAGCATTTCAAAAAACATATATGACACAGAGGGCGCTCCAGTAGCGTAAAGAATTAAGGGATGAAAGATTTCGTGCGATTGACGTAGCGGTCGGATAGCTCAGTTGGAAGAGCAATGCGCCGGAAACGCAGAGGTCGCGGGTTCAAATCCCGCTTCGATTGCAGTAGATCGCATTCAATTTTTCTTTCTTAATTTACCTTTGTGTCATTATTTATAAAAATATAAATGTGGTATTACCACATAAAAATGTGAATCGATAAAAAGATTCTATAGAAATATTTAGAACAGCGCCATCTCTCTCGCAGTCTTCGCACTTGCTGTAAAGCAATGGGGATTGGGGATCGTGCGTGTAAAACGCACATCCTAGGGTATGGCTAATGCGCATAAGCATTTCAAAAAACATATATGACACAGAGGGCGCTCCAGTAGCGTAAAGAATTAAGGGATGAAAGATTTCGTGCGATTGACGTAGCGGTCGGATAGCTCAGTTGGAAGAGCAATGCGCCGGAAACGCAGAGGTCGCGGGTTCAAATCCCGCTTCGATTGCAGTAGATCGCATTCAATTTTTCTTTCTTAATTTACCTTTGTGTCATTATTTATAAAAATATAAATGTGGTATTACCACATAAAAATGTGAATCGATAAAAAGATTCTATAGAAATATTTAGAACAGCGCCATCTCTCTCGCAGTCTTCGCACTTGCTGTAAAGCAATGGGGATTGGGGATCGTGCGTGTAAAACGCACATCCTAGGGTATGGCTAATGCGCATAAGCATTTCAAAAAACATATATGACACAGAGGGCGCTCCAGTAGCGTAAAGAATTAAGGGATGAAAGATTTCGTGCGATTGACGTAGCGGTCGGATAGCTCAGTTGGAAGAGCAATGCGCCGGAAACGCAGAGGTCGCGGGTTCAAATCCCGCTTCGATTGCAGTAGATCGCATTCAATTTTTCTTTCTTAATTTACCTTTGTGTCATTATTTATAAAAATATAAATGTGGTATTACCACATAAAAATGTGAATCGATAAAAAGATTCTATAGAAATATTTAGAACAGCGCCATCTCTCTCGCAGTCTTCGCACTTGCTGTAAAGCAATGGGGATTGGGGATCGTGCGTGTAAAACGCACATCCTAGGGTATGGCTAATGCGCATAAGCATTTCAAAAAACATATATGACACAGAGGGCGCTCCAGTAGCGTAAAGAATTAAGGGATGAAAGATTTCGTGCGATTGACGTAGCGGTCGGATAGCTCAGTTGGAAGAGCAATGCGCCGGAAACGCAGAGGTCGCGGGTTCAAATCCCGCTTCGATTGCAGTAGATCGCATTCAATTTTTCTTTCTTAATTTACCTTTGTGTCATTATTTATAAAAATATACTATTTAATTAAAAGTATTTGAACCTACTTACGAACTCTACTTTTGCCGTACTTAGTGATTGAAGCGTATTCCATTTTGGCTCTACACAGTCAGGTAAATATATTTCAATCAATTATTATTTTTAATTAATAAGTAATTAGGGTAATTTTATTTTCCATTCTTAATACTTTGCCTACTTACTTTAACTGCCAGCAACGCATATATGCGTTCATCGCCATATAAGTAATATTATAAGTTTGTTCCTAGACCACGCTCCCTAATGCGTTAAGTATGAAACGAAAGTTAATTAGGTATATGTCAGTACAGTAATAATAAAAATACAACAAAATACAAAATTGGTAATTTATTGAAAGTAAGTCTGTCAATTCGTGAAAACATTAGGTATGTTTCTTTTTACTAATTGCGACATACTTTGAGCTGCGCAATTGCATGATCCATTAATGAATGAATTCATCGACCACACATTTATTTAATGTTAGTATCATGTCATGATACTAAATAAAGGTTCAATTAAAACATTATTAAGCGTACTATAAGGCCTAGTATAACTAGGTCGAAGAACGACAAGCCATCTATTTCTTTTCAATTTAATTTTAAACTAAAAGATGCGCTCGAACTTAGGTCTGCACGGAAGAAACGTGTTATGACTTTCTTCTTATTCTTAGTCTGGTAAAAAGTATCCTATATCTGTGTACCTATATCTAGCTCAAAATCTTGTATCAAAAGCGTTTAGGCGCGATGAAAGCAAAAAGACATTATACAAATATAAAGTTTTTTTTGGTTCTAATACTTCCACATACTTGGTCTATTTCACTTATTTTTTAGAATGTACAGACACTACAGACATATTTTAACATTTTCGTAAAAAAATAGATGGATTAACGATGATTGTACTAGGACTTCAGAATACGTTTATTGATTCTGACGTTTCGCAAATGCCTAATCGAGCAGTCTTGCTACTTCTTCCTTCTCTGTTGTATTTTCCTCACTTTGGACCGCGGCACGCTGAAACAGCTCACGTTGAAATGCTCGCACATCTGTCGTACCTGCAACCGTGCACCGAACACCGTCAGTAGTTATTAATCTTCTAGTACAGCCAACATCAAAAGTAGATGACAATTTTAGTATGCTATTTGACATGTGTCAGTAGTAAGATTGCCAACTACTTTTGATGCTGACCGTACAAACATTACAGATTTCTTTTTCTATCTAGTGACACTTTTATCTTTATATATAATATTTATTTAAGTTGTATGACTTATATAATAATTATGTTGCTGAATTGTTTATTTCACCACCTACTCTTTTATTGTTTATTTTTGCTCAATCCTCTACCCAAAGGTTGTTCGGAAGAGATCGCTGTTTAGCGCCTTTAGCGGTAAGACTGTCTACCATTTATAAATTAAGGTTTCAATTGTCAAAAAAATCTTGTTGGTGTGCAATAAAGAATTGTTGTATTGTAGTATTGTATTGTACACTGGCATTCGAGCTTGGGAATGACAAGTTATTACTTTCTTATAAATTTTTTTTTTTCGTTTCACTATAAAACATTGAAATCTTTTTATTCCAAGTGTGTTAGGAGAGAAAGAGTTTCAACACTTACTAAGAAGAAGACAGAAACAAATATATGGATAGAGCTCACCACGCAAACCTTATAACGAACGTGAGCTAGGATATAGAGCGGCAGGGTGTAGAGCACTGCTGCCAGCTCCAACTGCGGACGCCACAAGCCCAAGCAGATGTCGGCGAGCTGCAGACCCAGCAGCCAGCAGACCAAGTCACACCACTGCCACTATATATATGGATGATACTCACCACACAAACCCCATAATGGACGTGAGCTAGGATGGCGAGTGGCAGTAGGGTGCAGAGCACTGCGAGCTCCAACTGGGGAAGCCACAAATCCCAGCAGCCATCATCACTGCCACTAAATAAGTACCTATCTATGTAGGTATGGATGATACTCACCACACAAACCCCATAATGGACGTGAGCTAGCATGGCGAGTGGCAGTAGGGTGCAGAGCACTGCGAGCTCCAACTGGGGAAGCCACAAATCCCAGCAGCCATCATCACTGCCACTAAATAAGTACCTATCTATGTAGGTATGGATGATACTTACCACACAAACCCCATAATGGACGTGAGCTAGCATAGCGAGCGGCAGTAGGGTGTAAGTGTAAAGCACTACTAGTTCGAACTGCGGAAGCCAAAAGCCCAACAAGAGCTGCGTGCCCAGCAGCCAGGAGACCAAGTCACATCGCAGCCACATGTATGGGGGATACTCACCACACAAACCCCATAATGGACATGAGCTAGGAGGGAGAGCAGCAGTAGGGTGTAAAGCACTGCCAGCTCTAACTGCGGCAGCCACAAGACCAAGGAGATGCCGGCGAGCAGCGGGCCCAGCAGCCAGCAGACCAAGTCACATCACCGCCACTATATACATGAATGATACTCACCACACAAACCCCATAATGGACATGAGCTAGGATGGCTAGTGGCAGTAGTGTGTAAAGCACTGCCAGCTCCAACCGTGGAAGCCACAAGCCCAAGCAGATGTCGGCGAGCTGCAGCCCCAGCAGCCAGGAGATCAAGTCACACCACTGCCACTATATTTATGTATGATACTCACCACACAAACCCCATAATGGACGTGAACTAGGATGGCGAGCGGCAGTAGGGTGTAGAGCACTGCGAGCTCCAACTGTGGCAGCCACAAGGCCAAGGAGATGCCAGCAAGCAGCGGGCCCAGCAGCCAGGAGACCAAGTCACATAGCTGCTCGCTCATCTCTGCCACTATCAGACGACTCTGTAATCATTTCATTACGGTTTTACCGATGATGGGGTGTACAAATTCTCAAGTGGACCAGAAAGTAAAGCGTAGATTGGCTTCCTATTAGATGGACCGTCGGCCTAAGACGGATGCTGATAGGGGATGGATGGAGCGTTGTTATAGAAATGTTTGGGTGAGGTCTATGGTCAGTATTGAGCGTGTAAGGAAAGGATGAGCGTGTAAGGATGAGCAAGGGAGTAAAATATTTTCTTTTGTTTGTAACAGATATAAAAGTAGGTCATTTTATTTGACAACCTCAAAAGAAGGTTGTTCAACGTCTTATGAAATTATTGCTTAGTTCCATAACCTAATTGAATTTCGACGGACTGAAATAGGACTCGGTTGAACACATCTACGAAATATACGGTGGATGCGCGAAATTACATAAGGAAACGTGGTAACCATGTCGAGATACCAAAAAGATCTGAATCCATTTGCACACTGGACTGGATTAGAAAAAGACCGGAAAGAACTTTGCTTATCTTAATGGGTTAAAGAAATAGGGTAGGAAAAAACGTAAATCGACAACTAAAGGTACATTGTTTTAGGGGTACCAATAAGTTTAGATACTTACAGCGATATTACTAAATAGTGTCCCAAACAGCAATAAGAATGCCCGGGGATCATATTCCACCACGTCGAGAGGTGATTTGAGAGCCCAGACTGTCATGGCGGACATCAGCACCAGAATAGACCAGACGGGGCGCAGCATTCCGAAGAAGGAGTACATCTTCCCCTTGCAAGTCTTGTAGGATCTGCAAAAAACTTATGATATGTCATGATTTCCTATATTATACGTATCGTATCTGTTCGCAGCAAACCACTTGGATTATACATATATACGTAGTACATAAGAAAATCAAAAACGTAATAATAAAATATATTCCTTTATGTGCTACGATGCCACTTTACTTTTGACGTTTATGATCGATAAGGAACCTAATTCGTCCTCGCTCCTTCAATTGGTCTTAGAAATAGTATAGTAACTTTATATCATAACATAAATCATCAATCAAATAATTCTGACTGTACATGAATTTGATTCATATGCCATTTCGTACCTTGTCACAGTGAACTTCAATATGAAAGCCGCATGAAATCCCATATCATAGTCATTATGACAAGATTCTGTAGTGGCCTAGAAATCAAATTGGTTGACTGTACTTTGTCACAGATAAATTAAGTGTGAGTCTAGAAATTACTGAAACGCTGAACATAACCATTTTAAAGCTTGCATTCAGAACCTAGACGAAATATGTAGGCGTTAACATTAAAGTAATCAGACAGGCCATAATTCACAAAGTTAAAGTACAACATAACTATTATATTCAACAATATAAGTAATTTCGTCGTTCAATTAATCTTATCTTAGGTTAGGATTGATAAATTCTGTCAACGCCTTTACTCGTACGGGATTAGATTATTTCAAATAAACTTATTGAGTCATTATTGTTATTACATAATTTCTTGAATTATTGCTTTATGGTTTAGTAATTTAGTAATTTTAGCATTAAGTCAAGGACTTCGTTTGCCGAAATACATTTGTTGCAATTACAAATCAAATCACGCTGGGTAAGTTATAAATTTACGATAACTTAAAGCAAGTTCTTGATTGACGTACCGCTGGAATATGGGCCTTAACAACGTCTCAACACCTTGGACCTCAGTTCAACCTGATGTTAAGTGACAATAAGGCCTAAGATAGAGCATGCTTGCCTAGAAAATGCATATTCACTGTCGACTTGAAGAGACCCAAGTTATATTTGTCAAGGAAAATGTGCACAAGAAGAGAGTTCCACTTTGAATGTCCTGATGAGAAAAGTAGACGCAAAGCGTTTCGTACGAATCAATGGTATATCGGCAACATAAGGGATCGAAAGGGATTGACCTACAATTGGTCATTGTGGAGATTCTGGGATTAGAGATTCTATAGACTTACAGGTAAACGTTCTAAATGGCGATGGGCTGTGTGGCGAACAAACCCGTGGTGTGGATGTTCACCATCACCTCAACACTTGGGGAAGGTGACGTCCCCAAAAATCTGGAACTGCACACCTCGGGAAGAACAGACTCACAGGAAGACGTTGTAAATGGCGATGGGCAGTGTGGTGAAGAGCCCAGTTGCGTGGATGGCCACTTCCAACACTTGCGTAAAGGTGATGTCCCCGACGACATGGAACTTGTACACTTCTGGACCACTGGTGCCGGACAGTAGGAAGAACAGCGAACTCACCTGTACAGACAATAGACATTTCAATCAAATATAAGTATTTCAGCGATATATCAGCTATATCACGACCATGACGTGATTAAATTGATCTTGACAAATTGGCTCTTAAAATTAAATAGAGCTTCATCGCTAAAGTAAACATATCTCAGACATGTATCGTTGGAAACGTGAAATTTTGTCGAATCACATCAATCTTTTTTGAAACGTATATTGATGAACGAATAACGAATTCTGACAATAATGTATTTAAAATACAATACAGTCAACCATAACGCGGCGTATAATTTTAAAATGGTCCAATAAAAGAAAATCAACAATTGGACTGCCAAAACGTCTTTAAAAAAAAATTAACGAAATAATATAGGATGCTGTACTAGAGAATAAAATGTTGTTGGGCCATTTTATGAGTTCGATAAATTTATAATTGATAATGATGATTGATGACATAACCATGCAAGGAAGTTTTGATCCAAGTCTTACCCACATGCTGACGTCGTACCCCCAGGGCAGGTAGAGCGTGCCGGTGTTGTACTTCTCCCAATGGCTTACGTAGAAATTAAGCACCACGCTGGCCACCGCCAAGTAACCTCTGTCAACAACAGTTTACCACGGTGTAAAACAAGAAAAAACGTGTAAAAAAAGAGTCAGGCAGAAACTCAATGAACCTAATATTGATGATGGCGTAAAGGACAAACCCAGCGCCGCGGCAAAGACAAATGATGACAGAAAATGTTCTCACATGTGCTAGCCAGACTTAGATAAGATAGTCAAGCCTGGCTGTTTAATGATATTAAAGCCAGTGACTATTGATTCAGAAGTATGTATTTGATACTCTTAGTAGCCCTGTCTGTTAGAGGTTTTACTCTCATGTAATCCAGGTCGACTCCAACTGACCAATGTCAGATCACTTGCTTGCCATAGATAGAAGATACCTTAACTAAACGTGGGGATGGAGTAATCCTCCTTGTCCATGACGGATATCAGGCTGTACGGGATGAAAGGATGTAAGAGTCCAGGCCGTGGTCGAACATCTCGCCGATCGGGCCCGACAAGCCGATGCGACTTGCTTGCCGCCGATGACTTTACCTAAACCTTACCTAAACATTGAGATGGAGTACACGTCGCGGCCCATGATGGAGATGTGACTGTACGGCATGACGAACCCGATGCAAGAGCCCAGTCTGTGGTTGAATACCTCGCCGGGCGGGCACGACACGACGCGCTTGCTTGCCATTAAAGAACCTTACCTAAACGTGGGGATGGAGTACTCATCTCTGCCCATGACGGAGATCAGGTTATATGGGATGAGGAACACTATGAAAGAGTCCAGGCCGTGGTCGAACATCTCGCCGAGCGGGCCCGACACGCCGATGCGTCGAGCTTGCTTGCCGTCCATGCCATCTAAAGGAAATCCTCGGGTAAATTATTCAAGAATGTCAGTTCCTTGACGTGGAGACTTACCCGTTTGTGGGTTTGTACTGCCACGCAAAGTTTGCGTGAATTGTGGAAATGGCTAGCCAGCTCTTATCCGGTTTAAGCCATTAAAAAAAAAGTTAAGGATAAGAATGCGATTGATAAGTGTGTACAGATACATTTCTCATGTGATGATTTTTTTTTCTATCTGCTCTTGTTATATCTACAAAAAAATCATTCATTATTTAATTCTCGGATAGAAAATTTCCAATAGCCATTATACTTAAAAGAGTAAGTCGATGGTAATGCCAGGATTCACCTAAATTTTATGCTAAGAAAAGCAACACTCCACAAGGCGTGAACACCTATCGAGGGATCTCTTCTAGAACCTTCCGGTGCCCAACCGGCGCTCCTGACGATGACGCAGCGAAGACGTAGTCATAGACAAACAGCAAACATTTACCTAAGTTGTATGCTAAGAACAGTAACACTCGTGAACACCCATCGAGGGATCCCTTCTGCGACCTTCTGGTACCCTGGTGGCGCTCCTGACGCGGCGAACTCGTAGTCATAGACAAACAGCAAAGACTTACTAAGAACAGTAACACTCCACAAGCCGTGAACACCCATCGAGGGATCCCTTCTGCGACCTTCTGGTTGGTACCTTGGTGGCGCTCCTGACGCGGCGAAGTCGTAGTCATAGAAACAGCAAACATTTACCTAAGTTGTATGCTAAGAACAGTAACACTCGTGAACACCCATCGAGGGATCCCTTCTGCGACCTTCTGGTACCCTGGTGGCGCTCCTGACGCGGCGAACTCGTAGTCATAGACAAACAGCAAAGACTTACCTAAGTTGTATGCTAAGAACAGTAACACTCCACAAGCCGTGAACACCCATCGAGGGATCCCTTCTGCGACCTTCTGGTATCCTGGTGGCGCTCCTGACGCGGCGAAGTCGTAGTCATAGACAAACAGCAAAGCTACACTGGCAACCATGCACAGGAAGCCAGCGAACGTGATGAGGTTCGGTGCTATCCATCTTGGTATAAACTGGAAATGTCCAAATAGTTAACACCAGCTTTACATCATTAGGGTGCGTTTTCACTGAAGCGGAGTGGAGCGGAGATGTGCTGAATCGAACAATCACTTAATGTGAATCTGAATCTCGACTTTGCTTCACTTATGTGATTGGTCGATTCCGCACGTCTCCGCTACGCTCCACTTGGAGACGCATTCTTAATCTGCCTGTATACACAAAATCGGAGCGGAGCTGTGTAAATTGACCAATGACATTTCTCAGATTTAAATGTACTTCTTTTGGGCTTCATAAAAACACAGCCTGATTGGCTAATTTTGTCCGCTCTCGGAAGCAGAGCGGGGACAGGGAGCCTTTTTACAGATATAGTGTATAATGTTTTTGGACCGTTTTTTGGAAAAAGTTCGTTTTAGCATAATAAGATCGGCGAAAAAATTGCGATGAAAATATAAAAACGCACCCGACAGTTAACTTTTCAAAATGGCGGATTTATGGGGGTTGAAAATATAAAACAAAATCACAGCTATTTTGAACCAAACTTGTTTTGTTCGTTCAAATTGTGTTTGTGTGTTTGTTTGTTCAAGCTCAAACGGCTGTACTAATTTGAATACATTTTGGTATAAAGGTAGCTGGATATGAATATGAATATGAATAACACCGCGCGGCGCAACTAGTAGGTAGAGTCTGGCTACTGAAATAACTATTGCCTGAATTTTTCGAGGGAGATTTAAAAATCTTGGGTAGTCACGCTTCGTGTAGTAGGAATTATAGTTTTTATGCTAGAACATAATTTAAATTTTCTGTCCAAACGTAAGTTACCTAAGGAAATAAGTTAAATATGTCAAACTAAGACTAACCAGCTCAAGATTTTTGAATAGCCCGCCAAACATTTGAGTATATATAGCCAGACTGTAATAAATAAAAGTGGATAATATCATCTCGTTTGTCGTTGAGTTTACAATATTTTATAAATATCGATATATTATCTATAGTTTATCTGTATTACCTTCACGGCGGTGTTCCAACACGGATGCATAACATACTGGCTGAGTGGGCTTGTGTCTATGGCACTGTACTGAAAAAAAGTTCTAGTTTACATTATTGTAATGCAAGTAAAATAAAAAAAAAACGGATAACCTCACACACTCCGTGCTCACACAAATCGATCTAGTCCCACAGTAAGCTCTAGTAGGCTTGTGTTATGGAAACTAGACGACGACAAACGTACAATACGTATATAGATAAATAACATCTATGACCCAGGCACAAATATTAGAGTTCATCACATAAATATTTTCCCTTGCCGGGGTTCGAACCCAGGACTGCCAGCTCAGTAGCCAGCTGCTTAACCACAGCGCCAACCGTGTCGTCAAACTTACCTTTATGATTCAATAAAATTTTAATTTACGGAAAAGAAACTGTAATTGGTTCTTGTTCATTATACTGGTGCCGTCACCATAGTTATAGTTTTTGTTCAAAATACGAAACACCAACTATTGATATTGTATCCAAAACGTGGCCTATAATTTCAAAACTAATCTTAATGCCATTGCACTACTGTTTCACATATTTTAATGCAGTTTTTCAAACGTAAAATATTGTAGTAAAAAAAGACAAGTTTTACCTTATAATTATCGAATCCCTTTAAATGTGCCTTTGTCAAATATTCATAGTCGAAAACTTTTGCACTCCCCATATCTTCTGTCAACCTCGTACCTGTTTTAACAGATCCACAATTTCACTTTCAATTTTATTGCCTTTTAATTCATAATTTTAATTTTGATTTATATAATACGTGCACTATTCAATAACACGTTTAGTATACTGCGTGCCACTGACCTGTGGAGATAAGAAGTTATTATCGTGTTTTAGAACTGGTTGTCTGTAGTTTATCTTATCATGTTGTGGACCGGAATGAAACCTGGCGAGTTACCTATTAAATAATCTGCCTTAATTCTAAGGTGTGTACCACAATGATTCTTAATCGGTGATCAGGAGTAGAAAAATATTAATATCCAGCTAAAATTAAACTAATTAGGCGAGGTCTCACGCAATTACATCATTGTTTAATTGATTAAAAGTTAAAACATAATTAAAACTAATAACCACTAGATGGATATCCTACATAAATTATTGAAGTACCTACGTCAAGTGCCATCGTTTTGGCGGGCAATTTAACGAAATGTTCTACGACTGTGTTTATGTAATGAAAATGACAACACAAGTTATTACTCATAGATTATCATTGCCATTAACTTAGTAAAGAGGTTGTAAGCTCACAGATATAGATTAGTAGGATGACAAGGAATTTAAGACAAAAATGGTTTCGAAATAAAAATTATCATGGAGAAATAATAATAATAATAATAAGGGCAGCTTGTGGCGAGCTGTTGGGGAGTGACGACCCCACGGACCCGAGATCTCCAGAGAGTCGGTCAGGGTCCTTGTCTCCGGTGTGCCTTCATCGGCCGGAGTGGAAACCCAAGAGGACCCGTAGGACTCTCAGCTCTGGCTTGCCTTCATTGGCCGTCCAGAGAGGAGCGTTAGAGCTATATGCTCCAGGGGTGGAAGTGTTAAAGGGCATCACGCCGCGAGTAACTTCGGAGAAAGCGCAGCACACCTCTCGAAACCCCTGAGCCCTCACGCTCGTGTTGCTTCCGGCCGTCGGCACGATGGCATTACGGGGCCCACCTAGTGAGGGGCGAGTCACCACCCGCCAGAGGTAACAGACACATTGATGGTTACGGCGGGTGACATTTTTCTTTTGCAATAGCCCAAATAAATAGTCCATCCAAACTCCATTTTAATAACCCAGTTTTTGTTTACAAATGAAGCGAAAATTGAAAAATTTAATGATTCGGACAGGATTCTTTACGGTAGATGTCGCTACAATGCCACCCTAAGGCATGTCGAAGCAACTGGTTGAAAAATTCAATGACTCTGACATCTGATTCGGTGGTCCAATTGGGAGGACGCCAGTGTTGGCCCGGAAAGCCGTTGGAAACGCAGGTTCGAATCCTGTCCGAATCATTAAATTTTTCAATTTTCGCTTCATTTGTAAACATTTAGTTTACGTTAGCAGACGTTACTGCTTTAATAAAAAAATAAGTAATTTGGGTGTAGCACATCGTTACTATCGATTCTCAACAAATTTGAGACGATGGTGCCGACGATAAAGTCTAAATCTTTACGGTAGATGTCGCTACAATGCCACCCTAAGGCATGTCGAAGCAACTGGTTGAAAAATTCAATGACTCTGACATCTGATTCGGTGGTCCAATTGGGAGGACGCCAGTGTTGGCCCGGAAAGCCGTTGGAAACGCAGGTTCGAATCCTGTCCGAATCATTAAATTTTTCAATTTTCGCTTCATTTGTAAACATTTAGTTTACGTTAGCAGACGTTACTGCTTTAATAAAAAAATAAGTAATTTGGGTGTAGCACATCGTTACTATCGATTCTCAACAAATTTGAGACGATGGTGCCGACGATAAAGTCTAAATCTTTACGGTAGATGTCGCTACAATGCCACCCTAAGGCATGTCGAAGCAACTGGTTGAAAAATTCAATGACTCTGACATCTGATTCGGTGGTCCAATTGGGAGGACGCCAGTGTTGGCCCGGAAAGCCGTTGGAAACGCAGGTTCGAATCCTGTCCGAATCATTAAATTTTTCAATTTTCGCTTCATTTGTAAACATTTAGTTTACGTTAGCAGACGTTACTGCTTTAATAAAAAAATAACCCAGTTTTTTCTTTTTCATACCAATGCAATAGTACAATCACCTGCTGGGACCTGCTCATGGATGTATCATCTTATTGATATGATCAGGAACGGGTTCCAGCAGGGTTACAACCACAGCAAATTTCTCCAAGGGGCCTCTACGTGTTGGATCCATATCCCCACGCAAGCCTTCCAAAAGACCGGGACGTATGAGCCCGAGACTCAATAACGAGAAACAAATAATAATAATTCGTTTTATTTCAGGCATCAAAGGCCCATAGATAAATACCTTACAATCTAACATCCATATTAAATATTAAAATACTAAATAACTAGGTCACGATGTCTTTCGTAAGTCCGTGGTGTTGGGTAGCCGACCGCGGAAACGTCGGAAGAAAACACCTTTCGGCCAAAATTCTTCCTTCATGAAGGTCGCTAGCTGGTCAGTCGGAACCCCCAACACGTAAGAATTAAAATTCACTTTGTGGCGAGACTCCAACTTCACGACCCTCAGGATTATTCCGCTCTTCACACGTACATACTCTACGATCTCCTCGGCCTTCGTAGAGTAATGTAGACGGGACACATACAATTGCGTCGTCGGCAGGGCGGGACGCAGCAGGTGTTTGGGCCCAGTCGATGCGGTACCGCACTGATTTCGGCAAGCCGGCTTCTTCCTCCTTTCCACCTTGATGAAGCCATCCTTGTCACATTTTGACTCCCGAGGAGCCGGTTTAGGCAGATCCTTGTGAACGGGTTCACACCGGTTCTACACCCCTTTTGATGACCGCTGCTTAGTTCTTGAAACAGCGGGACTTTTTGCGGCGATCTCAGCATAAGCACGTTGAGGGGTCACAGTGCTTACACGTGACGTACTCGCCTTCACTTCTATAGCAGGCGGGTGTTCGGCGGGGCGCTAAAAGGAAGGGGGGGGGGGGGGATAAAAGTTTGTTTTTATATAAAGACGACTTCAACGTGACCGCCATCAATTAGCGAGTTAGAAAAATTGGTATGATCACCGATTAAAAATCATCGTGTATAGAAGGAAAAAGAAAATTTTATCGAGTTAAATGTTTAGTTTAGTGAATCAAATTCTTATGAGAAATAAATGTCTTAAACCATAAACCACTTATCGATTCAAGGGCCTATAAAAGTAACCATACTTTTATCACGCGATAAATAAGTGACAAAGCATCCGTCACGTTAAAAAAATGCGAGTGTGAGTGACAGATGCTTTGACACTTATTTACCACGTGATTGATAAACGCAACCATCAAAGGCTGATGCGTAACAAATGTATGATGAAAATATTATGTACAAGCCAGCATTAAAAATTGCTGCCAATTTTAGTGCTTATGTAATTTGACATGAGCCAGCATCGTTAGTGGACAACTCCATTGGTTAATGTTTCATAGGTGAAACATAATTGTAGTTGGTGTGCGAACTAAGAGGCCTTATTCCTTTTAAAATGCTGATAGTTTAGATATATATTTCTCTATTACCAAACATGTTCCTTAACATATTATTGATGTTACTACCTAGAACAGGGCTGTTCGGATTTATTGGTATATATTTGAAACCTACAGTTTTAATTTTTCATATAAACTGCGTTTTTTTTTTCATAATAAGATTTTGTTTTTATTAAAGTATGTATTTTTTATCGCGCTTATCGTTTATCAGTGGCAGTTGTATAAGCTGCAATTATAATGTGCAATAAAAATAAAACAACTCTTTAACCTCTGCGGCCCTGGTACCGCGAGCTAATTGGTCGCATTGTGCAACTCAACTGCACTAATTGCATCCCGCGGGAGTGCATGATATATGGGCTATAAAAATAGACAGATGTTAATTTGACAAATTGTCGCTTCAACGGGAATAATTTAACAAGTTTATCCTTTGTGGAGTGTGAATGAGTGTTGACAGTACTGTGACTCTGTACGGTTGGCATAGCTGTGACTTGCTGAGACTTGTCGTGCGACAAATGAGTTGTTTTCCAAGAACTTGCAGGGCTAGCATATCTTGCCGAGACATCGCTTGTCGCGCGACTATCTCTATAGATATAACTACTTTTCTCTTTCTGTGCAAAACTGTCAGACTGACGGGTGATGCTGTCGCGCGAGATGAGTCGCGAACCATAGTTGTGCAAGCCGGGCTCTCTTGCTCGCACGGTATTGAAAGAAAAGTGACAGGTAGTGTTGTCGCGCGTCAAAGTTGCGTGTCACAGTTGTGCTAGACGAGCTGCACTTAGTTTTAAATGCTTAATGAATACAAAACTAGACATACGATTGCGAAACGAAAGGTAGTCAGACAGAAGTTATGGTTAATTTTCGTTACAAAAAGGAATCGATTAAGTTTTATTTTAATTATAGCTCTTAACGGAGTACATGTTTTTTGAAAACAACTCAAGCACTACCTGTCACTTTTCTTTCAATATCGTGCGAGCAGGACAGGTCGTGCTGAGTCGCGCGACAAGCGAAGTCGCGGTATCATAGGCCTGCGGGTCATCTTTACCCGTTTACAAGAATAAATAAGTACCATAAAACTACGAAACTATAGTCCAATCATCCAACTATGGTCCAAAACAATATTCTATCAGTGATTTTATAACTTTTTATTTAAGTTTGTTTAATTATGTTGTTCACCTTAGAGTTTATTCGTTATGATTGTCATATCATCATCATCAGCCCGGAGTCGTCCACTGCTGGACATAGGCCTTCCCCAGTTCGCGCCACCATACCCCATGATTGTCATATATTAAAGAGTAATTTTTGGATTAAATTGGACCATACTTGTGTGGACTGGACTATAGTTGGGCAGTTTAACGGTACGCCTAGAACCAAACTTTATACAACAGATTTGCGAAAGATGAAGCCACTTTTGGTTTTATGTGTGCGTGTCTACGAACCAATCATAGAGATGTGCTGCTTGTGACATTGACGTTGTGACAGATGCGCACACGGACGAAACTTAGCCCGTGGCTAACAAAAACTGCGGCGTCTAGCACAACTATGCTTCGCGACTCTTGTCACGCGACTTAGCGTCACCCGTCACTCTCTCACAGTACTGCACAGAAAGAGATGGGAAAATAAAACTTAAACTTAAGATATATTTCTCCGCTATAGGAGACGGTAGTTAGTCCGTAAGTCTGTATTTATTTTGTTAATTTTATTTACGGGGGTGGCATAGCGAGGTCGCTAAAACCCCTAGGCTTAATAAATTAAAAAAAATATATATCTCGCGCGAGAAAGTGGCGTATCACAGTTGTGCTAGGTGCTGGCTTCACTTTCAAGCGCTGACTAGGTTTCCAGGCGTATTTATTCTAAGCTAGATATAAGCAGGACATTGTCAGTCGCGTCAGTAGCCTACGCAGCAGCGTACGCCTGAGAGCTCGGCTCTACCATCCACCGTTGTTAGGGCAAAATCGGCACGCGGCGTCGATACGCCCTAAGATCACAAACTACCAATAAAATACAGTTTAGAGGCGGTATTGGAAAGATCAAAAGCTAGAACTTTGTTTAGTTTATATGACATATAATTACACAGTATTAGAGAGTACTGCTATTACCTTAAATCAGCTTAAAACAAATGCCGGCAATCTAACGCTGACATCAGAGAAGATAACGACGCCAAAATAAGGAAAACTGGCACTAACAATTATTTATTATCGAAAAAAGCCATCCCTATTCTAAATTACACATAATTCGGTCCGAAATAGGCACGCGCCGCAACTGGCAACACAGACATTATCGGTGCGTTTCGAATTTCAAATTACGCGCCGGTGTCGAGTAGCGCCCTCGGAGCGTCGCCATGGCAACGCACAGGTGTCGTATCGATCTTCGGTGTTGTTATGCCTGCCTAGTAGGTGCCTAAATTACGTAAGGTAAAGTTGAAGATCTGGTTAGTGGCAAATTGCCAAAATGAGTAAATTCACGTATTATGTAGGGTTATGTCCTATCCTCCCTACTAAACAACTATTTTGAGGAGTCATTACATTCCTACTTAAAATAATTAATAGCAAAGAGTTTTAACATGATATTTGGGATCTTGTTAACGCCATTATTTATTTTCATAAAATGGGTAATGTCGTGTACGTCAACTAGGTTATCACTGTATAACTTTAACTACACTCTGTAAACCTTTGATCTGGCACCGAATTTAAAATTTATTGCACAACACAAATTGCGAACTTAACTCCAAATGCCATTCTCTACCAGTCAACCATAGTGCAGAATAAGTGACTATATTTTCTATACTTTTATTATATTACAATTTGTATGAAAACCCCTTATTCAAAGATCATATTTAGAGCAAAAAAAAAAAACAATTTTGTTCAGGGAGAGTAGGACCGCCTACTATTGTGACTTACATAACGGTGGCTCAATATTACAGGGTTCTATGTTTCACTTTTGACAAGTTCAAGTTAGAATATATTGTCATAATGACATTAAGTCTAATTTTCACTATTTTTTTTTTTTTTTATGTCAAAGGCGACAAACGAGCAAACGTATTGCCTGATGGAAAGCGATTACTGTCGCCCATAAACACCTGCAACACCAGAGGAGTCACAAGTGCTTGCCTACCCGGAGGACGAAGATAGAATGCCTCAATGCTAGTAATTTCACCGGCTATCTTACCCCCACACCGGAACACAACAATGCGAACATTGCTGTTTGGCGGTGGCTTAGCAGGCAAGACGGTAGTAACAATCCGGACGGACCCTGCACGAGGCTCTACTACCCTGAAAATGTTACATTGAACCCTGTAATATTGGGCTCGCGATAATATAAACGTCAATTTCCTACATTTTATAATTAGAATATATTATATTCTAAATTTTGAAATGTAATTTACGTTTTGTATAAACAAGTAAATCGTAATTATAATATTCATAGCCCTGATTTAGAAGATTTAATGGAAATACGCACAAAATTATGGCCAAAGGGTCTAGCCGCAATCCTATAGTGAAACTGCCCCTGGCTGAAATGTATAGCTTTCTTAGGACCTTTTATTTGCCTTATTAAAAGATATCATTTTTCCAAATTTCAAGCCTGGAATCCTCTTGGTTTGGACAAAAATTAAAAAAAATTGAAAAAAGTTTTTATTTATTTTTAGCTAAACCGATAGTTCGATTTCTTTGATATTTGGATGTAATATGTACCTAATAATAACTAATTTTAAAAAAAATAACCAAGGTTCTAGCTTATTTATAAAGCCTTAAAAATAGATTTTTTTATTTTTAAGATTTTTTTTTAAATACTTATGAGATAGGGACAACCTCAATTTTTTGTTATATAACGTAACATATATTATTGCACAAAATATATTTTTTCTAAAAAAATCCATTTAGGGAAACAGGGCAAAAATCTCATAATAATGCATATAGGGGAAATCCTTCATTCAATATTGGGTAGCATAATATAGGTACTCGTAGACCGTAGTCAAGGTGGCTAAAAAATAGTTGACGACCGCTTAGGGCAGTGGTTCTTAACCTTTTAGTGATGAGGGAACATTTGACAAAATCTGTGTCTCGCCACGGACCACCAACTGTTTGGAGGCAATAGAAAGTATCTAGGGCGGTAAGGCAGGAATTACAAACGAGGTTTAGAAGTAATATCACATTTTTTTGGGATGGCTTCACGGACCACTTCGTGTGCTTCTAGGGACCACCCGTGGTCCGCGAACCACTGGTTAAGAACCACTGGCTTAGGGGGTCAATCAGTAGCCACTATTATGTTTGAGCGATTGTATCAAAAGAAACTAAAATGTTAGTTCAACATATTTTATTAAAATTTTACACTTTAGACCTAAACAGAAGTTGACTATGATAAGACTATGACTTAATAAATTAATTATAATTACTCATCCTCGTCACTATCGGTATGAATAGTTACATTAATGCCTTCGTCTTTGAACAATGTACAGAGTTTATGGCTAGGACGCGGTATTCTGGAGAAAAATTTGCTAAACGACAAGTAATATATGACTGCCGCTACATGGGAACAACAACCTAATGTTCTTAACCCATTTGCACATTCACAACAATAATGAATGATAGCATGTATTCCGTTTTTTTCGCCATCATACTTTATAGAGCATCTACATGTCTTCTTAGACAAATGTTGAGAATGTATTTGTATTTTAAGGATATTTGTGTTATCCTTGATGTAGGCCATATTCATATTTCCATCTTCGTCTAGAACCTCGGCTAAATACGAAATAGCCTGACCGAATTGGTAACTTTGCTTTGTGCCTTTTACGATTTGCAAAACTGACGGATTTATTATTGAAATGCTGGGACCCTACTATGCTAATGAAAATGACGCAAGTATCATGGTTAAAGTTATCGACAGTTTATCCAACCCCATACAACCAGGCGACATATTTGTTTTGGACCGAGGCTTTCGAGACGTAAGTAGTACCTCTTCTTGAATCAAAAGGCTATCGAGTTATGATGCCTTCTCTGAAAGGCCAACGAAAACAATTAACAACTCAAGAAGCTAACCACTCGCGGTATGTTACTAAAGTTCGGTGGGCTGTTGAGGCAGTACACGGGGCATTAAAACAGAGATTCAAACTCTTAGATCAAACACTGGATAACAAGTTGCTTCCTAAAATCAAGAGTTTTTATCGCATCGCATCATATCTCATAAATCGTTTTGGTAAACGTCTAAACTCTGATAACAACATGTCCAGCGAGATTTTAGAAGTAATGAGCTTGAAAAATAGCAATGAAAAAAATATTTTAGCAGAAATGATAGAAGACAAGTGTTGGCTGCGGAAAACCTCCCGTTTCAGATCTTTTCTGCGAAAAACTGTATTTCTGATTTCCCTCAACTCACAGAGTATGAATTGAAGCTATTATTTACAGGAAGTTACCAATTCGGTCAGGCTATTTCGTATTTAGCCGAGGTTCTAGACGAAGATGGAAATATGAATATGGCCTACGTCAAGGATAACACAAATATCTTTAAAACACAAATACATTCTCAACATTTGTCTAAGAAGACATGTAGATGCTTTATAAAGTATGATGGCGAAAAAAACGGAATACATGCTATCATTCATTATTGTTGTGAATGTGCAAATGGGTTAAGAACATTAGGTTGTTGTTCCCATGTAGCGGCAGTCATATATTACTTGTCGTTTGGCAGATTTTTATCCAGAATACCGCGTCCTAGCCATAAACTCTGTACATTGTTCAAAGACGAAGGCATTAATGTAACTATTCATACCGATAGTGACGAGGATGAGTAATTATAATTAATTTATTAAGTCATAGTCTTATCATAGTCAACTTCTGTTTAGGTCTAAAGTGTAAAATTTTAATAAAATATGTTGAACTAACATTTTAGTTTCTTTTGATACAATCGCTCAAACATAATAGTGGCTACTGATTGACCCCCTAAGCCAGTGGTTCTTAACCAGTGGTTCGCGGACCACGGGTGGTCCCTAGAAGCACACGAAGTGGTCCGTGAAGCCATCCCAAAAAATGTGATATTACTTCTAAACCTCGTTTGTAATTCCTGCCTTACCGCCCTAGATACTTTCTATTGCCTCCAAACAGTTGGTAGTCCGTGGCGAGACACAGATTTTGTCAAATGTTCCCTCATCACTAAAAGGTTAAGAACCACTGCCCTAAGCGGTCGTCAACTATTTTTTAGCCACCTTGACTACGGTCTACGAGTACCTATATTATGCTACCCAATATTGAATGAAGGATTTCCCCTATATGCATTATTATGAGATTTTTGCCCTGTTTCCCTAAATGGATTTTTTTAGAAAAAATATATTTTGTGCAATAATATATGTTACGTTATATAACAAAAAAATGAGGTTGTCCCTATCTCATAAGTATTTAAAAAAAAATCTTAAAAATAAAAAAATCTATTTTTAAGGCTTTATAAATAAGCTAGAACCTTGGTTATTTTTTTGAAAATTAGTTATTATTTGGTACATATTACATCCAAATATCAAAGAAATCGAACTATCGGTTTAGCTAAAAATAAATAAAAACTTTTTTCAATTTTTTTTAATTTTTGTCCAAACCAAGAGGATTCCAGGCTTGAAATTTGGAAAAATGATATCTTTTAATAAGGCAAATAAAAGGTCCTAAGAAAGCTATACATTTCAGCCAGGGGCAGTTTCACTATAGGATTGCGGCTAGACTCTTTGGGTTGCGTTATATAATTTATATTTTACGTTGCAACCCAAAATTGGCCAAAAGATTGTGAGTATTTCCATTAAATATTTTCTTAATCCTTGTTTTGCTATGACCTGTCCAATGTGGCAATGTTTATAATAATTAATAATAAGACATGTACACGAAACGAAACGAAACGACATATACATGAAATGAAACTGAAACGCATAACTTTTTGACCGGTATTGTCATTATAACAAGAGCGAAAAAGGTACGTGTTTAAATTCCCTTGACTGTACGTACAAAACTACAATTTCATCGAACTTAATATGTATTATGTATTGTACATTATGGCAGGCACGTTCATAGAGTAAATTATATATACTGAGATAGAGTCATCAGCTTCCTTTGTGTACTAGCGCCATCTATTGAGCGAGTTTCGAGTTATCTGTGTCATGTACATATGTATATACATAGCAATCGCTATATGCACTGTACTGTAGGTACTTTCAATACATATTATATGATTCATCTCACACTTACCATAATAAGTGGGCTTTAAAACTAGTTATGCTTGTAGGAAGGTATAAAAAAGACACATTTATAATTAATTATATTTATTTCATTAATTTTGGGAAACATAATTAGAACAAACGCTTACCACAGGTAGACACACACAACATTTTTTACTGCTACCTTGACTTTAAAATAGTTTAAAACGAGGCAATCGTGATTACACAAAGCCGGGATCGAAATCCTTCCTGGAACTTCTGTCGTCGGAATCCAAGTTAGCGTAAAGGTCAACAACGTAGAGCAGATTCGCTAATATCCGTAAAGCACAGCCGAAGTAAATTTCTTAAACCCGTTTGAATATCCACCAGAAAACAAACTTGTCCATAATCCATATAAAGTAAACTGTCAAACAGCACTACGCTACGCGTTCCTCTACACCGAATTGTATTAACTAAGTAGTCTTTTAGTTTTCTTTCTACTATTGTTTTTTTACATTTTAAAAAATACGCATTTATCATTTTCCATTTTTTTTGTGGATATTAAATTTTTGTGACAATCATCATATAACTGCTTAAAATATAAAAGGTGAAATCTAAAAAATAAATGAGTGGAATGGAACGGGGATCTAATCTTAAGCCGTAATGTTGCCTGTAATGATAAATTAAAATAATGCTTCATAATCTTTCACAATAACTTATAATTATGTTTTTATTATATGTTTATTTATGGATAAAATAATAACATAAAAACAGATTTCATTTTAATAACACTAATTCAAATATTGAATTTAGCTCCATCTATCGAGCGAGTCTCGAGTCTAACCGCACGCAAGTTTTAATGTATGAAATCTGTAAAGTACTGAGTGAAATGCCCCTGGGCACGTTTCACAAGTTAAACAGCTAACCCTCTCTTTTAATGGTATTTTATACAATCGTTGCACAACGAAGGTTCTTTCTTAAATTCGAGTACCGCGTTTAAGGCTTGCCGAGTGGCCTAAGTAAGGTACGAGATTTTAAGACCTAATTATGTAACTATTGCATAAAATACTTTTTACTTGAGCAAAACACAGAAAAACATTTTTTAAATTTAATCGTCACTCCCCACTATGATTTTTGATGTAACCTTATTCGTACAACTAAAACTGACCCATTTAAAAAAAACCGGCCAAGTGCAAGTCGGACTCGCGCACCGAGGGTTCCGTACAAACACTTTCCATCCCTAAGTGTTTAAGTTAAGTTTGCACCTGGTATGTATAGCGCCCCATATAAATTAGGTGCAAACTTGCAAAGTTAGGTATTAAAAAAAAACTACTAACTAGATCTCGTTCAAAACAATTTTCGTTGGTAGTTTTTATAGTAATGTACATCATATGTTTTTTTTAGATTTTTCATTTTCTTATTTTAGAAGTTAGAGGGGGGGGGACCAACTTTTTTCCACTTTGGAAGCGTCTGTCACGCAAACTATTCGGTTTAGAAAAAAAATGTTTTAGAAACCTAGATATCATTTTTGAAGACCTATCCATAGATACCCCACACGTATGTGTTTGATGAAAAAATAAATTTTGAGTTTCAGTTCTAAGTATGGGGAGCCCCCAATATTTATTATTATTTTTTTATTTTTGCATCAAAATCTTAATGCGGTTCACAGAATACATCTACCTACCAAGTTTCAACAGTATAGCTCTTATAGTTTCGGAAAAAAATGGCTGTGACATACGGACGGACAGACGGACAGACGGACAGACAGACAGACAGACAGACAGACATGACGAATCTATAAGGGTTCCGTTTTTTGCCATTTGGCTACGGAACCCTAAAAACATGATCGCGATCGACAGATTAAAGTACGCGAGTATATTTAAACTTACTTTAAAGATGTGGTCACCCCAACACGTTCAACTACAAGGTTCAACTAAGCATGTTTGTAATTTGTAACTAGCTACCAATTGAACTATTTACTTCACTGAATATGCGTATGCAATTAAATTACACCTGAACAAATGAAGAATCTTCAGCCTCTTAGGCATCCATTTTGGGTAGAACTATAACTAGTATGGAACGCGTAAATAACATGTTCAAAATTAAATGGTGCTAAACAATCGCCCAAATTGTTTTCGTACTGGTTAGGCAATTGTAATAGCTTCATTATTACCACAATATATGTATATATTACGACAGTATATTAAGAGGCCTTATTCCTTTTAAATTTATTTTTTCATAGAGAATACAGTGAATAATACTTTTTCATCTCTCCTGTTTGGAAAGTGTAATTTTCATGAGTAGATAGCCGGGTGGAAAATAGCTTTTCCATCCCTAGGGTGGAAAGTATTTTTTTTTAATTGCCACGGAGTCAAAGTTAATTGCCATCTAGATGCACGTCGTGACCAATCAATTAGGTACAATCTAGTCGGCCGTGGTAAGTGGCCATTGAAAAAATGTCTCCAATAGTTAGGTATAGGCAAGCTTAATTTATTTACATCTAATTATTAAAGAAACCCGAGAAATATCACGGATGCAATGGGTCACTTTCTACCCTTGGTTAACAATCTACTATTCCCTGAGTTGTTGAAAGTAACATAGCTATTTCATGCTTTCATTACATGCAAAATACCAGTTTTCTACGTGAATTTTGACAATTTCGAGTAATCTTCGAAATAAAAATTATTAATGAAAATCTCAAACGGTGGTTTCATATATTAATACCAATAAATTACAATAGCACTGTTCTAAGTAGTAACATTGATTGAATGTTAAGAAACATGTTTATCATAGAGAAAAATGTCTAAAACAATCAGCATTTTTGAACGGATAAAAAGCCTTAAATAGTACTTAGATTGTGGCAGTATTACACTTGTTCAAAATTTATTCATATTCTGTTTTGTCCTTGCCGTTTGTAGTACAAGGCAAGTGCAGTAGTGACGTCATCATAAATAAGTTTCTGTCAAAAATGACATTTTAGTGGCAAGCTTTTATAGCCGACTGTACTTTTCTTTGGATGTCCATCAAATGCTCACTGAGACGATTCTAAAGAGCCCAAGCTCGGTAGGATTGCTTTTTCTATTATAGAGTTCCTATGGCCACCTTCCGGCTCCATCATCAGATCAGCCCCATGGGAACAGATTATTGAATTGTCATCAAAGTTAAGTAAGTTGTATGCAACATTTCAGCTCAATCGGTTGACGATATCTGCTTCAAAATTGAGTTGCAAGATTTCACCCGAACAAACATACATTAAACAAACAATGCCAGTTAATTAAAAGCTTGTAAAATATAAGTTTCTGTCAAAAATGACATTTTAGTGGTAAGCTTTTATAGCCGACTGTACTTTTCTTTGGATATCCATCAAATGCTTACTGAGACGATTCTAAAGAGCCCAAGCTCGGTAGGTTTGCTTTTTCTATTATAGAGTTCCTATGGCCACCTTCCGGCTCCATCATCAGATCAGCCCCATGGTAACATATTATTATCTTGTCATCAAAGTTAAGTAAGTATGCAACATTTCAGCTCAATCGGTTGACGATATCTGCTTCAAAATTGAGTTGCAAGATTTCACCCGAACAAACATACTTAGATACATACATACATACATACATACTTACACTGCAAGTTAAATAAAAGCTTTTAATTTAATAAAAAATAGGTACTATCGAGAAAAACAATGACACATGACAAAACCCGTTTGTTTTTTCTGGTGGTAGCTTGTGAAAATACAAAACACTTCATGTTCTAAAGTCCTGTTGGTACTTAAACTTAGCCCACATGCTTGTCTAGCCGTGAAAGCAGAAAATACGTCAACCATTAAGCGGGCTCCACATTCCCGACAAAATTACGCGAAACATGCCAAATACGGCAGTGTAGAGAGTATTCGTCTATATTCGTGTTATCTCGTGTATATTCGCCTTCTATCCATTCCGTGTCGGTACATCAAAGGGTTCTCGGGTAGTTTCGTCAAGTTTTGTGTTTATGCGAAACTATCTCTCCAGATTCCCGCTGTCTCTTGCGCCAGTCGGCCGCCAGTAAATTAAATACATAAAAGCTTATAAAAATGGTAAATTGGACACGCGACCTTGAGTTATTGTTTTTAGAATTTTATCATATTCTTTTTCATCGGTTATCCACCGCCTACGCTTTTCCAGCGTCTTTTAATCACTGTTCTTTCATGGTCATGGATCACCAAGTAGTTATAATAGTGCTGTAGCGAATGTTACATCAGCGGCAGATATCTTATGACGTCCCTCGTAACTGAGCCGCTTTCGTGTGCTCTCTCCAATGCTCGTTGTTCGTCAAAACTTTTGCCTCCCAGCAAACTCTGGGAATGTGGAGCGCGCTTTATTTCCTTCAATGTGATTTATGTGAGGAATAACTCTTATCCCTGTATGTATTCCTCCTAGTAGCATCTTGTGAAAATACAAAACGCTTCCACGTTCTAACATCCTGGTACTCAGCCCACATTCTCGTCTAGCCCTAGTATTGGGCTAAGGCCGTATTCATTTGAATGGCGCGTGACCGTCTGGTCGTCGTCTGGCGTCTGCTGAGTTCATCAGTGACGATTAATTTGACCAAAACTAGTGCGCGGCACAAGCGCAAGCGGGGGCGGTTTGCTCTAAGTAAATTCCTATGGTCAATAGCACCACATTACGTGATAAAGCCTCTTTTACACCGTACATCTATACTATTATAGTTACAATTGTAAGTTTGTTTTTAAAAGTTTTTCAGGAAAAATCTTAATAGCGAGATGTAGGACCGTCATTTGTTTTGTATGGGTGCGTGGCGCCGTGCCAACCTAGCGCCGTCTGTTTTCATAATTTCCTTTGTCGCATCACGCAGAAACGGCTGTACAAATTTCAACCAATTTTGGTACAAGGATAGCTGGACATCCAAAGATGACTATAGGACTTTTACCCGTCGACGGTAAAAAAAATAAGCGGGCGAAGTTGCGAGCACCTACTAGTAAAATTTAAAATTATAAATTAACAAAGATCACGCATTGTAAGTTATTACATATTTATAATATTATAAAATTGTAAAAATAAAATCTTTGTCCTTTCATCACGCCTAAACCGATTTCAACAAATTTTGGTATACGGGTAGCTGCGCATCCTGGATGGTTAGGGAATATTTTTGCACGACTACGGAGAATCAAAAAAGAGCGTTATGATTATGACTTTTTCTTCCACGCGGACGAAGTTCGCGGCCATCTTCTAGTATGATATATTAAAGTATCTTATAGATCTAATAATTTTCACCTTAAATTCACAGATGGAATGCTCAATCAGTCTCACGATTTTTCATACTGTACGAGTAGGGCGTCCTCGAGGTTTTCTTTTTGTATACAAATCCAGTAGCGGAATCGGGAATCCAGGTTTTCGCCGTACAATATCAGAATCGGGAGCACGCCCGATTAACGAGTAAGTAGCTTTTAAAATATGCCAATTGCATGTTACTCCAGGTCTTACTCAATAATTATATGAGAAAAAGTACCTACTATAATAGAAAAGGTGCGATATCTTAAACGAACATTTTCAACCCGTGTCTGTTGTCAGTTATGATTATGACATTCGACACTGAGACGTAACTAGTTGATTAGGTACAGTGGGCTTCGTATGCATAAGAAACCTCAAAATCATTTGAAGGGCTTTGGAGCGTGATTCTTCTTCTTAGTCGTTACTTTCTTTGGCTAGTACTCGTCGACTTTCGACACGCTTATGAGTACGAGAGTGATAAATGCTTAACCATTTATATGTCGCGCTATAAACGCGATGAGCATAGGTCAACAGCGATACGATCTCTTGTAACTTGGGCCCGGCACCGAGCCATTAGCTCGGCGGGCCGGATGATCACAGTCTCACACCTATTTACGCCTTCCTCTTGTCTGCACTCCTGGTAAATAATTTCGCTAAAATTACCGAAATGTAGATTTATAGGCTGCACTGTCACTACCAATTTATCATTGTTAGGCTTATCCGTCACAAGCTATCAGACCATCAAACGAAAACTTTTTAGTTATACATAAATTAAAAAAAAAAACGATTGAACTCGTAAATTTCAGATAACTGACCAAACTTTGAGAAACCAGAGAAACACGCAGAAACCTGTAATTCCAGTGAATTCATCGTTTTCCTTTTTTTACTATTAAATATAAATAAAAATAGTAGTACCAGAAGTAGGACTTGCAACATACTTATCACTTATAAGAAAGAAAGAAATACATTTATTCATGACGTGACCATAATACATAATTAATTACATAGAGAGGTGTGACAGAAGTGATGAAAAATAATAATAACGATAATAATGGTATAAAACACAATAGATAACAATAAAAACAAAAATATTTTGGCCGTGCCACGAAAAGGTCCCACCTCAGCAAGATGCTAGCTCGAGAGCTAGCGCTCATCTTCCGGTGGGACCATAGGTGGCGCTACGGAGAACTGCACGCACAAGCGCTGATCGCATCTAGTATGCGTTAACCTGAACGTAGATTATAATATTACTACCTACTACTTAATTAGCTGAAAAGTGTTTTGAGATGGGGGCCCCAAATACCAAGTGCCTAGGGACCCTGACCCACCAAGTCCCTGGGTCCCAGTTATATTTTTCGGACTAGGTTTGCCGTAAGATTGCTATCGAAGTCACAAAGCGTATATAGGTGCACGAACCCAACGCATGTACGAGGCAAATTGTCCCCATTTCAGGTTCACCATCTGTGCCCTTACCACGAGCTTACAGTGAGCGTTACTCATACTCATACTCATTTATTTATAAAATGTTTTTCAATCTTACATGTCACATATAGTTATGTTATGCTCATCATCATCCAATCCTAGCCGATTTCAGCCACGGCGACTGGACATACTAGCTAGTCAGAGCGTCGTTCGTGTGCTCTCAGGTGACTGACATAGTCAATTTTTGCTGCAAATGTACGGCCACAAAATGCTGCAAGTCAGCACCCCTCCGACGAAATTATAATTGATGACCACAAAGGTCGGGTCTTCAAATCGTCGCGCTTAACGTCGAGTTCTTTTCGCCTTTTTCCTTCGAAGGCTTGCACTTTTACCTGCACTGTATGCCTCCAGTTAGGTCGATCTTGGGCCAAAGTAAGTTGGGACTGCGTAGGTAAACGATTTGTGTGACCATCCTGGCTATAACAGTGGCGGTAACAGTGCCCCTACCATGAGTTTACAGTGACAGTTTTTGCTAGCGACTGCGTAAAGGATTTGTATGGAGAATTGTAGTTCTACAAAGTAACCTCTAGGGGCACTGTACCCATACAAATCGTTCACGCTGCCTTAAACTCGCTACTAAGCTGTCCGTTTACAAAGCCATTGTCTTGCCAGTTTTGCTGTATGCTTCTGAGCCATGGTGTCTCTATAGACGGGACATCAGGAAATTAGATACCTTCCATATGAATTGTCTCCGCAACATTCTGAAGATAAAATGGGAGGATCGTGTGACAAACACGGACACCCTGAGACGTTCACATATGCAGGGCATGGAGGCAATGCTGATGAATAACCAACTGAGATGGTGTGGCCATCGTCCGTATGGAGGATAACCGTCTGCCGAAAGCAATCTTCTACTCTCAACTTTCAGAAGGTACGCGTAAAGCTGGGGGACAGCATCTCCGTCACAAGGATGTCCTAGACAGCCAGCAGTATATCTCCTGATGGATGGGAAGCCATGAGCCGTAAATGGGATGTTGGCGGTCCACTGTACGCGTTAGAGTGAAGGAGTTTGAAGAGGCGCGTCTCCAAGCGCTGGATATGAAACGTCAAGAGCGTAAGGCGCAACCGAAGCCATCTTATGCTACAATGTCCGTGGTGGGCTCCACTGCCCGCGCTGTGGCCGGATTTTCACCAACAAACTGAGTTTTGCGAGTCATATCCGCGCCCATCGTCGTAGGAGTCCTACGAGCCCTACAACTTGAAGTCGCTGTCATCGGACCCGATGAAGAGGACATCATCATCATTATTACGCTGTTGCCAGCGATTACAACGACTGTTACAGCGACTGTAAACTCATGGTAAGCGTACTGTACTATTCTGCCTTACTATGAGTTAACGTGGCCGTACTTGCTGGCGACTGAGTAAACGGTTTCTGAGACCATCCTCGCTCTCCCTCGTACACGCGAGCACGGTCACTATAAACGCACGGTAAGGGTATAGCACTCTCCCAGATGTTGCGATTACGTAATTCCTGAATAGTGATTACATTATACGGCGCGAGTTGCAGCACAATAAATTAATTTGGCGAAGAATGCGTCCTTGCGATGCGCATTGGAGCAATTAGGTGCAGCGGCACGTTATCTTACCACGTGCTGTGAATGTGACATTATTTGCGTAATCGGTGGAAACTTGGTAGAAAGGAACCCCACAACATATCGCATTTTGTGGGATTCCTTTACGCGTGCTAGGACAACTGGATCTCCCAACCATCGGAACGGGCAGGATTCCGCCCAAGCCTCTCCACAACAAAGCAACTGCATGCGTTTCTACCACTGACAATGTGGTTTATTTATTCATTGTATCACATAAAATGTAACATGACAGTTTGTACACCAAATAACAACGATTTTCGGCGAGAGTGACATCACAATGGCAAACGAGCAACAGAGAAAAGTTTATTGACCCGATTCAATTACAATATATATTGATCATATCAGATGCTTCGCTATAATGGCTATATCGAAATGTCCATAGAAATAGGATGCTGTTCTCCTAATTCAAGCGAAATAGGTGTATGAAGGTAAATTGGATGCTTAATAATATTATTGTTACGCGCGTGGTAATTTGCACGCCGTATTTTGTCTAGCTGGAAATAGACTTCTATGTTGTCGGCGATAACCTAGGGTTGACAAAACGGCTTTCTCCACCGATAAAATATATGAAATAAAATTACTAATCTGACTTGCATACGTTACGCCTTTTTACACTTTTATTTTTGTGCAATAAAGTATTGTTACGAATTACGATATAAGTAGTTTTAAGTACCCTTGTGGCTTTTATTCTAAGTAGTTACTAGTATCTAAGTTCGTCTCCTACTTTATACCCAATGATTTATTAAATATTCAATTAAACAACAAAGGCACACACGCATTCTTTAAAAACTCCATACTTTTCAATTTGTGAAAACATATTGAATAAACTTGTAACCAATGAAGAGTTATATTATCTTATCTGTCTTCTGCATCCATCATTAAAACTTCAAGAGCAAGTGCAATAACTATGCCTACTAAATTGTAATATTGAATACATCGAAACAAACTATATGAATCTAAACTCAGGGTGTTTACTAGTACTCAACTCAATGAAGAGTTATTATATTGTCTATGTTTATTTGTCTTTTTTTATACTATTTTTTAGTGTTGTCAATAAATTCATGTGTCAAGCTGCTTTGTTTTTATCCTCACTCTTAGTTATCGAAGATTCCCGTACAGTTATGGATGTTAATATTACGGACCTGGCGGAAAAGTTCAACTTTCCGGGATTCTTTATCAGATCTACATTTTTGCACAGTTTCTCATCATCGACAACCATATCGCACTTCAATTACCAGTTAGAGCTACAAATTAGCCGCGGGCTGTGATCAGCAGAAATCGCTGTTTTGCTTACTCGCTCAGTTTTAGATTGATTTGTTTTCGAACACTGCTTGAGGGTGCGCCGAGGGAAGTCTACAAAGTCATAGAGTTCGTTGTTATATTTGTCTCTTTCACTCTGTAAGTAATATGTCTTAGTTTGTTCTAGATGGAAAGAGATGGGTGATACAATTTGAGATAAGTTTGCACTTGTTCTCGATCAATTGGATCTTGTAAAGTCATAGTGCAGATTTTGCTCAGTCATAAATTGTTTTTAACAATAGTTCAAATATTTTGACTAAGGTTTAGAGATTGTGAAGTTAGGCCCTGTAGAGTAGGGGCGTGTAGAGTCAGAAGCTTGGCTCCACATTGGATTTTATGGTCTCGTCTTGGCATCACGTAACATGAAAATGTATTTTTAACCGACTTCAAAAAAGGAGGAGGTTCTCAATTCGAACTAATTTTTTTTTTGTATGTATGTTACTCGATATCTCCGAGAACCGTGAACCGATTTTCAATTTTTTTTTTAATCGAAAGGGTATATCTCCGAGTTGGTCCCGTTGGCACTAAGTCGGGATCTGATGATGGAATCTTGGAGAAATCGAGGGAACTCTTCAAATGTTATAGGGACATGTACGGCGCTTTCGGTAATTTATTGATAAAGTCAAGAATTTACATTCAGTAAATAGGATTTGGTGTTAGGAAACTGATGATGAACACACATACGAATCACTAAAAAGCAAAAAATAAAATTTTTTAACAAAAAAAGTTGACAAGTAGCAAAATAATCACGTAATTTTTCGACATTTTTGCACTTTTTCGAAAAAGTTTTTTCAATTTTTTCATCAAATGTAATCTGTACTTGAACGGGTTATTGTTGGCTTTTTAGTTTTACTGAAGTCGGTTCTTTTTTTTGTTATTTTTTTTTAATAATAGGATATATCATCGAAAATAAAAATAATTCTAAATAAAAGAACGAACGAAATAAAGAAGGAAAGTAATTCTAAATTTGATTTCAAGGAAAAAAATCGCCCATAGACACCTGCAACACCAGAGGTTTGCGTCTGGTATCTATAGCGTTGCATATACCTACCTAATACAAATAAGGTATTGACGAAGTGGCGATACACTAGGTATATCACGACTTCGGATATATCTGCGAGATAACAGATATACATATAGAATTAGGCCCCATGGTTGAAGAAAATTAAACATTGTCAATTCAAACATCTGTCTACGGTATGAGGTGAGACATAATCCCATCAAAAACATAAATGTAAAATGAGAGCCAAGTTCAATATCGCGTGCACTTCGCCGACAAAAGAATTGAGATCTGCAAGGGCGCCAAGTTCTTTGCCCTAAAATTTTTAGATACAAGGACATGCGACATACTCAATGCATTTATTTTACTTGGGGAGTAATTCAATATCAAGATTTGACTTGGCTAGTTTTCACAAACTAACTAAATTTTATAAAAGTAACATAGTCATAGTCATAGTTCATTATCAAGCTAACAGTATAAGTAACAAGACGTACACTAACTTGCGTACTTACCTTTACGAAAATAGGTTAATGATTTGATTGATTTTGATTTATAATATAAATGTACGCAAGTTAGTGTACGTCTTGTTACTTATACTGTTAGCTTGATAATGAACTATGACTATGACTATGTTACTTTTATAAAATTTAGTTAGTTTGTGAAAACTAGCCAAGTCAAATCTTGATATTGAATTACACCCCAAGTAAAATAAATGCATTGAGTATGTCGCATGTCCTTGTATCTAAAAATTTTAGGGCAAAGAACTTGGCGCCCTTGCAGATCTCAATTCTTTTGTCGGCGAAGTGCACGCGATATTGAACTTGGCTCTCATTTTACATTTATGTTTTTGATGGGATATCATTACTTTTTGTACAGAAATTATTATGATGTGTAAATTACTTAATTATTATTTGTTAATTAGTTCTGTGTGCTATTCTAGTACATCTTTTGAAAGTTTTGAACAAACAAAGAATTTTCCAAAACGGTTAGTACGTATTGGATTTTTATGTGCATGTATGTGTAAGTGTGTGCGTGTGAGTGTATATGCTATTCTAGTATATCTTTCAAACAAAAAAAGAATTTTCCAAATCGGTTTATAAATGACAGAGTTCTGAGGCAACAACCATCAATAATAATAATAATAAAAAAACATAAAAAAATCACTGTTTTAGATTTTTATATGTATACACACACAATTACTAAGCTGGATGCCAAATTTCACCTTTCTAGGTCACCTGGAAGTGGGTTAGGTTTTTGATTACTAGTCAGTCAGTCAGTCAGTCAGTCAGTCAGTCAGTCAGTGATAAAAATACCGTTTTTTGGACTTTAATATCTCAATAACTATTTAACCTATATTAATGAAATTTGGGGTTCTACTTGTTCTAAAGGATCTTGATACATAAGCCAAATTTCATTTTTTTTATGTTAAATAGATTTGGAGTTATTGGGGGATCAAAAGTGGCTCCAAACGGTTCGTGTAATATAACACACGGCTGCTGCTCGCCAGTTCCTGCGGTGAACTTGGCTGGACACGCTGCCGCGTGTCTAGATATCATATCGCCGTCGCGCTCGGCGGGTATCGGGGTGATTTTCTAAACTCTCATCTCCTCAGATTACTCTTCATGCTTCATGTGTGCCGTGGAACTGCAAATTTAACTTGGGTACATGAAGATGTGTGTTTAAAAGGGAATATTTTCGGTTACCTAAGTTTAGATGTGTACTAATCTGTAATACCCTAATTATAATATCTATCCCCAAAAAATATAATAGTAATTATAAAAACTGGGAGCATTTCACTTTCCCGCATTTCATTTGTCATAAATGTATCACTTGCCATAATTTTGATTTGCGATATTTTTTATTTCATAATTCTTAAGCTCTTCGGGGTTTCTTTAATACTATTCATGGAGAAATCATTAGGTAATTAAGGTTAGGTTTGTTTTATGAAAATCCCGAAAAGTTTCAGCTTACAGAGAAAAATAGATTTATGATTTATTATACGACAGAGACCCATAAAAACGATTTAAACGCACGTAAAAATTATCAGGAGTGAGTCGCATAGCAGCACGGATAGCTGTCCCTGATGAAGAGCTCTATATGAGTTCGAAACATGTCACGCCATTCCTGACAATTTTTAAATGAGTATAAGTCTTTAAATTAATAAAAAAAATATTAATGATGTCTCACGATACCTTTATAAATTAATAGTCATCAAATCTGTCTCTATTATCAAGTAACTAGGCTGCGAGAAAGTCCGATCGCTATACTATTCGTCATTTAAAAGTCTATAAAGTTTCTTCTAAATTTTCATTCCAAAAGACTTCATAATAGAGGACATTTTCAATTGAATTGTATAGTTTAATGTTTTACCGATACGGAATATCATCGATCATTGTGTCGGTTTTTAAGAAATAACTTGCGCGCATTATTACCAATTTCAATTGCCTTAATTAGCAAGCAACTCAACGTATTGGTTGGTACATTTAGTGGCGCAAAAAAATAACTGCCATTTAAACATGGCAATTCCTAGCCGTCTAATATTTCACTATTTTTAGCGCCATCAAAATAAATACTAATATCTGTCTGATCTATTTGCGATCGGAAATGACTCTTGCGCGTCTTGTTGTAACAGGACGCCGACGCCGCTGTGACAGCTGTCACACGGTCACTCGGTTAGAATGCTTGAGGGGCTCGTGGTGCGGAACGGGCATTTTTCGTTCCTCGTGCAGAAACAGGTGCGTTGTCGTATAGTATAAGGAAAAAAATAATTGACTCCGTCAAAAAATAATTGTTTCATATTATTATGACAAATATATTGATAATTTCAACCAACTTTTTGAAGCGAATAATACTTTTCCCTGAGTTCTAGTTAGTAAAGTAACATAGCTATTTTATGCTTTCGTTGCGTGCAGTCGAAAATAAGTTGATAAAACCAATTTTGTGCGTGAATTTGTCAATTTCGATTTGTTTTTGAGACAAAAATTATCAATGAAAAAATCAGTATTTTTGAATGGGTAAGGAGCATTAAATTAAGCAGCGCGGCAACTTTGTCACTGAGCGCGGTAACTTTGTCTTTGGCGCCGGTGTACGGGTAGGAGCCCCTGACGAAGAGCTCTGTACGAGTTCGAAACTTGTCGGGCCGTTCATATTTCACGTGAGTGTAAACAGCTTCATACAATAATTAAATATGGCTCACGAAAGTTTTTATAGGATAAGTTGCGTTTGTGGCCTAAACTCAAATAGATATCGTACCTACAAGACTGTAATACAGCGCTGACGAGCTTGTTGTTGCTATAACCGCCCAAATTCCTTAAACATCTCGCCTCTTCCTCCCTCCGGGGTCTCGCCACGGTCCTGCCGAGACCCCGACAGTCTGTCGGGGTCTAACTGATGGTCCTTCTAGATCAGCCAAGCACAAGAAAAGTTGTTTGTCTATGTGTGTATAAGTATATAACAAAATACCCGGTGAATTTAAAACTATGAATTAATACATTTAAAAATAAGTTACACCAATGGATGAATAATATACCTAACTCCCTGTATCGTTAATTTCATTATCGTGCATATATTTTGTTCTCCATTCGTATTCTTAGATTTAGATATTCTAAATGTAAGACATATTAAATATTTTGTTTCATGTAAGTAGAGTATAGGTTCTCCATGTAAAGCTCTCTTTGGGTAGCTATCCTGTAATTTAATTTGGATACCGTCCACGGTTAAACATGTAAACCTATCAATAATTGTAAAAGACCTATGTATGTATAATGGTAATGTTTAGTGCAAATAAATGATTATCTTATCTTATCTTCATCAACCCAGTCTACTTAAGCTTCGCCAAAATGCAGTTTGATCACAAATATCTAAAACAATCAGCATTTTTGAACGGATAAGGTTAAGCCTTAAGTTTTTGATTTTTTTCAACATGGCGGAGATTTAGGAGCTTACTTTCCTGTCAATACTGTACGACCAGCACAGGTCAAGATGGGTTATAGTCCCGCTGGTGTTATAGCCACTAGTTTTAATTTACCGATTCTCATACACACATTCGAAATTTGCACCGTCACCGCTATGAAAAGACGTCAAAATAACACGACTGCAAATCTTCGGACGTCCGCTCCTAATTGAATTTCACGTGGCATCTCCCGCGGCTGGGGCCGACGGACGGTAATAGCCGTCAGGACTCGTTAGTGAGCGGATAGTGCCGTCCGACTAGTGACATGGACAATATTACATTTTGAATTCCTAGTATACGTATAGCCATGGAAAATATATCGTGCTTTTAATTACATTTACATTCACTCATTCATCCAATTCATTCCCTACTTTTTTGCAATCAGTACTTTTAAGTTCTAACTAGCGACCCGCCCCGGCTTCGCACTAAATATAGTGACGTTGCCAATATTATACGTCTTGAATTCTAAGTCTATACTAAGACATAATTGGTCTACCTATACCTATGTATAGCCATGAGAGAACATGTCATCTGACAATCGTGTCCCAAGATGGCCGCATGCGTTTAATTTTAGTTGTTCATTATTTATTCATTTTAGTTGTTCAATGTGTAGTATTGATAGCGTATTGTGCAGTGATCTAACGTATGAGTGAATAGCTAATGAAGAATTCAACTTGAAGCGTTCATAGCCCTTCCTGGGTCAAGGCCCGATAGTCCGCGTGGTTTTTTGTAAATCGCTATCACTTTACAAAAAGCACGATTTTTTCAACTCACCGTACAACGTGGTATCAATCCCCTATCTAGTCGCCTAGTGCGATTGGCAACGAGACATTGGCAGTAATGGTCGCTTAACTGTGACCGGTTGCCATTTAAAAAAAAAAATAGAATAAAAATCATTTTGAAATTACCAGTAGGTAATAGCAAGTTCAACAGCAAACTGCAAACTGTAAGATTAACTAAAAGTTTGTGCAAGATATTTCGTTAATATAATACAAGATAATTTTTAACCATAGATACATAGTTATACAGGGCGTCTTATTCTTCGTGAATGGGAGTGCCAGGGGTCGACGAGGATGAGGAGGGTCACACTGAACAAATTTTACTATGAGGCCAATCACGAAATGGCAAAAAAACAGATCCAAAATCTATGGAACAGCAGATTTTTCTTTGCGATGTCATGGTTAGCCCCATAGTAAACGTTGCTTAGTGTGACCCTCCCCATCACCCCCTGGCACTCCCATTCATGACTAAAAAGTCAGTTTAAATATAAGTATTCAAATTTTATTTTATACATTTTTGTATACGTGATATTAATGATTTTTTCGACTACCCATAACATCTTAATAATAATAATAATAACAATAATCATTTATTTCAGGTCATAGACCCGTACAATTGTTAGTAACAATGGTACTTAATGAATCAGATGAAGATAAATCGAGTGACTAGTTTATTAAAATGTGTTTTTATTTTTCACCTATCGAAAATATGTTGCTTTTAATTACGTTGTTTAAATTCACTTATTCATCCCATTCACTCACAACTTTTTTTGCAATCAGTACTATATGTTTTGTACCATTATTATTTTAGTCTAAACTAAATGACTCGTAAATATTGAAAACATGTGATTGCCGTTTAAAAATGTAGGTTATCATCAAACTCGATAAGTGACCGCCACATGGCTGATGACGATGACGGGCGACAATTATTCTGTGAATTGCACTCCAGTATGTGAGAGTCATTCGTTCCCAGAGGAAATGAAACATTCCTGGAGATCAATAAAATATTTCACTTCTCTTGCTTGAAAAGTACGTCATTTTAGTTTCGCGAAGCGGGGTTAAAGTGGTCGGTTTACGTCCTAGAGTAGAGTGTAAATGGAAACCATACATAAACATGATGCTTTCTATGAAAATGGGTGACTGGTAGAAAATGCCCCATGGTATTAGTCCGCCTTTCTTTTGTGCAATAAAGTTTAAATAAATAAAATGAAAAAGAAAACTTGTTACCTAGTGTCCGGTGAAATAGATACAGATAATTAAAAACAAATCAACCCAACATTTCTAGCCAACCTGATTAGGTTCAGTTCTTAATTTTTAAATATTTATTTTATTTGGCAAATAGTGGACTTAAAGCCACAAGCATTCTCTACCAGTCAACCATATTTTCTCGTTAGTCGATGTGAAAAGAAGAGTGTTTTAACAATTGGTCTAAATCCATTATGACACTCAGATATATTTGTCCTTGCTCACTTCGTTTGCTCGTCTAAAATAATTACTTCGTGTCATAATTATAATGAATTTTACTTGGCTTACTCACACAATAAGGTTAATTATTTCATTATTTGGGTGAATCAACTTTTTCTTGTTGTTATTCTGTCCCGTCACCCAGGAGACAAAGCTGATTAAACTTCTTAGAAAAGTGTTGATAAATTATAATATTGGTATTTTCAACAGATATTCTAAATAAGAATGGGCTTCTGTTCTCGGACAACCTTACACAAATTTACTTACATAATTTTTTTTATAATTTTCCTATCTTTCTGAGTTTTTACTTACCGGCTTGGTCTGTCTTATAAAAGCCATGAAACGTTTTTGATTCCAACGACCTAAAAAACCTCGTTTTTTTTTAGTCAGTTAAAAATACGACCAAACCTTTGCCAGCTTCAAACAATAACGACTAAATCCGATATCATAATCAAGTGATGTACTCGTACCAGGGCCGCATAAACTCGTACTAATGTATTCCCCCGAGCGCCGTATAGATGAGCGTTCCCGGAACCCGCGGGACCGGCGCGTCAAATGACGCCCTAACAATGTAATGTTATGTTTTTATCGAGTCAACATTCATTTTATTTACGACTTGGATACGGAGCTAAATTTAATTTTAGGGAAAATTGTTTACAGACATAAAAAAGTTTTTTTTTCTTTTAAGCTATGAAAATTGGTGATTTCATAAAAGGAATTAATACTTCGTTTGATAACACATTATTGCTGTCAATGCGGATGTCTGTCCATTCTTTTATTTATTAACTTAGAAGTGTACGCTCCCAGGACAGAGGTCCCCGAAAGGAAGCACGACCGCATCCTGCTTTATACGGGCTCTTTCCAGCCGCTGCTCTCCTGATCCATTGCGGTCATAGGTGGCGTGACGTGAGGGTCCGATGGGGCTTCTGTTTCTAAACAGTAATGTTTGTATGTATTCACATTATTCCTTTTAAATTTCATTTTTTCGTATTATGACAGGTATATTGATAATTTGAATCCACTTTTTGAAGTGAATAATAGGTACTTTTCCCTGAGTTCTAGGTAGCTTACTTAAATTTTATAAATTAATACTTTGTTTGAGAACACATATCGCTGTCAATGCCGATGTTTCACTCAAACTGACTGAAATGCGCTTTATTAATGCTATCAACACTACTACGCTTCGGCTAAAAATAAAGGGTTTTGTGTTACAAAAACAATATAAATGCGCTAAATGTCTGAACAACAAGATCTAAGTCCATACTCACGGAACACGTATGTTTACGTCTATAAATTAAAAAATATTTAACAAATTAATTACGAATCTATTCTGCGACAGAAATAAATTTACTTAAATCACTTAAACATACATAATTAGACTTATACAGAAACTGTCTATAAATCCAGAAGCGAATCTATCACAGAGATCTAACCAACATTGTATATAGGTACTTAGGTGTATTTGTCTAAATTTCCGTAACATAAGGGAAGAAGCCGTTGAAATGCTCCGGAGCCTTACCCATTTACCTATCGCGTGATAATCGCGTCTATCCTAGGCTCAAATGGCAATATTTCCGCGTATATTTGAATGAAACAAACATTTTATGTTACACTAAACCACAATATGGCATAAGCTAATCAGCCCCCTCGAATCTTCGGTATTGCCCCGCCCAGGGGGACGCTCGAACGCGATTTGTTTCACTCAAACTGACTGGAATGCGCTTATTAATGCTGTCACAGGCTTAAATGGAAATATTTCTGCGTAGATATTTTGATTCTCAAGCGCCGCAAATAGTCATTGTTGTCAAAGATTATACATTTGCAGCTCGCGCGGCAGAAATTTTGGGACCCTGGTCAGCCGTTATGAAGATATTTAAGAGGGCCCTGTCACCTCTGTTGGTTCGCGTCTCAGCTCAACTCAACTCTTACAAATCTCTCGCTCTTGCGATCCAAAGAGGTAACGCCGCCAGCGTAATGGGAACCATGTCGCAGGCAGACCTTCTGTTCTGGGCGGGGTATTCTTTTTATAAAAGCAGTTTAAGGCAATTGTGCATCCTTTCTTTCATATCTATCTAACAAACATTTCGTGTTACTCTAAACCACAATATGGCATAAGCTAATCAGCCCCCTCGAATCGTCGGTATTGCCCCGCCCCGGGGGACGCTCGAACGCGATTTGTTTCACTCAAACTGACTGGAATGCGCTTATTAATGCTATCAACACTAGGGTACGCTTACGCTTTATTAACCGGCGGCTAAAATAAAAGGTTTTGTGTTTGTGGCGCTGTTAAAATTTAAGTAGTATTATAAATTTACTCCACACTGAAAATGATTTTTACTGTTGAATCGACGGTTCTATACTTTGGAAATTCTTATTGTATTGGGAAGACATATCATATTATATCAAACGGTCTACCGTTTGTCAAAAAAAGTGAATAATATGATCCATTTTTTTTTTTAGAAAAAATATTTCTGGGACTTCTACTCGTATAAGCAAAAAAACCCAGTGTCCATTCCACATTCACTTTCTTTATGTATGAATGTTTTTTTTTTAATTTATATTAATTTGGCACTGGAAATTCATGTTTACTACAAAATTTCGGAGCTCTTTTTTCTTGTGAGAAAATTCAATCTGTCGACGAGCGTAGCCAAGATCTGGACCAACTGTTATTCAGAATTCGGATACTTATATTTTATGCCCAAGCTAAAACTGATTCGCTTTGCTCGCTCGGTCAATAATTCAATAATTTGTTGTCATTAGTTTGTAGTAGTTATTGCTTAAAGGACAAGTTTAGCATTATAGGCGCTTGGTGAAAACTGTAAGCCTGCTATGTATTTTTTTTTACACACCGATTTAAGATGTAAATGATGTGTTAAAGCCAATTAGCGACAAACATCGTACAATTACTCACGACACTGTTATCCAAGATCTCCCCTTCCATTGTCATCGGCACCTCCGATCATATCAGCCTGTATAATTTGACGGGGGAGTGATAAATATCATTAGTTTTCGTGATTAGGTGCTCCGTTAAGTGAAGATATTAAAATAGTTTCACACTTGAACCAAACCACGTTGCCAACCATGATATTGCAAAAAAAAACGAATTAGAGTTGATTACACGAATTGTATGGCTGACTATTTTTTTGCCATTTTATAGTTCGCCCCATAGTAAAAGTTGGTGTCTTTACTTCCTGGCCTTTACTTCCCTATTACTCTCATTCAAACTAAATTACCACCCACAATTTTTTTATTAAAAATACGGACACACTTTTTACAAGCTTTTATTTAACTTGCATTTTATGTAAGTATGTTTGTTCGGGTGGAATCTTGCAACTCAATTTTGAAGCAGATATAACCGATTGAGCTGAAAATTTGTATACTTACTTAACTTTGATGACAATACAATAATATGGTACCATGGGGCTGATCTGATGATGGAGCCGGAAGGTGGCCATAGGAACTCTACAATAGAAAAAGCAATCCTACCGAGTTTGGGTTCTTTAGAATCGTCTCAGTGAGCTTTGATGGATATCCAAAGAAAAGTACAGTCGGCTATAAAAGCTTGTCACAAAAATGATTTTTTTGACAGAAACTTATATTTAACTTGCATTGTGTGTAGGTATGTATGTTTAAGTATTTTTGTTCGGGTGGAATGTTGCAACTCAATTTTGAAGCAGATATCGTCAACCGATTGAGCTGAAATTTTGTATACTTACTTAACTTTGATGACAATACAATAATATGGTACCATGGGGCTGATCTGATGATGGAGCCGGAAGGTGGCCATAGGGTTCTTTAGAATCGTCTCAGTGAGCATTTGATGGATATCCAAAGAAAAGTACAGTCAGCTATAAAATCTTGTCACTAAAATGAAATTTTTGACAGAAACTTATTTAAGTAATTGGTAAATTTTTAACTGTAGTGATAGATACATCCTTGGGCACTCATCACAGTAAGGCTACTTTTCTATAGAACGAATACTTCGTTATTGTTACTCTTTCCCACGACGCGTTTGACGCAGTTTGTAGACACCTGCCTACTGAGTCGGCGGTCCCGGGTTCGAATCCCGGCCAGGGGAAATGTGTGATGAACTCGAATATTTGTGCTTAGGTCATGGTTGTTTTATCTATTTAAGTATATATTTACCTATATAAGTAGGTACATATATCGTTGTGTATAGTACCCATAACACAAGCCTTCTTGAGCTAAATTTGGGACTAGATCGGTTTGTGTCAGGTTGTCCGATATTTTTTTTTTTCTTAAAAAGTTACTAAGCCCTCGTATCAAAAATTTCAATGACCCCCGGTCTGAAGCAACAATCAAAAAATATATACTGGCAAAGCCAATTTGCGGTGTGTTTGGAACAGAGGGCTATCGCGATAATTCTCCATAATGGCACTCACACCCTCTATCTAAGATCTCCCCTTCACTCCACACTTGTCACTTTATCTCAGGGCATAATTCAACGAGACATTGTGATATTCTGAATTATATCGTGACATAACGGACACGGCTAAAATAAATTTTCTCAAACATGCATTGAAATGTCGTCATAACATGCGTTATAATAGGCTTCGAAGTATCACGTTTCGGGCGGAATAACTCGAGAGAACTGTTAAGGAATTTCATACAAAATTTAAGGCCTAAGCCGGGAAGTAAGGAAGTTAAGTTCATTGCATATGTCTGAGAAAAGCACTATACGTGCCTAGCCGTGGAAAGGGCTTGCCGGCTTCGTATAACTATCCGGCTTCCCTACGGTCGGCTGTCTATATACCTACTCACCCGGTAAGCCCTTATTTTCTGGTGTCTGCAGTAATGTACTATTATTTGACATTATATCGACCTTAGCTAAGTATTCAAGCTGCATTAACATTTAAAAGGTATTGCTCGTACCTATAATTTGAACATAAACGATATAATTTTCCATTTTACCCCTAGCAAAAGTGTATGCAACGCAATAACAAAAGAAAGAAAATCGCTAAATATATTGTTGATATAATAGAAACGAGATCCCGGACATATGTCATAAGAATCGTCGAATATAGCCCCTTCCCTCGACATTTGTCACCCACCGGCTCAAGTCACATGACAAGGGAGCGATATAATATGACAACGTGACTAAATTCAATTCGTTCTTTCAATTGAATTGATTGATAAGTTTAAATTAATGAATTAATTTGTAAAACAGGGGGATGAATACACAAATAGATAGTTCCTTCTTTGGTTTACGTACCTACTTGATTTTCACACAATATTATGACAAAACGGGATTTAATAGCATTACAAAACTTGAAACTTTCGTGAGATATATTTCAATATTGTTTTAAGCGGGCATGTCGGGTCATTCCTGATAACAGAACAATAACACAAGACAACGCAGCGATCATATATATACCACTTGCTTGTACCACGGCCATTTTTAGGGTTCCGTAGTCAACTATATAGGAACCCTTATAGTTTCGCCATGTCCGTCTGTTCGTCCGTTCACGGCTCAGCTCCGTGATCATTAGTACTAGAGAGCTGAAATTTGGTGAGTATGTGTATGTATCACGCCGACAAAACGGTAAAATAAAAACTAAAAAATAAACTTTTTTCGTGTACCTCTCGAACACCTAAGGGGGTGAACTTTTTTTTCGTTTCAACACTAGTGTGTAAGATGTCGTTGAATAGGTCTTTTAAAAATAATAGGGGTCTTCGAACATTATTTTTTGGTAAAGTCAGCAGTTTTGTAGATATTCGCTCCGAAAATAAAAAACATAGCGTTCCCCCCTCTAATTTTTCAACCACGGGTCAAAAAACTATGGAAAAAATCATGAAAATGAGGCCATATAAGTACATGCTTTCAATGAAAACTATATTGAATAAAATCGGTTGAACCATTTTTGAGTTAAAAATCACAAAATTTCATAATTTTCTTTAAAATGACGTAAGTGCCGCGCGGTGTCTCCAGGAGTATATAACCTATAACGTTACACATTTTAGCTGTGCCATACTCCATTAAAACATTCCACTCAATCTGGCGCGTATAATCGATAACTTCCAGAAGGTATAATAAGTAATTAGTTAGTTACTTTGGCATTTACGACCTTTTTTATAGAGCTTGAAATTTCTCGTAATTTAAACCTCAGGCTCTATTGCCCAAGGACCGCTAGAGTGAAATGATCTTCTCATTCCGCGTTTTTTTTTAAGCTTCCTCTGTATTTTTCTGTTAAAATACTAAGCGCATTAGCCGATCGCGTGAACACACGCATTCATATAGCTCAGTGGTGAGAACACTTCTCCGGTCAAGTCACGCAGTAGGTACGCAGTCCGGGTACGCAGAGGTCGTGCGTTCGATTCCCACTAACACTGCAGAGGAATGCGTAAAATTTTAAGTTCTTATTTTTCCTATGTATTTTTATATATAGGTAAATAAAATAGATATTATTTAGAAGCCTAAAGTGAAATTGGACGCTTTCTCAGAACAGAACCGTTGTTTACTATCCGTCCTTTTATGTGCCGCCAGCAGTGGCGCAACGTTAGGTACTTATATAAAAATACCAATTTATTTATTTACTTGAAAAATGTAACAACACGACCTTGGCAATGAGGCACAGATAATGAAAATCAGACTGGTCACATGAGCATGGTTTTTGTACCTACCTGCAACTCCCGCCATTCCTATTGATTTTAGCATGGCTCTAAGCAACGTTAACCTTAGGGATAAAATCAGACCTAAAGCAAAAAGACATTGGTGAGATGTATCTTTTTGCTTTGGATCCGATTTTAAATAATGCTGGGATCGTCATCACGTTATATTGCTTTTATAATAGGTATAAAAAAAAAATTGATAGTTTCCCGAAGCCAATATAATTGTGTGATTTCGACAGTATTAGTTTTGATGTATGAGTTAAAAATGTTGTAGATTTAATTAGCCCAACACAATACCAGCGTCACACCTCACACCATGATGTCGCTTAGAAAGAGATAGGTCGCTAGCTTAACAGTGTCGCGCGACATATGTATACCTACTACATACTTCTCACTTTTCTTTCTATATCGTGCGATAATGACCGATGATGTTGAGTCGCGCGACTAGTGAAGTCGCGGCAAGATATGCTAGCCCTGTCCTTCTAGCACAACTATGGTTCGCGACTCATGTCGCGCGACATAGCATCACCCGTTACTACAGTAATCTCGCGCGAGAAAGAATCGCGTGTCACAATTGTGCTGCTGGCCAAAAAGTCGCACAAACGTGCTCGCCAGCCAAAAGTTTTGTCAAATATTACACAATAGGCACACACTACATGCTTTTGTGTACTTTCTGTATTAATTATGTACTCCTTATCAGTTCCGTACTGCGTCGTCAGCATGCAGTCCGCGGACCGTGGGAATGGGAGCAGTGTTGACGCGGCCCGGGTGCCAGGTAGCGCTTACTGGGCATTTCTGCGTTCTAGAAATAAGTATACACGTTTAGCTAGATGTATATTGTATAGGGTGAGATACGGTTTTACACGTGCTAAGGGCCAGTACAGACTGCATTTGAACTGCAAAGCCGCAGGCAGCTGTGATGCAGTTGATGTATCCATCGAAACTGATGCGCTGTCCGCTTGCTGATGTGTCATCATCAGCCAAAAGACGTCCACTGCTGGACAAAAGCCTCTCCCAGAGAACGCCACCATTACAGGTCCTGCGCCGCCCGCATCCAGCGGACTTCTGCGACCTTCACCAGGTCGCAGTCCACCTTGTGGTGGGCTAACCCACGCTGCGTCGTCCGGTGCGTGCTCTCCACTCAAGAACTCGATGGTCCTAACGGTCGTCGGTTCTACGACGGCCGCTGGTGATGTGTATTTCTGTCGATCTGCTGCACATCAGCTGCAAGCCGTCTGCGCAGCTGATTAGCAGTATGGATGCAGTTACGCCATCTGCAAGTTGCAAAGCATTTTGCAGCTAGGTTGCAGTTCAAATAGTGTCCGTCTGTACCGGCCCTTAAGGAGACATAGAGTGTAACCACGCTAACCTTCCAAGCAAATGAACTGACAAACCATACAGAGTGAGTCATGCTTGTATGGTTTGACAGTTCATTTGCTTGGAAGAGTTGGCGTGGTCTGACTCTACCACTGCTACTTTTCCCATATTATTAACGCACACGCGTTAAGAGGCCTTATTCCTTTTAAAATGCTGATTATTTAGACATTTTTCTCTATGATCAAACATGTTTCTTAACATATTATCGATGTTACTATATACCTAGAACAGGGCTATTGGGATTTATTGGTATATATTTGAAACCTACAGTTTGAATTTTTCATTGATAATTTTTGTTCGAAAAACTACTCGAAATTGACAAAATTCACGTGGAAAATTAGTTTTTTCAACTTATTTTCGACTGCACGCAATGAAAGCGTGAAATAGCTATGTTATTACCTAGAACTCGGGAAAAAGTATTATTCACTTCAAAAAGTTGGTTGAAATTATCAATATATTCGTCATAATATGAAAAAAAAAAATTTTTAAAGGAATAAGGCCTCTTAAGTTTACACCTAATAACTATAGCATGATACAAATAAGTCCAAACTTAACGTAGCCGGGTTAGTCAAATCGAGGTTTCGTTATCGATTGTTTCGTCCTCTAAAACTTGACCAATAGGTACAACATTTTGGGAACTGTATTGTAAAGGTATACAGTATATCGGACCGTTCCGGTTTTTATGAAAATTATTACAGAATTTGTGTACTAGTACTACGAGTAGGTGTCCGTTTGCGATCGAATCGAAATGGTCCGACACAGACCATTTCCTTTCCATTCAGGAGTACTCCGAACGTTCGAAATTCCAACTTTATCTCGTCCCGTCCGTCGCGCTCATTTTAATATAGTTTGTCACGTTCTAGACGGTCAGCATGATAGGAACTTCGAGTTTCGAACTCCAGAGTAAGTTTTGAAGGGGGATTTGATTTGTATGGAAAAAGCGTAGGTAGTTCCTCTTAAAGAGGCAGCGTTATTTTATTAACTTTATTACAGTCTGACACAAAACAGTAGAAATTAAAAAGTGGCAATACTGTCGTGTCGTCCCTTTCTAATCAATCTAAGAAAACGGGGATGTCAATACAGTATTGCCACTTTTTAATTTGTACTCTTTTGTGTCAGACTTTACGGCCCGACTACAACTTAGGTCTCAACGAAGGGCGCCAAGGCGTGCTTCATCACCAGGGTTCGGAAATCCGGATCGATATATACCTAATTTTAACAAAATCCTATTGCTATCTCACCATACGTCAAACAAAGCCGCCTATAACTACGACCGAATAACAAAGCCGCCGCCAAAGTTTAGGTAAATATCGATCCGAATTTCCGAACCCTGCCCAAGCAGCACATTAGTGAATTTTGCAGCTTATCTTATAGCTTTAAGTTCTAAATGAGTGGTTTAACAGTGTTTGATACAACTTATAGCTTTAAACACCACTCAAAACTGTATATGAGTTCATCCTATCACTTGTAGTTGCATAGGAACGTTTTTTGTTTCTACTTTATTACTTATGGTGGGATAAAGTCGATTTTGCTACTTAAAGTTGCATGCAGGTTCAAATTGTCACTCAATAAGAAGCAATAGTGCTATATAAGGCCTTAAAATCACTTATAAGCAACTTTTACATATAAGTGGGAACATACCCTTATTTGGAACTAAAAGTTCCAAATGACTAGTACAATAGCGAATTCTATCACCAATAGTGGCTAAAGGGATAATTTTACGGCTCTTTTGGAACCAAAAAATATTGCAACTTTAAGGCCTAAGAAGTACCTTATTGCCACTCCAACGCATAAATAGGTGTCAGTAGGAGGTTCTTGGAACCAAAAGCAGTTATTTTCACTTATTTCGAACCACTAACGAACTAAAAGTTCTATTATTGTTCCTATTTGCGCCTTGTCAAAATATATTTAATAGTCTTGCTTGTTTAATAGTCTACAAAAGAGCAAATAATTACTATTGGTAATATCATTCACTGCTTTGCCACTCGCAAGATACAAATAAGTGATTATTAGACTTGATAGTTCCAAATAAGGAACAAATAAGTGAAAATAAACACTGTAGGATCTTTTTTAGGGTTCCGTAGTCAACTAGGAACCCTTATAGTTTCGCCATGTCCGTCTGTCCGTCTGTCCGTCCGCGGCTTAGCTCCGTGATCATAAGTGCTAGAAAGCTGAAGTTTGGTATGTGTATGTATCACGCCGACATAACGGTAAAATAAAAACTAAAAAAATAACTTTTTTTCGGGTACCTCCCATACACCTAAAGTGGGGGTGATTTTTTTTTTCGTTCTAACACTAGCGTGTGGGGTGTCGTTGAATAGGTCTTTTAAAAACAATAGGAGCCTTCAAAGATCATTTTTTGATAAAGTCAGCAGTTTTGTAAATATTCGCTCGGTAAATCCAAAAAATAGTGTCCCCCCCCTCTAACTTCTCAACCACGGGTCAAAAAATTATGTAAAAATTCATGAAAATAAGGCCCTATTAGTACTTTCAATGAAAACTATATTGAATAAAATCGGTCGAGCCGTTTTTGAGTTATCGCAAAAATTCATAATTTTCTTTTAAATGACGTAAGTGCCCCGCGGTGTTCTTATACTTCGAACGTTACACATATTAGTTAAGTGCCATACTGCATTAAAACATTTCGCTCAATCTGGTGCGTATAATCGATAACTTCTAGAAGGTAATAAGTAATTACAGTTACTTTGGCGTTTACGACCTTTTATAGAGCTTGAAATCTTTCTCGTAATTTAAATTCGATTTTATTGTCTATTGTGAAGGATGGCCAACTACGGAACCCTACACTGAGCGTGGCCCGACATGCTCTTGGACGGTTTTTGTTTCGCCATGTTTACAAATGGAAGCCTATGAAAATTGATTATTTTAACCAGAATTTTATCACACTGACGCATAATCACAGACTTTTGATAGTTGTGACGATGTTACTTTAACATTGTACGTAACCTACAATCATTAGGTCAGGTTTTTAACAGTTTTATTTCTTATCAGTATCTATTCCTTATTTAATTTAGCACTCTCTTTTTTAATATTCCTGATCAAATGAAGGGCGCGTCGAAATTTACAAAGAAAACATACTATAGTTTCACAGTAAAAAAAAATTCGCAAGAATTTCGTGCTTATTTCGATGCTTGTATAACGTAAAGTTTTAATCACTCATCAAACAGACATATAAATCCAAAATGAATATGGCAGATCACGTATTACTTCAATTTGACAGTTGCCTCGCCACTCAAAGATAATTTTGGCGACTCATTTATCACTCATTGACCGAACTGAAATGTTTTCATTCGTTCACTGCGCATAACTTTTACCCTTAGTTCTAATTGCCACTTAAGGTTATTGTGAGATCTCTTATGGACGCATAACTTTCACCCATAGTTCTAATTTCCACTTAAGGTTATTGTGAGATCTCTTATGGATTCTATTTAGCACCAAAAATAGGCTGCAATTTTTCTCCTTTTGGTTCTATACTGGTGGCATAAGGGTTCTTGCCACCTATATAGCACTTAGTCATGGTGGTAAATTTCACTTAAGCATCTAATTAGATATGATATACGAGCTATTTAGACCCAATTGTGCTACTTGGGTGTTCATCACATCATCATTACGTATAAAACAAAGTCGCTTCCTGCTGTCTGACTGTCTGTCCCTATGTAAGCGCAGATCTTTAAAACTATAGTTTCGTTTTTAGGGTTCCGTACCTCAAAAGGAAAAAACGGAACCCTTATAGGATCACTTTGTTGTCCGTCTGTCCGTCCGTCCGTCCGTCTGTCAAGACCCTTTTTCTCAGGAACGCGTGGAGGTATGAAGTTGAAATTAATATCAATTACTCAGGTCTACTGTCCCTTGAAGCTGTGAAAAAATCAAACTTCTAAGCCAACGCAATCAAAAGATACAGCCGTTTATGCCGCAAATTTTCGACACTTGCAAGGGAATCAAAACCTACAGGGTGCTTCCCGTGAACTCAGAATCTTGAAATTTGGTACGAAGCAACGTCTTATAGCATAGATAAAGGAAAAATTACGAAAACCATATTTTTTTTTTTAATACCTAACTTTGCACCTAATTTATATGGGACGCTATACATACCAGGTGCAAACTTAACTTAACCACTTAGGGATGGAAAGTGTTTGTACGGAACCCTCGGTGCGCGAGTCCGACTCGCACTTGGCCGGTTTTTTAATAATCATACGATAGTATGATTATTTTTTATACACATATTTGACACATCACAGGACCCATACAACGTAAATCTGCATGACTTATTGGCTGGGTGTAGAGGTCGCGTAGGGAAAGCGAAAATGATCGCAACGCTTGATGTGGCCAAGAGCGGTAACTTTGGCCTCTCTGTTTCTGTCAAACGTCATACTTTTCAGTTATAATGCTTACGTTTTCTGCTACAAAATAATAAACTGAAATAAAATGGTAAAATGGGTCACTCATCGTAAAGGGAATTGTTGTAAGGTGTAAGTCGTGTCCCTGTCCGTGCCATTATTGATATTGATTTGGTTTTTTCTTTGAATAGCTTTTCTTAATTTCGACGTGTCTGTGTATTTCTTAAATTCACAACAGAATCAGATAATTTCGAAGAACCTTTTTCCTGTAATTCGAAGTAAACGTTGAGACAATAATATTAGCGTTCAGACATGACTAAAGTTCATTTCAAAATACAATTGTGTGCACAGAGACTGTGTCATCTCATCACTGATGAGATGACACAGTCTCTCAGTCATTCATACCTAGGATAACTCGGGGCACCTATACGAAAGTGACGTAGCAAAATATTTAATCGACAAAAAAATATATCGATGTTACTGTCAACATCTAAATGTCATCGACATAAATAAATATTACTTATTTCTCCACATATTCAAATAAACATATTAAAACGTGTATTTACATGTTTATTTAGAAATAATTTTCATAATATACGTAAATTGACATTTTGATTGAAATGACATCCTCATACTTTTATTAATGACCTTAATTTAAGAGGCTCGATATCAGATATGACATCGAACCTCTTTATAGTAATCGAGAATGTTCAATGAGCACATATATTAATTTAATTATATCGACATCTTTTTTATTGATATCCTATCCCTAGAACATGCCCCGAGTTATCCTAGGTATGCATGTACTCATGTATACACACATGGTATAATAATATGTATACACATAATAAATAATAATATACCCACACTGTATTCTAATTGGAGCGGAGCGAGCGAAGCGACAACACTTTGTAACAATGCGCAGATCTCAGCGAGTTCTCAACCGATTTTAGAAATTTTAGTTTTAAAATGCACAACTTAAATTTCGCTAGGTCGTGACGAAGAGAAAATATCGAAAAAAAAAAAGCGCTCCAATCTATGGTGCAAGCTTAGCCGGTGGCTGACTGCATCGACCTAGTTTACATAAATTTAATTATTAATATACTCTTTCTTAATTATATAAATTAATTATTTTAATTAATGTACTAGGAAATTATAACTGACAAGTGTTCGGTGTTTGATTACACTTGGCGCCATACCTACGAAGCCGTGCTGACTCAGTCTCTTTGTCCTTGGATTTGCACACGCCTGACTTGTATGATAGCCTGGTACTAAAATGTAACACAGTATATGGATTACAATGTATGTATGTAACTATCGTATACATGTAATTTCAATACACTGATAAACTTTATAAATCTATAGTGATAACTGATAACAAGTTAATGATAAGATTGCATGAATGAAACACACTAGTAGTTGTAATATATCTGTCCTTTTCGACCTAATACTTCTATCTCATATATTTAAATTGAACTTCAGATATTTCACGGCGAAAATATGCATACCTTGACTGCTTACACAGTTGCATTATTTCAAAATAGTGGGAATCCAGAACCATCCACATTTACGACTCTGTCGCATAGTTAACCTTTAACTTAAAGTAGACGTCGACCCGTCAGTTTTCTGTTTCAAAAATTATTTAAGTACCACGAAGATCGCCCACAGTCAATATCACCTTAAAATTTCCCTCACAAGCTATCTCAATAAAGAAAATTATATTTTTTTATCGCTTTAATAAAGTAAAACCATCGGTGGAGTGAGCGGTAACTTAATACGTCGAAACCGGATAGCAGACAGTATGGCGCGGACTTTACTTGACTTTATTTTCTTTTTCAACTTTTTTTCGTAAAAAAGTCAAAGGAGTTTTAAACGCTTTTTTCTGTTTGTCTCGTGTGTGATCCCGGCTGTTGATGAACGATTGTTTTGGTAGAAAAGTGGGTAAAAAATTAAGATATTGATTTTAGATAGCGCGGTGAATTGACGTTGTAGGTGAAACTTTCCGGTAGGTAGACAACTTGTGTGTTCATTCGTCACGTCATATTAGAGATTTTAAATCAAACATAAGTTAGTAATTAATGGATGCAAGATGGGTGGCAACGGAATTTTAACTTTTTTGTTCCACAGCAGGGCTTATAACTTAATATATTGAAATGTACCCAGTGTTTTAAATATCTATACAATGTAAACTACAATAATCTAAACTGAACTGAATTTTATTAAATCGATAGGAGTATAATTGTTATTACTAATTTACTGTTACGATTTTCTAATTATAAGCAAGCGTATTATACTCATATTATATGAGATTTTCATGTAAGTCTGTTTATATAGCTTCTCAATGGATACAGACGCACTAAAGTTTTATAAATAATAACCCGTCCTTCCGTTAATATTTATTAATATTGATCATTTTTGAAACTAATAAGCAGTTAGATTCTGAATGCTATAGTTCAGGAAGGCCAAAAATAAAACCGTCAACATATTCCAACTAAAAAAATAGATACACGAGAAAACCTTTGTCAAACTAAGTCTAAATTGAAAGTTGACAGCTCTAAAGTCTGAACGTCGAGCGTTGAGTGGCAAAATATTTGTCGAGTCAAAGGGTTGCGATGCCATGTGCCGCATGTCTGCAACAGGGCAAGGAAGCAAATGCATTTAAGAGGCCTTATTCCTTTTAAAATTGTTTTTTTTTTCATATTATGACAAATATGTTGATAATTTCCACCAACTTTTTGAAGTGAATCTTTTCCCCGAGTTCTAGCATAGCTAACATAGCTATTTCATGCTTTCATTTTGTGCAGTCAAAAATAAGTTGAAAAAACTAATTTGCCGCAAAAAAATTGTCAATTTCGAGTAGTTTTAGAAACAAAAATTATCAATGAATAATTCAAACTGTAGGTTTCAAATATAAACATACCAATAAATCCCAATAGCCCTGTTCTAGGTAGTAACATCCATAACATGTTAAGAAACAAGATTGATCATAGAGAAAAATGCCTAAACAATCAGCATTTTAAAAGGAATAAGGCCTTCTTAAGGTTTCCTGCTTTTTCGCCGAATAATTTTTCGCCGAGTTTTCCTTCCCAGAATCTGTATTCCTATGTAGTCGTTAATTTTTCATAATTGTAAATATCTTCCTATAGTCATAAAACAAACCTAACCTAACATTTAGGTTTGTTTTATGACAATCCTATAAATAGTTTGCAGTTTCAGTAAAAATTGCTTTCTGCGAAATACTTCGGCGAAATGAAACATTCGACGAAAAATAGTTTGGCGATTTTTTTTTGCTTTTTTGCGCAGCATACTAGGACAAATAGCGGACTTAATGCCACAAGGCATTCTCTACCAGTCTACCATAAGGCTAAACAGAAACATTAAGTTGGTGCAGGGTCTACGTTCGGAGACCATTTTAACAAACAATTTTAGAAATGAGTACCTAATATACACATACTTAATAAAGTAAAAGTTTCACACACATATACCTTACTCAACACTAAAATTAAATTTTTAGATACGACCCAATCATGGGAGTAAACATAAACACCATGTTCTTCATAATTAAAGAGTCTAATTTTAATAAAATGTTATAGAATGTATACATGCATCATTTGCATATCGGACATTTATTGTTTTCTTTGTCCTTGTGGTGCTGAAAATAAACTTACAGAACTCCTAAAAATACTACGCAAGTGGAAAGATTGACATTTCCTATGTTTTTCTATTAAGGGAGCCTACTTCAAACCACATGTTGTATAGTCGACCGTAAAATATCCATCCCAAATAAAACCGACGTAACTCGATATTTTTGCACAAAAATTAGGGAATATTGTAAAAAGTATTAATTTCTTACAAATGTGCAACGGCTTGGATTACGATGGACAAAAAGAAACATTTTTTATTGGAAATCTATAGAAGTGAAATATGGACAGGCAATCATAGAAAGGGTCAGCCATTGTTGTGCTTTTTTTATTTAGTATAGTTCAATTGTCAAATGTAACCCTTGCTAAGTTTTATTATTGACCTTTTATGATTACAATCGATAACAAATATTTCGTAAATGGAGTTGTAAAGTGTGTATTTGTTGTAACACCCTGTGTGAGAAATTTTCCTAGCATTCATGATTTAATGATTAGTGTATTGTTTACGAAGTTGAAATTTTTCGTTATTTTTGCACAAAGGCAACAGTGCCTGGTATGTGCCATTTTTTTGGTGTTCACTTCAGACTAATCATTTAAATTAAATTCTGGAAACTTTGATCTACATGAGCGTGCTTGCATTACCGAAAATAAGTACTTATCCATATAATTTATACAATTGTGGTAGGTCTTTTGAAGTGTTAGCACAGATCCCCGACACTTATTCGAACCGCATTAAATATTACTGCATCGCTAAAGTTGCTATGTTAGTAGTGATATGTCAGTCAGAAACGTCGAATTTAACCCCTGTTATTTTTCTTAACTAGTTACTCTTGACATTTTAACATTTATTTTAACGCCTGACGGCTATTTCCAATTAAGATCCATTTAAATTAGAACTGAAGCAGTCCACCGGACACAGCTGGCCCGCTTCTACTCTGCACTATTTAGTTTAGTTCTGTCTTGTTAGTCATTCATTACATTAGTAATTCTTACAATAACCGTTCCCTTCATCCACGTTCATAACCAAGATTTCATAACCAGTTATGAATATGGATTTTTTTTCACTGTTTCATAACCAGTTATCAAACAAAACTTTTTTTTCCATTTTTACAACCAGAACCTCCTATACATGTCTGGTCTCCTGGTACTTTTCTGAATAATAAGTGTTTACTCAAACATGCAATTGGGTATGAGATTCAGTTAAGTCTTAAAATACAAATTTAATAGTTAAAAACACTTATAACTATGAACACGAAAATAGTAAAGACATAGTAAACCTTATGAGACAAGCGTTGCTGAAAATTAATGGTATTGCCTCATCTTTTCTTTTTTATTCTTAGCTTGTTATGTAAGAACCTAACAGTACATTGTAACAAATTGTTAATTAATAATATGTGAAGGCAAATACATAACAGTTACGAGCATTTAGCAGTATTTTATTTATTTCAAAAGAAAACAATGAAGTAAAATTCACATACACCATAGAATATTGAAGATTTAAGTTTCTATTATATTCATTAAGAGTTTGTTTCTGACTATTCCTCCTACCCTCGTAAGAATCTAGTGTCGGAAAAAAACATAAAAGTTGTCGCTCGAATCCAGTTACGAATGAATTACTAGGCTTCGTTTGAGTAAAAAAAAGACTTTCGTTGTAACTAGTGTCGTGCAAAGTAGATTATTTCTTCTGCCGCAATTGGTTACGAACCTGCGGTTTCGTACGCGGCCGAAGGGTTCAAGTTGACAAGATTAAGTTTTACGTGTTCATATAAGTGTTTTTTTACTATTAAATTTGTATTTTAAGACTTAATTTCACCTTATCAGTTTAACTGAATCTCATACCCAATTGCATGTTTGAGTAAACTCTTATTATTCAGAAAAGTACCAGGAGACCAGACATGTATAGGAGGTTCTGGTTGTAAAAATGGAAAAAAAAGTTTTGATTGATAACTGGTTATGAAACAGTGAAAAAAAATCCATATTCATAACTGGTTATGAAATCTTGGTTATGAACGTGGATGAAGGGTAACCGTTTACTCAAAATTCATACAATTCATACAATTCTAAACTTTCTGTTAACTCTTCAAGTCACATCACGAAGGGACTAGGAGTTAAAGAGCTGCAGGAGTAAGTTTGTTGAACACCAATGAGATAAACATGGCCGCCACTGAACGAGTGAGACGTCAATCACCTGTCAACGCATGTCCCGCCTTTCTATGCGCTCCTGGTACCGCTAAATGCAATGTACTGGGATTTGGACACCAAAAAACTGACTGTTTGTTCTTTTTGTCTAATTCTACGCAGACCTGTTTTTGGTACAATTATTTCTAAGAAAATGTTCTTTTTGACGTGACAACGTCTTAATTTAAGTTGCGCTCGGAGTCACTCATGAAAAAGTGTAACGCCCGCTCACGTCTGATGAGTGAGAGAGACAAAATATATTTCTATAGTTAAAATTTGTGCAATTCTTATTTTCATTCATCGAACATTACTGTAACAAGAGGGAAGAGGGCGGAAGAGGGAAGAGGGAAGAGGGAAGAGGGAAGAGGGAAGGGGGAAGAGGGAAGAGGGAAGAGGGAAGAGGGAAGAGGGAAGAGGGAAGAGGGAAGAGGGAAGAGGGAAGAGGGAAGAGGGAAGAGGGAAGAGGGAAGAGGGAAGAGGGAAGAGGGAAGAGGGAAGAGGGAAGAGGGAAGAGGGAAGAGGGAAGAGGGAAGAGGGAAGAGGGAAGAGGGAAGAGGGAAGAGGGAAGAGGGAAGAGGGAAGAGGGAAGAGGGAAGAGGGAAGAGGGAAGAGGGAAGAGGGAAGAGGGAAGAGGGAAGAGGGAAGAGGGAAGAGGGAAGAGGGAAGAGGGAAGAGGGAAGAGGGAAGAGGGAAGAGGGAAGAGGGAAGAGGGAAGAGGGAAGAGGGAAGAGGGAAGAGGGAAGAGGGAAGAGGGAAGAGGGAAGAGGGAAGAGGGAAGAGGGAAGAGGGAAGAGGGAAGAGGGAAGAGGGAAGAGGGAAGAGGGAAGAGGGAAGAGGGAAGAGGGAAGAGGGAAGAGGGAAGAGGGAAGAGGGAAGAGGGAAGAGGGAAGAGGGAAGAGGGAAGAGGGAAGAGGGAAGAGGGAAGAGGGAAGAGGGAAGAGGGAAGAGGGAAGAGGGAAGAGGGAAGAGGGAAGAGGGAAGAGGGAAGAGGGAAGAGGGAAGAGGGAAGAGGGAAGAGGGAAGAGGGAAGAGGGAAGAGGGAAGAGGGAAGAGGGAAGAGGGAAGAGGGAAGAGGGAAGAGGGAAGAGGGAAGAGGGAAGAGGGAAGAGGGAAGAGGGAAGAGGGAAGAGGGAAGAGGGAAGAGGGAAGAGGGAAGAGGGAAGAGGGAAGAGGGAAGAGGGAAGAGGGAAGAGGGAAGAGGGAAGAGGGAAGAGGGAAGAGGGAAGAGGGAAGAGGGAAGAGGGAAGAGGGAAGAGGGAAGAGGGAAGAGGGAAGAGGGAAGAGGGAAGAGGGAAGAGGGAAGAGGGAAGAGGGAAGAGGGAAGAGGGAAGAGGGAAGAGGGAAGAGGGAAGAGGGAAGAGGGAAGAGGGAAGAGGGAAGAGGGAAGAGGGAAGAGGGAAGAGGGAAGAGGGAAGAGGGAAGAGGGAAGAGGGAAGAGGGAAGAGGGAAGAGGGAAGAGGGAAGAGGGAAGAGGGAAGAGGGAAGAGGGAAGAGGGAAGAGGGAAGAGGGAAGAGGGAAGAGGGAAGAGGGAAGAGGGAAGAGGGAAGAGGGAAGAGGGAAGAGGGAAGAGGGAAGAGGGAAGAGGGAAGAGGGAAGAGGGAAGAGGGAAGAGGGAAGAGGGAAGAGGGAAGAGGGAAGAGGGAAGAGGGAAGAGGGAAGAGGGAAGAGGGAAGAGGGAAGAGGGAAGAGGGAAGAGGGAAGAGGGAAGAGGGAAGAGGGAAGAGGGAAGAGGGAAGAGGGAAGAGGGAAGAGGGAAGAGGGAAGAGGGAAGAGGGAAGAGGGAAGAGGGAAGAGGGAAGAGGGAAGAGGGAAGAGGGAAGAGGGAAGAGGGAAGAGGGAAGAGGGAAGAGGGAAGAGGGAAGAGGGAAGAGGGAAGAGGGAAGAGGGAAGAGGGAAGAGGGAAGAGGGAAGAGGGAAGAGGGAAGAGGGAAGAGGGAAGAGGGAAGAGGGAAGAGGGAAGAGGGAAGAGGGAAGAGGGAAGAGGGAAGAGGGAAGAGCGAAGAGCGAAGAGCGAAGAGCGAAGAGCGAAGAGCGAAGAGCGAAGAGCGACGAGCGAAGAGCGAAGAGCGAAGAGCGAAGAGCGAAGAGCGAAGAGCGAAGAGGGAAGAGGGAAGAGGAAAGAGGGAAGAGGAAAGAGGGAATAGGGAAGAGGGAATAGGGAAGAGGAACAAAATATATTTATATAGTTAAAATTTGTGCAATTCTTATTTTCATTCATTGTTCCTATTGTGCAATTTAATAATATTCATATCAATAAATATTTTACCGAGAATAAGACGTTGTCACGTAAAATCTTCCTTCGCCCGTAAAACCGACTTTACAGGCAACCATTTTTTATATATGTATTTTGGTATTTCCTCGATGTTTCATTTCAATAAGCGTTAAAGTAAGTAATTTAATATTATTTGGACATTACAATACCAAAACCACGCAATTTCACACGATAATATACTTCCCCTCAAAACATTAAATAAACGCGCAAAGAAAGAAATGTCGCATCGTTAAGACGCTATTATTCTTTTGAACATACAAGTTCAGAGTCAAAGGTTACAAATATCAGAGCATAAATACATTACAACAAGAGAAAACTTATTGTGAAGTGGGAATTGTCTTAAGAAAGGTCGCGTATTTGTCCCGAAGGGTCACAGCTAACTAACCCCTTTTTTGGGAAAAAAATCTCTTTACCGGAATCGGGACAAAAAATTGCTCTTTACATTGAAGCTTAACCCTTTTCGACCGACTCGATTGAAAGTGTGGGAATCGAATAGTTAACCTGTCCGTTTTGTCCCCTAGTGCAGTAAACATCTGACGATATTTTCTTACGAACCAGACCATAAATATATAAATAACTTACGAATAATAACTTTCCTTTTATTACGAATTGATAAATATGGTTATTTTTATTTCTATTCTATTTTTTTTTAAAATGGCAACCGGTCACAGTTAAGCGACCATTACTGCCAATGTCTCGTTGCCAATCGCACTAGGCGACTAGATAGAGGATTGATACCACGTTGTACGGTGAGTTGTAAAATCGTGCTTTTTGTAAAGTGATAGCGATTTACAAAAAACCACGCGGACTATCGGGCCTTGACCCAGGAAGGGCTATGAACGCTTCAAGTTGAATTCTTCATTAGCTATTCACTTATACGTTAGATCACTGCACAATACGCTATCAATACTACACATTGAACAACTAAAATGAATAAAATAATGAACGACTAAACCTAAACGCATGCGGCCATCTTGAGACAAGAACCGGAAGTCTTATTTTTATTTTGCAATTTTACTCGAGTGACTTATTGAACCAAAATACGCTAAGTACCTATCCTATTCTTCTAAATAATTGATAGTTCACAAATTTTTGCTTATCTTACAATCGTATCCTAACCTAATTAGGTGTATATTTTATTCTGTAACATATCATCAACATAAAAAAAAGCAATCAAAGTTGATCTCGATATTTTTAATGTACGTTTCAAAACTGCATCTATGATAAAGTGGTGAATCAAATTATGATTACAGTATAAAGTTGAAAACCTTATCATATTTGAATAATATCCTCAACGTTTATTTTGGCGAAAATTCGCTCTTGGATTTATGAAAATTTGGAATAATGTTGCGTCCTTCCACAAATCAAACTTCGTAATTTTCGGGTGTTCAGCCCTTGACGGCGGAAATCCGACACTCAGTAATGAGGAGAGTTACGTGAGGGGGAGAAAGCAACGCATCCAGAGTTAGAAGCCCATCTGTTTAACCCTCTTCGATCGGCTATCAACAGTAAAAACCGGACTTTCCGATTAAGAATCATTCGTTTTCTCACGTATGAGCTGGACTTCCGAATTTAAAATTTAAAATTATTCGTTTTCTTTAAGTCATCTTTTAAGTAATTGAATTAACGTTTTTTTTTTTATATCTATACCTAACAAGTATTTCAACACTTAAATTGTATTGAAAGCCAATTTTCTTGGCCGCGATTCCACTTTATGAAATAAAACTAGCTTTTGCCCGCGGCTTCGCTCGCGTTAATGTATCGTTTTTGCGGCTTTACTTTTGTTTAGCGTGTGTAAAAAAATAGGGCCTACAAAACTTCTTTGTGCACATAAATAAATATAAATATTTATGTATATTGTATAGTACTATGTACTATAAGATATGGCGGCCACTCATCATCGGGTATATGTAACTCAGTGAAAACACAACGATAGCGCGTTTTAAACTACTACTAACGCCATCTATTGTCAACATTTAGAACTAAAAAATATTAATAATTAATTGTCAAATATAATCCGCTAGAAATATTTATGTATAGTAGTATGTACTATAAGATATGGCGGCCACTCATCATCGGGTATATGTAACTCAGTGAAAACACAACGATTAGCGCGTTTTAAACTACTACTAACGCCATCTATTGTCAACATTTAGAACTAAAAAATCGTTCGCGTGCCTATATAATATACATCATCCTACGGGAACAATGCTCTTTTTTTCAGGATTAAAAGTAGGCTATTTGTTAAGTTAGGGTATAATCTGCAATCTGCATTTCCCTCGTGCATATCCGTCCAGCCGTTTTAGCGTGAAGAAGTAACAAAACATACACAGACTTTCGCTTTTCTAATATTACTGGGAAATACTTTTTATTTTATCATAACTCCACTTTATCAAATCAAACCGAAAACTCAAGCACTCAAATCAAGCGATCTCAGCTTTTACTGTACCAAATAAAGTTCACTTCAAAATTCATAACTCGAAGTGAAGCTAAGACACCGGGATATGTGTGCATTTTATTTGTATAAAGCTTTTATAATGTCCCGAGCCTCCGCTTATCGATTTGGGATATTCGAGATTGGTTTAATGATTCTAAGCCATGTTATAAGATACGTCATGTTCTATTGTAAGATATTGAGGTTCTCTTCGTTGATGAATAAAAAATGTATTATTCTGAGCCAGATAAACGTAATTCAGAATTCTGAAATGTTATTGAAAAGCTTGAATGTATTTATTACGGATGCAGGAAGTTTCCCGATCATTACTCCTCCCGTCCCAACGCGCCGCCCGCCTATAGGTACCGATTGACGACGATCGAGATGCCACCAAATACTATTTTTTTAATCTATTAGGATAACGCGGGTCTCTATCCATACCTCAAAAGCAAACAAAGAACCCCCTTATAGGATCACGTGTAGCTGTCTTTCAGTCCGTCTGTTACAATCGATTTGCTGCAAAACTACTGGACCTATTAAATTGCAATTTGGCGCAAATGCTTTCAAGAATTTTCATGACCACAAATAAAATTTCAAAATCGGTGGCATTTTCGTAATTAACGTCCCAACAAACCATAAAAATTACACCCGTACTCATATTTAGTAATTTCAACCCCATCGCACCCCAACAGGCGACCCGACCCAATAAACCATTAAAGCATTACCAATGGATTTTCAGACTTTGTCACCACATTTCTCCCTTTTAGGGGTTGAATTAAAAAAAACCTGAAACACGTGTTTACTCATTTATTGTTAGAAATACTCCTGTGAAGTTTCGAATAAAATAGTCTAACTAATATTCTTTCCCCATACAAACTTTGGACCCCCATTTCACCCCTTTAGGGGGTAAATTTTGAAAAATCCTTTCTTAGTGCACCCCTACACCTTATAAGGAACCTACGTGCCAAATTTGAACTCTCTAGAACCAGCGGTTTAGTATTTAGACATTTCAACCCCATTTCACCCCAACAGGGGAGATGGTAACTCACGTCCGCCACGTTGGATTTTAAAATCGTTGCGGTTTTTGTAATCAGCGACCCGATAAACCATAAAAACAATACCCATGCTGATTTTCAGACTTTGTCACCACATTTCTCCCTTTTAGGGGTTGAATTTTCAAAAAACCTGAAACACGTGTTTACTCATTTATCGTTAGGAATACTCCTGTGAAGTTTCGAATAAAATAGTCTAACTAATCTTTTTTCCCCATACAAACTTTGGAACCCCATTTCACCCCTTTAGGGGGTGAGTTTTGAAAAATCCTTTCTTAGCGGATGCCTACGTCATAACATCTACCTGCATGCCAAATTTCAGCCCGATCCGTCCAGTGGTTTGGGCTGTGCGTTGATAGATCACTATGTCAGTCAGTCAGTCAGTCAGTCACCTTTGAGTTTTATATATATAGATAATATACCTAACGGTACAGTACATTTTATTTTACAAGTCAGTATACAATTTTTGAAAACTTGTTAACGGCCGCTTTACATTTTGGTCCGTTTTAGGAGACAACTACAGAACGAAGACTTGTATGTATACATAGAGTTAATAAGTATTAAAGGTGATTTTCTAGATCCTGGACCTATTATTACTGATAATTTCTCAGATTTAGAAGATAATAAGAAAAACATCGGAAGTTCCGCTAGTGTCGCATTGTCGATAAGTATATTATCTTCATTGCAAGAGTAACTTTAGTTTATGACGACGCAAAAGTATTATCTTTATCTTTAAACTGGGACACTGCCAAGGAAAACACAGATTGCCTCGGCCGCGGTGAGTGCTGTTTGCCGACACTCGGGGGTGCTCAGCGACCATCCGTCACCCAACCCACTCATGCTACCCTAGTCATAGGATAGCTACTTTACTTTAGCTCGTATTTTAGAAATAGCACATTACCGCTTTTCTCAAACATACCTATGCAATGAAATACACCACCCCAAAAAAATATAATTCAGCTGTTTAACCTGTTCATGAATGCAGACGCCATGTTTAAAAAATACTTCCCGGCTTAGGCCTTCAATTTTGTAGTCCTTTGCAGTCCTCTCGAGTTGTTCCGCCCGAAACGTGATAATTCGAAGCCTGTTATAACGCAGGTTATGATTATGACGACCATGTTTGTAGAGACTGGTGGGCCATGGTGCGCTGAGGCTAAGGAGTTTGTCGCAGCTTTTGGCCACAGAATAGATAATAGTTGCTTTGGCGCGAAGGCTGAAAGACCGTGGCGTGGACCCCCGTTCCGGCGAGTACTTGGCTCAAAGGATCTCCCTGGCGATAGTGCGCGGCAACTCCGCTAGGATTCTAGGGACCTTTGAGCCAGGCACCTTCCGGAACGGTTCATAGATCCCTTCTAGTTTAATAACTAGTTTTACTTATTATTAATTCTATCGTCACTTATGCGAATGTGTAATCTTTAAAAAGTTTGAAAGTATCAATATACTCGTTTGACAAAAACATAATATAATCCTCTTCATGCTTTAGCATAGTTGAGTAAAAGTATCGTAGGGTATATTACACCTGGGCTTTGGGGTGATGAGCTGTTAAATTTTTTTCATCACACTTTGCTCGTAAACAAGGGCGTACATGCTAGAAAAGCGGGCGGTAAGTCGTAAATTACGCCCAAGGGCGGTAAGTAATTGTGGTATTGACTACTACTACTTTTGTTTTATTTCCTCCAAAGTGTGATGAAAAACGTCGTACGTGACTCTGGTGGTAAAGGAATTCCTAACTCGTGTCATTAAAGCCCTCGCCTTCGGCTTCGGGCTTCTAATAGACACTCGTTTGTAATTCCTCGTTTACCACCCTTGTCACGTAATTGTACTATTGTAATTCTGCTTTTTACAATAACACCAACGACTCCGTCGATCACAGGGTGACATGCTTGCCTTTTTATCAAATATGTAGGTAGATTTACAAACTTTGGCACGAATGGCTTGAACCTATATACATATCACTAGTTTTTACTTGCGGCGCTCGCGCTATAGTACGAGAACCATGCTTTTTGGGATGAAATTAGCCGTGTTAAGTTAGGGGTCAACTTTGGAGAATAATATCTGGAGTTTTCATTTGCTCAAATCCATTTTATCCTTACAATACGAAGAAGGCAGGCTTCGTTTTAGGCAGATGTTTCCCACAAGTCCACAGTGGAGGACGGAGGCAGGTGGACAGGGCGCGCCTCGACGGCGCCTACTGTTTGCCGACCACTCCCGTCCGCTGTCGCCCTGGTACTTTTGGGGATGTGTGCAAACAATTTACTTAGGGAAAAATTATGCAAAAAATATTCGTTTAAAGCTTAGCTTTTATAGTTTTCAAAACTACATAGTGTCTATAACATGGGCCCTAATTTAACAATATTCTCGCATTCATCACGGTTTTTCTCTTCAGTATCTTCTCGTCTCGGCTTGCAGAGTCATTCATGAATACAGTATGTCGCATGGTATACATATATCACTACAAAAATATTAAGGCAAAAAGACAATAAAATTCGACATTCCAATAATTACTTTTATACAAGAAAAGAAACAACATCAACAAAAATAAATCCCATTTCATTGGCCCTTTGTGGTCACCATCATCAGTATAGAATGTATAATTCTTCATACAAGAATAATAATTCCCCAGATCAGTCGAGCTGTATTCTATTAATCGGTAAACATATAGGTCGATTCACTAAAGCTGGCGCGAATGGATTGAATGAAAGTTATGTCACTTGTCACTTTGAGTGTTAGTGTGAGTGCCGTTCTTATACAGGGGCCTCCTAATATTTTGTAAACAACAACAAAATGGGTTTTTGTTATTCAAGAATAATAAAAATTATTAGGTATAATATAAGCATAATCCGCACAATATTTAGACTAAACAAGTAATATATATGTCCGAAAGGTATATTTAACTGTTTGATACAAAAATATTTTACTATCATGGTGTTTTATGAAGACGCTAGTTTTTTGACATACTTTAGATTTTGACTGTTGTAAGGCAGTGTAATAAAATTGTACATATTGCTTAATATTCATGCAATCTGTGTATGACCAGAATTAGGATGTGGGATGATACTATTCCATTGTCTCGTATGAGTTTAACCATGTGGGACTATGCAATGGTATTAACGTAACCCACATTTTCTTCTTGTCTTCGCGGCCTGGTAAAGGTGTAATGTCAAGAATTAATAGGTGACGGACGACTAGTTCGAATAAAAAACCGGCCAAGAGCATGTCGGGCCACGCTCACTGCTCAGTGTAGGGTCCCGTAGTTGCCCGTCCTTCACAATAGACGAAAATTACGAGAAAGATTTCAAGCCCTATAAAAAAGTCGTACACGCCAAGAAACATTAATATAATACGTGCCAGATTGAGCGAAATGTTTTAATATAGTTTGGCACTTAACCAATATGTGTAGCGTTCGAAGTGTAGGGACACCGCGCGGCACTTACGTCATTTTAAAGAAAATTATGAAATTTTGCAATAACTCTAAAACGGCTCGACCGATTTTATTCAATATAGTTTTCATTGAAAGTACTAGTATCCGAGGCTAAGACCCATTCGATTCAATAAGTTATGCTCAGAAATGGCTCGGCCCTCCGTCAAGCTAAGATTACTAGAATAGAATAGAATAGAATATATTTATTTGTCAAACATAGGTACAAAGTAGTTGTTACATTAGACAGAAGTTCTCTATTTTTTGCCACTAGGCGTACAAATTTGTGGGTTAAGTATTCGACCCTAACTAAATTTTGTTTGTCCGATGTTATCCGAAGTTGACCGAATATTCAAAATCCGATTTCATATTCTGAGTCGGAGGACCCAAAAGCCCCCCAATACCGAGTTTCAGCCCCCTCGGACCAATTTGAAATTTTCGAAAAAAAAGTCGCCATTTTGTTTTTTTTTTTCCACGACTGTACTCGGGTGGGGGTCCCCTATGATATTTGTTTGAGCATCCCCCTACCCATCTCCAGCCGTTTACGAGATACGGGACTCCAAAAAAAAAAATTCCATACAAATATTGTTTTTTTCGATATTTTCCGACTTTGACCGAATTTTCGGACACCGATTTCAGATTCATATTTGTGAGCCCCAAATGCCCCCCGATACCGAGTTTCAGCTTCCTAGCACCAATTTGAAATTTTGAAAAAAAAGCCATTCGTCATTTTGAATTTAATTTGGTTCGATAATTTTCACATTCATAATCACTTATTGTATCAACCTGTATGTAATCATTTTGTGACGCACACATAAATATTATCGTTCACTCATTCATTCCATTCGTGCCAGCTTTAGTGAATCATATCAAAATGTATAAAACCTCCGACACAAGTTACTCTCTCTTAATGAGTGGGCTCATTTAATGAGTAGTTTTAATAAAGCTACTGCCAACACAGCGCACAACCTAATTTGGAATTGTTTGCTTCAATATTGGCCGACATTCTGTCACTAATCCACAAACTTATATTATAGGTTGGGAGTAAAAAACAATCTAAATCACCCAATCAACTTAATTACCAATTTAAAAAATGAATCTTACTTCCCATCATTTCATTACAGATCAATTAAAACCAAATCACCCATCTGCATCAATCAAACATGCAGATCGATCGACCCCAACCTGAGCGACTGCCATTTGACTGTTTGTTCTATTAAAAGGGGCAGCGGCGACAAACAAGCCGAAAGAGATTCCCTTTTGTTTGGAAAGTACTCGAGCCTCCTGCCAATGTCGGATCGCCTCGGAATGGGAATAAAATGTATTGCGTATTTTTTTACCAACTTCATTTCGGTGAAGTGGCTTTTAGAATATTGATAGCTGTCTCAAGGCTGTTCACGATGACAGACTGTCTTGAAATGTGTATCTAGGTGGTGCTGGTGCTGTAACTAATACCTACATTTTTTTCTACATTTATAAGAAAAGGAAAAGTATCATTTTCGTCACAGGCCTTAAATTTTAGCAGATGATTTCTATGCAACGTTTTTAGGGTTCCGTACCCAAAGGGTAAAAACGGGACCTGAGACTTCGTTGTCCGTCCGTCCGTCCGTCTGTCACCAGGCTGTATCTCAAGAACGGTGGTAGCTAGACAGTTGAAATTTTCACAGATGATGTATTTCTATTGCCGCTATAACAACAAATACTAAAAATAAAATAAAATAAAATAAATATTTAAGGGGGGCTCCCATACAACAAACGGGTTGGTTGCGTTAACTTTGCACCTCATTTGTATGGGGCGCTATACATACCTACCAGGTGCAAACTTAACCACTCAAGGATGAAAAGTGTTTGTACGGAACCCTCGGTGCGCGAGTCCAACTCGCACTTGCCCAATTTTTGTGGTTGTGCTTGAATGGAACATAAAGAATGCGATGCGGAAGCGATAACGACAGTTAGGTGCGCACGATTGACATTTCAATCATTTTAGAATTAAACTAATACATATGAGTTATTATAGATTTGCGGTCAACTTTGGTTGTAATTGAAGGAATCTCAATTAGTGACTTACGGAAAGTTTTATGATGAAGTGACAGGGGTTGAAGATGCATTGAATTGCTTAGAGAAAACGATGGCACGTCCGTAACATTTAGCTCGACTTGGTCACACTTGGCGGAGGCACTTTCTTGTCCTCAAATATTCTAATGTTCAATTACGTTACGTTCCTATAGTTTGGTAAAGAATAAAACGACAACGGGACAATCGTTGTTTAATACAGGTCTACTAGGCACCTTGTTACAAAGCAAATTATACACTGCCTTTCCAAATCTATAGATATAAACGGAAAAGTCCTGAGTGGCTGACTGACTGACTGACTCACTCATCAACTTCGAGTAGTAGGGCCTCGTGCAGGGTCTGTCCGGATTGTTACTACCGTCTTGCCTGCTAACCCACCGCCAAACAGCAATGTTCGCATTGTTGTGTTCCGGTGTGGGGGTAAGATAGCCGGTGAAATTACTAGCATAGCGGCATTCTATCTTCGTCCTCCGGGTAGGCAAGCACTTGTGACTCCTCTGATGTTGCAGGTGTTTATGGGCGACGGTAATCGCTTTCCATCAGGCGATACGTTTGCTCGTTTACCCCCTATGACATAAAAAAAAAAAAAAATCAACGTGGATCCGAAACTACTGAATCTAGGAACTTCAAATTTGTAAAATAGGTCATGGAGGCAAGGAATAAGAAGGGATATTTCAAAATTCATCCCCTAAAGGAAAGGGGTCAAATTGGGGTTTAAAGTTAATATGGAAATCGTGTAATTCTTAAAATAAATATTAATTCTGTTTTAGAACCTTTGAGTAAAATCTTCATCGCATTCCTTTTGCGCAATTTGGATAACAAAAACAACGCCGACAGCCATCGAACAATGGTTCATCGATTACCAGGGTCTCATGAGTCGAGAGCGTCAAATTATGTTGTTATAGCAACAGGGGGATGCGGGAAATAATCGAGTAATTATTTGGAGGCGCGTGGCGGTAATGGGTCGGGATGTTATTATGTAATGGTCGCCACGCTCCGCCTACTGATTTAATTCTGGTACCGAAAGTAAAAAGTGAGTGGGATTAGGATAAATTAATGTTTTTCTTTCTTAACTCGATCCCTTTTGTTTCTAATTATATGTACCCTTCGTATAATTGTAAAAGTTGATGATTTTCAAGTTGTTGTAATGTAATTTGATTTTCAAAAATCCTTCGATCGATCGTGTAGATAACGATGTGCACAAGCTTAATGATTTAGGTTTCGCCTCATATTCTCAGACTTAAATTCTTTGCAAACTATTTGTCTAAGCGACAGAAAACAATATGTCCAGCATTTTGTCATTTCACCTCAGACCGATACCAATCAAGCTCGAGCCAGGGATCATTTCTCATTTTTTGGGTTAAAAATAAGCCATGAATCTGCCCTTGAAAGCGTTGCACATTTATGCTGATAACCTTAAATACGTGTAGGTATGGAAGAATCTGCTCTCGTACAATCACGCACACTCTAGTTCTCCGGAAACGTGTCGAGTTTTAGTGATTCTATTGAACGCCTAGTTGTTCAGGGGAAAGTGGAGGGCATGAGACCGCGTGGTAGATCACCCATGCGATGGACTGACCAGATATAATCTGCTCTGGGCAAACCATTGCATGAATCTACCAGAAGTGCTGCGAACCGGACGAGATGGCGGGACATCGTTAGGCGACAGCAGACCCCAAACCCTCCCTCATGAAGACCACGACTACCACGACCGCTCTGACAAGAGCGAAGCGAAGAAGAAGAATGGAGGAATGTAAAAGTAAATTGTAGTTAAATATTTTTTTTATAGACTTATAAATATGGTTTGTATATCACCTGTATAGTCTGTCCGTCCTCTAAGATCACATCAAGACACTTTGGCACAAGCACAAGGTACAAACAACCGTATACGTGTAAATTTAAGTTATTTTTTCACTTGTGCCAGTTTGACATAATTTGTTCTTAGAATTCCGGATATACTATACCGCTAAAGAAATTGAATTAAATCCTACTGTAAGCTAAGCTTTTTCTCGTGACCCCGGAAAGCCACCAGGACATTATAACCTTACAACAGTATATGTGTACATATGTGACTCAGTAAGTAGTATTGTAACGTATACGAGCGCGACCGCAGACCGCAGGCGCAGCCGAGGGGCGGAACGGTCGCGTACCGCAGTGGGCCCGCTCACTCACTATACGCACACAACAGTCTGAATAAAATACAACAGGTATTTTTCATTTCGCAAAATATGCCTGTGAATTGGGGAATGGATCGAATAAGAAGATCTTGAATTAGGTAGGAATAACCCCCTAATTTCTATAAAAACAACGATCTGTTTTTATTGCGAGTATCGTGTAACGTAGTGAGCTTGTTTTTGGTTTGAAAAAAAAAAAACAAGATTATTCTATGACACACACTGAATCAGCAATCCCATGCACATTATTGAAGCAAATCACCATCGGGAGAATAAAAGTATGAGCTTTAAAAAAAGAAGTCGGTTGAAATGAAATTTTTATGACTGAGCGAGCGAAGCGTTTCTGTTTCAGATTCGCCAAAATTTCTTTCGTATGTCCGGATGTTTGGTAGTCGGATTTCTTGCTAATTTCGTCTACAGGTCACATCTTTTAACCGATTCTCATGAAATTTAGTCAGTAGCGTTGATAAGTTAAGTATACCACTTTATTCTCGATTCACTTTTCGTTTTTTTTTCAAATTGCGGAGATATGGGGGTTGAAACCATAAAAAATTACAAATTTCATTAAATTCGAAACAAACTATAATTTATTTTGCAGGAAACTCGCATTGGCTGCACCACTGTGCGGCACAGCCAAGCTAGGACACTCAGGGCATGAGCATAACGGGTCCGTGGCCACGGGTCCGTGTCATCCGCGACGGATGTGGCTGTTCAACGGATGGGAGAATATTCAGCGTTTTCACGGCGTAAAAAAAAGAATCATCAAAATCAGTTCACCTGGTCGAACATTCTGAGGTAACAAACATAAAAAACCGGCCAAGAGCATGTCGGGCCACGCTCAGTGTAGGGTTCCGTAGTTGCCCATCCTTCACAATAGACGAAAATTACGAGAACCATTTAATTTCGTTTTTTTTTTTTTTCGGAGCGAATATTTACGAAACTGCTGACTTTATTAAAAAAATATGTTCAAAGATCCCTATTATTTTTAAAAGACCTATTCAACGACACCCCACACACTAGTTTTGGAACGAAAAAAAACATCACCCCCACTTCAGGTGTATGGGAGGTACTCGAAAAAAAATATTTTTTTAGTTTTTATTTTACCGTTTTGTCGGCGGGATACATACACATACTCGTACTAAATTTCAGCTTTCTAGTGATAATGATCACGGTGCTAATCCGCGGACGGACAGACAGACAGACAGACGGACATGGCGAAACTATAAGGGTTCCTAGTTGACTACGGAACCCTAAAAAAAGACATTCGAATTGAGAACCCTCCTCATTTTTTTGAAGTCGGTTAAAAGTGGGACCCTATTATTAAAACTCCACTGTCCGTCTGTCGGTCTGTCATAAGGCTGTATCTCATGAGTCGCGATAGCTAGAGCGTTGAAAATTTCATAGAGATCATGTATTTCAGTTAGGGCTATAAGAACAAATACTAAAAACAAAATGAAACTTTTTTTTTATATTCATATGGGGCTCCCATACAACAAACGTGATCTGTTGCGTTAACTTTGCACCTCATTTGTATACGGCTGGCTTAAGTTAAGTTTGTTGAATGACGATAAAATGAAAATTAAATAAAAAGGGTTTTCCTTTTAGGGTAGAAAATTTCCACCCCAAAAATGGAACCGCGTGGTTTATCGTCATTCCGGTCTCATACAAATATGAGTATGTAAAATTTTGTCTTAAATTCTATTAAATTGGCTGAACGAGTCATGCTAATTTCACAGTAATAAAAATATTCAACAACTAATGGGTGCGGTGGTGGGCTAACATTGTATTTTTTTTATAGAACGTAATGCAAAACCTTTACTACGTAATAAATGTTAATCAGGTGCATAAAACTCGAGTAGGTACATAAAAAATCGAACAACTTATTTCGAAACTTCCCGAGCGGAAAGCTTAAAAAAATCCGTTTCATCCTCACCCTGTATCGGGTGTCAGAGCATCTGCGCGGTATATAAGTGAACCAAACCTCGCGACAAGTCTGCGCGCCTGGTACACTTCATTACTTCCACGTGATCATTTGGCTAAATTCAACTTATTTCTGAGAATTGTAGCTACTACTTTAGCATTGTGCTCTATTCTAGAATCATTGAAAGTTTAATAAAATCCGCTTCATCCCTCTCACTCTGTATCAACCCGTCTAGCAACAACTACGCTTTGCGACTCTTGTTGCGCGATATAGCATCGTCCATCACTCTCTCACAGTACAGCGAAGAAAGAGATAGGTAACTTTTCACGCGCGAGATAGAATCGCGTGTCACAGTTGTGCTAGAGGTGGGAGTCAGTGCATTTGCGCGGTAAGGGAACCGAACTTCTCGAGGACTCTGCGCGCCTGGTACTCTCCGTACACTTCATTACTTTCTACGACATATCACATCACACATAATGGCAAGCGTAGAAAGTAGTGTTCTTTAGCGATATTCTCTATTGAAAGTAACCGTAATAAAATTTTCGCCCAGTCATTCCTTTCTACAACAATCAGAGGCTGAGTGTAAGTTACTTTTTAACGAAATAAGCTTTTGTCATAAATATTTTTTAGACACGTTTTTCTTTCCGTCTGTATCTTACCTTTGTTTCTTATTATTACTTAATTCCACTGCTTATTTATTTAATCATATACCTAGTCATTTTAATAGGTAAAGTTTAAACTTTGCTTTTTTCTCGACTTGGCGGGCGCCCTACCGTGCCCCCGACGTGGTCTGAGCTCAGTTTTACTTGACAGCACAGGGGGGACACGTGGCGCATTATGAGCTTAATTAATGGGAAATGCCGTAATTTGGGGTTTAATGGGATTCGCGGGGATTTGCCTCGCGCCCATTGTTATTTGCCTCAGTATGGTTGATATGTTATAAGCATCGAGTCAAAGTAAGTTTTGAAACTGCATCTATGATGATTGGCCGACCTAGAAATAATGTTACAGGATAAAATTTAAAAACTCTACTTGGACGTAGTGACGCAAAAATGTTCCAACCCACAGGTCGCTAAAGACTTAGCACTAAAAACTTACTACCCATAAGTATGTCATCATGATTTAAGAGCTACGCTCTTGTAGGTGGAGTAATATCCATGCCTCTCATTCTAGCGCCTTCTCCTTGACAGCCTGGTACGAGGTATAGGTAGGTATGTCAATAACTTCAAAATTCTATTTTAAGTGACGTGTGAGTTGGATCGCTTTTGCATAACCGTGTCCATTTTTGACCGAGCTGACAAAAAATATTTACGTCTTTCTGAATTAGTCTCCACTGACTCCAGTCGTATACTGTAACAATGTTTTATTTAAAAACTAGCGACCCGCCCCGGCTTCGCACGGTTGTAATGCTGATAAATGAAGCATGTATTATACAAAACCTTCCTCTTGAATTACATTAAAAAAACCGCATCAAAATCCGTTGCGTAGTTTTAAAGATTTAAGCATACAAATAGTAGAGTTGCTAAGCCGCGAAATTGTGCGCATCGGGTTACAAGCATGAAATTTCTACCATACATAGAGCGTTCCACGGTGATTATTTTCAGATGTGGAGGGAAGTCAGATTCGTCTCCTGTGTGGTGGGAGAGCGGGGTGAAGAGGCCCAAGTACTGCTCTTTTTTCTTTTTTTTATTACTGATCAGTTAAGGCTATTAGGGTTTGTGCGACATCGTTTTCGTGTAAAATAGACATCAGCTATTAATTTTTCATGTTATTAAAGAATAGTTTCATATAAAAATTTGGGTTTATTGCCGAAAAGCTAAAAATCACAACAAGTTTTTGGAGTTTACTCCTTAAGAATCGATTTTCATATATAAGCCCGGGGTATGAAAAATATGGGGTATAAAATCGAACGTATCTGCCGTGCTAATTTAAAAAGTCGTATCTCAGTATACGATCGGAGTAAAAATACGACTTCTTAATTTAGCAGGTTATGCGTTACGCGTTATAGGCTAAGATCCCGATATAAAATGACCTTCACCGAGATGTTTATTTTATGAAATGTATTTTATAATCAATTTAATATGTCAATAAATATATTGCATATGGGTTGCCTAACAAATTTTAGTCCAGGGTATGTTTAATTAATAAAAAAAAATGTTTTAAACATTTCACCGGTTTGATTAATACTAGATAAATTCTATACCAATCGAAAGTATGAAGCCCATAGAATATGCAAACGTTAGGTTACCTATTCTTTTCCCGTCACAACTATCGGGTAGCCAGGTATAAACAGGTAAATCTATACCTACTAGCTGAAACTGAATAAAATTAAAGATTATTTAATTATGAATTTATCTAATAATCAAATCGGTGAAATGTTAAAAAAATATATATTTTTATTTTTTACTAAACATACCCTGGACTAAAAATTGTTAGGCAACCCATATGCAATATATTTATTGACATATTAAACTAAATATAAAATACATTCATCAAATAAACATCTCGGTGAAGGTCGTTTTATATCGGGATCTTAGTCTATAACGCTTAACGCATAACCTGCTAAATTAAGAAGTCGTATTTTTACCCCGATCGTATACTGAGATACGACTTTTTAAACTACCATTATGTTCACATAAACAAACTATAAAATTGTCAATGTCAACTTCATGTCGAGTGTCAACAAAATTTTATGAATAAAATAAAATTTAATAAAATCTACGCTTAACGGGTAAAATGTGCTGCTTTTGAAACAATAGCGCCCGTCACACAATCGGCTAAAAGATACGTGTTCGTTTCAGCTCCCAAACAAACCTAACGAATTTTTGTGATATCCAAGATTACAACTTTTATAACGTGCAATGCAATGACCGTGTTTTCTTGGTGTTTAAGCCGTGCTTGTATGGTGCTAAGATCGAAGAAGACGTCTTGCTGTAGAGAGAGAGACCGCTTTAATTGTGACTCAGCTTTAAGCTTAGAAATAGAGAAGGCGTGAATACTTTTCCATCACCACTGCTTTTTCCTGCATTCAGCCGCAGAATGGTTTTGATTTCGTGAAACTTTCCAGGATAAATACATACATAAATCAAGGATCCAACACAACCGAGCCATTCATTTTCTAGACGGGAGTCTTGCCGACCGACAAGAAGCTATGAAGTTTAAATCGAAATTGTTATGTTTTTGATGTTGGCTTTTAAATTGTATCTTTTTTTTATTATAATTGCTTGTATTTTTACTTTTATTTGTAAGTGTTAGTTATAAATATGAGTGATCCTTCTTCATCCTTGCGCTGTCCCCATTGTCCCAACTCAACTCGAACTTTTACCCCTCATGGACTTAAAGTGCATATAGGGCACATGCATAAACATTTTCCCCAAGTCATCCCCTCCAACCCTAGACTGTCGGTTTCACAGCAAGCTCATGGTAACAACCCCATTCATCTAGATTTTGGTGATCTAGCTACGTTAAAGCAGTCAGTACGTGTGTTACGGCATATCCCCAAAGGGGCGCGAAACTTGGCAGCGGCCAAATTGAGCGACCTCATTGATAAGTGTATCGACTCCAATGGCACTCTCGAATGGTTTAGTTTACTGTCTTTTGCCTATTCCGCACTCAAATCGCCTGAAGCGTCGGCCACGGGCAATTTAACCACGAAAGTTAAGAGAAATATTAACTCTGCTTCTTTTGATATCAGTGGGAACATCAGTGCAGAGACCACGCCTTTGAGATCACACTCCATACTGAAGACAATTGAGCGTAAAGTACATGAAGGGGATCTCAGGTGCAGTGCGAGTGCTTATGTCGGATGAGGGCGTGGCGCCGTCGAGCCCTGAGACTTTAGCTACGCTGCAGTCGAAGCATCCAGCCCCGTCCCGGCCGCTGGTACTTCCACCGGAACCTGACATATCTATTTCTGCCTTAACTGTTAAGCCGGAGGAAGTGGTGCAGGCACTCAGCTCTTTCAACAATAGTTCGGCCGCCGGTTTGGATGGTATCCGCCCTGTTCATCTTAAGGAGCTTACGTCTGCATCTGCGGGAGACGCCGATTTTCGGCTCCTGGAACATCTGGCCAAGCTTTGTAATTTTTTGCTCAGTGTTCAATTAAACCCTGAAGTTTGCTCCTATATTTATGGTGCTTCCTTATGTGCGCTGTCAAAAAAAGACGGTGGTATAAGACCCATTGCCATAGGCAGCGCTCTCCGCCGCTTAACGGCAAAGCTAGGATGCCGTGCAGTGAGAGAAGAAATGGCAGCTTATCTGCAACCTTGCCAATTAGGGTTTGGCACAAGATTGGGCTGCGAGGCTGCAATTCACGCTACGCGGGCTTTTTCGGTAGATAGCAAAAACTTAGAATCCGTTTTAATACGTATAGTTAAGTTCATATCATTGTAATAGTTAAGTACTTATGCTTTCTGAAAAAATGACTGACTGTTGAGTTTCTTTCGGCGTTTCTTCTCAACAGTGGTCTCCTCTTGTGAAATGCCGGTAGACTCAGACATGTAAAAGTGCCCTTGTGGCCTACTTGCAGAATAAAGTTCATTATTTCATTATTATTATTATTAATTAAAATTGATTTAAAAAAACGCGTTTAACTCAGTGGAGCGTGATGTTTTACTGTCCGAAGTGAAGGATAAAGTGCCATCACTCTACCCCTTCATTTTCTAAGTATATTCTTCCGCTTCTAATCTTTTCTACAATGGTCCTCTTGTTCTTTCCCAAGTTGGTGCACAGCAGGGGGATCCGCTAGGCCCTTTAGTTTCTGTCTGGCCATACAAAAGGTAATTTCAGAGGTTAAATCCCCATTGAATATCTGGTACCTAGATGACGGTACCCTAGGTGGTAAACCTGAAGAAGTGGAACAAGACTTGCTCATGCTCCTGCCTCGTTTAAAAGCTCTGGGTTTAGATATTAATTTCAGCAAATGCGAATTTTTCCCCTGCAGTACCAACTCACACGATTCTTTCCCCTTATTCAGTGCTCTGCTCCCCGGACTGAAAGTGTTGTCGGCGAGATCTTTCAACCTCTTGGGGTCCCCAATATTCCCAGAAGCCATTCCTGAAGCCTTCGAGGAGAGAAAGCTGCTTCTGCTGATGGCTGCGCAGAGGTTGAATGAACTTTCGGCTCACGTAGCCCTCGTTATGTTGCGAGTTTGCTTTGCCGTGCCTAAGCTGACATATTTCTTGTGCACCGTGCCAGCCTGGCTGCACCCTGTCCAGACAGACTCCTTTGACTTCGTGTTGAAGGAGAGTTTGGAAAAGGTGCTGAACGTCTCCCTTAACCAAGGTCAATGGGACCAGGTTTCTCTGCCGATTCGAACTCGTGGTTTGGGCGTGCGTCGCGCGCGAGATGTGAGCCTCCCGGCATTCCTGGCTTCGGCGTGTGGGGTGGTGGACCTTGTCACTCAAATTTTATCTTTTGATGGTGACAAGGCTATCATTCCTTACGCCTCCGATGCTTTGACGGCCTGGACGGCTCTTAATCCCGGCGTAGCCATACCCGTAGAATTGTTCCGTCAGCGTCTATGGGTTTATTTATATGAGAGTGCGCGCACCACGATTTTCATAAACCCATAAGTAAGCTTATTTCTGCGACAAAATTATCGCGCGACTAAAAAAAATCGTGGTGCGCGCCTGGCCTGAAGAGTAAACTCCAGTCGTGCGTCGGAGCTGACACACACACTTTTTTTTTATTCAGAACGATAAATTAGTTATCTATCCTGAATATTTACAACTAACAAAAATATTACAAAATAGAAAATTTAATCTAGTTTCTAAAAATTTATATATATTGGGCACTTTTCATACAAACAGTAACTTAAATAAATTATTGATGTTGAGATTAGCCCGTGTGCTCGTTGATACATTAACAAAAAAAAAATTGTTTTAATTACATCAATTTGTTTTTCTAGGACGTATATAGTAAATATTATATGTAAAAGCATGTTAATAACCATTATTTAATGTATATTTTAATGAAGCGAAATAGGATGCGTTCGGAGATTTATCTTGGTTACGCCGTCGTAAAGATATATTTTAAGCTACTGTTTGTATGAGAAGTGCCCAACATGCATAATTTTTTAGAAACCAGATTAAATGAGATTTTTGAAATAATAACAATAATTTGAAAATGTTCACGAAATTGAACTAATTTACCTCACTGAATAAAAAAACTTGTTGTGATTTTTACCTTTTCGGCCATTACACCCAAATTTTTATATAGAACTATACAAAACTAACATAAAAAAATTATTTCTGATATTTTTTTTAGACGGAAACGATACCAAACACGTCCTGGTAGACTTAACTGACCAGCAATAAAGAAAGAAAAGAGGGATACTTGGCCGTATTCACTCCGCTCTCCTGCCTCACAGGGGACGAATCTGACTTCCCTGCCACATCTGAAAATAATCACCGTGGAACACTCTATCTGTGGTAGAAATTTCATGCTTGTAACCCGATGCGCACAATTATGTTAGAAAACAGCGGACTAACAACTCTACTAAAAGGGACATAGGGACAGAGAAAGCGACTTTGTTTTATACTATGTATGTAGTGATGTATTTTTTCTATTTTAACTTAAATAGAGAATTATTTTTCGACAATTTGAAAGCTGCACGCACGTCGAACTGACGTGGTAAAAAAATATTTCTTTTTTGTGATCGTCCAACAAAGTGCGCGGGAGTCCTCAAACACGCTCCCGCTAATTACTGCGCCCGCGCAAATATGTGCACATCATTACTCGCTCCTTCGCTCCTCAGTGTGCGGCCTGAGTGCGGGCGGGCAAGCGGCGAATAGAGTGAGTTGGGCAGCGTGGCCGCTTACTCGCCACGCTGCCAGCGGTTCTAGCACAACTATGCTTCGCGACTCTTGTCGCGCCACATAGCCCGTCACTCTCTCACATTACTGCGCCGAAAGAGACGGGTAATTATCTCACGCGAGAAATAGTCGCGTATGACAGTTATGCTTGAGGTGCTGCTCCACTTCGAGCCTCCACACACGCAGTACACTTAAACTTAAGAAGATATATTGCTGCTCCTTTTTTCAGACTATGAGTTTACGTTAAGTCTGCACCTGGTAACTATGGCGTCGAATACAAATGAGGTCCAAACTTAACTTAACCGGCTTATACAAATCGAGTTCTCGTTCCTCCTCCAAAACATGACGAATCTTTACGAAATTTTAGAAACAGAATAAGAAGGAAATGTTCTGTGTTGGACTGTTTCGATTTTTTCGCAAATGATTATACAATTTGTGTATTAGGCAGCCGTGTGTGACGGAGTTTTGACCAAAAACAGACGCCTATTACACAAATTCCATAATAAGGAGCGTGAAAATGGAAACGGTTTACCACAGTTGAGATTTGTTGGCGCACGACGCGGTTGACACAGTTTGTAAGCCTGCCTACTGAACCGGCGGTCCCGGGTTCGAATCCCGGTCAGGGCGAATATTTGTTTGATGAACTCGAATATTTGTGCTTGGGTCATGTATGTAAACACTTTATTGTACATAAAAACAAGAAAAACACATTACAAAAGAATAAGCATGTACAAAGGCGAACTTATCCCTTTAAGGGATCTCTTCCAGTTAACCTTTCTATTATTGTTGTTTGTTCTATGTATCTAAGTATATATTTATCTTTATAATGATGTGTATCCTCGTCTAGTACTCGTAACACAAGCCTTCTTGAGCTGAATTTGGGACTAGATCAAATTGTATGAGGTTGTCTGATATTTATTTATTTGTTTAACATGAACTCCGCACACTCCGCCCCGCTGCACGCTCCGCTCGAGCGTCCACTGAGGCCTTACACTCCTGAGGGTATTTTGTTCTGCTGCCGGTAATGTTCTCAAATTAGTTTACTTTATTTTTAAGACATCTTTTGTTCTTTGTCCTAATAGGCTACTGTCCTGGGGCCTGATTCGATTGTCAATGACACACTGCTATTTGAGCGGTATATCGGCTTTCGCCATGACGCTGCCCATAGACATTGTTGTTTTCCGTCCTGCATTGTTTATAACTACAGTATGATGTACAAATTGACATCAGTCAGCAGCCCAGAATACAGTTCAAATCATGTCTTAAAAAAAGAGATGGATCAGAATGATATGTGAGTTGGTAGATAGGTATGCAAATTGAAATTTTTAATCAAAAGGGACTTACAATAGATATGGGAATGGGGCAGGGAAAACGCACTTTAGTTAGTCTTAACTTAACTTATTTTATTTACAATATTTATAACTTTATTATAAATCTTCATCCGTCCACTAAAATCTACTAAAATCATTCTATCGTCTGCCACTCTCTGTCATACGTCAAAACTAATACCTACATTCCTTATTTCATTCTATTCGAACTAGCATTAATCGTCTATCAGCTAGCTCCTTACTCTACCAGTATCAATCCCACATATATATACAACGCAATAATAAAAAAAGCTTAAACTTAGTTATAAATCAAATATCAGAAAAGGGTGTGACAAGTTGTGCCCAAGGCATGGTCCCGAAGACGCTGGCAGCATTTCCTCGCTGAATCGCAATGCTGATGCGTTGTGCGAGGAAGCTGCCAGCTCTTCGGTTACCAGTAGTTTCTATCAATAGTTTAGTGAGGTCATTATAAAGTTTGTGGACGCTGGGACCCCACGAACCTTATGCCGGCTTCACATGTTGGGAACATGTGGAGCCGGCATAAGGTCTCGACCCCGAAAGGAATAAAATTTATATATTCGAGGCCGAGACCTGTACCTTACCCTACCTTATTAAGGTATGCAAACCATTCATCTCTACAAGCAGAAAACGACTAAATTAATAGAAAATGTCATTGTTTTCTATTTACTCCTTCCTTTTAATTGCCCACGAATTATTATAATCACATTTTGAATCTTGTGTTGTAGTTTAGTTTAATAATTTAATAATATTAATTAGTGTTATAGGTTAGTGTGCCCTTAGTCAATTTGAATGCTGATGCACACCTGTCATTGGTTTATAAACAGGTTTTTGAGTCTGTGTATTTTATACTAGTAATTTACTTGTTTTTGTTTATGTACTGTTGGCGTGTCTTATAAATAAATTTGTATTGCACCTATACCTACTCACATATCTTCAGCATGTTTTCGGGCGACATGCGATCCTTGCAAATAGACTTAGAAAGTATACAAAGGTTCAACGATCCCCTAAAATAATAGTACTTTACAGTTTTGGACATGTCGTCAACATCACGTACCGGTGTCGCTTACCACGTGTAATGTGAGAGGTTATGTGTTTTGCATCGTGACTAGTTGTTATCAATATGTTTGTTTGGTGATAGGTGTTCGTGCGTAGGGTTTTTGATGTAAAGCGTTACGCTCACGTATTTATAGCGAACGGTTACTACTTTTAGGGTTCCGTAACCAAAGGGTAAAAAATGGGACCCTATTACTATGACTCCGCTGTCCGTCCGTATGTCTGTCTGCCCGTCAAGAGGCTGTATCCCATGAACCGTGATAGTCAGACAGTTGAAATTTTCACAGATGATGTATTTCTGTTGTCACTATTATAACAACAAATACTAAAAAACATAATAAAATAAATATTTAAGCCCCTTAAACAATCCACAAACGGGATCGGTTAACCTGGCCAGTTAAGATGAGAAGTGTTTGTACGGAACCCTCGGTGCGTGAGTCAGACTCGCACTTGGCCGGATTTTTTACAGGTCCCTCCCGTAGTTACTTTTCTGGGGTACAGTCAGCAGTATAGCTGACAATTTTAGTATGCAATTTGAAGTTAGTAGTAAAATTGGCAACTACTTTTGATGCTGAACGTACCGTCTTGATTTATTTGTGAATGTTAGTAATGCCACAGAATAAAGACACTATAGTAATATGCAGTAGTGTTGTGAAGTGAATCGCAAAACAAACGTTGAACGCTGAACAAATGCTGTTCAGTTTCAAGAGTAGAATCTACGAGTATGTTTTAATTTATTGCTCCTATGACAGGCAACACCCGGAATGACTCATTTTTGAAGCTTTTGTCTTCATTAATTAAATAAAACCCATCGAAATCTTTAGAAAACTATTGACTGGACGTGTTTGCGTGGTCGGCGTTAATCTGTTTGTGTTTGCGCGCGCGCCGCCCGCCGAGTCAATATTATCGCGATCGAGTTAGCCGCTTTTATAGGTTATATTTCGAGTGCTTTCTACTAGGAGTTAAAAAGGTAGACAGAGGTTCTTGCCTATTGCTGATTGACACCAAAATAACACATTACAAATGACCAGTGGTCCCACGCTAGGCTATGCCTGTCATGTGATGACCAGATTCGGTTTAAAACAATGCAATTTCAAAATTTATTTTAACCGGTTACAATACAGCCTGATTAAGTCTTGGTGAAAGAGGGAAAAGGACAGCGTGTATTACGGGAAGAGAAGAATGCTAGATTGCTAGATTGCTAGATTTATTATAGTATGCAACAGTCAGATACGACAGTCAAAGAATGAACGGCTCAAATCTAAGCGATGTAACTTAAATCTGAATTCGTAACTTAAAGTGATAACGTAACCTAAAACTTCGTTGCCTCTACTTAAAAATAAAACCTAATTTAGCGTGACCCTGGGACATATTTGAGGATCAAAAGTTAAAATCAATGATTTAAAAGATAAACTTTAAAGAAAAAGCAACTAACCTTAGGGAAACGCAGAATAAAATTTTTCTTTCTTATCTTAACCTTAGGGTTGGGTGGTAGAGACATTCTCAGGTATGGCATTAAGTCCGTCTCTTGTACGATAAGTTTTCTTTTGTGCAATAAAGATTAAACAAAGACCGATGCATTCAAATAAGAAAACAACATCAATAACTAGGTAAGAGAGTGTATACATGTATATGTAGTAACACAAGAGGTTGTGGGATTTTTGTAGATCATAGAAAAAATTAACATCCGCGTCCATGACGGCGTCCGCAGTGGATAGGACAAATGGCGGAAACGTGTTGGATGGGCGAAGATCTTAGATGAGGCATGGTTTAGGTCTCTTGCAACCAAACGTGCCAAAAGACATCAGCTCGGCACTTGCTCCCCGCGCGTAGGCCAGTGTTATATATGCTAAGCCTGTGGTCGCGTGTGCTGTTCTCGTTTCGCCGAATTTTCATTTGCCCGAAAGCTATTTTTCCTGAAACCCATAATATTTTCAGGATTTTATAAACATCGTTTTGTCGAACCCATTAGGTAAGGGTAGGTTTGTTTTATAATTATTTTGAAATGTTAATATTTTTGGAATAAATAGCTTTCAGGCGAATGAATATTCGGGGAAACGTTACAGCGGGGAAACAAAAAGCAGGTTACGTTAGGTTTGAGGAAAAATAACTAAAAGAATCTATAAATTTATGAAACATGGTAATGTCTCTTTTTTTATGTGGGTACACCACAATTTTTATTTAAAGATAATAATCATTAATTCAACAGTAAATAATGCATAAAACAAAAGTCAAATCCGCAACGCGGAGCTAGGGAGCTAGGGCAGCGAAGTGGTTAACGCGCTGGACCGGTAATCCAGAGGTACCGGGTTCGATTCCCGGTCTCTTCCCCCAGGTAGCTCCTTTTCCAATTTTTCTTTAAGCTTTGATCTTTGTATTAATGGTTAAAAGAATCTAGCTATATACCTTTTGCTTATGCGTGTCCTATTAATCTTTCCTTAACTCTATAATTTTTCCTCTATTACTCCTAAGTGCGTGTTCCTCGTGTTGTTTGTCGGCTGTACCCAAATCGATGCTGTTTGGGCAGGCCTTATTATTCCAAGAGCTGTGTCTGACTCGACCGAGGCATTGGACCGGTCATTGTGTACAATACCAACACTACCGACATGTCTTTTAATTTAAATAGTAACTTTCTCATTCAAAATCATTTTCTCAAACATGCTATGAATTGGAGTCATAACGTGCGCTATATAACAAGCATCGAAGTAAGTGTCACGTTTCGGGCGAAACAAGTCGAGTCGAGATAACTGTAAAGGAATTTCATACAAAATTGAAAACCAAGGCCGGGAAGAATTTTTTTAAACATGGCTTCTGTGTTCATGAACAGGTCAAACAGCTGAATTATATATTTATTGAGTGGTGTATTTTTTTATTTCATTGCATATGTTAAAGAAAAGCACTATTACATGCCTTAGCCGTGAAAAGGGCTTGCCGGCTTCGTATCACTATCCGGACTCTCTACGGTCAGCCCTCAGCCGTCTATATATACTCACCGAAGCCCTTTATTCCCCGGTGTCTGCAGAAATGTGTCTATGTGAAAAATTTCTATAAGTACTTGTGCATTAAATAAGGAGTTCCATTCTTCATGGATTTGATGAAGCGTTTGGCGCAGTTTGTAGTGCACCTGCCTAATGGTTCTGGGTTCGAATCCCTGCAAGGAAAAATATTTGTACCTATGATATTCACGGAAATATTTATTCCTGGGTCATAGATGTTATATGTAGGTACGACTGTACCTATTATGTATAGTACCCGTAGTAGGTACAAGCTTTGCTTAGTTTGAGACTAAGTTGATTTGTGTAATATTGTCCCTTATTATTATTATTTGTAATGAGAAGCGGTGGTAGCCTAGTGGTTAGGGCATGCGACTTTCAATCCGGAGGTCGCGGGTTCGAACCCGGCCCGTACCAATGAGTTTTTCGGAACTTATGTACGGAATGTCATTTGATATTTACCACTCGCTTTTCGGTGAAGGGAAACATCGTGAGGAAACCACCTAAGCCCAATAAGGCCTAGTTTCCCCTCTGGGTTGGAAGGTCAGATGGCAATCGCTTGCGTAAAAACTAGTGCCTACGCCACATCTTGGGATTTTAGGTAGCCGACCCCGATTGAGAATTCATTCTCAAAAATGGGACAAAGGCTAGGAGGATGATGAATGAGTCAATCAGAATTACACTTTGAAGTAATATTTATTAGTTCTTAAATTACGAAATTTTTACATACTTTAAACAATACAAAAGAACGTGCGGGATGACTCACGGACCTATATTTTTTTAATTTCGGTTGAAAAGACAGTCCCTAAATAATAAATTGGATAAGCGGACGAAGCTGACATTTCTCTCAGCCTCATCTTCGTGCCTAAATAAATAGATTAAGATAGAGTTTAAACATTTAAAACCGGTCCCGTTAAACTTACCAACAACTCCGTTTGTTTTCAAACATCTCGGAAAAGAACACAAACACCGTTTAAGCTTTTTATTTGCTAACAAAAAACAATAGGGGAGGTGCTTCCTAAAAGGTTTCACGTCTATTCCTCCCTCCCCTCACCCTCCGGAAGCGGAAGGGTTGGGAACTTGGGAAGCCACATAAACGATTCCTTCAAAAGCTGGTAAAATTTATTTCGAATTTGAGGCAAATTTAGGTACATTTTCCTCCCAATTAAAATAGGGATCTGGCAATTGTTCTCCCAATTTATTGTTCTAATTTCAAATTGATTTGTGATTGAATATCTGTTGTAGTCTGTAAAGCTTTTTAGTACTGTTAAGTATTCTGCTCCAGGTGGCAAACAGGAAACCTCACCTGAAAATGACCAATAGGTTTCTGTGATGCTGCCGGCTAGACAACGAACGAGATAAGAAATTCGGAATTGTCAATTCCAGCATCGTATTTACTTTCCCCCAATACACAACGAAAGTAATACAATAACAATACTTCCAACCAATTTCCTCAGAATACGCCCTTAACAATGCGATTTTGCGGCATGGCTACACAACTCACGAGACACAAGCAGTGAGTGTGTATAATAGGTGTATATAATACCTTCGCTACAATGGCATATTGCGACACAAAAGTCTTACTTTCATAGGTTTTCGATTTCAGTCGAAAACAGACGATATTATCAGTATCATTCGTATTCAGCGGCGCGTCAAATCGTTTTTATCGACATCAAAAGAAGGAGCGTTGTGTCTTTCGAATACGTACCTATGTTTACTTCTTTGGTATGCTTCGCAGACAACTTTTGAGCGAAATGAGCGTAAAATGTCATCAGCAAAATGCCACTCTAGCACAACTAAGTATGCTTCGCAACTTGTCCCGCGACAAAACGTCACCCGTCACTTTCTCACACACAGTTGTGAGCTAGAGGGGCTGGAAACAGGAATCTGTGCAACATGCCATCACCAATCTGTTTAAGTAATATTTGACACGTCTACAGTTCTGGTTCACGTTGCCACGAACAATATGGATAAGTCTTACAGGTGTTGTCACTTGACTTAAATAAAACGTTTTAGTCATTCAATAACACCTGTATGGCCACAATACAACAAACGAGTCGTTGTAAAGTTAGGATGCGACTACTGCGCGACGAAAGTGGTTATCCCATAACATTTGTACGACTGTTGAATGACGTTAATGAAGTTGGCTCGCGAATTCTGTATGACCATTATACGACCATTTAGGTCGTATAACTGGGGCCATTTTCGCGTTTAGTAAACGTTATTATAACGTTAGTATGACTTTATTATAGCGATGTATGGTATTCAGATAACGTTTACTTAACCTTTATACGACGTTAAATTGTTACTTGGGTCGTATCCATTTTTCTGACACTGCGTATATGTTCAGACAATCATGTAGAAACATCAAACATCTCGCGTTCAGACAATGTCGTTGATACAATAAGTCAAGTGTGCGTGGTATCAGTGGGTAATAGTGAAAATGCAGTGACAGACAGTCCAGTGGTGACAGCGCAAGAGCCCTGCCCTCCCCGCGCCGCGCTATCTGCGCGTGCGCAGAGGGCGGCAAGAAGAGCGATTAAAAGTGCAGTGGGTCGCGAGTCGCGTAGCAGTACGGATAGCTACCCCTGATGAAGAGCTCCAAATGAGTTCGAAACATGTCGGGCCGTTCCTGACAATTTTTACGTGAGTTTATACCGTTTTTATAATTACAGAGTCCTATTGAAAAAAAAAACGTAACTTTCATCACTGTGGAAAGTTTTGGCTTTATTATGAAATACCTGTAATTTGCGAAATATTTAGTCCTGTCTTCTCTTCGTTTACATCAGTGACATCCACCTACTTTCAGCGTCAGTTGCCAAAAAATTGTCGTTGCCAGTAAAATATGGTTATGCAGAAAGCGACCAGCGTAGATTTTTTGTCAAAGTGACTTAAGTCTTAATCAATGAATGAGTTTGGTCGCTTTTTGCATTATGAAAAAATAACTTTTGTCGCCGTCTGCATAACTATGGTAGTACTACTAAAAATCCTATATTGTAAAAGATGTCTTGGGCTTATACATGCAGAGTAAAAGTGTATACGCACTCATGTGTACACAATTGTACTAGGATAACAAGTATAAGGACGGCATTCCCTTCCAGCCCATTAGACGACGTAATGGTCAGACTCTGGAAGTACAAGTATTTGTATCGAAAAAATGGCTCCATTGTCGTTGGCGCCAAGTCTTGCGTCAAGAGCGCTCGGTCCTTTGGACGCCATAATTGTGATGCCCTTTATCATGAGTGCTCTTCAATTGGCTATTGTGTGTATTGTGGCGCACTCTCGCGGACACGGTGACAGAGAAACGATTCGATAGGACAGTGCGACGGTTGATAAAGATTGATGCGTCTATTTAAGCTTCGACTAAAAAGATGAGTATTATTATAAATTTAACGCGTGACGCGTGTCTTGATAAATCATACCGAGAAATCACCTCTAGCACAACTGTGACCCGAGTTACGACTTGAAGAGTTCACAGAGTGTGTATAACTGTAGACGCAGTTAAATAGAAATAGATTACTATCATTTTTTTATACTGTGGCACGAGATACGATCTCGACTTGCACTCGACCGATAGTTTGTTAGATTTTCAATTTAATGTTTACTTATTTGGAGTAGAAGTGGCTAGACGGCGTCAGGCGCCGGTACGGACGACTGGACTGCTAATCCTGTATTTGCTTCCAGAAGGGCTACTCCGATGTTCAAAATTCAACCGTCGTATAGTCCCGTCCCTCTCGATCTCCTGTCACAAATATATTTGGATGAACAAGACGGCACTATGCGACGGTCGATTTCGAACATCGGAGTAGCTTCAGCCCCGGCTTAGACGGACCGCTGCGCCTGCGCCGGGCCGGATTAAGATAAACATTTGGATTGTAATGTTGCAAAAAATGGTTGGTTGTTTCTATGTCTGTTTTTGTCTTTGCTTAACTACGTTTCCGGATGCATGATCTTCTGTATGTTGCTATTTTTTTAGTAGTTATTACGCTTGGATATATTGTTAAACGCCAATGGCGTGGCGTCATGCAGTTGGTATACACATATTTTTAACTATACAAGCTAGGGGGGATTTACTAGGTACCTCGCCACTGCGGGACATGAAAGTTGGTACTTTAACTAGTGTAGACTCTTATTGAAATGAAATGAAAAAAAGGGAAATAATTTATTCAGTAAATAGGCCCCAAGGGCACTTTTACAATTAAGATTGTGAATCGGCATTTCGCAAGAGGAGACCGCTGTTGAGAAGAAAGCCGAAAATCAACAGTAAGTCATTTTTTACGTAAATAATACTTAAAACAATTGTGATTGTAATGAATGTGTGTAAAATTCACTATATTAGGAGATATTATATTTGAAAGTAATGTAATATACTTTCAAACGAAAAAGGCAAAGCAAAGTACAAGTAGGTACATAAAAACTTAGACTAAATAACAACTATGCACATAAAAATTCAGCTTAAAAAAAGTCCGAATATGCTCACAGCATTTCCTCGCTGAACAGCTATGCTGATACGTTGAGCGAGGAAAAGGCAGTTCAATTAAAATATGTGTTTTAATCTCTAATATTAATTTGGTCATGCTTGTTCTATGCTCCAAAACACTTCCCCTATTTTATTAATCAAATTACTTCACCAAGTTCAAGCTCAGCCATCCCTACCATCAATTATTCATTCCTATCATTATTCGTTGCACAAATGCACATCGCCCCCTGTGCCCCTTCTGCCCCACATGCCCCTGTGCCCCCATAGCGCACAATACGTCGCGGATGCTCATTTGATTCGGGTAACCCGATATTTTACTACGGGCTTTGTTTAAACAATTGCGTAAGTGATTGTATGGGAGCACCTTGCGGGACCCTCCTGCTGTACGGAACCAAGCTATTTTAGTTGTTTTTTTTATGGCGGCAGTTTTAGAGAGTTTTGATTTTCGAAAATTATTCGCTAAAGGCGACGGCGGACGGGTAAGGCGAAACTAGCGCCACTTTCGATTTTTTTCTTATACCTTCATAATATGATATTTTTTTAGAAATAGCTGAAGTCAAGGAGCTTGCAAAACACCTTTAATATTTATTAAATCACTATATACAATTTGTTCACTGTAGTTTACCTTACAAAACTTGTTTACGTCAAAAGCGGCCACAATAGTGTTTTGGGCAAGTTTTTAGAGACAACTAAAGAACATGAAATTGTGTATAATGATTTAATAAACACTAAAGGTGTTTTTCCAGCTCCTAATATCTTGCAAGTACTGAAAATTGATCTGGTTTGGAAGATATAGGTAATAAATATTCGTAAGTGGCGCTAGTTTCGCATTACCCGTCCCCTTAAGAGGAAATTTTGCACTGCTTAATGGCTTATCTATCCGTACAAATCGAGGTTTGTTCTCGTCTGACTCTCCTTCCAAACTTGACCAATCTTTACGACATTTTTGGAACTGAATGCGAAAGATGTGTTCTGTGTCGTACTTTTTCGGTTTTTGCGCTTCTTATTATGATTAAATATATGAGAAAGATCTTAAGTAAAATCCTGGGACTAGCGCGGAATGAGGATGGTAGTTTCTGTCTCCGGAAAAATACAGAAATAGAGCAGCTAGTAGCCACTCCTGATATCATTGGAGAGACAAAACGCCCCATGCCTGCTATACGGCCACATCTCAAAAAAAAATTTTTTTCGGATTATTGCAGATTCGTAGTCAGAATAGGTTAATTTACGACCTTGTTTCGAGAGCCATAAGAAAAAGTGTCCTTAAAAGCCTTTTTTCCACAAGTGGCCTTATGGATCTGACCAAAAATTGTCAGTTGACTCCCTGCAAGACAGCCACTTTTCAGTTGTGGCTGTATAGCATAAATTTGTAATATTTTTTTTGAGTTGCGTCTCATAGAAATAACGTATATTCTAGTATTATTACGATGAATCCCTTTAAATATAAGCGAAATAAACGTCATTGTGCGCTGTTGAGCCAAACTGGCGCGCAATACTCTGTTGTGGAGTAAACTAGGCTAAGACTGGTAGTGCGTAGTTAGCACATCAGTTGTTGCTCCCCAAGTAGTTCCCCTTAGTCTGTGGAGTATGTAATTCGGCGTTTGTAGCTTCTTCGCATATAGGCAAGACTGCGGTCTAGAGTGACACAAGTACTTTTGTGTAGGATTTAATTTAAGCGCAGTCTCTCTGAAGCATATACGTAATGTGGCTCATAATTTGCTTCTTTGTTGCAAGGATGGAATGTCGCAACTTCTGTTTTACTAGCATTGGGGCAGCCTAATCAGAAATGTCATTCCAGATTGCGAGTAAGAGCTTCCTTCGAGGATTTAAATTTGCCATGCTGATTTGTGATGGCGATGTCATCACCATACATAAATTTCCGACTCTGTTTTCGGAATCGGTCCTGACCCATTCCTGTTCAACCTATACACACACGATATGGGTTAAACAGGAGCAGGGCCAGGACCGATCCTTGAGGTAGTCCATTGTTCAGCTTTCTGACTTTGATCGGAGTGCTTCCGAGGTAGACGATAAATTCCCTATTGCTGAGCATAGAGTTGGTTAGTCCCACCATCTGCACCACGGTCAGGAGCTTATAGATAAGCTCCTGTCTACATACGCTATCGAAGGCAGCTGAGAGGTCGAAAATACTACCACGGTTTTCTCTCTCCTTTGAAAATCAGCCTCTATGTGTGTTGTGCGCGACATTTACCTGATCCACGTAGTCCGGACCACTACGGAATCCAGCCTGCTGATCCAAAAATTTGTAGATGGAACTAAGTAGTAGAGGTCGGTAACCCTTTGCTTCGTTGCCTGGCTTACCCGGATTGAGTGTGGCTATTATATTTGAGCAGTTGAACTTAGGTGGAATTATATTATCCGAAACTATGTCTAAATAGAACTGAGAGAGCCACGTCCTACATCTTGGGCCAAGGTGTTCTAAAAATTCGTTGTAAATACCGACTCACATAAATTGGGACTTTGATTCGAACCAGTCTTCATCCAGTATTGCTAAACCTAAAAGTAGAAAACGAAAAGCTTATCCTGCACTATGAAAAGGTAATATTGTAAAGAAGTTGAAGAATTCTGGAAAACAGTACACTAATATCAACGGGAACCTAGTCCACGCTAAAACCTAAAACTATAGGGCCTCCTTGTACATGGTACATGTTATATATGGTATTATACCATATATGGTACATGTTAACACGATAATTAAAGATACAAGTGCCTTGAAGGGAAGGTACCAGATAATCATTAATTATATGCAAAATGATGATGATATCTGCATCTAGAAAGTTGGTATTAAAGCTGCATGCACTGATTATCGCTTACAGTGATGTTGTTACTGTAACAAAAGTTGATTAATAAAGGTATTTTAATTTTTAGTGTTTGTATAATAATTTTCATGTTACCATTTTCCAATACTTCTTGTTCGGTTTTGGACGCATCTCAAAATTTCAACAAAATGTTTCTGCAATACGGCCACAACTCTAAGTACCTATCTTAAAGGCCTCGTATCTTAAAAAATATACACATTTTATATAAAAAGACGTATTCATGAGAAGCATTATATCATGTAGAGTAAAAAAAGTTAAATTTAAAATGAATTGACCCAAAACTCAAGGAGTAAGCCCCATTTTACTACCACGCACTACGCTGCCAAAACTTTAACAAGCGATTTCTCGAAAAAAATTTTTTTTGAGATGTGGCCGTAAAGCAGGCAGGGGGCGAAAAGCCCACCGTCTCCGATGGTTTGCTCATGTGGAGAGAATGGGCGAAGATCGAGGAGTTAAGGGAGTGTATTTGGGACGACCAATAGGACGAAGGCCGGTTGGCCGGCCCAGATATCGCTGGATCGACGTCGTCCATTCGGATTTGCAGCAATTGGCGGGAAAGGGTACTGGATCGTGAAAAATGGCAATAACTCGTGTCGGAGGCCAAGACCCGCTTTGGGTCGCTGAGCCACTGAGTCGTAGTATGTACTAGGCGTCAGACGGCCGCCTAGTACGAACATTCCATAATCCTTTGCGCAAAAACGAAACGGTCCGACACAGAACATTTCCTTCCCATTCAGTTTCTAAAATTTCGTAATGATTGATTTCCGTAATGACCTAAGTTAAGTTTTGGGGGAAGAAACAGACGAGACCGAAACCTCGATTTGTATAAGCCTGTTACGTTATTTTTTGACCTCATTTGAATCCAGCGTTATGATTGGTTGCACCAGGTGCAAACTTAACAATAACCTATAAAAGTCTGGGAAAAGGAGCAATGATATATATCCTCTTAATGCAGGGATTTTATGAAAATGGTTAGCGTTAGGATATAATTATAATGTAGAGCTAAAAGACTAATTACAACCTATTATCAGCCTCTAAAGAATGAGAGAGGATCACAACGCTAGAAGACACACATCTTACGTACTTTATTACACTCATAAACTTCCAACAGTCCCATACATTTTCTCCGCGATACCCTTATACTCCAAAGCTGTGTTAAGTTGAGCGTGGAGACAGAAATACCTGTGCAGGGATTATTCTATAGCTATCTCTTTATACCAGTAACATAGTTCTGTCGTCTATAACATCATCCCAATTCCGCGGATATCGAGCGAGTGCGGGCATACGTTCCGCGTTACGGGCGTGTCGGGTTACCTACTCCTGCCGGCGCTGCGTTCCTGGTCTGCCCGGGTTAGACAATTACCCATAGATAAATCTAGTTTTTACCAGTTAGATAGTTCTGTTGTCTCCCGGGCTCCACACTACTCGCAAATTTTGCCGAAGTATGGGTTTCAGCTCCACACTATCGTATTCGCCCAACTTCGGTCAACTTCGCGAGTAGTGTGTTGCCGCAATATAACATCATCCCGGGCAACCCGCGGGTATCGAGCGATTGCGGGTATACGTTCTGCGTTACATTACAGGCGTGTCGGCGCTGCGTTCCTGGTCTGCCCGGGTTAGATTATAACAGATAGATATATCTAGTTTACACCAGTTAGATAGTTCTGTTGTCTATAACATCATCCCGGGCATCGAGAGATTGCGGGCATACGTTCCGCGTTTCGGGCGCGTATCGGGTTCGGGTTACTTCTGCTGGGCGCTGTGCTCCTGGTCTGCCTGGCTTAGATAATATGATAGACAGACAGAAAAATCTTGTTTAGTTAGATAGACATCTTGGCTATAATTCAACGAGGCATTTGATATTCCTAATTTTAGCAGAATCGTTGTTTCATTAAGCCGTGTCGTGTACAACTGACATCTGTGTCTAGTGCTAGTATAACCATTTTTAGGGTTCCGTAGCCAAATGACAAAAAACGGAACCCTTATAGATTCGTCATGTCTGTCTGTCTGTCTGTCCGTCCGTATGTCACAGCCATTTTTTTCCGAAACTATAAGAGCTATACTGTTGAAACTTGGTAGGTAGATGTATTCTGTGAACCGCATTAAGATTTTGATGCAAAAATAAAAAAATAATAATAAATATTGGGGGCTCCCCATACTTAGAACAGAAACTCAAAATTTTTTTTTTCATCAAACACATACGTGTGGGGTATCTATGGATAGGTCTTCAAAAATGATATCGAGGTTTCTAAAACATTTTTTTTCTAAACCGAATAGTTTGCGTGACAGACGCTTCCAAAGTGGAAAAAAGTTGGTCCCCCCCCCTCTAACTTCTAAAATAAGAAAATGAAAAATCTAAAAAAAACATATGATGTACATTACTATAAAAACTACCAACGAAAATTGTTTTGAACGAGATCTAGTAAGTAGTTTTTTTTTAATACCTATTAATACCTAACTTTGCACCTAATTTATATGGGGCGCTATACATACCAGGTGCAAACTTAACTTAACCACCTAGGGATGGAAAGTGTTTGTACGGAACCCTCGGTGCGCGAGTCCGACTCGCACTTGGCCGGTTTTTTAATGGGACTTGGGACACAATATAAAACTAAAAAATCTATTAAGTTAACTGACTTTTTAACAGATAAGCAGATAACTAATGTACAAAATTATGGCACAGATAGCCACATAAATAAAAACATACAGTGTGCACGTGGGATACGGTTGATTGGAGCGAAAAGTTAGTTTTAAACGCCTAAAATACTCGTAAGTACCAACTTATTTTCACTTCACCTGCGACGAAACACGAAGTGATTTGCTCAAAATTTTCTCCTATCAAATTACCTTGCCTACACAATTATATCCACCGATAAATATAGCGTTTCGGCAAGTGCGCAACCCCATAATAATGCACAGAATGCACTGGATAAAGGAGCACTTAGTCAGGAACTATCATCATTATATTGTGCGGAAGACCGAACAGTCTTGACGCAAGAATAGGCGCCATGCCATTGTTTGCCTATTTGTATTGGGTAATTTCATTGCTTGCTGAAGAAAAAATTGAAATTTATAAACAAACGATTGCATAAGTCATTATATTAACCTGAACAGCTATTCATAAATCCCCGTGATTCGACTAAGTACTTAAATTTACAAATAATCCGGCACTTGTAGTAATGGTCCGTTTATCTAATCCAATGAAAGAAGCTATTGTACCAATTGTTTATAATAAACAGCGGGTCACTTTGGATCGTATTACACGCCATATCGCATTTCCAATGTCCAACAAAGAATGACCAGTGAAGGACACTGTTTAGTGTACCAGAAACGGTCACAAGATTGCAATGAAAAACTTTATTGATCGAATCTATTTTTCATGAGACTATTTCAAACAGGCAACTAAGATAGGTACAGCCACAGGGTACAGCGCTAGAAACACCAGAAATGGGAGTTAAAGTCCGTGGACCTTCAGATTGCGATTCGGGTCTGGGTAAAACCGACTAAGAGCGAGTCGGACTCGCGCACCGAGGGTTCCGTACCGACACTTCCGCACACACTGGCCGGGTTAAGTTAAGTTGGCACCTGGTATGTACTCGTAGGTATACAGGTGCAAAGTTAACGAACCCCACTTAAATATTTATTTTATTCCTGTTTTAGTATTTGTTGTTATAGCGGCAACAGAAATACATCTGACTGCCTGATGACAAACGGACAGACGGAACCCGAAAAACAGAGATTCGTAAACGTAGCGAGACAGGTATAAAACACGAATCGCATCGCGAGGTAAGGGTACCTACAGGACTGGGTGCGCTGTCTTCATCCAACGGCTTCCTGTGATCCTGTCCGAATCGTCGATCCACCCTGTTTGATTGGGAACGTCTTCCATACTATTATCAAACATTTTAAAATTATACCTCGCGATTTTTTTTAAATGACAGTTTTTTTTGCGTTTTCAACCCCTATCTCCGCAATTTTGAATATTGAAAATCGACGTTCACAAATTTTCATTTCGAGAATAGGTTCATTAAATGCGATCAGTTGAAAATGGCTGAAAATTTGGACAACTGGTCATCCGAATTCTTGGCCAAGCTGATGAAACAGATAAACATCAAGCGGTCAATTAGTTCTAAGAACTCCAGAGACGCCAGTAGAAATCACCTTGACACGACCACCTCCCCCTGTGTTGAGTTTACGAATTCGTGTACAGATTGTATTCAGAATGTCCTCAGGATGTCCTGTATTTAATGAACAACCTTCTTAACCAAGATAGTACTTAGACTGGTCTAGAAAATAGCTTTTGTAAAAGTCCGTGATTTTCGAGATAATCGTACTTTCTTTTTAGGGTTCCGTACCTCAAAAGGAAAAAACGGAACCCTTATAGGATCACTTTGTTGTCCGTCTGTCCGTCTGTCAAGACCCTTTTTCTCAGGAACGCGTGGACGTATGAAGCTGAAATTTATATCAATTACTCAGGTCTACTGTCCCTTGAAGCTGTGAAAAATCAAACTTCTAAGCCAACGCAATCAAAAGATACAGCCGTTTATGCCGCAAATTTTCGACACTTGCAAGGGAATCAAAACCTACAGGGTGCTTCCCGTGAACTCAGAATCTTGAAATTTGGTACGAAGCAACGTCTTATAGCATAGATAAAGGAATAATTACGAAAACCATAATTTTTTTTTTTAATACCTAACTGCACCTAATTTGCAAATTTTCGACACTTGCAAGGGAATCAAAACCTACAGGGTGCTTCCCGTGAACTCAGAATCTTGAAATTTGGTACGAAGCAACGTCTTATAGCATAGATAAAGGAATAATTACGAAAACCATATTTTTTTTTTTTAATACCTAACTTTGCACCTAATTTATATGGGGCGCTATACATACCAGGTGCAAACTTAACTTAACCACTTAGGGATGGAAAGTGTTTGTACGGAACCCTCGGTGCGCGAGTCCGACTCGCACTTGGCCGGTTTTTTTTGAATGATTGAGATCCGTGATTTTCGAGATAATCGATTTTTTATGATTGGGACATTGTTTCACTCTGATGACCGTATTAAGCCATAGATGAAGAATAATTTTTAGCACTTTTTATTTTTAAATAGCGGCTAGCATATACATGCTATGGAACATTATGGTAGCCAGGCCCTTTTTCTTAAACGAGAGAACAATTATCCCGAAAACCATGGGATTTTAAGTACTTAAACTAATGGCCTTATTTTCTTGACCGACTACGGTTCCATATCGGCGGTAAAATTGACGATTAATTGCAGGACACCGTGTATAGCACGCACATCCGTCCGACCTCTGATATTTGTGGAAGTTTTCGCTACAATTGCATCGGAGCTCCCACAAATCTGCGCAATTCATCACCTTTTCCACGCCGCGGTCTCACGCACCACTAGCTGACAATACCCTGTCAAATTGGATTTCAATTCATTTATTTACCTCGTATCTCGTTCTGACATGTTGGTAAGAAAACAGTCTTTTCTCCTTGAAATAGAAGTGGTTTCTGAAACGGCAACAAAGGGGCATCAGTGGTTTCTTTATGAGCGAAATGTGTGGTCTGCGACGCAGTATAAGTATTATAAGCAGTATTTTAAAATAACTAAGTACTAAACTTAATTAAGTCAATTAAGGAGGTGAATCGTGGTTGTGCCAATGATCGGCAAAAGTCATTTTGACCACATTTATATTTTTTGTGAACGTCCACGTATTGGCATTTGCTGTAGTCAAATTATATTCTATTTTACGAATGATATTACTATAGTGATACCCTAAATAAAGTGAAAATTGAGTTGATAAAAGGCTGATTATTGGATTTCTTTAACAATATTACAATCATTTTAATTTATATAGCGTCAAGCGGAGTATTTGTATTTAAAATTGGTATAACGTGTAGTACCTATAGGTACTTTTCTACTGCACGTTGCTGTTCATTTCCACTTTATAGTCATACTGTAATTGTTTACTTTCAATAGAAGTAGCTTTATGCAGTTATCTGGACTCAAAGTCGTCTCCTGCTGTCTGTCTGTCCCTATGTATGCTTAGATCTTTAAAACTACGGAACGGATTTTGATGCGGTTTTTTTTATAGATAGAGTGATTCAAGAGGAAGGCATGATATTATATGTTATACCTAATACGTGCATAATTTATCAGCATTGCACCCGTGCGGGACGGGTCGCTAGTCTTCTTATAAAACACCATTGGAGTCAATATACTGCTTTCGTCAGAATTATAACATGCGCGTGCGCTGGCTTCTTGCGTTACTCGTCATAGCGCCGTTCGGGCGGAAACCACATACTACGGGATTTGCACAAAAATGCGGGATAATACTTATTATATGTGTGGGAGATGTTCATAGTTATTGTTCGGTGATCTGTGACGTGGAAGCTGCGCAGATAAATAGGTTTAACTAATGTGATTACGAAGCCAGCCAACCAGAAGACTACCGACTTGTAAATACATTGTAAATAGGTGGTTACGGCTTCTTATCTGTTTAAAAAAGCTGATTGTTTTATATTTTTTCTATGATCAAACATGTTTCTTAACATATCATCATTATTACTACTTCGAATAATTTTGATTTCAAAAACTACTCGAAACAGACCAAAACTGTTGTTTTAAACTTGTTTTCGACAAGCATGAAATGTAGGTAGCTACGATACCATCTCGAACTCGGAGAAAAGTATTAATCACTTCAAAAATTTAGTTGAAATAATAAATATATTTGGCACTAGCGACCCACCCCGGCTTCGCACGGGTGCAATACTGGTAAATTATGTATGTAAGTGGGTATTATACATATAGTCCTTCCTCTTGAATCCCTCTATCTATTAAAAAAATAACATCAAAATCCGTTGCGTAGTTTTAAAAATCTAAGCATACATACATAGGGACAGATAGACAAACAGCAGGAATAGCGCAGATTTCTAAGTAGCAAGCAATCCAAACCCATTTCGAGATATTTCATTATCAATAAGGGATCCGAAAGCATTTCTATGGGAAAGTGAAAATGGGTAAGTGATATTTAACCTAATAGCAGCAAAGCTCAAGTATTACAACTGAGTTATGACCTTTTGTTTCTGGTCTAAATGTGACTTATACATTTTCACTAGATCCACAGATTTGAAGAAAACTTTACGGTGTGGTTTTAATACCTCAATGCTCTTTTTTGTCTATTTTGTTTTCAAATTTTGTCTTGAGAAATCTTACCTACTTGAATAAAGAATATTTTGACTTTCGACTACTTAATTTCAACGTTTCAGGGCAGTCGAACTTTATTTATTTATTAGACACACCAACAAAACACAGACTTATATCATGATCATCATCATCATCAGCCTATTCTTGTCCACTGCTGGACATAGGCCTCTCCAACTGCACGCCATTGTAAGCGATCCTCGGCTACTCTCATCCAGCTCTTGCCAGCACAGATCTTCGCTTCACCTAGTCTGAGGGCCGTACCACACTACGCTTGCCGATCCGCGGTCTCCACTCAAGAACACGTTTTCCCTAGACTTATATACAATCAAGAAATAATAATTACAAAACACAGGTAGCACGTCCAGTGTGCCTCAATTACCTACAGGCAACAGGATTCTCAATTCGACGGCTACTTTACTGAATTACGTATACATACAGTCAAATTATAAAAATAACAATGAAATTACAATTTTCAATATAGTTAAAAGATTATTAAAATGTAGGATTTGAGCATAAGAAATAAATGAACTAGTTAGCTAAACTATTTTATATGAGACTGTATTATATAGGTACCTACAACACTATAACTTACAGCTTTAATAAAATGATGATCATTCATTGAGGGTGTCAATTGTCCCATTATCATTGTAATTATTATTTATTTATTTCATAAAAAACACAAGATATTAATAAAAACAATAAACAATAAACTAATATGTGACTAAGACTAAGTATATGCTAAAAACCTAAACTATTTACAAATAAAAAATTTGCCCTAAATCGCTGTCGCACGGAAGTGTGCCCAGAAGGCTGGCCGCATTGCCACGCTGGATGGCAATGCTTATTCGCTGGGCAAAATAGTGGCCAGCCCTCTGGTCATGGGTTGCGTCGATGAGGCGCATCGACAATTCTTTGAAGAGTCGACGCGCACTCGGCCCCCACGGCCCCAGAGTTTCAACCCAAAACGCCGCAAATATGTAACTGCTACCGAGAGCAGCATATTTACGACGTTTGAGGCTTTCCGCAGACGCAGCCGCCGCGCCAGCACCATTCTTGGTACCTGGAATATGAGACAGTGCCAGGGTGTCTACACACATTATCAATTATCATTGTTGCCATTGTCAACATTAGACTATCGACATGCATGCGCAGAGCAGGGGCGGGTAACGAAGAAGCTGTATTATTTCGGAGATTTCAAAGATCGTCTCAAAGATAACTAGATTTTTGAGATAAGGCTTTATGTTATTTACAAAAGGTATCTTTCTAGTTGATTCAATATTGCATTGAATTGAATGATAAAATTTTGCAGAAGTTGCTCTTTATCCGTTCAAAATGCTGATTGTTTTAGACATTTTTCTCTATGATTAAACATGTTCCTTATATACAATGTTATCAATGTTAATACTTAGAACAGGGCTTTTGCGCTTTAAAGGTAGGTACCTATATATTTGTAACCTACAGTTTGAATTTTTCATTGTAAATTTTTGTTTCAAAAACTACTCTAAATCTGACAAACATCAAACTGAAAACTGTTTTATTTTCATCTTATTTTCGATTGCACGCAATCGTAGTTGTTACTTTCTAGAACTCAGCGAAAAGTATTATTCACTTTAAAAAGTTTGTTGAAATTATAAGTTTATCTGTCATAACTATATATGAAAAAAATACATTTTAAAATTAATAAGGCCTCTTAAAGCTTTTTGCTGAATCATTCTAAGGTCGCCTTAGATATTTTTCATGTTTCAGATTAAAATGTAATGTGTATGATACAATAATTGTAGTCAATGCGGTTTTTGAGATTAAGTTAGTTGTTTAAGTAGTAGGTTCAGGCCACAAACCTGACAACACCTGTCATCTGACACATTCACGAATTCCGCCCTAGGTATGTAATTTACTATTATTTCTTTCATATAGTGGAGAGATCTCGGACATGTGACATTAAGACACATCGAATTAAGCCGATGGTTTTGAGCATCTTTCCTTTCTAAACACTCTGAGTGCCTCCCGTGCGATGACGCTGTCGCCAAAAACCGCGTATTTGGTTAATCCTAACATAATATTGGACCGGGCAGAAAGTAAAAGTTTCTCGCCATATTTTTTGTCTGTTCCAGTTAGCGGCTCTATAGAGAGAAAAAAATACGTTGTAAATGCGAAAGTTTGCACACACATCTGTGCTTCGCTTATTTTCTACAAATAGCGGTCCGTGGTGTTACCCATTTTCGGGATACCTAAAAGCTAGCCTATCTGTTAATCCAGGGTGTCAACGTCATCAGCTAACTCCAATCCGGATTTTACCTAAGCGTGAACAAGTAACAAACATACAAATAAGTAGGTACACTTACAAACTTTTGCCTTTAGGGTCGTTATCGTTATCATGACAATAAATAAATAAATATTAAGGGACAATCTTACACAAATCGACCTAGTCCCAAATTAAGCAAAGGTTGTACTATGATAATAATTGAAAACATTACAAATTTAAAGAAAATAAATTAAAACCTTGGTTTTTACTCATACCAGTAGGTACCTACCTACCTACTGTGTTCACCTTCGTGAAATTCGCCGTGGATTTGAATAAATACACAAAATGGAAGCACAAATACGATCGAAAATCTAGTCTGTTATTCCGGGACCGTTTTTATAATGGGTGCACCCATGCATGCCATCGCTATATTAACGTTATTTACGAAATCAGGTTCATTGGTGATTTTATCAATCCACAGAAATTATTATCTTTCTTTTTAGTCGTACACTCTTGTCAACTCTCCTCCTCTTGTCAATTGTCCTCTTCTACATGACGGCTTTTGTTTTTTCCATCTCTCTCTGTCTTGTGAAACTCCGTGCACACTCCTTTAGGGAAGAAGCGGAGTGGAGATGTGTTGAATGGTTCAATCACATTTCCAAGATTTAAATAATCTTCTTACAGGCTTCACAACACGCACCCTAATTGGTTCATTTTCTCGCTCCGTTTCAATGGAAAGGTAACCTAATTAGAAACCCGAAAACTAACCAAACTAAACAACACAATTTTGCATTAAATTTTCTATCTATTAATAATTCTTCCCGAACATTAAATAGGTGAGGATTCTAACGAACGATTCGTTTTGTATTACAACAAAACGGAATCCATGAAACCAAAAATATGTTTTATGATAATCGGGATATCTACCTACCATTTTTTACGACCTATAATAATATGTTAACTCCGAAACCATTTCCGAGAATAGGGCTCGCATATCTACCGCAATAAACCATATAGATTCAACATTTTTTTTTACTTTTACTTGTCCTTGCTGTTTTGTAGCCGGTAACAATTCAAGTAGATTGTGACGTCATCACAAAACAAAGAAAAATAATTAAAGGAATCTAATTGACCAACGAATGAAAAAACTATCTTCAATTGGCCTATATTTTATGATTTTAACAAAAAATGGAGTGTTTATTTTTAGGTATATCCCAGTGAACTCAATCCATTTAGGGAATAATTTCCAGAGCTGACGGGACTCTATTCAACCGAATTTGACGTTCTCCCTTCGATATTTAAATTTAAATGGATTCTGCGGTGGGCGGGGCTTGCACGAGGCGTTATCTCTCTCGGCCAATAAGAATCCAAGGATTACCCTCCAAGGATAAGAGTGTCCTGTGATTGGTTAATCCGATGTCCTGTCCTTGCCATCCTTAGAATTCTAACGGCTTTGTTCTAAAACGGAATATGTTCTTTTGATTGTCTATGCTCTTACAATGTTTTTCTTGGCAGACTGGGGTTTATACTTTATATTCGTCTCTTTCTGGTATTGACGATTGTATTGTTGTCTCGATTGATTGATCGTCTCCTTTTCTTCTTCAAGATGATCCATCAAGAAATATTGATTTGAGGAATTACTTATAGATTAGATTTATATTTTGTTGGAGCCTCTATATTTTAAGTAACAACCGGCATCGTTTAAATATCGTTGGGTATCGATACCAATCAGACAATATACATAGTAGTATAAAACAAAGTCGCTTCCTGTTGTCTGTCTGTCACTATGAATGCTTAGATCTTTAAAACTACTATGCATAAAAGAGCATTGCACCCGTGCGAAGCCGGGTCGGGTCGCTAGTACTAAATATTATAATAATTTGGACATAATGATTCAGATTAATAATAATTATTGTTTGGTACAGCTACTTTATCATATAACTTAATTAAAAAATACTGCTTAAAAAAAGAACCGCAATATTTTGGACAAAAGGACAATAATTTTAATAGCATTTTTTTAGTCATCTTAAAATGGTCGTAGTTGTTTTGTATTGATTTTTTCTATCTTTAAGGCGTTTTGACAAATCTCTTCAAAATCTCTGAATAGGGAAGCTTCACTTCACAGAGTGAAAATAAAAGTTATGAACGAGAATGTCATAGAATATTTACAAAGTATTGAATCAATAGGTATTCGTGATTAGATCACCATACATAGGTACCTACATTTAAGCAGTTGGTTAATGGTTTTCAATGACACATTTGGGTGAATATTTGACCGTTTCAACCGTCTTATTACTTATTTGTCCGCAACCTAGACGAACTGCGTAAATTGTGGCGCCATTCTCGGTTATCTGTTAGAAATTCTGGCTTTACACAACTATTATCAAAATGACGTAACACCTACCTACCTAGATGCTTTTATGAATTGACCAATAATGCGGACTGATAATAAATAAAACTATTCATTTATGGCCAGTCTCTAGATTCCCTCCGCCGGGAAGATTATGAAGCGACAATCGAAGAGAAGCGAAGCTCGGCGTATGCGCGTAAGCGCGTTGTGGCCTCCACTCGGAACCCGCACCAACTCAATGACTGGTAGAGAATGCCTTGTGGCATTAAGTCCGCCATTTGCACTAGTTTTATCTGTGCAATAAAGTTTAAATAAATAAATAAACCTCTGCAGCAACCACACCAGCAGGCCCACATTCTGGCTGATGCAGCTCCGGGGCCCTAGGCTGTCTCACTGATGAGTGACCAGTTCTCAAAAAACAGACGGAAAGGATCTAGGCTGATGACGATGCGTTTGGCTCGGTTTGTAGACCTGCCTACTGAGCCGGCGGTCCCGGGTTCGAATCCCGGCCGGGGCAAATAATAATGTGTGATGAACTCGAATATTTGTGCTTGGGTCATGGTTGTTCTATGTATTTAAGTATATAGGGGAGATTAGTCCAAAACCGGGTATGGGGGTAAAACCGGGACATGGCAGTATGGCTACTTAGACAGTTTCAAATTTACGCGCGCTGTGGTGACAGCTGTCAGCCATCTTGGTTAGTTTGTCAACAAAAGTTAGAAGGCGTGCGTGCCGGCGTGTAAAAATAATTCAATAAAAAAGTTTGTAGCGGTGTTTGATCTAATATTCCATGGAATTCATAAGCTGACCAATATTTTGTACGTTGGAGTAAGTACCATTTGTATTTTTAATACGATTAAGTATGTTATAAATTAGAACAAACATAACTTTGATTGTCTTTGCATCATGTTTTTAGGTTAGTGGATTTTTTAGTTTCTTGTAAGTGCGTTTGGGTCAAAACCGTACGGGGTAATATCGGGTAGTACCCGGTTTTGTACAAGTAGTACCCGATTTTGTACAAGTAACTGTGTCAAGTGTTTTTAATTATATTTTATTTGAATAATTGTTGCAGATCTAAAGAAAATATCGCGAAATTACAAAAGAACTACAACTCGACAATCTTGGAGTGAGCAATCAATGAAAAATGCCATCCTGGAAGTTATCGAAGGAAAAAGTGGATATCGTGTCGCTTCTCGTAAGTACTCGATTCCACAATCGACATTAGAAGATCGAGTAAAAAAATATCGAGTTAATAACAATGCTGAAGCTTCCAAAAAGGGTCTAGGGCGCTTCAAGACAGTTTTTACAGCTGAGCAAGAGGGTTTAATGTGCCAACACCTAAAAGACCTGGAAGCTCAATAATTCGGTCTCACATACACGGATTTTCGACGTCCTGCTTTTGAAATGGCGAAGAAAATGGCATTGACCACAATTTTAACAAAGACACGCGGTTAGCTGGACTGGAATGGACTGGCTGTATGGATTTTTACGTCGCCATCCTGAATTATCATTACGCCTCCCAGAGCCTACGTCCGTTGCACGCGCCATGGGCTTTAACAGAGTGAATGTCTATAAGTTTTTTCTCTGTTGGTGGAACTGCAAGACAAGTACAAATTTGGGCCAACCACGATATTTAATGTTGATGAAATTGGGATCACGACTGTCCCCAAGAAGAAATCCAAAGTGCTTTCTTTAAAAGGAAAGAAGCAAGTCGGCGTTATCTCTTCTGCTGAAAGAGCTAGGCCAGTTGACTACTGCGGTTATGTGTGTATCAGCTGCAGGCGTTTATGTACCACCACTTCTGATTTTCCCGACTGTTTTGCTTTTGCTAGATGGACACACAACGCACTCCAAAAATCTTCCCTTGATAGATAAAGCCCGAGAGAACGGAGTCATCATAGTCAGCTTTCCTCCTCATTGCACACATCGCCAGCAGCCGCTTGATCTGTAGCATTATGGGACCGTTAAGCACTTATTACAGTCAAGAAGTGATGACGTGGCTGCGGAATAATCCAGGTCGTGTTGTCACTCAATTTCAGCTTGGAAAGCTTTTTGGAATCGCGTACTCCAAAGCAGCGACGTTACAACATGCCATGAGTGGTTTTTCTAAAACGGGAATATGCCCATTAAATCCCCATATATTTGCTGATCACGATTTTATGTCAGCCAGTACTACGGATAATGACCTCACATCTAACGAGCCAACGAACGACACATCTGATCTTGTTACGGTTGTAGATCAAAATGAAAAGATCTTGACGAGTTCCATTGCTTTCGTTGCTCGGGGTAAAATCGGGTATAGGATGCTGGTCCAAAACCGGGTATACCCGGCTTTGGACTACCTATGGGGCAAAAACGTAAAATAGTAAGATTTGAAGTTGATTGTTTTTTTCTACGGGTGATAATGTAAACAGTGATCTCACGTAATAAATATGTTGTTAATTAAGTAAATTAAGCAGAGGCTATTAAATTTGGTTTATTTTTCTAAAAATCATTTTTTTATTGAATTTTTCCCTTAAGATCCCGCTTTTACCCCACTCTCCCCTATTTATCTATATAAGTACTTACGTATATCGTCGTCTAGTACCTACCCATAACACAAACCTTCTTGAGCTTAATTTGGGACTACTTAGATCGATTTGTATGAAATTGTCCGATATTTATTCATTATTATTATCTAGCTAAACATCAGGACGACGACGCGGTTCGCGCAGTGCCTACATATTTGTGTGATGAACTTGAGTATTTGTGCCTGGATCATTATTTGTATTTGTGATTATGATAGGTTACAAGCAATATTAAGTTATGCACTTAAAACGCTTTTAGAGCTCGCGCAGACAGAGAGCGGTCAGAGCTCAGTTTGAGTTCTGCGTTCTAGTGACCATTGGGCTCTCAAGAGTTCCAACACTTCCAACGCACACAAGTTGCGTTCAAATTCTCGCGTTCTAGTTTCATTTGTGTCTTTGTACATGCAACATGTCACTAGAAAGTTCATCTTCCGATGAAGAATTATTGCTCTTGTGAAGCTTAGTAGCTTCTAAAAAGAGATTTCTCTTACTCTCTCCAAATCCCATTGCTGTGGCAACTTGAAGCCAAGCTTCTGATTTTTGTCACGGTTTTTTTTACTACACTTAATCGTATAATAAACTCCTTTCCCTAACCAATTCAATTAACTTTTCCGTATCATCACCATCATCATTTCAGCCATAGGACGTCCACTGCTGGACACAGGCCTCCTCAATAGATTTCCACATGGGCCGGATAGCAGCGACCCGCATCCAGCGAGTCCCCGCAACTCTTAACCAGGTCGTCCGACCACCTTGCGGGTGGTCGTCCTACACTGCGCTTGCCGGTACGTGGTCTCCACTTTCCGTATTTGCAACCTAAAATAGAACGCGACGATCGGCTTTGACCGCCACGGTCTGCCCGCTGTGAGCGTTGTCGTATATAGACTCGGTAGGTATACTTATTCTAAAGAACGCAGAACTCTGAACTCGGAACTCAGAACTCTCGACCGCTGTCTATGTCTGTCTGCGCGAGCTCTTAGGATTTACTTACTATTGATCTAGAATCATAAAGTTTGGCACAAAGCAAGCTTTTTATAGGAACCTGCCTACTAAATAAGTAGGTAAAGGATTTTTTTTAAACTGAACATTCCAAAAATGGTTAGTTTTACTTAATAAAAAGTATCGCAATTAGTCAAGTAGGTACCTATACCAAAAATCTCTAGGGTCCTTTCCGTTGGCTTTCTAAAATACAATTTGCTAAGAAACAAAGTATTCTAGTCTAGAGGTCAAAGTCAAAGTCGTTGGACCCGCAATCCAAAGGTAGGTACCGGGTTCGAATGCTAGTGTGGGCCACGTGTCAGCGCAAATAAGCAATTTAGTTATTCTTTGCGTGTAGATATACCTATGTAGGTATCTACATAGCAAAAAAATATGCGGTGTTACCCTGAAAAAAAAAAATCAACTACTTGAGAAATAACCAAATCGTGCTTAGTATAGTAACCAAAATTGCTAATTTTACAACTTAACTTAATTTAACTTATTTTGGTTACTAGTCTGTAGCTCTCAGTTTGTCAGTCCTCCGTTTTGTGTAACTAGCAGCTAACATTTGGGCTACTGTTAACAAAACTGTTTTTTCAGTGTAATTTACCCAAAAGGTAACATTTGGTAACATAATTATGTTCTGAAATTTATAAAGAAACAGTGTTCGAGTATAATTTAAGTCTTGCAAACTCCAATGTGAAGTAATAAGTTTCATAACTCATAACAGTTTGGACCACATTTGTACGGCATCTCTGTTATAGGTAGTAGGTATAGTAAGTATAGCGGTACGAAACACTCGACATTCGTCTATAGCCGAATGGGGAATAGATGAAAAAAACCGGCCAAGTGCGAGTCTGACTCGCGCACCGAAGGTTCCGTACAAACTTTCAGTTATCCCATCTTAATTGGCCTGGTTGAGTTAAGTTTGCACCTGAAATGTATGGCGCCGTATGCAAACGAGTTCTCCAATATGATGTTTGAAAAGGACTATATTTTTTATGATTTTATTACAAATGTATAGTTTTCAGATTTCTATAAGTATTTGTAGTATGTGACGATATTACTTGCCAAATTTCATAGTTCTAGGGCATCGGGAAGTACCCTATCATTTTGATTCCCATGGGAGTGTCGAAATGTACGTTTTTGCGACATAAACAGCCGTCTTTTTTTCACGTTAACGTAGAAGTTTGATTTTTTCACAGCTTCAAAGGGACCGTAGACCTGAGTATAATGGTGTTAATTTCAACTCGATACCTCCACGTGTTCTCGAGATAAAGGGTCTTAACAGGCAGACGGACGACAACAAAGTGATCCTATAAGGGTTCCGTTTTTTCCGATTGAGGTACGGAACCCTAAAAACAATTTATATAGGTACAGTTTAATCTGTAGGTAACTTTTTCTAGGAGTGAGTAAACTTGTTCCTACCTATTTCATGCTACTTGTGACTTGTGAGAAACAACTGTAATACTGAATTAAACGTGGAATAAATACAACCGGTCAACCGTACGACGAACTAGATGGAACGTAACTGGACGGTACAAATTAAAAAAAATACGATACTTTGTTAACAGTCAAAATCATAATTTGATTGATCAATTTATATATAGGTGAGCTTCATAAATCGCATGCATCGTAGTTCAACGACTCAGGGCCATCTACCAGAGATCTGACATAAATTTTTAAAAGAACACTAAAATTGATTTAAGTGCCATCTTTTAGTTATTTGAGGCGAATATTAAAACTTTTGAAAAGAAATATTTCTCAGTGCTGTTGCTATTGCCTAATAGATGTCGCTTCCCTCGCATACCTATTCTTAGTTCACCTATTCGGCACTAGATGGTGCTTGCATATTCATAAAAAAATGAAATCTTTATTCGACTTATTCATTCTTGCTAATATAAATAAAAAGCAATGTATTTTATATTTACAAGGAGCATTTGTGTGTTATTTTTAATAAAATTTTCAAATAAAACATTATTATTTTGAGTATGGCAACGCCAAACTGACGCGTGTCTATTCGTGCTTCTCGTTCTGTGACGTCCATCGGCGACGTGTTGACATTTCCATTTCACTTTTTACTTACGTGTCAAACAAGCGAGCCTTGTGCGCTTCGGCACATTTAATTTTAGGATTTAATTGTGAGTATTCCACGTTATTACCGTCTATTTAAGTTTCTACATGTGTGTTGTTGTGTTAGATATGTTGTAACGTTGACAAATTTTCAGTGCGTAAAAGTGTCGAGAGTTTTCCATGTTTTGCTTGGTACCGACCTACAATCTCGTATATTTTACCGATAGTAACGGTAGATTTGGTGTGAATTGCTGATTAACACCGTGAAAGTGCAGCTCATACTTATTTCTATGTTTAAATTCACGTAGAAGACCCGTGGAAATAACACATCGTTAACTTTCTCAAACATCTGGGTAAACAAGATTTTGATGACGTCTTTAGTATTTTCCTCACTAACTTGTGTTTTCCAAGTTTATACAAGGCATTAGCGGTATGTAAATCGTGCATTCGTTATTAGATAATTATTTTTATTATCTCAGCCAACCCAACTGATTATCCAAACTAAATTCTTATACTCACTAAACTTCTAATTCTATGTATTTATTTTTATAACTTTAATATAGCTGAAATTTGATTTAATTGTAATACCATTACCCTATCAAAGCATCCTTATGGTAAGCTACAGTGGCACTTTTTGACAGAAAATGTTACAAGTACAGTTTAACAAAAACTCATTAAAATCACTATACATATTGCCAATCCATAAGGTTTAATAAGTGAAAGTTTTTGATCTATAACAATACCCTTCCTTATCTTAAACTTAATTCAATTTCATTTGCTAATGTTTTACTCATTATATTATAATGATATCACCTAATTATATCCATAACTAATTAAGAGTTTATGTATTTAACTTCTCAGGTAAGTATGGATATTACCTAATAAGTCACTATTAAGTGTTAAATAATATAAAACCGTGTGTGTAAACTCAAGAAAAGTCTTTACGGACTGAAACAAGCACCTAGATGTTGGAACAAATGTATCACAGACTATATTATTCAGATTGGCTTTGAGCAAAGTTCTGCGGATCCATGCTTGTTCATCAGGAAAAGAGGCGATAAGAAAGTCGTAATTGCTCTATATGTTGATGATGGACTAGTGGCTGCGACTGATAAAAATGACGTCGAGAATCTTTACATAGAGTTAAGAAAAAGATTCAAGGTCACAACTAAGCCCGCGTCTTATTTTCTCGGCATAGAGATTAAAACCTCTAATGACGGATCTATCACAATAGACCAAAAGGCCTATGCAAGAAAAATACTGCAACGTTTTGGTATGACAAACTGCAAGCCGGCACCGACGCCAATTGTGAAGTATCCGCCGACAGGAAAAATTACCGATAGCAAAGAACAATTCCCGTATCGCGAAGCAGTTGGTGCTCTGTCCTATTTAATGGTTGGCACACGACCAGACATAGCATTTGCTGTGGGTGTGGTGTCTAGAACTTTACAAAACCCGAGTAATGAAGACGTCATAAGAGTCAAAAGAATATTTCGGTATATCCAGGGGACTCTCGACTATGGCATCAAATACACAGGCAAGCATAAAGATATAATTATGTACACAGATGCTGATCACGGAGGTGACCCTACCACGGGAAGATCAACATCTGGCATGATTTGCCTATACTCAGGTGGCGCTATCTCTTGGCGGAGCAATCGCCAGAACACTGTGGCACTCTCTTCAACAGAAGCAGAAATCGTAGCGGCCAGCGAAGCTGCTAGAGAAGTCCTGTGGCTAAAGAGAATAATTGACGACATAGCTACTGATGTTGGAAAAGTGGAGTTGCTCATTGATAACGAGTCCGCGCTGAAACTTAGCAAGAACCCTATAGAGAACCATCATCAAACCAAGCACATGCACGTCAAAAGAAGACATTTCTTTTTGAGAGAATGTATCCTGGATAACAACTTAGTGGCAAGTAAAGTTGCTTCTGTTGAGAACTTGGCGGATATGTTGACGAAGCCGCTATACAAACCGAGGCTGCTCTACCTCACAGAGCTGATGAGCCTCCAGTGAAGAAGGGAGGGAATGTTAAGAAGAGGTTCTAATACTTGTTTAATTTGAATTTTATATAGAACTGTCATTCCTTTTTAATTTTTTACTGTCAAATATATTTCGATACAAAACACACGGTTTTATATTATTTAACATTTTTTTTTTATTTAGAACCTCTTCTTAACATTAAGTACCTATGTAATTAGTTACCCAAACGTGTCTGTAGTGGTTCAATATAAAAATATCTCAGTGATAAACAGTTTATTTGGAAACAGCCAGCAGCACTGTCAAAAGTACACTTTGTATTTTTATATCGCCTGGTGCCAAAAAAAACTTTATAAAACTTTTGTCGCTTCTTTTCAAAATCTTGTATTGTATTTTTAGATTGATTCTGTGATACAAGATTTATTCTAAATAGGTATAGGTTACTGAGAGTTTTGGTTAATAAATATCTTTTCTTATTAGATCTGGAATTAACCTCTCGTATGCCATGTCAAAAATTTGCTAATCAACTTGAAACCTACTGATATTTTAACGTAAAGTTGATATGTCCTGCGCGGATCCGCGTTCCGGCATGCGAGGTGTTAAATCAGGCAAATAATAAACTGTTGTAATTTTCTTCACTGCTTTGCTGTATACCCTCTTGTATATAGCAAACAGTCAAGGAAATTTAAACATGTTCCTTTTTCACTCTTGTAATGCATTTCAGTTTTTAACATTCCTACTAGTAAAAATGGTTCAATATAATCTTTTTTTATTTACCTGAAATTCAGTTACTAAAGAAATAAATAGTCACATTGTACAAAAAACTAAAATTTTTGAAAGATCATAAATTAAAGCTTTTTTCTTTATTTTCCAGGACAAATATACCTGAAACCCACCCAAAATGGCACCCAAACAGAGAATGCGCATCGCGAACGAGATCGCCAGCAAAAACATCACCCAGCGAGGCAATGTGCCCAAAACCACCAAGGTAAGCACTCAGTTTCATTCATGGCTGGCTGTATGGGAGCGACGCCGGAACAGTTCCCGCTGGCCCTTTCACATTACACCACTTTCAAACAACATTTCAAATTCTAGTTTGAGTAGGACTTAGTACCAGTGTCGGACTGAGCCTGTAGGGAGCAGGCGGTCCGCAAGCAGGGGCCTGAGACTGGATAATGGTGCATCCACCATTATCCAGTCTCAGGCCCCTGCTTTGGTTACGGCCTGATTTGTGGCAAGTTACACAAGTTGGGTCTGAGGGTCTCACAGGCTAGGGCCATGCTGACAAATGTGGAGAATCCTCACTACCTTTTAATATTCAGCACCAGTAAATATTGAGCGTATTATTCAGTTTCTTCTTTCAGCAGGGCTGTCTAGGTTGATGACAATTATAGCTACTTGTTCATTCAGTTATGGTTATAAATAGGGTTAGGACTTGGTATAAACCATTGTTTTAAAATCCTCGGAGTCAATAATTGTTAAAAAAACTTTATATTAAATACACTTGTGACTATTAGTACATTACATTTTAATGTTAATATCTGCTCCATAGCTCTCTATCGTCCTAGCGTGCTATGAGAAGTTCGATGCCCTAATGATTACTCTACTTAGGATGAATTTTCAAAAGCTTTTTCAACATTTTCATAAATGAATGCATGTGAATTATTTAAGAAACACAATCTTCACATAATAATTCCTTTTTGAGCAATTGAGCATAGCTTATATCTGTTCAAAAATGCTGATTATCTTGGCAATTTTTCTCTATGATCAATTGATCAAACAAGTTTCTTAACATATCATCAATGTTACTTCTTAGAACAGAACGGTATATAATTTGAAACCTACAGTTTGAATTTTTCATTGAAAATTTTTGTTTCAAAAACTAATTGAAATTGACAAAATTCAAGCAGAAAAAATATTTTATCAATTTATTTTAGACTGAACGCAATGAAAGCATGAAATAGCTATGTTACTATCTAGAACATAGGGAAAAGTATTATTTACTACAAAAAGTTGGTTGAACTTATCAATAAAGGAGAATGGGCAAAAATATATGGTACCTGGGACCAACCTCCAATAGCAATAAGATATATATCGTTGGAAAGGTATTTTCAATTGGAACAACAATTGTTATGACAGCTTTGTTGTTACAACTGTCCGTTCGGAGTTATAAGACTAATAAGTCTGAAAAAAAAAATATACTTACTAAGTATTTTCAAACTCATGTAAGTACTTTGGTCTCGTATATACATTGTTACACTAAGAATACGTTCACTCACTGGTGACGGTGAACGTCTACCCTCATTTTCACGCACGTTGTCAAATGTCGGGTTGCACACAACACTCACTACGTCACTTGCTAAGGGTCTCGTCGTAAGTCGTTCGTTGGTTTTGTGCGTGAGTTATCGTGTTATCCTTGTTTTTACTTGGACACAGATATTTTATACTGAGCTTGTTTATTGAACTTTTGCTCTTTTAACGAATTCGGCTTGCCTACTGGACTTTTGAATTGCATTTCGATCGGGTAATTGTGATGGAAGCTCATCATAACTGTGTTGTGTGTCGGCGAGGACTGCATCGCAGAAGATATCAGCAACACGTTCTGCTAGATAATCTCCCTAGAGTGCAACCAGAGCTTGCTGCTTATATCCAGCAACATGCATTATTGGAGGTGAGTGTGCTTATTTTTATTTTATCTAACGTTAAAAAGTCGAATTAAAATAAAACTAAAATAAGTATTTTTGGTTGTGATTTTGAACAACATTATAAAGGCAAACATCTGTTTGGATGGATTTTTTACAACGTTTTTCATTGTTTAACTAATAACTATTGACATTTCCAGTATCTGACCATATTATTAGCGCTACTATCTGTTTAAGTTAAAAAAAAGCTTAAATCTCGTTATTGTAATGACTTTTCTGCTAATGCCGTCAGACCACCTGATGCAGCACAAATACCAGATGTTCCTGAAGAGAATCAACATATTCATGTTCAACGTTAGATAAAATAAAAATAAGCACACTCACCTCCAATAATGCATGTTGCTGGATATAAACAGCAAGCTCTGGTTGCACTCTAGGGAGATTATCTAGCAGAACGTGTTGCTGATATCTTCTGCGATGCAGTCCTCGCCGACACACAACACAGTTATGTGGAGCTTCCATCACAATTACCCGATCGAAATGCAATTCAAAAGTCCAGTGGGCAAGCCGAATTCGTTAAAAGAGCAAAAGTTCAATAAACAAGCGGAGTAAAATATCAGCAAGTGAAAACAAGTGAAAGAAAAGAAAACTCACGCACAAAACCAACGAACGACTTACGACTTACGACGAGACCTTAGCAAGTGACGTAGTGAGTGTTGTGTGCAACCCGACATTTGACAATGTGCGTGAAAATGAGGGTAGACGTTCACCGTCACCAGTGAGTGAACGTATTCTTAGTGTAACAATGTATATACGAGACCAAAGTACTTACATGAGTTTGAAAATACTTAGTATAATATTATTTTTTTTGTATTTTTTTTTCAGGCTTATTAGTCTTATAACTCCGAACGGACAGTTGTAACAACAAAGCTGCCATAACAATTGTTGTTCCAATTGAAAATACCTTTCCAACGATATATATCTTATTGCTATTGGAGGGTGGTCCCAGTCTGCCCATTCTCCTTTGTCATAATTATGAAAAAAAAAAATATTAAAAGGAATAAGGCCTCTTAATCACATTGCGGAATTCAAATTTACCAACTAAACCAATATCGATTTAATATTTATTTTAATTTCGTGTCAACACGATATGCATAACATGTTTTGTTCTTATCACCCACCTGTGACATTGAGGTTTTATGTTAATAACTTTAAATCGTATTTTCTATAGCTATAAGGCTTAATTTTGTTGAATCTTGGCATTAATTGGCAGTAAACTGCGCATTAAAATGTGATTATCGCTCACGCTTACTTTGATTTACATCAATTATTGCACAGTCGATAAAATAAGGTATTTCAAAATGAATTTGCTTCGCATTTTTTTATTATGAAAAGTATTGTTTTTGTTAAATGGCCATAATGTTTACTATAAAGTAACAGATTGTAATTGTTAATTAATGCAGAGTATTACGTTTGATATTTATCTATACGATAATATAAAAAGTAATTGATTTTTTAGATTTATCCAGTCTACTTTAGCGCCATAGTATTTAAGGGCATATAAAAGGCATACAAAAGACTATGCCTTATACATCGCTCAACTGTGATTTCTCCTCCACGTTACAATCGTTACATAGGTACTTTCTCTTTATTGACCGAGCGATTGAAGCATCTCTGTTTCAGCTGGACCCAAAATTAATTTATATGTTAGGATGTTTGAATGATCAACCGATTCTCATTAAATACTGTGAGTAGGTTCAATAAGAACCTATACTGGGTGCTGCCTGTAATAGAAGCAACAAATTAAGACATAGATTCTACTCTTCAAACTGCAAAACATTTGTTCGGCAACTTAAAAAAAAACAGTTTTCAGAAATTCATTATTTCAAACAAATTAAATAGTATTTTCAACGTATATCTTCCAACATTGACATTCCCTGAACATTGACAAAGTTGTCACTACTAATATCGCACATTTCGCAATACATTGCTTCTTTGTCTAAACATTCACATTACTTTACAAACGATCGTTTAATACACATTATTTTCAGAAGTTGCTTAACGAATGCTGTTCAGTTGGAAGGGTAGAATCTGTTTTAATTTATTGCTAATGCAGGCAACACTCGATTCAGTTTTTCGAAAATTTTCAATATGGCGGTGATGTGGGGTTTTAAAAAGTAAAAAACGACACACTTCGAAACAAGCTCGCGATGTTCACAGAACCACTAGTATTAGCTTTTCCCCGCGCCTTCGCTCGCGCAGAAGGATGAAATATGTCCATACAAAATTTCAACTCCTGTTTAGCCCTCTTATGAATGAATATCCTTATATCTAACCTATATTAATGAGAAGTGTGATCGTAATCGGTTACATAGCTTTTTCCGTTTTAAATGGGACATACATTATCACAAACTTTGATGTATATAATCTAGCTGTGCCCCGGGGTAGCTGTACCACCCATCCTACAGGAAACCTTCATTTTTTCGGGTTGAAATACTATCTGTTAATCCAGTGTCAGTTACCTCCATTCCATACTAAATTTTATCAAAATTAGTCCAGTCGTTTAGTGTGAAGAAGTAACAAACATACAAACACAAATTTTTCCTTTATAATATTAGTATGATAAGCATAGTACCTCGGGGTTTTCGGTGAATTGACACTAGACTGGCAGGAGGCCAGAGGCGTCTTTAGCTCATGAAGCACCCGTGTGCAACTAATGTTCTTTCTTATAGGTAAAGACGCCTCTGAGGTAGGCATCAAATCATTTGAGCACCGAAAACCTGATATGATATAAGATCATCATTAATCACGTCTCTCATACAAATATTGTCTCTCCTTTGACCCTCTTATCAACTGCACATAGTTGCCAGGTCAATTAAATACAAGTTGTCTCAGGAATCAATAAATGAAAACTCGCTAAAATGTTATGTTATGTTATGTATGAATTAACCCACTTTTTATCTGATTAGAGTATTGATTGATAAATCTAATTGAATCCAATGTTTAGTGAGAGATAAGGTGGTGACAGATAAACAGTGCGCGGTAAAAAATATTGGCATTTCAGTTCAGTTTTTTTTCAGAGTAGTCATAAAAAAAGCTGAACTTATAGTCATGTAAAAAAAGGCTTTTTAAATTCCAGAGAAACTTGCGCTTTTAGAAAAAAAAGCTTTCGTTCTATTGAAAATTTTGTCAAATGTTGAAGATGAGATGAGAAAACTCCCTGAGGCATTAAGTCCGTCGCGTGTATTTTCGTCTTTTGTACAATAAAGATTAATTATACAAATATTTCCAATAATGTTTGTTTCTGTAGGATTTTTTTGATGGATTCATTGTATGTATGTATGTTAACACTTTATTGTACATAAAAACAAGAAAAACACATTACAAAAGAATAAGCATGTACAAAGGCGAACTTATCCCTTTAAGGGATCTCTTCCAGTTAACCTTTGAGCAAATGAGTGCTAAACACAAATGTAAATGGTAGACAAACCAAGCAACATGTACAATACAAAGGTGTAACTGTACAATAATACACATGAAAATGCGAAACTAACAGAGAGAGAGAGAGAGAAAGAGAGAGAGAGAGATAGGCATTGTCATTGGCTAAAACTTATTAAATGTTGTTGTTTACAGGAAAAGGAAGACCAATACCCCGTGGCTCCCTGGCTCCTAGCTCTCTTCATCTTCGTAGTATGCGGTTCGGCGGTCTTCCAAATAATCCAATCCATTCGGTTGGCCTAAGTCATAGCACCCCAACGTGGCTTGAGTCGTTTCTACTCGCCGATAGATGTCGCTGTATACTATGAAACTATTTGGTTTCTTTTTAATCCGCTTGGTATTGCCTGGCGGCGCTAGTATCGCACAATTAAATACTAATGCTGTTTAGCAATACCTTCGGTAGTTTTTATATTTTAGTCGACATCTTTCACTAACATCTTTAAATTAAGAATGATTCGGCCAGAATCAGTTTTTGGGCGTTTGGATTATTAAATTTGGACTGATTAGGAATTAAAATGATTGGATTTGGTGACTTAATCATTCCAATTTTAAACTTGCCCGTTGTAACTACCATCTTGGAATTCATTTGTTAGGTTGCTAGGCTTCATTCCGTAAGTTGTAAAAATGTAGGATTATGTTGTCTATGGACCTTTAGTTGGGAACCGCTCAAGCCACTCTCCCATAGTTAATGTGATATAAGTTCGTTTCTATACACTGTAATACGTGTGTAAAAGGATACAAGTTCAGACTTGTATGTTTTTATAAGCCGTGAACAGCGTACAGAAACGTGTATGTGCGTCTCTCTGTAGCTTCCAAAGTTGCATCTTTTTAGTGGTAAGCGCAGAAATTGCATATAATCTCACTTTTCAAATGTACGAACTATATTCTTGTATATTGTAAAATAAAATTTATGAAATCAAGCATTTAGTGTATGATATTCGAGATTTTTCCATTCCGTTGTTTTAATTAATTTGACGCACAAAAATGTGTTGGCATTATGTGTTTATTGTCAATCGATTGTATGAAATTATTTTATGACCACTAGGATTACTGGAAATTGGTGGTTCTATTTTTAATTAATTGTAATTTATTTGAAATACAGTATATTTGTCTCTTTAAGGGTTTTTGATTCCATTTTCAACAGAATTAAAAAAATAAGGAGGTACTCAATTCGATTGTATATTTTTTAGGGTTCGTACCCAAAGGGTAAGAAACGGGACTCTATTACTAAAGCTCCGCTGTCCGTCCGTCTGTCTGTCCGGCTGTCACCAGGCTGTATCTCATGAACCGTGATAGTTAGACAGTTGAAATTTTTACAGATTATGTATTTCTGTTGCCGCTATAACAACAAATACTAAAAAATAGAATATAAGAAATATTCAAGGGGGCTCCCATGCCACAAACCTGACCGGTTGCGTTAACTTTGCACCTCATTAGTATCCGGCGCCATACATACCAGGTGCAAAGCGCCAGGCCTACTTACCCGATAGAATGTTATGTGTCGAATCGATTTTGATAGTTCTTTTTTGTTTGGTCGATCAAACTTCAGAAGTGGTCTCTTAAATATTATCGAAATTGATTTCGCGCTCTTTTAAGCCTTTGACAGCCAAAGACGGCAAATCACGTCATCGGGAATTCGTGCCACTGACGCCTATTGACGTCAAAAATTTCAATGGTCAAAAACATGCTAATTCAAACCACTATTTGTGTTTTTCAATCTCTGTTGATTTTGGAGCACTTTTTTTTTGGTTTGGCGTCAGTGGCACGGTGAATTGCTTTGCCGCTTGGCGCTCAAAGGGTTAAACTGTCTCGTTCATGTTGTTTTTTTGTTATTTTTTTTAAAGTTATTATATATGTTTTGACGGCGCGTTGGCTCGGTCTGTAGTGCAGCTGCCTATTAAACTAGCGGTTCTGGGTTTGAATCCCGGCCGGGGCAAATATTTATGTGATGAACTCGAATGTTTGTTCCTGGGTCATGATGTTATCTATATATGTATTTATATATTATGTACCTACATCTGGAGCATAGCATTGTACGGAAGCGAAACGTGGACAATGACACAAAGAGATAGAGAAAGACTGGAGGCCTTTGAAATGTGGTGCTGGCGACGAATGGAGAAGGTTAGCTGGACTGAGAGAAGGTCAAACGAGGAGGTACTCAACATGACACCACTATATTGTGTTGTGTTTCGGCGGTTTCGGGGCAATCTGCCGAATCCTGCGCCAGATGAGACGACGCAACGGAGCCACGCAGTTACGTCGCCTAAATCAAACTAGATTTAAGCTTTTTTAAAATGTAATTTTGTAGTTTACAGTGCCTTAGTTTATACTGTAATGATGTGTAACTAATTTGAATAAATAAATAAATGGAGAATGAGGTCAGGTGTCTTTTAAAAACTATCGAAAATCGCAGAGGGAAAATGATTGGACACCTGTTACGCCATGACGAATATCTAAAAACTATTATAGAAGGAAAAGTTGAAGGAAGGAAGAAAAGAGGAAGACCAAGAAGAGCTTATATGGACCAAATAAAGGAGAAGGTGAACGTCGTGTCGTACCAGGCCGTCAAGGAGAGAGCTCAAGATAGAGAAAATTGGAAATTGCTCCACCAATAAGAGCCTAAGCTCTGTATATCTTCGTCTAGTACCTACCCATAGTACTGCTTTGCTTAGTTCGGGACTAGGTCGATTTGTGTAAGATTGTCCCTTAATATCCCACCGTCTACTACTAGAGACTAGAAATAGAAACGAGTTGGCGAGAAGCGAGCCCTGTACGCGAGACGCATAAAACGGTATACGAAGTCTGTTTGAAGTAAATGTGGACGACAACTACAGAGAAATGACCGCTAGTTGATTTCTCAGCGAGAGTTCTGACTGTCAAGCGAGTACCGCTGAGCGCGTTCTATCTTAAATCGCTGGCATTAACTAGTGAAGAGAGAAAAGTCACCAGCAGCGTGAACAGACAGCGATCAACTATAAAATATTCTTATCTGTCTACATATTTTACCGAACCGGGGGCTATATATTTTATAACACTTTATACTCTCGCGGTTAGAACACATAATTAAAACTTATTGAACCGGGTCTATTCTCGGAAACACAAGACAGAAGTACAGAAATCCGCAATAGCAGAACGTTTAATAACGTCCGGAACGAATCACTGGATCGAGTTGCATAAACCAAAAATCCTTTCCACGGATAGTAAGGGAAGCTATTGAAATAAATAAAAAAACATCCTAAGAATTTCAATCGGGAAGATGGTTTTAATTTATCGCCAACTTGGGGACCAGTGATTCAAAAGTTGAAACCACGGGATAGGTAGGTATATATCTTCGGATCTGAGCGCGGACATTGTCGTTTGTCGTGCCGGTGATGATAAATATTAACAAATGGGTGGTAGTCGAACTTTTATCTTCCTACCCATCCGTTTTATTAATAAATAAATATCGGACAACCTCACACAAATCGATCTTGTCCCAAATTAAGCTCAAGAAGGATTGTTTTATGGGTACTAGACTACGATATACGTACTTATATAGATAAATATATACTTAAATACATAGAACAACCATGACCCAAGCACAAATATTCGACTTCATCACACAAATTTTGCCCTGGCCGGGATTCGAACCTGGGACCGCCGGCTAAGTAGGCATGTGTCTACAAACCGAGCACAACGCGTCGTTTATTACACATTTCGTCGGGTAGTGATACATTTGGCGGACATCTCCAGTAACAACAACTCGCTGTTTCTACTGATGAAACCACGGCACGTGAAACCGTGTTGAAACGTCAGGCAATGAAGGTAAATCTAAATATCGCGATAGACCCGGTTCAATAAGTTTTAATTATGGGCTATATATTTTGTTCGTTTCTTGAGCGAGTCGACAGTTTAATCGTTTCCTCGCCCTTGGTGAGACAAAGTTGTGAACAGATTTGTACCGGTCATCCTGTACCACCCAATGGTTTTAAAATAAGGTATGCCTCCGGAATGACAGGCGAGATTGACGTCATCACGCTATGATTGGTTGGTTGGTTCTGTGAATCCGTTTCTGTGTTGCCAGTGGTGTATCATATATTACTCCCAGATTCCCTTGTTACCTGTATGCATCTCATAAAATCGTGAGTGTTTTAAATCAATTATTACGACAAAATAAAACTTAGTCAAAGAACATGACAATCGTAAAGCATAAACGCATGATTTTTTTTTGTACGACATGCGACATACATTTTGGTTCTTAAAATTATTATGTTACCATAAAGTGGCAACAAATCGGTGACGTAGAAGGCTCACTAACCAGAGTGTCATACCTTATTTTCTTATAGGTACCTAAATGTCCTGGGTAAGCATTGTTAAATAAAATAAAGCATATTTTCTCACTTATTTATATTTCACGATTAGGTACCTCTAACATTCGAGAGCTTTACGTACTATTTTTATTATACAATAGGTAGAAGGTATAACTATATGGTACAAATTAATTTACATTGTCATGTGATATGTGAACTTACAGTTAATTTAGGGCACATCGTAATTTATTACCGAGCACCTAAATAATATATATAGCACCAATTCAAATTCATTTTGATAATGAATTTACAATTCAATTATAATAATCTTAAAACTTTTTTAAGTCATGGATAGATGCTACTGACTACGTGAATTTCCGTGGGTGTTCAGCAAAATAATGGCCTTATCAATAAAATTACAAACACTGGATTTTTAAATTACACAACCTTGCTGAATTATCAGCAATCTTTTATAGTAACGTGTGCGAGATACATTTGTGATTGGTAAAACACTTATTAGGTACAAAATTTGTTTGAAATATTTCAATATAAAATAGCGTTTTTTTGTCATTTTATCAGTCACTTTTAAATAAAATTGGTGTTTTAAAATTTAAAGTTACCTATGAATGACTAAACTTGATATTAATACGATGATGGGGGGTGGATGAAATTTTTCAAAAACCTTGTATATTGTTTATGGTTTCGCTTAACAATAATTCCTAGAAATAAGTTAGAGACTTATTTGTAGCTTTAAAAAAACGGTTTTCCCGCCTTGTACCTTCCCTGCTACTAGATAATATAAATTACAATTACTAAGCTTCTTTACCATTCATAATTTCCTCAATTATTGTACCTACAATAGGTATAAATACTGAAGCACCCGTGCCATGTCGAAAAATTATCACTTTAGTTCGGTTTCCGTACAAGGCGGGAAAAATGCTACGCTACAGATAAATCATAACTTTTTTAAGAATGGACTTAGGTACGTCACTTCTACCTAAAAACAAAAATATGTTTTTTTGATTAATTTCATCCACTCCCTATCGTTGAGTCGCACATTTCAGTACAATGATTGTAAATTAACGCTTCGGAAATAATATTAATATTGCAAACTCGAAATTATACATTTATACCAGGAGTTATTTTATTTGTTTATACTTAGGTCATAAAATGTACTAAAGACAGGTGTCAGAATTGACTTCAAACGGTCGGGGTCTATAATAATGGTAATGCCAAATTAAAAACTTCTAGGTAAGTTCCAGTAACATAATATATTTTGTCATGGCAACACTGAATTAACTAATACCGTGGTAGCTATCTCCTACATTAACAGTTTATTTGCTCCTGGTCTCAAACCAAGCCTAGAACGGATTTTCAAAATTCGATCTTGTATCTTGCTGTCCCGCTCTTTCAAATATTGTTTGACAAGAGAGAGAGAGAGGGACGTCACGGTATAAACTTTGAAGTTCGAACTTCTGAATGGTTGTCCTTGTGTAAAATGTACCCGCAGTCAAAATATACACCGATTGCAAGTCCCTAAACAAAAATCACAAATCACAGTTGCTCGCTACTGAAATGACAACCATATTTTTATAACCTTAAAACTATTTTAAAGTATCATAATCATAAATGGCCTCGTTGGGATATGTACCATTCAAATGGATGCTGTTGCTAAAACTTAATGAATTATTTTTACTTAATCGAATCTCCGTTCTCTCGAAACTTTGATCCGTTTCTTGAGGGTAGTCGTCCATGTTGCTAGTTATTTCTAGTCTTATTGCGTGTATTTTCGAATCGGACTGGTCGACAACCTTTTTGTCTCGCTCCCACGAATCGATGGCAATCGACACATCATTTTTACTTCCCATCTCATCGAATTCACTCGAGGCTATACTCGAAGTATCTAAATTGAAGTCTGTAGTCTTCTCAATTACTACCACTTCAATATGTCTAAACGGATTTTCTTGGTTCTCAATCATTTGCCTAGCTCTTTCATCATTGCGAATGATTACTTCTTTTTTGACGTTGCATATTACTGGATCGTTAGCTAAAACGTCTATATTGTTGTCATAGGTTTCGTCTTCACTAGCTTTGTTTGGGGCACATATTTCTGCATAAATATTATCTGAACTAGCATCAGAGTCTATCTTTTCTTCTTCTACGTGGACTGCGTCAGCGACTTGGCCATATGGCAAGTCTTCTATAACCGGTAATTTTCTTTTCTGTATCGAAGATATGGATCTCCTTAATTTAACTTGAGACTGCGGTTCTTCTTCTGAGATATCAATTGGTACGAGATCTTCATCAATTTCAAGTTTAGGAGTAGGCGCTCTCGGCTTATCGATTTTCTTTCTAAAATTAAGTTTATCCCCTTCACTGAGTCGCTCAGTTTTCGTCGGCATGCTGTTACTGTTACTTCCGTCTTTTTTATCAGTAGATTTTTTAGGGTGGAGAAGGTTCGATGTAGACTTGCTGAGGACTTTTTTGGTTTTCACGTGGAATTCTGAGCATAATTTTTCTGTTATAAAGGAGTGCTGCTTTGAATTAATTTCGAATTCACTATCGTTGTAAAGAGAACCTGCTCCAAACATGTTAATATCTTCACAGCTTTGTATTTGGTGATACGATTCAGACTTAGTCATGGCTTTCTCTGGTATCAAGTCCGGTTGTATTCTCTGTCTCCTCTCTAAGTTCGTCGATGATTTTGACGCCGATGATTTCTTCAACATATTCTCGTCCAGCGATTTTAATTTTCTCCCAGAACTCGTGTCACTCTCCATGGAACCACAGTAATTGATCTGATCGACGCTGAGATTCTTGCGGCCATGCTTCATGTTGATACCGCTATCTTCAGTGTACGGACTATCTGGCATCCCTGTCTGTACCGACACAGATTTCGTTAAAATTGGTTTCTTGGGGTTCGAACTACACTGGCTTGTGCCCATGTCTGACGAGGAAGTGGTCAAACTCTTGTACGAGTGACTTTTCTCAGCGGTACCGTCGCCCTTCCTCGAAGCTCCAAATCTGTCTTCAATCAGCTTCGCCATATCCTGGTACCTCTCTATCGAGCTGTGTTTTTCTCCGAGAGGATCGAAGGGATCTTTGATATCTCTATACCTCTCGTGATTTTCGATCGACGTTATCTTCTCGTCCGTTAATTTCTCAGTGCTCTTTAAAAGTTTCAGGTTTTTGAACCACTTGTTTTTCTTCTGCGCCGAGTCCTCTCGGAACACTTGCATCTTGTCGTTCGAGAAGTGCTCCTCGGTTTTTTCATCGTTCTTCTCGTCCTTGCCCTCGTCGTCGCTGTACACATCGTAGTTCATATGCTCAAGTTCGTTTTTACTTAAAAATATGATGGAGCCCTCCGTCTCGTCCGGAATGTCTTTCAGCACCTTCTCGCTCTTGCCGAACAGGCGCGACGTGTCGATCTTGAGTCCCTGGAGCGTGAATTTTCTCTCTTTCTCGAACTTGACCGGCTCGTGGTCCTCCCGGATGAGGTCCTCGGCGGTCTTCTTGCTGACAACCGTCGAGTTGGCGTACGAGATCTGCCTGATCCAGTTGTCAACGTTGAGTTGACAGAAGGTTAGAGCTTTCTGGAGGCGCGCGGAGAGGAACATGCGCTTCTCGCTGTCGAAGCCGAGCTGCGTGCGCCGCAGACGCGCGCCACTGTTGAGCGGGAGGAGCTGTAGGGTCTCCTTGGCGAGGCGCGGGTCAGCCTGCTTGCTCGGGCTGGACGGCGCGCCGAACTCAGGCAGCGTGCACATTACCAGCACTGGCTCCGTCGTCGCTGCGCGCAGCAACAGGTCCTCTAGAAACACAGGAAATACATGGTTAATTAACGCACATCCTTAACACAGAATAGCGCTGACTTAATAGACAACTTGAAATTAAACTTAGCATTTGCCGTTTCGGCAGCGGCGGCGCCACTGAAGTCGCCAACATACGGTCAGTCAAGTACTCTGGCTACCATGATGGCCACTTCACGTCAGGATTCTCGTCTGCCACTTAATGGTTCAACTATAACGATTCAAGGCAGTGATAGTATCAGGCTATCATAAATTCATAGGGCTCACCTCCAACGTCATGCGCCATCTCTATCGGTACGGTCCCAGCCAGCAGTCTCACCCTGGCCGGCAGCCGCCACAGGCTCAGCAGGTGGGGCAGGCGGTGTGCGCGCACGCCCGCGTCGGGGGGCGGAGCCGAGGACGGCTCGGTGGCATCCCATTCCGCGGGCGACAGCTCCTCGGGACACACCTCGTACAGTTCGCCCTTGGTGTTGATCGGCACGAACAGCTCCTGGAATAAGATGAGCGCCTGGTATTAGAGGACTGCCAAAATAGTCGGCAAGTGTGCTGGAACTGCCTTCTCATCCGATTATGGTCAAAGGTTATGGTTATGGCTGTGGCGAACATAAACAACACGTTGTAACCCTGGAGGTTATCCACCTATCTAAAACAATATATGATAGCATAAATAAAACATCTTCCTCGACTCTACCAGCAAACGCTCCCGCATTCCTGTGTTCCTGGTATGCCATTATTGCGACGCACACAGCCGGCGCTCGTAAACGGCCAACTTCCAGAACCATTTAGCCGCGTACGCATGCACGACCACGTATTCATTGTCAAAGCGATTCTGAGACATAACGTCGTCATTATATACACCGTAGAAAAATGTACTCTGTTGCTTTTCTATAAAAGGGTGTGTGATTTTTGCAAAAGTTGGCAGCTTTACAAACGAAAGCCGACGGAACGGACCAGGAATCACTTGTCATTTCTTTACTAGCGAATCTTTATTGTTTCTAGCGAATGTTTTCTACGATATGGAAGTGCCTACCTACCTGCACAGGTAATTTTGTAACCTTAAGTTATTTTGTTTTTCGTCTAATGATGTGATGTTTCGTCTCATAATTACTTAGACCAATTAAAATGATAAAACTAGGTAACATACTTATATGTATATCGTCCGAATAATGGTCAATGATGTCAAGATAACGAGTTACCGCTACTCCACAAAAGATGGCACTAGCTATATGTATATGATATCTTTCCCGACTTTTCCTACTGTCACTAGACCTAAGATAGAATAGCCATGTCCTAAAGCTAATCTAAAACCAATAGGGAACTTCTTTGTACCTCACGATATCGAAATATCAGTACCAGCTTAATTACGACACCCTGGTGATTTCGATGCACAAATAATTTGACGCCTACCTGTCGGCCTATAACAAGGGTCTGACATGCTTTGATAGATAAAGATAGCCTTATTGCGATTCCTAAAAGAAGAAATAGAAAAGAATGCCATGTTTTGTCTTTATCAGCGACCAAGCATTTTTTCATGGTCAGGTTATTGGCACACTTCAAGTTCTAAGCAAAACAATCAGGTAGTATCAAAAGTGGTATAGAAATGAAGATTTTGTGTATTAAATAATTATTATTACCAGATAATTGACATATTAACGGATGTGGAGTGTTTGTGTGTAGCGTCAAAAATGGTCGGGTGTTCAGTGTTTGGTTAGAAAAGCAACAGTTAACAAAAATAAGCGGATTTTACATTTCATGCGTAAGTACAAGATTTTTTGTGTTTTGATCACCTATTTCTTTCTCAAATCTCACAAGAATTAAGTTACAAAGTTAAATCATTAGTTATATCATGAAAAATCTTGATAAAATAGGAAAAATCTGTAAATTATTTTCAAAATAACTGAGCATTTTGACATGTAAATATTGCAAATCGGTCAAATTGCGTAGCATAAATCTACGATAGAAGCCAGCTAACGTAGACGTCTAAGTAAATCAGTCGGTTTATAATCTAATTTGGGGATGCCTAGATAATGGTCAGACCGTATGATTTACTGCGCTGTGACCCGCTATGGTATTTTTTTCGCCTATGGTCTTTTAAAATGAGGAACAAATCGATTTTTAATCGTTAATTGGAATAAATAATTGTTTAATTATTAACGTTATTTACAATACTAAGGCTACATTTAACAAAGAACTCACCAACTATAGAGGCTGAATGGGAGCCAAAAAGTTGCCGAAACAACCTAGTGACTTGTGCGTTTTGACTTTACTAGCCAGAGTAGGTAGGCGTTATTTTTGGAATATAAGTTTGTTTAAATTAAATCCAGCCTAAGCCAAATATTAACGGTACTGAGAATGCATTTTATAATTTAACTGTTTCAATCATAACATAAACGGAAGGCGAAGTGTCTTGCCGATACCTGCGTGTCATTACGAGGAACCTCTCTACATGTACAGATTACGGTAGCATCATAGACTAGAAAAAATGCTCCACCTGCCGACCGGTTCCCGTGACCAAATTCGTCTGAAAGCAGGTTATACACGCTCCTATTGCGATGGCGTAATGCTTCAATGTAGTTCGATAATACTACAATTAAAGATTAGACGTTGGAAGTTGTTTATAGTCAATTTAATAATGAGTTGGTTAACAGTTACTTTTAGGCATGCATTAGGGTGTTGCTTATTTTCTAACCCCGTACTCTCAACTCATTCTGTTCTGGGACCCGAAAAAACCGTCACTGATTTTTTATTTATACCCCTAAAACTGAATTTAAAAAAATAATAAAAAATCAGTGACTTTTTTTGTGTCTTACAACAATATGAGGAGGTGAGAGTACGGAGTTAGAAAATAAGTAACACCCTAGCATGCATTCTTAGAATAAATACGCCTATAACGATAGTCTTTATACAACAGTACCTTTACCATGAGTTAACGTGGCCGTACTTGCTAACGACCACCGCGTAAATTTGTATGGTGGAGAATAGTACACTTTGGTTACTTTGCAGAACTACAATTGTCCATACAAATCCTTTACGCATTCGCTGGCGAGTACTGTCATTGTAAGCTCATGGTTAAGTGTACAGATTTGCAAAGGATGAAGCCGGTTTTAGTTTTATATGTACATAAAAGTTTTGCTTGTGATATTGACTTTGTGACAGATCCGTACACGGACGAATCTGAGCCCGTGACAACTAGGGAATGCAATACCCGGCCATTTTTGTTACCCGGGTATTACCCGACCTTGATTTTCAAAACCCGGGTACCCGGGTTATACCCGGACTTGGACAAAAAGTATTAAATATTGAGTTTCATGGTTATTACGGGTATTTAAGAATGAAGAGCACTTTGAATCTTATGGCGCTACTTAGGAAAGAGGTGCAAACTTATTTCAAACATGTGTAACGAGATTTTCGAGTACCCGGATAAAGTAACAGATGGCGCGGAAATTTACACGTGACATGAATAAGCCACTGAGGAAGGATTTTGCAGGACATCAACAAATTTATAATTGACTTATCGCTGCTACGTTGCTGCATGGTGGCAAAACGGCTCACACAACTAAAGAGTCCAATAGATTTGGACAGCACGGAAACTCCTGTCTGCGGTGTATCAAAAAACTGTGAAAAAACCAGAGTTCTACAGGAATGCAGTTTAATCGTCTGTGACCAGTGTACTATGGCGCATAAAAAGGCCGTAGAAGCCGTATTAAGGATACTCCAAGACTTCAGAAGGGCGGCGCGCGCAATGGGTAGCGTTACAATTTCGTTTTGCGGTGACGCATGGTACTCGAGCCGACGAGATAAAATGCCTGCCCCGAAGAGGTCGGTGTTGTGGCCGAGCGTGCAGAAGCTGCGCCTGGCTGAGAATATGCGAGTCCAACAAGGAGGAAGCTCACATGTCCAAGAATTCGCCCGGGTACTGCTTCAGGTTGGAAAAAGACTTCTGGAGAATCTGGAGGAAGCTAACGGCCTGGTTCGATTACCAGACACGTAATGCAGGACCTTTCCGTCCGTTGAAGAGCTCATTCGGAGCGTATACGGAGACCTGAGCCAGGTGACGGGACGTGAGATATCTTGGGTTTGTGAGAGAGCCATACTCACGCCGAAAAATGTAGAGACAGCGGCATTTAATGCGTGGATATTGCCGGAAATCGAAGGTGAACAAGCAGCATATAATTCCATTAACACTGTTCCATAACTCATTGCGCGCTTCAGGACTCCCAGCACACATATTGACCCTGAAAGTTGGAGTTCCGATCATGCTTCTTCGGAATTTGTCACCTTCGAAATTTGTAACGGAACCCAGTTAAAAGTAGTGCAGTTGCAGCGAAACATCGAGGCGCAGATTCTCACGGGGTGCGGCGCCGGGCGGATCTGGACTACAGTCCACTATCGTATCCATGTGTTAACTTTACTTAAACTTCTGCCTCCAGGGGATAGGGAGAGGAATTAGGGGTGAATTGGGGTACCTATCCCAAAAAAAATTACCCCCCCTTTTTATATTTTTATTCGATGAAATAGGCCATTTTACAATACCAATTTCATTAACTCTTCATTAGAATAAGTAGTTATTTTTTTATTAATTATTTTAAGAAGCTCACAAGATGACGTCATGATTCCCCCGTGTGTTTGAGGATAGTAAAAAAACGCTATTCAGCGTACTCTTATTTGTATTTTTTACAATTTCACTGGTAAACCTACGCATTTCTGAAGTTGTGAAACTGGCCATGAAATTACCAAAAAAAATATATTCAATATCTTGTCAAAGAACTGTCAGGTGACAGTTTGTAAATAACCAAAAAAAATGTAATTGTTTTCCAGTTTGTTTTCATTACTTTACTACAAGTTATATGTGCTGCTTTTCGATAGCTCTGTCTTAATTTTGGACTATTTTTTCACGCCAGGCTAGTCTCCATGGCTATGCTTTGACCGTACTAACAAATATTTGACTTGGAATACGATAAAAGTATTTGTGTGATACTAGATAAAATGGAAATAACAGTCCTAAAACCTAAAAATTCAACATCCCAGCAAGCTTCATGGAGCAGATTATTGTTAATACTTTAAAACAGTCAAAGGATTCACTATGCAGAATTATGTTTAAGGACGAAAATATTGCTGTCAAGATTCCTAGGAAAATCTCATCACGTCTAACAACATTAAAGATAGAAAACTTGCTAGTAAATGGATCCGGAAGATTAAATTGTCAAAAATGTACAAACTACTAAGTGTGAATTACATCATAGTTCTATTTCATTCCTATATATGAAGTAAAGTTTTTGGATGATGTATATGCTGTGTCGTAACTTTAATGAATGTATAATGTAGCTGAAAAAATTAAACTCATGTTATTATAACAGTTTTTTTATTGAAAGTAAATAATCTTTGTGACATTTTAAAAGAAAAAAATCCTCGATCGAACATTCTTGACCTCTTTTATGTTCATGCTGGCTTTAAACTGTCTGCAAGGTGGTGAGAGTTGCGGTTGCCCTTTTGGGTGGGTGTTGACTGTTGAATCAATGAAAATATTCTTGTAGTGTACTTGTAGTGGATCTGATCGAGATTCATGTCTCTGAAAGTATCGAAGGTGTCGAAGGGCACCTTTAAGATTTTCTTGGGATCCAACATACCATCAAAGTTTTTGTTTTGGTCATACGCCTAAAAGTAAAACACACGTAAGTGTCTAACTTTTAAATACAAATATAAAACAAACCTCAAATGTTTTGAGATGATTACCTTCTTATTAAATCAGCATTTTTAATAACCACCGATGCATTTCTCCTTCAAAGCTCGGTTTGGTGCATTCACGCAGTCTTTGTTAATCGCAGTTAATTGACAAGAAATATAAAAAATATAGGTAAAATCGCTTGAACTATTTCTCGAGATATTAGTCTGCATCCTAATTTTTTATAACCGATATTATTTTTATTTCCACTCATCGTCTCGTAAGTGTTTAATAAAACTCTTTTTCTTGTTGAACTTAAGAGACGATGTAAATATATATACATATATATTAATCCTGGAATGGCAGCTCCTGGTTTTTGCAAATGTCAGTTTTTAATAAATAATCTGATTCACTTTACTTATAAAGAATAATAAACCGTGCTTGTATATGTTCAATACCATTTCTAGAAAATCCCGATGTAAATATTGAAAATGTAAATAAATAGTTGTCATTGTTACTGTCACGAAATATTTACCGGTCCAAACATAAAATCTGTGAAATTTGTGTTCAATTTAGTTTCAATTGCCAGCGCAATCAAGTATTTAAAATATTCTTGAATGTTTGATTCACAACTTCAACATTATAATATTAAAGAATTATCATAATTATTGAAGGAAAGGGCAGTATAATAGCAGTAAGATAATAATTATAATGAACCGTTAGTATAATTTGGACCGAGTATTGGGATAACACCACCTGTACCTTTCCAAACTACGGTGACGTAGTAAAACCCCGGTTACTGAAGGTCAAGTGAAAAATTGGGTAGTATCTTTTTTAAGAAATTTTTGTATTTTTTTTCAATAACTAGAAATGGTTCAGAAAGAACCCAGCTCGTCAGTCATAATCGAAATAACGGTTTTGAAAAAAAACGGTACACCCCAAACAATTTCCACGTGGGCGGAGCCGCGGGCAGAGCTAGTAAGTTACAACGCAGTAAGTTAGGGTTACAGGGTTACAGCCGTAATAGAACATTTTGTTGTAAGTTATTTATGGTTTCACTATTTTTTTTTACAATTCTTAATTTCGGGTAAAACCCGGTTTATGAGTTGAAAACCCGGGTTTTTACCCGACTCCAAATGTAGTCGGGTACCCGGGTACCCGGGTTTTCGGGTACCCGGGTTGCATTCCCTAGTGACAACCCGTGGCTCACTAAACCTGGCTTCACTGACTAGGATTCTAGATGTATTTATTCTATGTGTGCACTATTTTCCTCCTCTTGGACCGAAGCGAACAAGTGGTATTGTTAAAATAAAATAGCATATTGAATGAGTCAGAAAATTTTACTAGCCTTTCCGAAACTTTGGACAAAATTAAGATTATTTTTACGTGGTTCATAAACAGATGTTACCTTTTCATTTCTTTTCAGAGGGTTCATTATCCTTGGAGTGTTTCATGTGTAAATTCTTATCCACATGAAGTCTGACCGGCGACGGACGAATCAAACGATTCTTCGAATAAGGTTGCCCGGAGAACCTCCTTGCGTATTCTTTTTTTTCCTTATCTTCTGTGTAGAAATACCTCCATTCGGATCCGTATATATGTGCCTCGTCTGTTAGTATTCTGTCATGTTTCCTAGAAACGGACGTAGACATCCACGATATGATGGCGTTCTTACCGTATTCCTCCAAATCCTTAATACCGGTATTAGAAACTATAGTACCATCAGGTTTAAGCACGATAATATATGGAACGTACGATACTTCGTACAAGTATCGTAGGATTGGTACCAGGGGATCATCATGAAGCAGAGTAAACCAATTGGCTTGTTGTTTGAAGCTCTCCATCATCTGTTCTTTCGTCTCATCTGCAGAGACGTGTATAACTTCTATAGGTATATTAGCATGTTTCACTGTTTCGTATATACCGTAAAATTTCAGGATAATTCCCTCTCTGTCTATACCTTTGCATGTGAAAAGTAAGACGATCACGTCTGCCTTTTGCTGGATCCACTCAGATGGAATCAGGGTTAAGTTCTGATTATAGACCTTCGCGTCTTTGAGCCAGTTGTACGGCGGTAAGTTTATTGGATTCGAGGCAGCCATCTCTTTATTCTGAATTCCTGGTAGCTCCGGATGTACTTAATTATGATTTTATTATATTTTGACAGAGTTGATTGACAGGGAGCTGTCGTTTTGATGGAGTATGGTGTCAAAGTTCAAGTAGGTTGTACCAGGTTGTACATTTAATAAAACCTACTAATTTAATTTGATACTTCAAGGTTAGTCGTATCTTTTTTTTGGGGAATACACCGAGGGTACCCTAATGATAATACATACTGATATTTATAAAAAAAAACACTATTTATAATATCACGAAGACTAGGTAAATAATACATAAATAAAATAAAAAATGAGTATTGTACTTACTTTTTTTTTTTCAAATATTCATCATAATCATCATCATCATCATCATTTCAGCCACAGGACCTCCACTGCTGAACATAGGCCTCCCCCAGTGACTTCCAGATCGGCCGGTTGGAAGCGACCTGCATCCAGTGGCTTCCTGCAACCTTTACCAGGTCGTCTGTCCACCTTGTGGGTGGACGTCCTACGCTGCGCTTGCCGGTGCGTGGCATCCATTCGAGAACCTTACTGCCCCATCGGCCGTCAGTTCTACGTGCTATGTGCCCCGCCCACTGCCACTTCAGCTTGCTAATCCGTCGGGCTATATCAGCGACTTTCGTTCGTTATCACGTATCTCCTCAATACACCTCGCTACACCGAGAGAGAGAGAGAGAGAAAGGTTTCAAATATTAGACATTTATTATTATTAGCTTTCTTTTCTGCAAAATTAAGTGTTACAGTATAGGTACTGTAACCTTTTAAGTGTAGGCACTTAAAAGGTTGACACAGGGCAAACGCGAATAACTATTATTACGAGTTTCATAATAAGGCAGTGACTACTGTTCCACGCATTGCAGAAGCTAATATGAGCTATCAGCTTAAGAAAACCGACTTTAACAAATAGATATAAAGTGTAAAATTGCTCTACGCTATAATAATGTTTTCATTCTAAGTCAGTTCCTTATGGCCACGCTCTGACCACAGTTCGTCGACTGGCACAATTCTGAGACTCAATATTTCACATGCATCGCACGAATCGACTGGGGCAAACAAAAAATGCCATTTTATATGTATTTCCTATCCTATTGTCAACTTAACACAACCGTAATACGGCTCCATTGGAAAATATCTAACCGCAAAATTAATCGCGAGTTGCTATCTTATTTGCGTCTATCATTCACGCGTCAAAGGATTTCGAGCTTTGAATTGTTGTCATAAGAATAACGTTTTTATTTCGGTTTCAAACAGTGGCACAAAAAAGTTGGTAATAGTCTATTGTTTTCGGTCAACTTTGAACCATATAAAAGGATCGACATTAATTTCGTTGCCCCGTTACAAAACCAAATAAAAAACACCTTTAAAAATGATCTTAGGCTATTGTGATGCTTACTGTCGTATGAATATGGTCGAGAATAGTTTTTTTGTTAGTTCGGTAATCGGAATTAAGTTTGACAACTTGAGTTTTTGGTCTAACATTTCTTTCTGAGAACAACCGGTGTGGCAAATTGTTAGGTACAGTCAAACGTGTTTGTTTTCGCGACGATTATTGGAACAGTTATATAATTTCACTAGTAGTAAATAACTGTGACGACGGGTCTGGATTTGTGATTAGTTTTGATGTTTCCGTTAGATTAATCTGAATCGGTAAAGTAAACGTACATATTCCCATGGTATAACCCTGGCTCCATACTACTCGAGAAGGTTGCCGAGGTTGAGCGAATATGATAGTGTGGGGACACTTCTTTGCGGAAACGAAACGTTTAGTTTAGTAAATACTACTACATTGTTTATATAAAGTGGTAAAGTTTCACGTTGTAATTCATTAAAATTAAGGTATTAAGTTAAAAAAAAAATTGTATGTATATTTTTATCTTGATTTTGTGTAGCATAGTTAAGATTAAGATTGCAATACCCTTACAGGGTGTCATGTTAGGTATAGACACTCTGTAGAATTAAGACATCTGTACACTATATGAAAGCAATAAAGATCTATCTATCTATCTAACCCATACTTACAATTAGACTAACTTCGCCTAGCCCTACTTCGGTCAACTTTGCAAGAAGTGTGGATCTAAGGCAAGACAACAAGTTAGGCACTCTGGAATGACAGGCGAGACTTGACGGCATCACGCTGATTGGTTGGTTGCTTCTGTCAACCCGTTTCTATAAATAAATAAATAATAAATATCAGACAACCTCACACAAATCGATCTAGTCCCAAATTAAGCTCAAGAAGGCTTGTGTTATGGGTACTAGACGACGATATACGTACTTATATAGATAAATATATACTTCGTGTTTTCGACTGAATACTAATACATTCAAACATCCTATGTCATCTTGTACCTTAGGTATTCTGGCAAATAAATGCATTCTATTCTATTCTATTCTTAAATACATAGAACAACCATGACCCAAGCACAAATATTCGAGTTCATCAAACAAATATTTGCCCTGGCCGGGATTCGAACCCGGGACCGCCGGCTCAGTAGGCAGGTGTCTACAAACCGAGCCAAACGCGTCGTCATTTTTTTTTCTCTGTGCTGCCAGTGTGTAATAATATTCCTAGACTGCAAAGTTATACAAAAAAATGTGTTAAAAAAACCTCGACGGTCACAACTCCGTAAAATCGTTTCAGATCTATAACGTCCGTAACGTACGTAATTTTCATTTGTAAGAAAGCAAATTTTTCCTGAGACCCATAACATTTTCAGGGTTTTATAATAATCGTTTTAGAGGAACCATTCAATTAGGTTAGGTTTGTTTTATAATTATCCTGAAATATTAAGTTTTGGAATAAAATGGCTGGAAAAAAACGGAATTAGGATAAGTAACCGACATCGACGCCATTACAAGGTGAATTTTTGAAATATCCCATCATCATTTGCCGATCGGGGTATAGGTAGTGATTGCAATACCATCTTCACCATAAGGGCACACGGGGCCCGTGCCCAGGGCCCCCATTCTCAGGGGGCCCCGAAGGACCGACAATTTCTCTCACACAATAAATGGCCATACTTAGTAAAACAATCTTATTATAATTCGCTTTTTTTACTTCCCAAAAGGGCCCCAAATTCATGTGTGCCCAAGGGCCCCAGCCTAGTTTAAGACGGCCCTGAGTGATTGGTTTGGGCTGGTGAGGTTCTTTGATACCCCTCCCTCCCCCTCACAACCTCACGTGTATTATTTTGCCAAAATTTCCGAAATTAGGCTTGCTATTTTGAGGTACCTAAGTATAACAAGTAAAGATTTATTTTCAACGAAACCGGAAAAATGTATCTAGTCATGTGGTAAATTTTTTCTTCGTTCACTGTAGAAAAATACACGTGAGGTCCCTTATACCCCCCCTCCCCCAACGTGATCTTTCGTGATTTTTTTGTGACCCCCCCTCCCCCCTATCTAACCTCGCGTGATTAGTGCACAAGCCCTTTGTAAACGTGTACGGAACCACGAAATCATCGTAATATTCTTAATTAATATCTATCAACTCCATCGATCAGTTATTCGAGAAGTACTTGCGCCGAACTACTTCCTCAAAGATTCAATTGAGATTATAGATAATTCTGATTCGTCATTTGATTGTTCAAACCTCTATTGCTAAAAATAATAAAACTCGACTGAAAAAGACGGAAACAAGTTGTCATAGAATAAAATATTAAAAAAAGCTGGATTAAGGGCCCGCTACTTCCCAAAGTAGGTATAGAAGTACCTAACTAGCAAATACTACGTCTATACTATACTATAAATCGAATACGAAACATTATAATAAGCACATCTAATAGTTTGATGACAGAGTGGACATCTCTGTATCGTGATTAGGAAATATGAAATTACTTTTCACCGCCGCTTCTATTGTTGGGGAAAATTACTCAATTGTCGTCCCAGATAAGTTGTCGTCGTAATAACTTAATATCTGTTTATAATATAAGTTAAATTGGATTATAATGCTATACTTAGTTACAGGAAAGTAGTAGGAAGCTACTATTACCGGATATCTAATGAAAATGTCTGAATCGGACTATGCCTTTAAGAAACGATAAGTTATGTTACTCCAAAAATATGTATCTTAGGCCCATTGTCTTTTCAGAAGAGCAAAATCATCACTATCTTCAAAGCCATTAACCATTTATACAAAGATCAAAGCTCAAAGAAAAATTGGGCAAGTGCGAGTCCGACTCGCGCATGAAGGGTTCCGTACCATAATCTATAACAAGTTTGTTGTATGGGAGCCCCCTTAAATATATTTTTTTTTGTTTTTAGTATTTGTTGTTATAGCGGCAATAGAAATACATCCTCTGTGAAATTTTCAACTGTCTAGCTATCACCGTTCTTGAGATACAGCCTGGTGACAGACGGACGGACGGACAGCGAAGTCTCAGTGATAGGGTCCCGTTTTTACCCTTTGGGTACGGAACCCTAAAAATTTAAATGCGTAACCTGGTGGAAGAGACCGGGAATCGAATCCGGTACCTCTGGATTGCCGGTCCAGCCCGTTAACCACTTCGCTACCCTTACGCCAAGAAACCTTTCGAATTTTTCTTTATGCTTCGTGTGTCGATCTTTGCATTGTTTATTTGAAAGGCTTACACCTTAGCCGGTCTCTTATAATATAAATTTAAAACTTTGTGAAAAAACTGTTTATTTAACAGAATAAAAAAAAAAATCTAAGCACCCTGCCAAATCGAGCAAATAAGGTCCAATGGACTGATTTATATTGCGATTCCGTTGACACCGGTCAGGTATCGGAACAAACATAAATATCTGTAACTGGTTTTTAAAAATGAGGGAGGCTATTATTTCTATATATAGAAATATCTATCTTTTAAATTTTTTATTTATTTAAACTTTATTGCACAAAACAAAAGTCGGTACAAATGGTACTTAATGCCAAATGGCTCCTACCAGGGCCGAACAGAAACACTAGAAGTTGGTGCAAATCAGAAAGCTATTTTTTTTATCCATTGCAGGGCATCCCGATCCTGACTGCGCGAAAAATGCCTGGTTTATCTATACAGGTATTAAAACGTTGTAAACTCACGTAAAAATTGTCAGTAATGGCCCGACATGGAACATTTGTCGCGCAAAAACACGGATAGCTCTTGTCGCGACGACTCGCGATTATATTCATACTTCTTTGACAACGTCTTGGCTTACCACGTTACTGACTCTTCTTAGATTGTCTATGGTGAGATATTTGAATTTCTTATTTTTACTATTCAATTATTTTCTTTGACAAGGCAATTTAGTTTGTTTTTGGACCCTTGGAGTGCACACGTATTAATTCTGTGATTGCTCAGCTCGCCTGCTCTATCAGTTAAGTTTGTTGCTTTGTGTTCCTTATTGCCAATATAATTACACATTATTTGCAGTTTTATACGCATCGCCCAGTCAGGCGGATGCTTTCCCGGGCATGTGATAGCATTCGTTTTGACCGGGGACGCATTGGGAACGGGTAACTTATATGGAGAAGTATTCTCCTTACTTACTTACTTATTTGTACCTAGTTGTACCTATTTATTTGACCGGAAGATTGACGAATCTGATGGTCCCTATATGCTGGCTTAACATGCTCCTCGTATCCCCTCAACGCTCTGTCGCAGACGAGTGATTGAAGTTCGTAATGGATGAGATCAGGTCCAATCCTCGTAAATGGTGTTTTCCTTGAGGACTGTGGGGAACTGACTTCATACTGTACCATATGTTTTAATATATTAACTGCAAGACGTTACACAGAGATAAATAGTCTGGTAATGTCAATTTTATGCGAGGACACAAGGCGCAAACAATACATGACAATGGAAGTCATGTATATACCACTTTCAGAAAGGAGACGACAATCCTGTGAGAGGAGATTCCTGTGAGATGAAGGAACACAAATAATGATACTACACGGATGTGAGGATAGCAGCAGAGTCTGGAGCGAGCTTGTAAATTAGCAGGTATGAACTATTGCATTACACGCATTCCTATTCAACAAATTCAAGGGCTGTTATTTCAGTAGCGAAGCGAGTTACAGGTTAGGTTAAATACTATGAACCCGGGCAATGTTAAATTAGTTTGTTGTCGCAGTAACCCCTCATGCTGTGGCGACAGCTCTCGTTGATGAAGAGCTCCATACAAGATCGAAACATGTCGGTTCGTCCCTGACAATTTTACGTGAGTTTAAACCGTTTATAATAATATTCAAGATGTCTCACTCATAGTTTATAATAAGATTATAGTAGAAGAAGGTAAATGTACTTGCGGTATTCAAAGTATCGCATATCTCATCCGCAACATTGATTTATTTCCGTCTGAAGTGATGTATGCCCCTGAACACCCATCATCTGTGCTTCACCATACGTCAAAGTCAGCCATTAAACAACGAGAGCAGTAAAGCGACTCAAAATCGTGACAGCCCTATTTGTAGTACCCCTGACCTTGTCTTGGTTCACTTGAAGTTATTAAGTTACTTAACTTTAAATTAAAAATATAGGAACAAGTTGGTATATGTAGACGTAAACGAGAAACGCGTTTCCGTGATTGTCACACAATTAAATAAAACAATTTAAATGGATTACGTACATTCATTATTTGAATCTCCCAACGTTTCAGACGCTTAACCTTTTTTGAAATGTCCGATTACGACTAGATAGACGATGGTGTACAAATATATTTATTATAAAACGGTTTGACGTTTGTTCTAAATTCTGCTCAACTAAAATGTTCGTACGCTACAGTTTTCCTGAAAATTGTAAACGTTTTCAAATATTTTTCTAGATTCAAAAAATATATATTTTAACATTTTCGTTTAGTATAATTATAATCCACCAAATATGTATCTCAGGACTCTCATTATTATTATCCAAGAGTTCTCCGTAAATATTTTCCCTCTCTATTCAGATTTAACTTAAAATAAAACTATCCAAGAAAATAATTTATACCGCAGTAAACACCAATCATCTTCACTTCACTATACGTCAAAGTCGGCCATTATACCCGGCAAAATGGAACAAGTACAACAAAACTCGAGATCGTGACAACCCTATTGAGTCCGCCATCGGCGCACCCCGGGCAGTGCCCCTGCGCAGAGCCAACACCCTTGTGCATTCCATTACGACTCTAGTGCACGGGATTAAGATTGTATAATCGTTGGAACGGGACGCAAAGTAACCGTTTTCCGACCTAGGCTTTATTTAGCTCTTTTTGCAATCTGTGTAGACTTTATTCCAATAACATAAGAGCTTGGTAAGGTTTAAGTGTGGGGGATCTTTACTGTCGAACTGTTACTATGGGTTCTCGTTAAAAAGAAGAGTGTAAATGTGGCTTTGGATTTTTAGTTACATAATAATAGAGTCTGCGAATGCTTGACGTTGAGCAAACAGAAAATTAAAGGGAGATTAGAGTTAAATTGATTGGGATTCTGTTTATAACATTCCATTTCCGTAGTGTGTTTTTATAAGGGTTTACTTAACTTGTATTGTTCGTGCCTATAGCCTGACAAGTTGCGGTTGAGCCCTGGTGGCGCTACAAACAACTTTTATATGGCAATGATGTACATATGTTATGTATTATAAAACATCAGTAGCATTATGTCAACCACCAATTTCAAAACATTATTCGAAATGCTACTTAATCCTTACTTTTTCTAAAATAAATTAATTTTGAAATTTATTGAAAATTACTTTTCTTGCATCGCTGTGGATATGCAAAAATTACTTAAAATTTGTGGAATATTTACTCCCATCTTCTATTTATTTACATCAGTGAGTTTCGAAGACTTCCAAAGTTTTAACGTCTGTTTACTCCTTGCCAGTAAAAAAATGTACATTTTTTTTAGCACAAAAAATCCGCAATATGGCGAGGGCTGACCATACACGACCATTTCAGGGGTTTAAACTTACAAATAATTTTTTAAATAGGTTCGTAATGTTTGTTCTGAAGCAACAAAAAAAAACATAGGCATTGAGTATCTCTCTTTTTTGAAGGGTTGAAAGTAGCACTATGACCCTTAGCGATGACAGTAGTTCATATGTTACAATGTTAGAAGAAATCCCAGTCTTTCTTTTGCCGGCATACTGAAGGCATGAAGGATTAATCGACTTAAGTCTTCAATAAAGAACCTAGGCTCATGCTGTGGGGAACCTAACACAACACAAGCTTAAAGCGGATTTCGTTATATATTCGAAGTTTGGGAAATAAACTATTTTACGAACGTTTCCGTAGTTAATAAGGAAACTAAAGTTTCGTCATGTCCGTCAATCTATTGACCGCGTTTGAATCACTACATAGGACGTTCCTATGTATGGTTTTTTTAATAGATAGAGTGATTCAAGAAGAAGGTTTATTTATATGAATAATAAATGCAAAATATAGCATTGCACCGGTGCGAAGCCGGGGCGGGTCGCTAGTAAACTAATAAAACTAGGGGAGACAGAAGGGTTTTGAAACAGAGTTGAAACCACGACAACTATTTGGTATCTTAATCGGTTAGCTATTAGCCATCTGTGACGCTGTTTAAACGCGCCCCAACACCCGTGGACCTCCTCCGTCCTTGCTTTGCTAACGGATGTAGATCTGAAAAATTTCATCGTTTCAGCTCGCCTCTGTTTCTAAATCCCTCGTTCTCCTCTGAAGAAGCTTCTATATAATAATATGTTAGATTAAAATGTAGCATAACTATGCCTATGCTTATACATATGTATGGACCGTGTAAGGCTGAAAATATATAGTATAAATGTTCCTACTTATGTAATTGAATATCACTGCACACGTAGTGACTCCGTCTGGGTGCAATAAAAAGTCAAGTATTAAGGGGCTTCTAAACGGGTCATGTTTGGTGCAATTTGTGGCCGGTAACTACGGCTGTCCTGCTCTGACACCCTACGCTAGAGAAATATGCAAATAATGGCCGGGCCACAAATTGCAGCAAGACATGGCCTGTTTAGAAGCCCCTGCCCGTCTAGCACGACTATGCTTCGCGACTCTTATCTCGCGACAAAGTACCACCCGTCACTCTCTTACAGTAGGTACTGTACAGAACGAGAGAGAGGTATAGTTAGTTATATCTCGCGCGAGAACACCACAGTTGTGCGATTATTTGATTCGCTCACCTCTTATGCCTTATCCCATTTGAACCTAATTTACAGCATGGCTTACCAATAAAATCAATGCGGCCTGCCGTCTGTGATCTTATTAGGTATGCCATGAATTTGTTGTTGACTACTATTTATATAGTTCATTAATCGAGTTCAACTCAACAATTCAAAAAGATTAATTTGACAATTTGGTATCTTTTAATTGGATTGTTATAGGTTAATGAACACGGATGTCGTGAGGACGTTATTGTATCACCCGTGTTTTTTCTTGTTATATACTTAAATATGTTAGAATGCTCTGAAGAGTCTAGCTGTAAATGAGCTGACGTTTTGCAATTTTGTTTTTAATTAAAGCCGTTTATCTGATCTAACCTATAAGGAACTGTGAAGTAGTCAAATAATGTTGATTATATGGACGTCGGGGCAATGAAAAGGTATCTCATATATTTTGAAATTGGAAGCACAAAATGGAATGATTTTATTTTATTTTTATTTATTTATTTATTTAGTCACGTTTACATGACATTACAGTTTCTTAACTAATGCGCCATGAAACTTAAATTATTAGTACAACATTATCATAGAAAAACCAACATAAACATAAAACAGCAACACAAACAAATAATAATAATAATAACAATTCATAGGCGTAGGGATGTGACGACCCCATCGCCCGCTGGTTTTACCAGCGCAATCAGTCACGCAGGGCAGCTTATGGCGAGCTGTTGGGGGGTAGCGACCCCACGTACCTGAGCGCTCCTGGGGGATCCTGACGGGGGGTGATGGGTCGGGGCCTCCGCCTCTGTCTTGCCTTAACTGGCCGGGCAGAGTGGAGTCGTGAGAGTTTCGGCTCGGGGGTGGATGTGGAAACGTAAGGGGTTAGTTGGCTTCGGTTTAAAGCCCAGTATTACACCTCTCCGCCCTTAGCCTTCCGCACCGGTGTTGCCCTTAGGCCACTTTATGTGTCGCTATTTTGTGGGGGCCCATCTAGCGGGAGGCGAGTCATCGTCTGCCAGTTTTATTACACATGAGACTTTTTTCCTGGTAGACGTCCGATTGTCTCAATCCATAGCCCAATTACCCAGTCCTCCATTTCATCCCCATAGCCCAATTTTTATTTAGATTCCATAGATCCATAAATAGTTCTTGCACCAAGCGGGTGCTGTCTCTGTGTGCGTCCCATGACACGGATAGGGACAGCATCCGCTCGATGTACACATTACATCTCATTAAATTGTCGAAAGGGCCTCTACGCGTTGGCTTCGGCTCCGCGCACGCCTCCCAAAGGTCCGGGACACTATTGTCCCGTGAGCGGGAGCGACATACAAGATAACAATTATCATCGATCATCCAATTCCTCACAAAATCTCAAACATTCAGTGCACACAACCGCCCATCGCCACGCAAACAAATCACACTCCGGTGCTGATGTCAGGAACGCATTGAGTAGCACAAGAGCACGAACAAGTGGGGAATTTTTGCGAGACACAGTACGCGCCGCCGGCGCCATCAAGAGATCGCGCTGCCGCGGTCTGAGAGCTATCCTAGGGACGTCAGGAACAAACAGTCGCACGAGGCGGCCTACAAGCTCAGGACAGTCGGACTCGCCGCGCAGGATTCGACATGCGGTAGTCAGCAAACAAAACTATGATAAATAGATGATAGAAATATGAAAGTACCAGACGATCATAAATCATAACTGCATGGGCACAACTTACAGTACCTACTTTGGTAGCCGATGGGCTTCGCATCCCTGAGAGTTTGGCTTGGTTTTGTCCCTAGTGCCCTCAATGAAGAAGGCGACTAGCCGCAGTGACTGCCCATCCCAGGCGCTAGCTATACTACTAGGCGACCATAACAGCATAGACAGACAACTTACGTTCCCCTGCGGGTCGATTAGCTTGGGCACACTACGGTGACTTGGCTCTACTGCCGACTACAAAGATTCCAGTAATTAACCCCAGTGATTCTCCATCCCTCCTCTAGCTGCTAGCCATAGAGGTACTAGGCGACCATAAAAACATAGATACTTACGTTTCCCTGCGGGTCTATGAGCTGGGCATACCTCGGCGCTTTCGCTCTCAAAGACTCCAACAACCCCAGTGATTCTGATTATCCATCCCTCCTCTAGCTATAGAGGTAGACTGCCAAGAAGGCAACTAGCCGCACTGACTGCCCATCCCGCTACTGGGCGCTAGCTATGAAATAGAAGTACTACGCGACCATAACAGCATAGACACCTCATGTTTCCCTGCGGGGCATACTACGGCGCCTTGGCTCTACTGCCGTCTACAAACACTCGCTGCCCTCCCTCCTCTGGCTGCTAGCCATAGAGGTACCAGGCGACCATAAAAACATAGACACTTACGTTTCCCTGCGGGTCGATGAGCTGGGCATACTTCGGCGCCTTGGCCTTGCTGCCGTCCGCGAAGACACCAGCTAACCGCAGCGGCGTCCCAGGCCGCGCCGCCGCACGCTCATATTGCGCGCCCACACGCCCGCTGTCTGTGGACAAAGGACTCAGTTAGCCTGAAGGATATTGAGAGATAGGCACCATCGAACGTGTAAGGTTCTAAGTAATTTCGGCTTATTTTTCATCAAGAGCGGTAAAGATGAACTAGTCAGCTTACATCTAACAAGGAAAGGTAACCATTAATTTTGATACCTATATGTTATAGAGTAGTCTAAAATAGCAGATACGTATTTTTTTTTAGCTGCCCAAATTCAACCTGTTAGGATAAATTGTCCTTCAAAGTACTGAAAATAGGTCAAACCCTCTGATTTCTGTAGAGAAATGTGTTCAATTAAATCGATAATTAATTACTGGTTTCACTATATGTTGAAGAACATGAAAAAAGAATGGACACGTGTTTTGTCATTTTGACAAATAAATCAAATCGGAGTCGGACAATTGGGTATCCTTCCTTGTAAGTTTAGAGTTTGCATAGCTATTTCTGTGATCTTATTTCTGGGTGTTGTTTCCCTAATGATACCAACTGATAAAAGTACGAATGAATCACCTTCAGTTAAACTTAAGGGTGCGCCTCCACGATCAATCACAAAAGTGGAACGGCGCTGAGATGTGAGTTCAAATTTCAACTCGGGTGATTGGTCTATTCCGCATGTCTCCGCTCAGCCTCGCTTCAATGGAGATGCACTCTCACTCTTGGGTATACTTTGGTAGCGGGCATACCCTGGCGATTCAATGTAATTGTCTCGGCGCGGGCGAAAACGATCTAGCAGTCTAGGGTATTGCCACATTTTTTTTTATTGCTGATTCGATTAGCCCATAGGTTGTTTTCGTAAGTCGCTGTGTTGTGGCGGTAGGCTAGCCGCAGCATAAACCTCGGCACCACGTGTGTGAAGCTGTCGCGCGCGGGCGCTCGGAACAGCGGATGAGTACCTAGCTGAAGCAACTGGTCTCTTGTCCTGTCAGTTTGTAAATTTTAATCTAGCTGGGCTTTACATTTTGTGGGATGCAAAGTGTGTGTATCGCGGTGGGCGCCCCCGCCGGCGGAGGCGCCGTCTCTGTATTGTGTGTCTGTCATGTCGCTGTCGTCTTCTCTCGTCCCTCTCAAGGTAGTAGTCCGCGTCGTGATTGATAGTAGGGTCGCCCTCTGATTCTGTGTCTGAGATGACGTCATCGGGGTACCAACTTTTGATGGTAGCCGTGATGACGTCATCTGGGTCTGTCAGTATATGTCTCGGTCTGCGGACTAGAAGTTGCCTAGCTAGTCGCAGAACTGTCCAGTCTGTCTCTGTTTGGGCGGTATTGCCACAGGAATAGTGAGCTCAGTTACACACTCCTGTTACCAGGAGTTCATATAATAGTAGGAGTTACCTGAAGCGGGCCGGGCGCGGTAGGCGGAGAGCGCGCGGGGTGAGACCAGGGCGAAGGCGCGCGCACGCAGCAGAGCCGCGACGGAACCGCGCGGTGCGGCCAGCGCGCCGCCGCGGCAACCGCACGCCGAGAACCAGCCTGAAACAACCAGTCTTTAGTTAAAAACTTAAGAAAAAGTCAGACTAATATAAAATTACTCTGTTAACCGTCCATCGCGAAGCTATAAAATCGCTTTGATGTCCCTGCAGGGTTAGCATGTCTTGCAGCGACTAGTTTGTCGCTCGACTCAGCATCTCCTGTCATGCTCGCACAGTATTAAAAGGAAAGTGACAGATAGTATTTGTTGCGCGACAAAGAGTCGCGTGTTGCAGTTTTTTGCTAGACGTGCTGAAGATGAATTGAACTCGATACAAGTTCTTAAGTTTAATATTTAGCACGACTACATATCCAATCGTAGAGGAAACTACAAATCATCCCAAACGTCGAGAAATTAAACAATACGTGCACATTAATAATTACAATAATCGAGCCCTGAACTACATCGCTAAATATTATGTCTGAGTAGTTATATCCCAGCTATATCGCCTCTAACTGTCATTAAAACGCGGTGTTTTTGATTCGAGCTGCATAAAGTGACATTTCACGTTACTATCCGGTTAAATTAAGTTTACGCCTGATATCTATGGCGTCGCATATAAATTGGGCGCAAACATAATGCGTCGATTGGTGAATATCGAGGTATATCGCCACTTTGGAGATCATTCCGAGATATCACATATATGGAATTAGGGCCCACAACATTATTTTACCGTTCTTATGCATTTACAGTAATAGATGAACTGAAAAAACAGAATGCATCTAACCGACTTATCAGCAGTCCTAGCTCCTGCAAAAACAGCTTATAACGACTTTAGCCCTTTAATGGACGATTGCAATATTACTTATAAAAACTAAACCGTATCTACACAGAAATAACGTACAGTAAAAGTTTAATGTTTCCACAGACATGCCGAACCGCTAAAGGGTTAATGGCTCCAAAGCCATTACTTTCAACCTTAAACTTCCAATTACAAAACCTAATTTCCTTCGGATGTAACCTTTCACTTGTGGCCAAGCATCGGCTGATGTAATTAAGTAAAGGTCGATGCGTTAACCCTTTCGTTTTTATTGTTTCCGATCGAAAGCAGGTCTTTAAGGAAAGGTTTTAGAGAAAAAAATTGGTCGGGAATAGATTACGTGAAAATGTAGATTCGTCGTGTTCGTTGATCAAAATAGGTGTAGTTGATAGTGAAAAATCGTAATAGGCATGTAGACAATTTTTGAAGTGAAACTTCTAATGCAACTTCCAACAAGGTTGTGTTAAACGTTTAACGAAGTTTCACTTCTTCCGCGCGGAGGGATTTCACGCACTATTTTTTTTTGAGGATTTCAATCGATTCTATTTCTTATTGGGATCAAATTATGCGACTAACTACACTTAGACTGCTCTAAAAGTCAGCAATGACCGTCAAAGTTCCTACGCAGCGCTAAAGATGCTTTCGTTAAATTTAACCGCTTCCTATGTTTCTATGCCCACAAATGAAAAAAAAACATAAAAATGTATACAAAGCAGCAACTATATCGTCACGAAAGTTTTTTGTGCTAGTACAGTACTGTATGTCTTTAACTTCGGCACACTTAACTTGGCACTTATTGTTATGTAAAATCTTATTTTACTAATAATCTAATAAAAAAAAATTAAGACATGTACCTAAAATGTATTATTTTTACCCATAAAAATCTGTATCTGTACACGGAAACGGCTGGATGATTTTGTATGTATTTGAAAGAGTTTATACCCTATAGCACAAATGCTTTTTTTTATTCTTTGCTAAATCTAGTCAGCAATAAAGCCGTTATCGCTCAAATGGTAAAGTCAATGTCAATCGAATCCCCCCGGTCATTGCAAACCAGACTGCAGGATGCAAATATCCTGCCACATTTGTTTCGCTAACATTATGCAGCCCGTCGTCTGACACCTCGACATCAATGGCTGCCGATTGTCATTCAATGCCGACGTTCGATGTAGATTGCTACGTGTACGGAGTGGCGAATGACACCGCGTATAGATAATAGGACATTGACGAGGATTAGTTAATTACCATTTTGCTTATGCATGTTTAGGTAGCATGTTTAGTTATGATGCGCTGTATGAGGTCCTCAGTTCATCTGAATGTTTGGTTTTTAGCATTAAGCTCGAAATTTCATACTCACTTCGTGCTCACTTCCCTTCACAAATCAAACGGAATAATTCTAGTTTTGGAACTGGCTGAAACATGTTATTTTAGCGTTATCTACCCCTTTGCTTTGCCATTTTGAAAAATGACGAAAAACTGAATCGACAAAAAACTATAAGTATCGAACCTGCCCACGAAATTGGGTCGGCTGAGAAATGCGATCTGTAGACGAGAAGAAACGAACATCCGGAATTCGGACATAAGAAAGAGTTAAATTAAATTTGGACAAGCTGAAACTGACACTTAACTTAACTTTTCTATCCCACATGTAACCTCTTATAGTAGAGGTAATGTAGTCTCGAATCTATCAATAAAGTTCATCGACAGAGGGTTATAACGCGGTTGTTACCCGTCGGTCGGACACTCTCACTGCGCAGAGTAGGATTAACTTCACATTAACCAATATTTTATTGAATACTAGGACACAAAACAGATAGGTACAGAAATCAATCTACATACAAGCGCGCTCGAGCAAACGCACACATAGACATTGCTCACGGACACGTCAAGCGGATGGCACTCGCGCTCGCACTGGTCTCAACTGGTCCGAGATATCGTGTCCGTGAGCAATGTCTATGTGTGCGTTTGCTCGAGCGCGCTTGTATGTAGATTGATTTCTGTACCTAGGTATCTGTTTTGTGACTAGGAGGCGCCCGCAACTTCGTGCGCGTATTTTTCTTTACCGTAGACGGATAAAAAGTATCCTATAACCATCTTTGGATGTCCAGCTATCCGTGTATCGAAAATGATTACATTTTGTCCAGCCGTTTCAGCATGATTAGAAGATAAAGGAAATTATGACCAACAGATGGCGCCAGACCAGGCATGGCACCGCGCGCCCATACAAAACAAAAGACGATCCTGCATCACGCTATTAAGATTTTTCCTGAACGACTGTCTCCCTACAAAACAGATTTTCAATACAAATCTAGAATTTTATAATAGATTACCTTTAATGTTGTTTCGTTTTAGAATTTAAAGTTTCCATAGGTCTCGTCGCATCTCATCTGTGACTAGATTAAGTCTGGGGGGGTATTCGACCAATTTTAGAGATATAATGGAGATCTCTCCTTTTCATCGCCATCCGTCACTTTTTGACGTGTGCCTACTTGACAAGTGGCGATATCCCTAGAACATTGCAACTTCGTCAATTCGGACGCGCAAAATTTTCGTTTCCTTTGTATGTGACGGCATAAATAACAGGCGCATACTTTAAATTGACCGCTTAGTACGTGAAATTAGTCCGTTACGTTGCGTTCAAAACAGAAATTTATATACATGAATAACATTTTTGACAATCATTATCGCCTTCGTATTTCCAAAATTGAGATGAGATATGTCACTTTTAAGCTCATCGCATTTAAATGACAGTTCAATGGCGATATAACTGTTATCTAATAGAGATTTGACGTTTGGCGATCACTCAAATGGCATTCTCGAATTAGGTCCCAGGGACCTAATTCGAGATTGACATTTGAGTCGCCATTGAACTGTCATTATTATGCGATGAGCTTCAAGTGACATATCTCATCTCAATCTTTGGAAATACGAAGGCGATAATGATCGTCAAAAATGTTATTCACGCATATGAATTTCTGTTTTGAACGAAACGCAAGGTACTAATTTCACGCACTACGCGGTCAATTTAAAGTATGCACCTGTTATTTATGCCGTCACATACAAAGACACGCAAATTTAGCGCGTCCGAATTGACGAAGTTGCGATGTTCTAGGGATATCGCCACATGTCAAGTAGGCACACTTCAAAAGTGACGGATGGCGATGAAATGGAGACATCTCCATTATCTGCTTTTCAAAAATCGATTTATACGGTTACGGTCTGATGTAAAAACATAAAAAAACGCGTCGAATGAAACTCCTGTCTTAAAGTCGGTTGGACAAAACTTCTTACCCATCTAATCCTTACCATACTCTGTGCTCAAGGATCGTTCACCATCCCAGACAATTTTATGGTAAAAATAAAAAAGCTGCCCGCGCGCACCGACCTTTCCAAGGTCGTCCACTCCCGCGCCGGGACCAGGAGCCCAGATGTTAATGGGAGGTTGAAACTCGCTCGTACATTTAATTTTCCACTAGTATTATAGTGAATGTTTTATATTTTACTAATTTAAATAATTTTCAATAGGGATGAAGACTGATGTTAAATTCTACAGTATACTGTACTTATATGAATAAAATTAGCTCAATGTGTAAAAAGAAAAAAAGTTTTTAAAAGTTTTTTTTTTAATCCAATAGAAGTTTTGAAACTGTTTTCTGAATGCTCACAATTTAACAAAACAATAATTGTATGACAACCATGAACTTAAACGCACTTTGTTACGGTGAAAATGGCAAATTACCTACTTATTGTCTCCTAATAAATATTGGTACCCATACCCATAACATAATAATGACGTGACGATTTGGTGGCCATTTGTTGTATAGCGCTTTTTAGGGTTCCGTAGTCAACTAGGAACCCTTATAGTTTCACCATGTCCGTCCGCGGCTTAGCTCCGTGTTCATTAGTACTGGAAAGCTGAATATTTGGTATGAGTATGTGTATATATCAAGCCGAAAAAACTTTTTTCGGGTACCTCTCGTACACCAAAAGTGGGGGTGATTTTTTTTTTTCGTTCCCACTAGTGTGTGGGTTGGGATGTCGTTGAATCTGTCTTGAAAATAATAGGGGTCTCCACACATTATTTTTTGATAAAGTCAGCAGTTTTGTAAATATTCGCTCAATAATCCAAAAAATAGCGTCCCCAACTGTAACTTTTCAACAACGGGTCAAAAAATTATGGAAAAATGCATGATAACGAGGCCTTATAAGTACTTTTAATAAAAACTATATTGAATAAAATCGTTCAAGTCGTTTTTAAGTTATAGCAAAATTTCATAATTTTCTTTAAAATGACGTAAGTGCCGCGCTGTGTCCTTATACTTCGAACGTTACACATATTAGTTAAGGGCCATACTGTATTAAAACATTACGCTCAATCTGGCGCGTATAATTGATAGCTTCCAGAAGGTAATAACTAAGCTTGAAATCTTTCTCGTAATTTAAACCTCGGGCTTAAAACCGCTGTTTTAAGCCCGTCTATTGTGAAGGATGGGCAACTACGGAACCGTACACTGAGCGTGGCCCGACATGATCTTGGCCGGTTTTTATATTAAAAACGTTTTAGCTATCCAATTTCAAAACATATACCTAACCGTATCTGTATCATGAATAATTAATACGACATCGGACGTGTATTTACATACTCATGTCTTAATGATGCTATAATAGGATTATTAGGGTTTTAAGACTTCCCTTCCCACGGTGCCCGACTAAAGCCGTGCAGAGAAATTTCATTATTGTATGTATTAATAAATAGCAAAAATAAAAATAAGTAATACTAATTATAAAAAGTTCGGAACGGCCCGACACTTCGAACTCATATGGAGCTCTTCATCAGGGACAGCTTTCTGCGCTCTTTACTTACTTACTTTTGAACGGATAATGGCCTAATCCAACCACATTGGAAAAGAACCATCATTTTGTTCTTTCGGCGAATCTTTTCCTAAGGATACTTAACAGGCCTTATTCGTTTAAAAATGCTGATTGTTTTAGACATTTTTCTCTATGATCAAACATGCTTCTCAACATTTATTGATGTTACTACCTAGAAAAGGGCTATTGGGATTTATTGGTATATATTTGAAACAACATACAGTATGAATTTTTCATTGATAATTTTTGTTTCAAAAACAACTCGAAATTGACAAAAGTCACGCGGAATATTAGTTTTTCAACTTATTTCCGACTGCACGCAATAAAAGCATGAAATAGCTATGTTACTACTTAGAACTCGGGGAATAACATTTCAAAAAGTTGGTAGAAATTATCAATATATTTGTCATAATATGAAAAAAATGTTTTTTAAAAGGAATAAGGCCTCGTAACCCTTAATTTGGCAATGTATGCCAGCAACCAACTGAGTACAACTCAGCACGTCTAGTATAAAAGTGACACGCGACAATTTCTCGCGCGGGAAAAACTACCTGGTCACTTTCCTTTAAATACCGTGCGAGTAGGGCTGCCATCCCTAAATTCGTCGAACCCGGACGAAGACTTATAAAAACCCGGACATTTGGCATAAATCGCATTTTCCCCCGGACGTGTCCGAAAATAATAAAAAAAGAAAACAATCGCTTTATTTCACATTAAATGTCCCGGTCTTCCCCGGACACTTATTTAACCCCCCCCGGACGGCGCCCCGGACGGCCTCCGAACTAGGACAAATCCGGGAAAACCCGGACGGATGGCAGTCCTACGTGCAAGCAAGCCAGGTGACGCTCAGTCGCGCGACAAGCGAAGTCGCGAAAAGATATGCTAGCCTTGCTGAGTTGGTTGCTAGAGATAACCGGGGCGTAGGACACAGGCAGTAGCTTGATCTATCTATATATATGTCGCAGTCAAAAGTGTGAAGTGTGAACTGGTCAAAAAGACTTTTAACCGACAAAAATAGGCAAAACTGCTTTTGACTGAGCGTGTTGGTCAAAAGTAGTTTTGCCTGTTTTTGTCGGGTAAAAGTCCTTTTGACCAGTTGACACTTTTGGTTAGGGATATTAAAAAAAAACTAACCTAACCTAACCCGGCCGAGTCGGATTAAAATAATATCGAGATAAAGGGACGAATGTGCCTGCGGTCAAAAGTACTTTTGACTGATAGTAATAGTCAAAAGTACTATTAACCAATGATTTCAGGCAAAACTACTTTTGACCAACACGATCAGTCAAAAGCAGTTTTGCCTGTTTTCGTCGGTTAAAAGTCCTTTTGACCAGTTCACACTTTTGACTGCGACATCTACATCGATATCTTACAAATTTACAATACTTACATTTACAACACAAAATAAAATAAAACAAGAATAAACTAAGTTATAAATCAAATACTTACATAACTAAAACACATTAAAGGTGGTGGCATGGTCCCGAAAACGCTGGCAGCATTTCCTCGTTGAATCGCAATGCTAATAATTCTGACATGAAGGGTCGACACGGCCCTTAGAAAAAGGTTCGCCGAAGAACTAATGGTTCTTTTCCAACGTGGTTGGCTTAAGTAGATAATGATAGTTCTTGATCAATCGCGCATGCGCGGCCGTTCACCCCGCCAGCCGGATGTGCTGTATCGGCCAGCATTCGGGTTTTTGGGTCATGAACAATCACTACTCTGGATGCCTCTGGATTATCCTTAAGGCATTCACTGCCTGCCTGCCTGGGGGCCTAGGAACAATTTTGTATGAAGGTGAACGCATATATGCGTTGCTGGCACTGCTGGCAGAATGTGTTAAGGCTGTTTGGCTGGGCAATTTTTTTTACTGCTTACTGGGCCCTTCATAAATTAGGGGCCCAGTGGCAGTAAAAAAACATCTATACATATGTTTTGAGGTTATCTCGACAAACTATTTAACAAGGCGTTCGATTAATAAAACCGCATTTAAATAGGACCCGACGCCACAGACACACAGATACAAATGTTAAACTTATAACACCTCTTTTTGTCGGGGGTTAAAAAATTGGGCAAGTGCGAGCCCTGGTGACAGACGGACGGACGGACGGACGGACGGACGGACGGACAGCAAAGTCTCAGTAATAGGGTCCCGTTTATACCCTTTGGGTACGGAACCCTAAAAAGAGGCCTCTTTCCTCTGTTTGTATTGTCTTCATCATCATTCATTAGTATTATTTAGAATATACCTATGTATAGGTACTTACATAGATAGATCAATCTACTTCCTGTGCCCTACGCCCCGATAATCTCTAGGTGCGTGTTATGACTACTAACGGTAGATTCTCTAATCACTTTTCTGGCGTGGGCGTGGAAAGCGCGCTGTTTGCGCACAAGTTACGAAACTCCTGTTTACCGAGTTGGGTAAGTTCGTCGGAACATTACCCGCCAAAAGCTTTGCTGAACGCTTTTAAGCTTCATTTACATACAGGTTTTTGTTATGAATTTCTAGTAGCTTTTACTGTTGTTTTGGCCAGGGATAGTAGTTTTTAAACCCCGACAAAAAATTCATCCTTTCTGACGACATATGTTTGAGATCTATCTGTTACAACTGTGACAAAGCCGAGATATTGAGATATCGTAATGACTCGTCAAATTAAGACTAAATGTCTATGACGACACGTTTGGCGCAGTTTGTAAGCACTTGCCTACTGAGCGGGCGGCCCCGGATTCGAATCCCGGCCAGGGCAAATATTTGTGTGATGAGCTCGAGATATTTGTGCTTGGGTCATGGTTGTTCTATGTATTTAAGTATATATTTATCTATATAAATATGTATATCGTCGTTTAGTGCCCATAACACAAGCCTTCTTGAGCTTAATTTGGGACTAGATCGATTTGTGTGAGGTTGTCTGATATTTATTTATTATTAATATCTATAATGCCATTTACAATCTCATCCAATACAATTTAATGTGTAATGATTTTATATCTTTACCAAATAAAAATATGAATGAATATGAATACTTTCTGGTAAATAAATAACATAAGTTGAGCAGATCATTTAACACACTTAGTCATCAGAATTATTTGCAAACAACCTTATCGTAATGCACACAATCTCTAAGAATCGGTACACTGAGAAACAAATGGTATTGTTACATAACGGACAACGCCCGCGAGGGTCAGCGGTGACCCCGCGGCGTGTCCACACGGACCGCATCTGAGGTCAGTGGTACCACAGAAAAAATCAATAGAATACCTCGTGTGTTCAGTTTGGAGACGAATTTAAAAAGTTGAATATGAAATAAGAACATGCCCGCTTCGCTTGCTTCGAGTATTTCGAATTTTAAATTTGGAACATTGGTACCTATTTGAAAGAAAAATCGTCGTTTATTTGCCATTCTTTATTCAGATAGCGGGAAGCGAAATCTACACAGCGCTAAAAAAGAGTTTACCAAGCTTTATTAGTAGGTAGGTACTCCCGTTGGATAATTTTCTCGTCTCAAAACGAGTTAAGGATATAGGCGGGTTCAATATTTTTTTATAGCGGCACAATAATATAATGTCTTCACTTCGCCTGATGGTAAGAAAAAAGGGGAGCCCAAGTCGCAATTAGGGTTACCATTTAGGAATTTGAAAAGTCCTGGCAAAAAGCCGGACGAATCGAAAAAAGTCCGGACTTTTAGTCACCAAAATAGGTAGGCATGGTAGTAGGTAGACGCTCGCATTGCCAGATTTGCGAGGGGGTAGGTGCGGGTGCGGGCGGGGTTTGCTCGACTCGCAAGTGCGGCGATATTAGATTACTTAATATGTAGTTTTATTACTCATTATTCCAACTTATTTGAAAAAAGCCGGACAAATTAAAGGGCCGGACAAAGTCCGGACAAGAGAGAAAAGTCCGGACATGTCCGGACAAATCCGGACGTATGGTAACCCTAGTCGCAATGGCAACTGGCAAGAAACCAACGGTGCCATGTCAATTGAAACTGCCATGCTGGCCAGAGAGATGCTTCACCACGCTTCGTTTGAAGGGTCTATGTAATAAGAAGGAGGAAACACATGAGCCAGCAAAGAGTTCCATGTGTTGTTAAAATGAAATGATAACCAGTTCAGACCATTTCAGTCATATGACGATAGTACTGAACATTTGTTAACACCATCGTGATTTCAGTATCACCAAAAGAAGCCTAAAAGGTCGAGAACTATGCGGTTCCAGAGGAATTTTCTACCGCGAACGCTCCACATGTGGAATAAGCTCCCCCCTGCCGAGGTTTTCCCCCGGGGCTACAGGATGCGGTTCTTTAAGAGGGGAGTAAATAGATTCTTAAAGGGTCGGCAACGCGCGTGTGATGCTCCTGGCGTCGCAAGCCACCATAGGCGGCGGTAACTGCTTAACACCAGGCGGGACGATGCTTGTTTTGCTTGCGGACGTAGTATAAAAAAAGGGATCAGTATGCGCCGTGAACCGCGGTTATAGCCTACGCAAAGGCGTACACCATGGTGCTTGGGGCTTTTCTAGGCACTCGTACGCACATAACATACGTCAGTCTTTCGCGATTCCTAGCTGCACGACCAATTGCATCGCATGTTACATAAACAACCAACAAAAATCTATCCGCTCAGGGGATATGATGATTTATCAAGAAATCATTTTGTGGTCGTTAAAGGCACGAAACGTTAAAACCTTAGCGGTCTACAGGTTAGTATGTCAAAAAGTACCAGGAGCGCAGAACACCTAAAGAGGTTAACAAGGCCACTAATACTACACAACGCTCTTTGCATACAAGTGTCGCGACCCAGTGGTCGAATTTCGCTGCACCGGCCTCTATTGACTTTCGACAAGTGTTCGATTGGTTGAGCTTCTTTCTCTTTCGCGTAAACTGCTTTGTTGCTCTAGTTGTATTTATTTGGGTTGGAAATATTGGTTTGCTTTCACAGTGTATTTGCTTAATGCAGATGAATAAATTAAAATTGCTACACTCTTAGATGTAGCAGGGAAACATAATAGAAATAGTACATTACTGCAGAGGCCACGAACTAGGGGATTTCTGGACGAGTTCAGGATAGACCGAGTGCCAAGTCGTAGATGCTATCCCTGTTCCGGCCGCGGCTTGTATCTGGCAGTGCCCCCGCCAAGACGAACACGAGCTTTTCTCAAACAATGCGAGGAAATATTAAATTTACAGTAAGAAAATTATAGTTTTTTACTAATGATAATAACGAAACTACTTTTGAGCATTGAATACATTACAAAGCCCACCGTGTGTGTTGTTGGCATTTTATTTTTCGCAGCTTCGCTAAAATACACGAGAAATTTTGAAAAACTTCGATAAACCGAATCGAGAAAAAAAACTATATTCTTAATTAACGAACCTGCTCACAAATTTTCACGAGTCGGTTCAGAAATGCGACCTGTAGGCGTGAACCGCACATCCGAACATCCGGAATTCAGTCACACAAAATAAGTTTAGCCAAACTGAAATGGAGACCCTCTCTCGCTCGGACAAAAACAACGCGTCGAATGTATATGTCAATTGAATTCAGCTCCTGGTCACAAATCAAAAGCTCGCTAAAAAGCAACCTCAATAAACCATAAACCAAGGAAACCAGAAAACCAACAATCACAAACAATGACAAATCACAGTATGGGCACGGCGCAAGAATAATTTGCATCGTCCAACCGGGAAGCGACTTATCAATACTACGCCCGTACATCAGGGCAGCTTTCTCCATCTAATCCCATCCACCACACGGAACCCGACCCTACCTTTTTCAACTATAAAGTGCAAAATACTAGTCTCCTTCGAGATATTTGCGAGCATTAATCTTTTTCTAAACAGCTAAGCCTTACCGGCCAGTGTTGGGTTGGATCGTTTCGGGCCTTCGGCCAAAAATTATGGTGCGCCGAACTGTATCGTAATTTCTGTAATCATGTTGTAATAGCTCTTATTTAATCAAAATTATTGAGATCTCTATTATAGTGTCTAATAAAGGTCATTATGCATGTCTTAGGTCGAGAGAAATTAAATTGGATATGATTAAGTTGTATGTTAATTTGGCGTAGCATCCGTGAGTAACGTAACGTCCACCCTTTCATAACTTTGATATGTTTCAATGTTTTTATTTTGAAATTTGGAATGAAAATTATTTTCCAGATTCCAGGAATAATTTGACCCAAATAATAATCGTGGTTATGATAATACGCATCTGTGAAATTTCCTTATGGGGCCTGTCTTAATAGGATAACAAGCAAATAGTGGAATTCCCTGAAAATTGTTACTTGAATCTCTGCTAGTCGGTAGTGACAAGGCATTATCTGGGCAACCTTGTCATGGCTTCTTCGAGATTTCATTACATAAAGATGAGATTGAGAACAAATAATGTTTGCTAAATTGACATAATTTTAATTTTATTGTATAAAATTCACAAAGTTCTCTACCGTGATAAACTTAAAAAAAAACAAGAATCTTTACGACCTATTTATTTTAATGTGCCACCTTATAACTGTGAGAATGAAATCAATATTCGACCAAAACTTCCATGCCTACCCCACCACTGGCCACTATCGAACACCGAAGATAAGTTTAAATTTTGAAATTAGAATACCGTTAGGCTGTACAAATATGGCCGCCTCAGTTGGCATTGTTTCAGGCAGATACTCAGTAAGTCATACACAGATGCCATTTATTGCACAGTGCCCTTGTGTAATTGTTTAATTATCATTATCAATATTATCTTTTAAAGTGTGTTCGGCAATCAGTGTTGTGCATTCTTGAAAGCCATTTTGTGGGCTGTCGTTATCTTCTTTTGTTTCAAGCAGGAAATACATATAAGTACTTAGCATTAGCAGTTAGCTACGAGTGAAATATAGTCTTCTTAACCTTACTTTCTTTAGAATTATGGTTTTGCCTTTTTTGTCCTTGATATAATCAGAAACAGAACTGTAGATAGTACAGAACGTATCTATGTACAAGTATTATAATAACCCCTCCTTTTTCGCGATGATTTACTTATCTCTTCCAATCAATGTTTGCATATATACGAATGCAAAATATCAATTAATGATACGATCTTTTCGTCTATGATATATATGCTACGTAACCTCTAGATACATCTTACGATATACTATGGAAGGATATACCTAAGAAACTCTTTCAATCAGTGTTATTATAATATTCGTGAGACGTTTCTGATAACTTTGACTAGTTTTCGCTAACGGTTATGATGCAGATCTTATTTTATTGATTGCTCCGAAATTTGACATTCGATCGTCATATCGTTTTCCCGCCCATTCAAATATTGTTAGATACAACATCGAAATGGATGGCACGGTAAAAACTTCGAATTTTGATCTTCGGAGTAGCCCTTAAGGCATGTCCCGACATATTTCGCTATTAGGGAATGTATCAGAAATATATTTAAGCTACGTAGGTGCGCAAACTACTGTGGGTGAACTTTACATGAATTCTAATCATGCTGTGTCATCCCTAGCAGTGAAAACTGTCAGCTACAAAATAAAATACGTGCTAGAAAATATTCTTAAAGCACAAAAAGATAGTTACGACGTACTTAAACGAAGCTACAACATGTCAAGCAAATGTCCCACCGATTTATACGGATGTATGACCAACATTACGCGCGCACGTGAACAAATAGGCGCCATTTTGCAATCTGTGCGTGCGCTGATCTTGGTAATATACTGCAGGGTGTTTTTGTTACGTTGAACATATTTCTTATAGGTCTTTCATGCATTGGATGTGAATCATATGGATATATCATATGACGTTATAACGATTGTCATTTCGACTGTCAGCAATGCTGTCGTTATCATGAAAAGTTACGTCATATACCTATCTGTTAAATTAATACAATACAACAACATATAATGTCGAAATCAGCTTATCTTTGGGTGCTTTCTCACCGCGAGCTTCGCCTGTAATCACATTAATTTTAATATTATAAAGGCGAAAGCTTGTGAGGGTGTCATGTTTGTTTGTTAGTTATTTTTTTACTCTCAAATGGGTGGAGCTAGTGTTATCTATACCTACTATTATAAAATTCTAGATTTGTGAAAAACAGTTTTCTATGGAGAGGGGCATGATATTAGGAAAAATCTTAATAGCGTGATGCAGGATCGTCATTTGCTTTGTACGGGCTCGCGGCGCCACGCCAGTCTGCCCCCATTTGTTGTTTATAATTTCCATTGTCTTCTCATCACGCCGAAGCGGCTAGACAATATATTTAAATTTCCGGAAACCTTTCTCATTTCCCATACAAAATCAGAAAAGTTTCTGGAAATTTTCGTAAACAGCACATCTCTAGCAGTAACTATACTCATAGGTATTATTCAATTCTTTGATCCTACCAGGGCATCAGAACCAACCAGGATCCTTTCTAGCGGTTATCTCCTGACCTATCGCGTGTAAACAAACAGATGATTTGTGCAAGCTTCGTACGTACGTTCTGATACCCATCAGCGAACAATAGACGTGGGCGGATTGGATTACCAAAGCGTTTTAATATTCGCTTATGTAACCATCGATTTATGGAACTAGGAGGCGAATGAGGTGACAATTATGCTCTATTGTTCGATTAGTGAACTAGTTTACTTTATGTGTAACCTTGTGTGGAAAGAAATACGTACATACTTTAGGTATATTTAGTAACTTCGATGATATAGAAGGCAAATTGCAAGCGAATAATACCGACGCCCATGGAATCCTGCAATACCAGATAAGTCACAAGTGCGTTGCCGTATTTTCAGACGGGAGAATGTTTTTTTCTTCGAGGTTGGAAGGAATATCGCAAGCGACAGTTTAATCACCAGCTGTGCGTGGGTGCGTTTCTGGAAAAACGCACAGTTGATGACTGCCAACAAAGAAATATAGTGTCCTTACTCGATAGCATAACCCTAGCGGATTTGCGCCACATATTAAGACAAAAGGTGTTGCAAGGGAGTTGCTCTGACCCGCCGGTCACATGCTGTTATGCGCTCAGATAGAGACGAGCGATGCACCTTACATGGCAGTGGGGTTACGGCATTCGGCAATTTGAAGGAAGAGGGGCTCACTACGCGCTGTGAACTGTGCTAATAGCCTACGCACCGAGGTACACCATGGTGCTTCGGTCAGCCTTCCGCCTTTTTTCGCGCGCTTCGTTCATAGCCACTCACACTCACAGAAGCGTACCTACTACGTCAGACAGTCATATATAGCCACGCCGCACGGCCAATGGCGTCGTATTTTACGCAAACAACCAATAAAATACAATACTCTCGCGAGTTTTCACGAAGATCTTCTGTACTGTTTCATTTTGAGATACTAGAGCCGCATATTAAGACAAGAGTGTTGCAAGGAAGTTGCTCTGACCCGCCGGTCTCATGCTGTTATGCGCTCAGATAGAGACGAGCGATGCCCGTACATGGCAGCGAGGTTACGTCAAACGGCAATTTAAAGCAACACGGTGCGGTATGATTGCAAGCCGGTCCGGGAGTCAAAGCTAAGTTCCAAAATAGAGAAACAAATACAAATACTCTTTATTGCACACCTCCAACATCAAGAAATATACAACACAACATGAGACACATTGAAATAAAAGGCAGAGGTAAACAACAGGCGGTCTTATCGCTAAATAGCGATCTCTTCCAGACAACCTTTAGGTAGCGGAGTAGTTGAAAATTAATGTTTGAAATTAGTAGGTGGTGCATAACCAAACAAATAAATACTTTTTTTTTTTATCAAATCGCATCCCAGTTAGAAGTTATAATTGTAGTCATCCGTTTCCCGATTATAGATGTTTTTTGTTTTACCTACTCATCGTGATTTGTAAGTAAGTACTGCAAAACAGCAAGAACTAATGAAAATTAGAAAAAATAATATGAATGACTTTTCTCAAATTGACACAATCGAATGGTTTAACGCGGTAAATGAACATCAGAATTACTTTCTGAATTTGCATAAGCCGTACAATAATTGCATATCCTAATTCCCACACAAGCGAAGCTGCGGGCAAGAGCTAGTAGCAATTTCCGTAGTTCCGTAGTCACTAATAGGGGACATCGGTTTTAGTTAGGTTATCGTAGTTAGGTTGAGTTGGTTATTGTTGTATAGAAAAAAATGGGACACTAACCTACATGTTTAATAAATTAATAAATAACAGCGCCCTCTCTCGCTTGCTCGTTCACTGCTGTGTGCGGTAAGATGTGAACGTATTAACGTATTAACGTGTCCACATAGAGGTCGCTAAGATATAAAGCCTTTCACATAAACAATGCAAAGATCGACACACAAAGCATAAGAGAAAAATGGAAAGGTTACCTGAGGGTGGCGGAATGGTTAACGCGGTGGACCGGCAATCCAGAGGTATCGGGTTCGATTCCCGGCCTCTTCTACCAGGTTACATTTGAATCTTTCTTTGAGCTATGATTTTTGTATCAATGGTTTAATGTTGTTTATGTACTTTTTTTTTTCTTTTCTATAATTGTGTCCCACTGCAGGGCAAAGGCCTCCCCTCTCTTGCGCCACTCGTCTCTATTGGCTGCATGCTCCCTTCACTCGTTACTAAATGCATCCAGGTCATCCCGCCATCTTCTTTTCGGTCTGCCTCTGCTCCGGTACCTAACCTTGCGGTGTCCATTTACTTATTTATCGTTTAATAAAAATTATTCATTCCCACTAATAGGTATATCTAAGCACCGGAGATCGCTCTCGGCTCAGCTGATCAAACCGGCCCTGATATGTCAATCCATTGATAAGACTATGTAAACAAGTTAATATTTGCGCTCAATAAACTTTATCAACAGATAAATATTTATTATACGTAGTACAGCTCCATGGGAGTTTTTTAATAGAACATATATTTTTAGAAGCTTTTATTTAGTTTGATATGTCAGTGTATGTTTATGTATAAATATTTACAGGTGCTTACGGCTCCTTATCCGATGAAAAATTCTGATAATTTTAGGCATTTTTCACTATTATCAAACATATTGCTTAACATATTATCTTATCAATGTTACTACTTAGAACAGGACTATTTCGATTTATTGGTAGGTATATATTTGAAACCTACAGTTTTAATTTATCATTGATAATTTTTGTTTCAAAAACTACTGGAAATTGACATGATTTCACGCCGAAAACTAGTTTTATCAATTTATTTTCGACTGCACGCAATGAAAGCATGTAATAGCTACATATGTTAAGTACTATCTAGAACTCAGGGAAAATTTTATTCACTTCAAAAAGTTGGTTGAAATTATCAATATATTTGTCATAATATGAAAAAATAAAATATAATAAATTTTAAAGAAAAAAATAAATTATAAAGGAAATAAATTATAATGAGGACCCTTAAGCAATTGTTTGTCTTAGATAAAGTTGAAAATTACCAAACCAATTTGAACTGTTTTGTTTAATAATAATGGTAAACAGTATCATCAATTAATCCCGTCAAAAGGCTTTGCCGGCTTTGAAATACGTTAAATAAAATTTACGGGATATGAGGGCGTAGTTTTTCTAGTGATATTATAAGATCAAGATAACACACAATCTACCATAAATAAGCTACACTTGGTGTCTTGCAACTGCGAATTGCACAAACAACCTACTCGTAATTACCAGGGCGACAGAGGTTAGCAGAGTGCAACTCTTACCGCTATCGCTATCTGCTGATAGTATTGTGAATAAGGAACGTGAAGAAAGATAGTCGCAAACAGTGATTGTACATACTATGTATGTATGTACAAGTACTTTGAGGCTCCTAATACGTTCAAGATTGTTTTAGACATTTTTCTCTATGACCAAACATGTTTCTTAACATATTATTGATGTGACTACCTAGAACAGGGCTTTTCGGATTTATAGGTATTTATTTGAAATCTAAAGTTTAAATTTTTCATTATAATGTTTTGTTTCAAAAACTACTCGAAATTGACCATATTCACGCTTAGATCTTTAAAACTACGCAACGGATTTTTATGCGTTTTTTTTTATAGTTTATTTTTTAATATAATGATTCAAGAGGAAGGATTATATGTATAATACTTGCAATATTTAGTATTCGCATTGCACCCGACCATCCGTGTGAAGCCGAACCGGGACTCAAGTTTGTCACAGTCCAGCGACACTTCATACAAAACTGAATTATGAAAGCCTTTTGTGCCAACATTGAAATATAAAAATAAGTCTACTAAATTAAAACGACTACCGATTCCTTCGCGCAACAAGTGTCATAACGTCTATTTGATTAAGACGCAATAACAAATGTCATACAACCCTCAATTTGACGCAAGTTATAAAAATCAATGGTGTTATCAAAATTTCTTGTTGTTTGGTTTGTTTTTACAAAGTTATTATTATGTTATATAGTAGTGTGTCAGTGTTTTATAAGCATAATGCCAGGGAAATATACAAGAGTTTGTGGCAATGGGAGTGTCAGAAAAAAAGATTCTCGCATATTTTTAGCAAGATTTCCGCTTGACCCGAACAGGTAAAACTTGGTGTATTTCAGTACCAATTTACTTTATATATTGTATTTGTAGGCTGTTCTACTCAGATTGTAGTAATTTATCAGGTAAATACGTAAAATAATGTATTTTCTCAAAAATCTAATTGTACTTTAAGCAAACAATACCTACCTAACATAGTGATGTGAACAATTTATCGATAAACTTTGTTGTTTTACTTTTAGGTGCCGTTTATGCGTGAAGTTAACATGCAATGAGGACTTGGCGTATTTACCGATTAGAAAGTTAAATGAAAATGTTAAAATCTCATAAAGCGTTTCTTTTACAGATACTGGGTCACCCGACTTTATGTTAACTTATATAATGTTGCTTGAAAACAAAAGCCAATGATAAACTGTACACATAGGTTACGTCAAATAAATAAACAATTTATATGGCGTATATATATTTTTGTAAAACCAGCCCTAAAATTGACCCAAGTTATTCAGGAAGCGACCAGCATATTTATTTGTCAAAGTATTTTAATCAATTAATTAGGTCGGTCTTTTTTTGTATTACTTACAAAAATACTCTGCTTTCAAACCTACGCATATACGAATATCGATAGAAAAGTATGATTCGTATTCGTCAAGCCCTAACAACAGTGGTACCAACATACTCGTAGTAAAATTGCCTTTTACTATGTTGGTACTACTGTTTTAAGTTGCTAGGTTGGTACAAAAGGCTTTCATAATTCCGATTGGCGGCTTGTATGAAAGTGCCGACTCTTAAAACGTAGTGATTATATGCTCTTTGGTTTGTCATATGAATAATAAAATAAACTTCAAAATGTAGGTATAATGCCTCTAACGCATTCACTACCGCGTAGCACTACAGGCTACGCTCGTAGCCGATAACATGGGAAAAACCGTATGTAGCGAAAACTTACTACGAGCAGAGCGCCCGGCTACCGGGTTGCTGGTGTCCAAAGTGTTAAATGGAAGTTTTATCGTTTGTGGTCTCAAACTGAGATAGGAGATAACCTGATATGTTAGTCCGTGAACGCCCTAAACTAAAGCTAATCTATGGAACAGATATTCAAAAACGGTGAAAGGCGGACAGACAAACAGTTCAAGGTAGATAAGTCAAGTTTGCTACGTGGTGTCTCTGTCTCGTATTTATGTTTACCTACTGATTTTATATGCTGTGGTAAAGTTGTAAACATAGAAGATCGTATAAAGACGTAACTTAGAGAAGTAGTGTTGCCATTGTCTAGTTAGATTAATTGTCAACATGTTTTCGCGGATTGACTGATTTAAAATGTCATTTTTTGTTTGGAAAAGGTTTCTAGTGGATCCCATTTTCATCAAGTTCAGTCTGATATTGAAGGAATGGAGGAAATTGCATCGCATACGTTTTTTTTTAAATAACGGTAGAAAACAGGCGGTTTTTAGCGTTGAAAAGCATTCTTCAGCAATTTTACATAGAAAACTCCGTGAGTCATCGACATATTAAAATACATTTGAAACGGGGGTCTACTCATATATGTTTGAGTCGAATATTGCTCTTAATGTTTTCGAATCTGTTCGCGATTCATGATCAGGAGCTCCAATCCGTCACTGCGGCGGCCAATCGAACAGTGTTCACACGTAATATCATATCATTCTAGTTAGTTAAGTTTTTAGTTTATAGTTAGTATTTTAATTTCTGTGTACATAATTGTTATTGTTGATTATTAAAGTTTTTGATAATTCTTCAGCTATTACAGGTATGCTCAAAGTTTCTTGCGTGATCGAATCAGAAAGGAGATCCACAAGAGAACCAAGGCTGTAGATATAGCTCAGATCGTCGCCAAACTGTGGCAGTGGGCGGGGCACATTGCTCAGTGAACCGATGGCCGTTGGGGCAGGAAGGTTCTTGAGTGGCGAGCACGTACTGGAAGACGCAGCGTGGTGCCCACAACAATCGCGCGAGGCAATTTGACGAGGGCGGCACACGACGGGTCGCTGTGGATAATACTAGAGGAGGCCTTTTTCCAGCAGTGGACGTCTATAGGCAGGCATGTTGTTGATGAAGATGATAATACAAATCCTGCTTAATCGGTTTCCTGGTATCAGGCGCCGCTGCTTGGTTTCACCGCGCACGCGCGGCGGCGCCATTTTTGGGCAAATGTGAAATGGTCTTCGTGATACGGTTATGACGACTTGGTTGACCTTTGACAGAAAACATTCGGTTTTGAGGTACCTAAGTAATTCTTTATATTATTATTCTTGTCAGTCGCACTTCTTATCGCAGTTATTTTTACCGACCTCAAAAGAGGAGAGGTTTAAAAATATATATTCCCAAAGGATTGAACAGGTATGTATGTAAAAAATAGGTAAATACATGGCTTTGATCGAGTGAATAGGCAACGAGACAAGGCGAGATAAGGAAGTTGTCCCCTTTCGATTTCTATAAGCAATGGAGGGATGGCCTACATATCCCGCCTGCTTTCTGCGAGAGTGTACAGCCAACATAATGACAACGGTCCAATAATATCGAGATGTCTTCCGCACCTCTATCTTAGGCCACTATTGAATTGAAGACTGCAGTGAGAAACATCTTCGTTTCCGTAATCTCTTTACAATGAAAAACAAATAATTCACATTTCTGAAGATGTTCATTTCTAATGTCACAATGTAAATAAGATGTGATAACAATGTTTTGCAATTTAATTCCGATTTTTAGCTACTTAATTCGTGTCATCCATCATAGAAAGTGTACCCAATGTACCAGGAAAGCATCGAACGGTGGGACGTTCACACGTCTCTAGTAATTGTTACCTCAGTTCCTAGGTGAAAACACCCGGATGTTGCGGCGATAGTTTTATCTAGCCTGGCCTCTTTATGCGGGCCTGGTACATTGATTGTTATCGCCCCAGTTTTTGCGACATAGATAAGTTTATGTAAAACTTGGTAAATAAGGCGTGGCCAGGGTTTGGCTACAGGAATTTTCTGTTTATGTCTTGAACTAGTGAAAAGCAATGTTCAATTCCTAATACGGAATATTGGTGTTCTTACTAGTAAATCAAGTTAGTACCTTGCCTGTTTACTACTCGCCCATTTTTAAGTTTACTTGTATCTTTCTATGTTTATATCGCAAACATGGGCTTTTCATACTGGGCCCTAATTCAATACACATCTCTCCGATATCTCGGAGAGATCGCCGAAGTAGCGATATACCTAGTATTGCCATATCGCCACTAGGTCAACCCGGTCGCGTAAAGTTTGTGGGTCATTTATATGGACACCATTGGATATCAGATGCAAACTTAACTAGACCGAGTAATAACGTGCAATTTCTTTACGAGCTTGAATTCGCAAACATCGCTTTGTAAACATAATTAACACAAAATATAACGGGTCTAACGCGATATTTCTTATTTACCTTCATAATCTAACGTTTCGGCGGGGTTGCACACGCCGTGGTCTCAGATGTACTGGAGTAACTTGTATGTAATCTGTGGTACTGGTGAAACAGAGTTGTTACCGGAGCTGTCGGCCAAATGTAGTACTACCCGACGAAATTATCTAATAAAATGGATGGGTAGGGAGATAAATGTTCGACTACCACCCATTTATTTACTAATTATTGTCACCGGTCCGACACACAACATCCGCGCACAGATTCGAAGATAATATCCCGCGGTTTAAACTTTTTAATCACTAGTGCCCAAGTGTGCGATAATCGCTTTTTAAAGACTGTTAAAGGCAATATACCGGAGATATACCTAAAACATCGCTTATTTGGCGATATTCAAAGTACACTCGAATAAGCGCCCATCTCTTCACTAAGCAACAAGGTTGATATAAATCTCTGGTACGGATAGTCGTTCTAAATCCAAACGCCGCGGGTTCGACGCCCGACACGGATCAGGTGAAACTTTCCGAACTTGGCTTTTGATAGTTTTTAGTGATAAGATAACGATGACTCAGCCATTGCGCTTCGAGTGTCGAGAAATCTCGACTCATCTTTAGAGGTTATTTTTGCCGAAGTTTATAAAATATCAAGCAAGGTCTGGTAGTAGATCGAAATGGTACGCAGTAGCAATGCGATAGTCTGAATAAAGTATCAATGAAATAGCATTTTTATCTATTGAACTGTATAGGGGCTGGTTAACCCTGAGAGAAAAACTGAGTCGTTACTCCTACGCATTGTATATGCTTCGTAAAGTCGTGAACCAATCAGCAGTGCTGACTGCATACCACGCATACGTCTCTTCGACACTAAGGTATGGTGTGATTTTCTGGGGTAACTCCACCGACCGTGAAAGTGTATTTCGAGCACAGAAAAAGTGTCTTAGGGCGGTATGTGGGCTGCGGCCTACAGAATCATGTAAAACTAAATTTATAGAGTTAAAAATCCTTACTTTTCCATCCCTATACATATTTGAAGTTGCTTTATTCGTTAAATCGAATCCAGACCAATTTAAATGTTTTAGTAGTCAAAGATTACAAAATAAGCTATTTGCTGCGCCATCTAAAACGGCACTTCTATCAAAAAGTGTAGTCGGAATGGCCCCGAAAATATATAACAAAATTCCAAGCACCATAAGGGACATGGAAAATATATTAGAGTTTAAAGTAAATTTTAGAAAGTTTTTAATAGAAAAAGCATTCTATTCAATTAATGAGTATTTAGATAATTGTATTCATAACTAGCCGTAAGATTATATAATAATATTGCATGTGTAATTTATATTCAATAACAATAGTAACTTAATAACATTGAATAATGATAATAATTTTGTAATCATAAATATTTACCTAGTAATTAAGAATAATAATATTTGTATGCTTAACGGCGAAACATAGATGTACGGATCCTGTAATATTGTATGTCACCTATTACCCACCTATGTTTGACAAATAAACATTTTGAATTTGAATTTGAATTTGAATTTGAACCCTCACTACCAGTGAATCGGACTTTGTTTGGAAGTGTAACCCGCTAATGGGATTATCTCCGCGCCACAGGAGTAGGTAATTTGGTAAATGGTAAGGCTGACGCGTGCGCACTGGGCGCATGGACTGCGTCGTGAATAGACTGAACCGGGCCAGACTGACTTACAGCGGGAGGAGAGAGGAAATAGAGTCGGGCTATGATTAAAAGAAAAACGCGAACTAAAGGAGCGGTAACACTCGTTCTTTTGAAAGCGCCGTTCGAAGAGTTGGCTGTGACCATCGCTTGGATGGTTTTCGTGATATATTGTCGTCTAGTTCCCATAACACAAGTCTACTAGAGCTTAGGTACTGTGGGACTTATATTCATTTAGGCCTACATCTACCCATGATATTTCGTGCTAGTTCAAAGTAGCACAATAGTTCAGAAAGAGGCAGTTTATAGATCGAACCGTATTTGTATGTTGTTTAATATAGGTAACAGCCGAGGACAGCAGATTGCTATACGTATATAAAAATTGTTTTAGAACTCTCTAGATCTATCTATTGTGAGGCCCGTTGTCGAATGACAGCAGGACTGGCAACTAGCTTTTACATTAAAAATATATTTAAATATTTAGAATTATGGCCGTCTCTGTCACTCACCAAGAGGGCCGGGCATTCATGTTTTAGCTCTGTATCGTAGCTGAACGATTTAATAAACAACAGTCAAAGTTCTATCCTCTTTTAATATTCCTCTACCAGGGTTACACCTCCCACATATGGTGGAGGTGCGGGGTACAGCAGGACTGGCAACTAGCTTTTACATTAAAAATATATTTAAATATTTTGAATTATGGCCGTCTCTGTCACTCACCAATAGGGCCGGGCATTCATGTTTTAGCTCTGTATCATAGCTGAACGATTTAATAAATAACAGTCAAAGTTCTATCCTCTTTTAATATTCCTCTAGCAGGGTTACACCTCCCACATATGGTGGAGGAACGGAGGTCACGCGTATTTAATCTTTACAATTTTATGTTACAGTGATAAAACAAATGCGTGTGAAAAAGAATCGAGCCCCGTGCGTATTACGAGAATTTAGAAAAAGTGCAAGAGAGTGAAGTGGAAAGGAAAAGGCACCGGAAATAATAGCGCTACTTCTAGAACGAATCCGGTGATCAATTTTCATTATTAGTGTTATTAGAGTATTTAGTATTTGCGTAGCGCTACCAATATGGTTATGCAAAAGTTTACTGGATTATCCAATGTTGAGGATTTCCTAGATTGCTTTGAGAGTGAAGACATGATCAGAAATTTCACTGTTGAACAAAAAAAATATGCAATTGGTGCCTATTTAGATGGACCGGCATTGATTTACTTTATAAGCAAGTTCAAGTCTTTTACATCTTGGGAAGATGTCAAAGAAAAGCTTAGAACAGAGTTCCCACCGCGCGTACGACGGCAATCGTCACACGTCACTCCTTTCTCTGCGTGCAATACGCCTACAGTTAATAATAGAAATGTTGATGTAGGCACAGACTTAGATTTTTCCCCTATACAACGTATACAGCCGGCTTACAATTTCAGAGCCAGGCCACAGCACGCACAAAACTATTATAATGAAGAGAGTAACCCAAACTACAACCAGCGTCGTGGAACCGGAGCGCCGCGCCGTTGAATTCTACATGCGCCGCAATGTCAGATAACTATGCACATTCTAGTTATTCCAATTGTATAGCCATAGGTATAAAAAATGAAATATATGTAGCATTAGTTAGATCAGGAAGTGAAGTTTCTTGTATTGATGCTGCTTTAGTAAAAAAATTAGGGCTCATACAGTCATTAGGGTCGATTAATTTAAATTTGGTAATCGATAATGCAGTGTGTCCTGTTGAATTAAAAATTACTCAAAATAATCATGAACAGATCGTGTTAGGTAAGGATTTTCTTGCAGATTATGAAGCACAAATTGATTTTATGCACCATAGAGTGATGTTAAGAAAATGCTTTGTGGCACATTTTCTGAAGTTTGAAGAAATATCAAAAATGAAACAAGAATTTAAAGAACGGGAATTGACAGCGAATAATGCGGAAATTGACATTGAAATGAAGAAGATTGAAGAGGTTGAAATTGCGAAGCAAGAAAAACCAGTTGAAAAAGAACACGTCAATGTCAAGACTATGACAGAGCCAATGGAAATTGAAATGTCAATTGAAAAACTCGAAGTCCCTGAAAATATAAATCAACAAAATATAAAGTGTCCATCAGCAATATATCTGTCAAGCAAACAAAACAGTGAACAGCAGGAGCAGACTGAGATAAAAATGCCTTCAGACAAAAGGCAATGGTTCATCACGACATCACAACATTCTACCATTGCTTCATCATATGACAGCACCAAAACGGCATCTCAACATGCTACCAATGTTTCATCACATCACAACACAAGGACTGCATCAGAAGAAAATCTACCTGCAGTCAAAAAGAAGAATAGTTCTCCAACTGCCGGCTGGATCACTACTACAGAAAATCCTGTTGTACTTCAACCAGAGATGGATAATTATAAAACGAGGAAGAAAAAAATAGAACCTGCGATGGCGGCTTGATGAAGAAAAATAACCACCGGCTGTGTTTAATGTTTGTGATACTGTGAAATGATTTATGCAGTTATGTGTACATAAAGTGTGAAGTTAATACAAAAGTGTTGTGATAGTGATCTAGATCTGTTCATGATGACAAATATATCTTTGAAGTAAAATCGGTGCTACTTTTAATCAAATATTTATCAATTCAATGGACACAAGGCAGGACTTAAGGTACAGTTAGAACAGTGTTAATATGTTAGGTCTTATTTGAAAATATTAACTACGTATATATGTAAATAAAATATGGTAGTATATTTAATAGTCTTGGTAATGAAGTTTAGATATTGTTAATAATAACTTTTGCATTTTCAGAAATGATAAAACTATGCAAACAAAAATGTTATGATTCATGTTTGTTCGCAAAGTAATTGTAACTTGCAAAAAAAAAAAGATTGATAACATTGTCAGTAATATGTTGTGAGATTCCTGTAACTTATCGCATAGCGGGTTACTTGAATTAATACATATAAATATTGCTGATAATAAGACACATTAAAATGATTACATTGTTATTTTGCAATTGATAAAATGTTATCAATTGCAAAATAACAATGTTGACAATGGTCAATGATATATTATGTTATTCCTATAACTTAACGCATAGCGGGTTATTTGAATTTTACATATAAATATTATTGATGATAAAACACAATAAAATGATTATATTGTTATGTTGCAAGTGGTACAAATGAACAAATTATGTAACATGAATTGATTGCATTTTATTGTCACTTTCACAAGAACTCGTTGCATTTTTTGTTTCTAATTTCATGTCCTGAGCTTCGATCTTCGGTGGAACTTCAGGTCTGCTGGGCCAGACTGCCAGCTGACTCCACCGGGCTGTCTGCAACAGCCAAAGACTGTCCACCAGCTCGAACCGGATGAGGCGGGCCGGATGGAATGTCGTCTAATAAAATTTGATTTTTCGCGTTTATTTTTAGTAGTTAGCAATAATAAAGATATTTGGTGTTAATTTATTATGACGTTGACACATGCTTGTCTGGCATTGACATGTCAGGTATTTAGACTTGTCTATGCTAGTGGTTTAAAGAGTATGTGACAATGTCAAGGTAATGGTCTTTCAAGGTAATGCTTCATCTGTCATTGAAAATGTCAGGTATTTAGACATGGACCATGTAGGAATGTAGGATGAAGGCATAGACACATGGGTTGCGCTTTTACTTCGGAGTTTTGCCAACCTGAAGCAATCTCTTGTGAAGCGTACGGAACAGGTAATAAAAGTTAAGTTCCGTTGCCTAGCTAAAGATTGCTATCTCTTAGTAAGGGATGTGTCTATGTGTAATTTCTCCGCATAGGCAGGGCCTTAGTTCATATAGGTTATTGTTAGGTAGGTAAGTGTGTTTGTTTTTTTTGGGGAAGTAGTTAGACGCCCATAATTCTCGTCCAGACGGCGGAATATGTGAGGCCCGTTGCCGAATGACAGCAGGACTGGCAACTAGCTTTTACATTAAAAATATATTTAAATATTTAGAACTAGCTGTGCCCCGCGGTGTTACCCGCTCATCCCACGGGAACACTACATTTATTCGGGATGAAAAGTATCCTATGTCCTTCCCCGGGACTGAAACTATGTATATACCAAATTTCATCTAAATCGGTTCAGCGGTTTTAGCGTGAAGAGGTAACAGACAGACAGACAGACAGACACACTTTCGCATTTATAATATTAGTATGGATTATGGCCGTCTCTGTCACTCACCAAGAGGGCCGGGCATTCATGTTTTAGCTCTGTATCGTAGCTGAACGATTTAATAAACAACAGTCAAAGTTCTATCCTCTTTTAATATTCCTCTACCAGGGTTACACCTCCCACACTATCTAAGTCAAATAGTCATTTTTGGTTCTTGTTTAATCGCTTGAAAAACACGAAGTGTTGGAGGGGCAGATTCGTAATCGGAAGTTTAATAGTACCTTATAATGCCCATGAGACTTGTGCTAAGGAGTTTTTACGCAACTGCGCTGTGAATAGTAATGTGTTAAGTGACACAGTGTTCAAAGTCGAGGGAATCAGAGCGCGACCGTCACGGCGCCATACCGGACCGGACCCAAGACCTTTAACTTGTACTAGGGTGTCATAAGTCATGAGAAGAGTTGTTATCGTTTAGCTGTCAAGTCATTACAGTCTTCTTATGTTCCTTATCCACTCAATTGCTTTGAATTTTGAGTTGGACTCTATTTATATAATAAAATAAGAGCGGTGATAGGTAGCCGCCGTAGTTACCAAAAGCAATTGAGTGGTTATAGCATACCTGCCTGTGCTAACTCGGGGCACAAATGGGTCATTGTCAGTTCAAAAAACAAAATTTGTCCCTTCGGTGGTCAAAAGTTAAGAGCTTTTATGGATCTAGGTTATGGTGCTATTACACCGGATTACAGAAGAGGGAACGTTCTTTATTCTCACAGGCATTTAATCAGAAAATTAAGCCCTAGAATCCTTAATTTCGCAAATGTCCACCGGAAAGACGCGCACCTAAATCTGACAATGACCCAAATACTAAAGTGATGTAGCAAAATATTTTATCGACAAAAATATATCGATGTTACTGTCAACATCTAAATTTAGTTCAACATAAACTCATTCGTACTACCTGTGATCCCAGAGCTGGCGCGTTTCTTGGACAAAGAAGGTTAGTTTAGGTTCTAGGTTTTAAGTTAATTTTAACACAATGTAGATTGTACATAAATAAATATTTTTTTTCCCTTGTAATAATACGTTTATTTTAAAGTTTTTTTTTTAATTGTATTTCTTTCTGTGCAGTACTGTAAGAGAGTGACACGTGACGATATGTCGCGCGACAGAATGGCGAAGATAAATGAAAGTGTCGAGACCCTCTCGATCTGTCGAGAATGACGGACTGAACTGACGCCAGGTCTTTCCAAGACAGCTACTCGTATAGGCATAACTAAGGAAAACGATGTAAAGTTTATCCTAGTCCAAAATACACTAGTCAAATAAAAACCTACTGAACATTACGTTATGCTTCTTACATCATATCATACATAGCATACGGTAATTGTTGAGTACAGGTCTCAACAGGGCGGCTTCTTCGGCTCAGCTCGCAGTGGACTGTATACTTTGATCGTTCGTGGATCTTCCTGTAACAGCTTGTTCGGTTCGGTTCTGTTCGGTTCTGTTCAGTTCTGGATCAGCTTGAAGGCTCAGGTTCGGTTCGGTTCTGTTTTCGCTGAAAACGGGCCGCGACGTAGTCCAAACGTAAGGACACGTAGACGCGACGTAGATCGGGCCGCGACGTAGTACACACGTAAGCGACGTAGTGTATACGTAAACGCGACGAGGTTCGGACGCGGGGTACGGACGCGTGATGCACGGGGCGCGACGTAGACCGCAACGTAGCTCTGCCGTAGACTCGACGTAATGCGCAACGTAAACGCGACGTAACGCGACGTAGACACGACGTAGATGTAATACGGCGTAGCGAAGGACGCGTCCAAGTATTCGGAGCTCAACTGACGGACAGGACCTCGACGAATAACTTGGACCGACGTGCAGGCTGGAGCTCTTGAAACTGTAGGTAGGCAGGATCTTGTAGTGAATAATAAACTGGTTCTTCGGTAGTGCATACATTTATTTCTTGTTCACTTATTATATAAAATTCGAGGCACAGTTCGCCAGACATAACTCCCGTAAGCGGAATAATCTTATTGGGAACCAATCAGAGTCGAGGGAGCGTTCATTTCCCCTCGGGAACGCCCCTTTCGGTCAAGAGTGTTCATTTTTAATTCTAAATGTTCCAAAACCTGCTCCTCGCTCTGATTGGTTCTTCAGTTTCAGGCTCTGGACAATAACGGCCGTTTTTTGGCTTATCAAAATTGCTTATTAATTAACATATCTCGGCTAATTATAGTCCGATTAACATAACACATATCCCGTTCGACGGGGCTCAGTAAGGGCTCTTAGGTTCTATCTGAACCTTAGGGTTCAGGTAACAGGGTTCAACTATACGTCGTGTATAGTGGGCAACTTTTGTGAATAGGAATCTTGCAGGATTGTTCCTGTCGATTCCTACTTACATTTGCTTACGGGAGGGGTTCATATTATGTACTTTCGTTACAGGGGGTTCGGGTCTACTCTTATATACCAAGGGTTCGATTGTCCCTTATGTATTTGAGGCGGTAGGTGGCCTTATGTAACCGGATTGTAAAACTTTTACGTTTTACGTTAAGCTCTGATACGGTTCACGTGGTCGAGTTACATAAGCTCTTTTACCGCCCCGGGTGTTTCACGACGGGGTGCTACGTCCCCGGCCCATTTACCTGTGGTTTAATAAGGGTTTTGTTACGCCTTATTTAACCAGTACCTTATGGACCGTGGGTGTGACTGATTTACCGGTAGGATTGGATGATTTACCTTGGGGTTCTTATAGCATCTTTTATGTGCTTTATATAAGGGTCATTAAGTATATAAGGATCATGTTGGTATCTTTTATGTACCTTACTTATGTACTAGAGGTTCTTATGACAGCTTTTATGTGTCTAACTTATAACTATGAGATCATTTAAAATATACTAATCAGTCTTATTCTAACTTAACCTAATACATAAGCGACGTCACGACGTTACATTGGGTTCGCTGTCGGCGTGGTTGCTGGCGTTCTCAACATCCTCCCCTCGGTCGCTGCATGGCGGCGACCTCCTGTAGACGGGTAGAACAGCCAGCTTCGTCGTCGGCCTCCGGAACACGCCTCCTCTCGTTCGGACGTCCACGTTGCGTGTGATGCCATCGGGTCCCGGGTAGACTGCTTCGACGATGCCTCTTGGCCATGTGTTTCTTGGCAGGTTCGGGTCGGCGATCAAGACATAGTCGCCGACCGCTATGGCGGTCTCCCGGGGGTTTGAGGAGCCCCGGGGTGCGAGCAATGGGATGTACTCGCGTAGCCATCTTCGCCAGAAAGAGTCGGCGAGTGCTTGGCTGGCGCGCCAAGCTTTTCTTTCATTTTCTTCGCAGGGGCCAGTGGTAGGGACCCCCGACGGTCCTCCCAGTATGAAGTGGTTCGGTGTGAGCGCCTCGGGGTCATCGGGTTCGACGCTCACGTGGGTGAGAGGTCGAGAGTTCACGCAGTGCTCGACCTCGGCGAGCAGCGTCTTGAATATCTCCTCCTTGGGCGATCTTGTGTTCAGTGTGGCGGACAGCGCGGTTTTGACGGTCCGCACCATCCGCTCCCAGGCGCCGCCTTGGCGCGGCGCTCCCGGCGCGATGAACCTCCAGTCCATGCGGTGTAGCTGCCCGTGCTCCTGCAGGGCGGGCAGCCATTCGACGTAGGCGGCTCGCAGCTCGGAGTCGCAGCCTCTCAGGTTCGTCCCGTTGTCCGAGTACATGACAGCGGGCCATCCGCGCCTGGCTCCCAGCCGGCGCAGCGCCATCACGGCGCTGTCGGTTGACAGCGTATGCACCACCTCGAGGTGCACGGCGCGGGTAGTGAGGCACGTAAACAGTGCCACCCATCGCTTCTCGGTCCGCCTGCCGATAGTGACGGCTAGCGGGCCGAATAGGTCCACCGCGCAATAGTGGAATGCGCGGGTGAACGGCTGTAGGCGGGCCGCGGGCAAGTCGCCCAGCGGCGGGTCGCGCGGGCGCGCGCGCCGCAACACGCAATGCATGCATGTCCGGGCCACGCTCCGCACCGATGGTCGCAAGTGCAAGATCCAAAACTGCTGCCTGAGATCATTAACAACAGTTTCGTTAAATGCATGGTGCGCTCGCTTATGAGCGCGCAGGATCAGTAGTCTCACGTATGGGTTGCGGCCGTCTAGTATGACGGGCTGCTTGTTGACGGATGGCGGCGCTGCGTTTATGCGCGTCCGCATGCGCATTAATCCGTCGTCGTGCAGTTGCGGATCGAGTTCGTATAGCCTGCTACTGCGGGCTAGCGGCTCCCCTCGTGAGAGAGCCCGTAGTTCGTCAGCGAAGTCCCTCCTCTGCGCCCATTGCATCCACAGGTGCTCCGCTGAATTGAGGTGTCGTACCTCTAATGGGACTCTCACCTTTCTTTTTAGTCGTTCGATGAACTGCAGAGTTCGCGCTGTAGCTCCAATCAGTCGGTCGAAGTTCGAAAATCGCTCTATTTTCGGTAGTGGCGGGTCGACGACCTGTGCCACATTACATACCTCGATTATTTCGTGCGGTATCTCCGTCGTATCTCGCTGCTCTTGCGGCCATTGCGCCTCCGGCAGTCGTAAGAAATCCGGACCTGTGTACCAGCGGTCGGTGTTTCTTACGATACGCTGCGGGTCCGCGCGTGTCGCGTCGTCGGACGGGTTGAGGCGGGTCGGGACCCACCTCCATTGCTCGATCTCTGTTAACTCGGCGATCTCGCCGAGTCGGTGTGATACAAATGTACTGTACCGGCGTGCATTGTCTCGCACCCATTGCAGTACTGTTCGACTGTCTGTCCACAGCACAATCTGTTCGGCAGCTACTCGATGCGCTTCGCGCAGTGTTTGCGCCAGTCGCGCACCTATAAGCGCAGCTTGTAGTTCGGCTCTCGGTATCGATATCGGGCGAATGGGCGTGACCTTTGCCCTCGCCGTGATCAACTGCACACGTACCGGCTCGTGAGGTCCTCCCTCGGTTCTCCAGTAGGCTGCGGCTGCGTATGCTTGCTCGGAGGCATCTACAAATATGTGTAATTGGTGTCTCTTACCTCCCCCCGTGTACAAGCATCGCCGTGGTAGCCGCAGCGCCGTAACATATTCTATGTTACTGAGCCATTGTAAAAATAGCTCCTTCTCGTCGTCCGGCAATGGCTCGTCCCAACCTAATTTTAAAATACAAATTCGCTGCATTTGTATTTTTGTGGTAACGGTGTATTGCGCTATTTGCCCCAATGGGTCGAAGACGGACATTACCGCGCTCAAGGCCTCCCTTTTTGTTGGCCCTCGGTTCAGGTTCCGCACGTCGGCCGGGACTCGTACCATTGCCGTGTTGAAACCTAACTCGTCGGTTTCGGCGTTCCAAAACATACCTAATACTTTCTGCTCTTTAGATCCCAGGTTCTTTGGTTCGTCGGATCTCTGCGCTATAGGTATCCGCTCTAATATCTTTTTAGAGTTCGACGTCCAGCCGCGCAAGTTGAAGCCGGCGTGGGCGTGCGACGCGATGATTTGCACCGCGGTCTCGGCCGCCGCGTCTTCATCGTCGTAAGAGGTCACGAGGTCATCCATGTATGTATTATGTGTAATATCGTACACGGCTGCTGGGTAGGTGTCCGCGTTGTCCTCCGCGTTCCGGTTGCGGACACTATGTGCTAGAAATGGCGAAGATTTCGTTCCAAACAACACGCTCGTTGTTTTATATACCTTCGGCGGCTGTTGGCGGTCCGATCCCCGCCACAGGAATAACTGCGATACTTGGTCCTCAGGTCTCAGCTTTATTCGCAGGAACATCTCCTGTATATCCGCCGTAGCGGCGTACGTACCCTCACGAAAACGCAGCAGTATTCCCGTCAATGACTGTAGTAAGTCGGGTCCTTCTAGCAGCTCGTCGTTCAAGCTGGTTCCCATCGATGTCGCGTGCGCGTCGAATACTAGACGGACGCGATCGGGCTTGTTCGGGTTTCTTACCGCAAAGTGCGGCAAAAACCATGCCTTAGGGCTCGTTAGGTCACCTAAGTGCGGCTCTGCATAACCTTTTTCGATTAGGTTATTTACCTGTGCTGTATATTCGTGCGCGAAGTCGGGATCCCGGTCCATACGTTGCTCTAAGTTGCGTAACCTTTTGTACGCCATGTTGTAGCTGGGAGGCAGGTTCGGTTCGTCGGTCCTCCACAGCTGTCCTACTTCGTACCGGGGTCCTTCGATGCGTCTTACCGTTTCGTTAAACAGCTTTGTTGCTCGTTCGTCTAGGGGGCTCGCTTTATCTATCAGTTTCACCCCTAACGCGTCGATGTCGAAATATCGCCTCATCATCGCGTTCAGCTCCTTGTCCGGCTCCGTCATGTGCATGACTACTTCACCGGCCCTTACCGTTCTCGGTGCTGAGCCGTAAATGCACCATCCTAGACGGCTGCGTACGGCTAGCGGCTCACTCGTCTTCCCCGTTCGGGCCTCTAACGGCAGTGTTAGATGCCAATGATCTGCTCCTATTAAAATTTTAGGTATCACATTAGTATAGCACGCTTCGGCTAGATCGGCCAAGTGTGGCAGGCGCACTATACTGTCGCGCGGCATTGTCTGCTCCCTAATGCCTAAGCGCGGCACGGTTCTGAGCTGCATACTGTACGACGGGCCTCCGTCGGCGCCTCGTACAGTTGCTTCGACTCGTTGGCTCGGCTGGTTCAGGCATAGCGCTCCTACGCCTTGTATTAGTAGCGGCGCTTGAGGTCCCTCTAGACCCACTTCGCTCGCTAGCTCCTGATCGACGATAGAGATTGTCGATCCCTCGTCGACCATCCCGTAACACAGTACCTCCTTCTTGGGACCGCGCAGTATTACGGGCATGATTTTCAACATCACCTTGTTTGATTCATTGTGTGACGTCATAGCGATCGTCTCTCGCTCTTGTATGGGCTCTGCGCGGCGGCGTGCCGGCGCTGTGTTCGGTTCACTGGGCGGCGCAGTGTAGGGCGCGCTCGCGCGGGCGGGCGCGCGCGACTGCGGCGGGCGGGCGTTATTGTCGGCGCTGTTTGTACTCACATTTGACGCAGTTCGGTTCGGTTCGTGTAGTATTGCATGATGTGAGTGTGGACAGCCAGGTACACTGCAGCCTTTTGCAGTGCACGTATCACGACGATGTTTTTGGTTCATGCACTTAAAACATACGTGATTTACCCGTGCCCATTCCCATCTCGCTCGTATGGGCATACTTAACAGTTTGCGGCACTCGTTCGTTCGGTGACTATTGCCGCAGCAATAGCACGCTTCCACTCGTTCCGTGGCGAATGTTTGGGCTCGTGTAGGTTGTGCTCGCTGTATCGCGCCGCTCGTTCCCCGGTTCGGGTATGTCGTTCGTCGGGGAGGTTGCGGTTGCGTGGGCGCGTTATGCGCGGGTCTGCGTGACGGCGCTCTCGCGTGCGAGTATAATAACTCCGCGTCACTCTCGTCCATTAAGAATTCGGCTAGCAATATTATTTCGCACTCACCGCCTTTTACGTTGTCTTTTGCGAAGGAGCACCACCTCGACCGTAGATGCGGGCTTAACCTGTCGGTTATCTCCCGTATCAGTAACGGGTTGCCGCCGTAGTTTCGACGGTCTAGATCGACCAATGTCGATACAATGTTCATTACCTTTATTGCGAAGGTGTTCAGGTCGGTGGCGCTCGGTCCGAGTGACGGCAGGCGTTTAAGCTCCTCTAGAGCTCGGTCGACTAGCAGGTCGGTTCTGCCGAAATTCTTTTTCAGGACTCTAATTATTAGGTCGGGGTTCGACGTCGACGCGAGCATGTGCTGCACGCACTCTCGCGCCTCGCCTTTCAGCGCAGCTCGTAGACGGGCGACGTTCTCGTACTCCGTGAACTTGTACCTTTTTGTTGACTCTGCAAAACTGTGGTAAAAGGTCAACCACTCAGCGGGGTGTCCGGAGTACGCAGGCAACTCGTACACTTGTCTCGGCGGAGGGCGGGCCATCGTCTGTAGATGGTCGGCTAACCGATCTATCGCCTGAGATCGGCTGGAGGATCGTTCTCGGGAGGTGCGGGTCTCGCGTTCGGCTCGCTCGGGCGTGACGGTGCGACGCCTCCCTGGCGTCGGGTCGTCGCGGTAAGCAGCGTTACTTACCTCGTGGTGTGTAAGCCACGCATTGATCCTCCGCTTCGATTCCTCCGCTGTCTCTGCCGCCGGACGTCCGGACTGCGAGCCGCCGGCCTGTGAGCCCTCCGCTTCGATGCGATGCAGTTCGGTGTCCAGCCTCTTCTTGACAAGCTCTTCTTCCAGTCGCAGTTGTTGCCGCTTGATTTCAGCAAGCCGCTCTGCTGCCTGTAGTTCCGCTTCTTTTTTCCGCGCCTCCGTAGTGCTGCTGGTTCTCGATGTAATCGACGGCGCGCGGCGTTCGTCGATTTGGAATCGCACTTGTTCGAGAGCTCGGTCTCTATCGAACGTGCGAGGTTCGCGCGGTACCGGTGTCGCGGGTCGCGGGATCGGTGCGCGGATCGTGGGGTCAAAGGCCGCGTACGCGAGTGACGTCATAGCCGCGCGGGGCTCGCGTGTCTCGGTGGTACGCGGCGCGTGCGTCAGACGGGACGCTAAATGTTCGCCGGTCGGTGTCGAGTATCCGACGGCTGTGGGTTCTTCGGGTTCTTTTTGGTTCAGACTGGTTCTGCGCAGGTGTTCGTCCAGCTTTGCCCGCCATTGGAGCGTGTCGTCCATCTGTGGCGGTGACTCTGGCGATGTCCTCTTCTCGGGCTGCATGCCCGGGGCGCGTGTCTCGCTCGTTCGCGGACGTGTTCCCAGCAGCTCTGCAGACGTCTCGCCGGAGGTTCGGGTCGGTTCGGTCGGCGGGTCGTCGTGCGAAGTTGCTTCACTCGTCTGCTTCCTGGTCTGCACCATGGTGGTTCGGATGTTCTGGCTCGAAAATCCGGCTCTCGAATGACCAACGCTGTTGAGTACAGGTCTCAACAGGGCGGCTTCTTCGGCTCAGCTCGCAGTGGACTGTATACTTTGATCGTTCGTGGATCTTCCTGTAACAGCTTGTTCGGTTCGGTTCTGTTCGGTTCTGTTCAGTTCTGGATCAGCTTGAAGGCTCAGGTTCGGTTCGGTTCTGTTTTCGCTGAAAACGGGCCGCGACGTAGTCCAAACGTAAGGACACGTAGACGCGACGTAGATCGGGCCGCGACGTAGTACACACGTAAGCGACGTAGTGTATACGTAAACGCGACGAGGTTCGGACGCGGGGTACGGACGCGTGATGCACGGGGCGCGACGTAGACCGCAACGTAGCTCTGCCGTAGACTCGACGTAATGCGCAACGTAAACGCGACGTAACACGACGTAGACACGACGTAGATGTAATACGGCGTAGCGAAGGACGCGTCCAAGTATTCGGAGCTCAACTGACGGACAGGACCTCGACGAATAACTTGGACCGACGTGCAGGCTGGAGCTCTTGAAACTGTAGGTAGGCAGGATCTTGTAGTGAATAATAAACTGGTTCTTCGGTAGTGCATACATTTATTTCTTGTTCACTTATTATATAAAATTCGAGGCACAGTTCGCCAGACATAACTCCCGTAAGCGGAATAATCTTATTGGGAACCAATCAGAGTCGAGGGAGCGTTCATTTCCCCTCGGGAACGCCCCTTTCGGTCAAGAGTGTTCATTTTTAATTCTAAATGTTCCAAAACCTGCTCCTCGCTCTGATTGGTTCTTCAGTTTCAGGCTCTGGACAATAACGGCCGTTTTTTGGCTTATCAAAATTGCTTATTAATTAACATATCTCGGCTAATTATAGTCCGATTAACATAACACATATCCCGTTCGACGGGGCTCAGTAAGGGCTCTTAGGTTCTATCTGAACCTTAGGGTTCAGGTAACAGGGTTCAACTATACGTCGTGTATAGTGGGCAACTTTTGTGAATAGGAATCTTGCAGGATTGTTCCTGTCGATTCCTACTTACATTTGCTTACGGGAGGGGTTCATATTATGTACTTTCGTTACAGGGGGTTCGGGTCTACTCTTATATACCAAGGGTTCGATTGTCCCTTATGTATTTGAGGCGGTAGGTGGCCTTATGTAACCGGATTGTAAAACTTTTACGTTTTACGTTAAGCTCTGATACGGTTCACGTGGTCGAGTTACATAAGCTCTTTTACCGCCCCGGGTGTTTCACGACGGGGTGCTACGTCCCCGGCCCATTTACCTGTGGTTTAATAAGGGTTTTGTTACGCCTTATTTAACCAGTACCTTATGGACCGTGGGTGTGACTGATTTACCGGTAGGATTGGATGATTTACCTTGGGGTTCTTATAGCATCTTTTATGTGCTTTATATAAGGGTCATTAAGTATATAAGGATCATGTTGGTATCTTTTATGTACCTTACTTATGTACTAGAGGTTCTTATGACAGCTTTTATGTGTCTAACTTATAACTATGAGATCATTTAAAATATACTAATCAGTCTTATTCTAACTTAACCTAATACATAAGCGACGTCACGACGTTACATTGGGTTCGCTGTCGGCGTGGTTGCTGGCGTTCTCAACAGTAATACTGCACTTATTATTGTTATGCATCAGTTCGTATATGCACAAACTTACCTAATTATCGCATTATTTACATACATAAGACATAACAATATTAACACCTATACCCACGGAAATTAATAGGCTTTCATAAATTAAAAGCGTTACGAATGTTATGATTTTACGAATCATCCGTGACGGAAGCCGCGAACAAATTTAGACTTTGTTGTTCAGCGAATTTAACTGAAAATGGCACATCTTGTGTTCCGATCAGCTGTGCATTTTCCCTTCCTTTATCATGTAATATAGCGTAACTAAATTATGTAGTACCTTATTACACACACTGAAACAGACGATTATAATTGCTATTTTAAAGTCAGTCTCTATTCCCATTTCATACGGTATAATTCCGTAATGATGCCAGCTCAATTGGCATAATAACTTTGAAGGAAACTTAACTGTGTATAATTGCTACTATTTCCTGATTTCTCAATAATATTATCATATTGAAAGCGAAAAGGAGATGTGGTCGATGAATATTCAGGTTAAGTTATTAATTTGAAGGATTGAGTTTTTATTTTACCTTATTCTTATCGTTTTGCTCGTACGTACCTGCAACAGAAATTAAAGTTAAATAACAGTCATGCAATAACTATAAATAAGTTGTCCTTGCTTTATTGTAATTTAAACAGACAATTTCATTGTTTTCTACAATGTAAGAGTAGTTGCATTAAATTCTTCATTACATAACGCTGTCGTAAAATAAAATATTTCATTTTCTATGCGACAGAATTATGTATGTGAATAACAATAGAATTTATTTATATTTCATGCCTGGTATTCGTCAAAAGATAATGCAAGAAATCGTTTAGTGTATGCACATCACACATAATATGTACCTATATTCGTCATTATAACAGGTGTTCCTTGAAATGGAAATTTAGGTAGAAATAAAATACATAGGTAAACTAAATGATGCAGGTTGGAAGTAGGACGGAACTGGGCCCTAATTCCATATATATTACTCTGATATTTTGAAGAGATCTCCGAAGCGGTGATATACCTAGTTCGGCATTCCTTACAATTTTACGTGAGTTTTTTAGACCGTTTTTATAATTATTAGATATACCTAGTATTCGTAAAACTTACATTCCTTAATTCAAAACGTAGTCACGGTGATTGTAATGAAACGCTTTTCCATCTCTTGAGCCTGATTGTACAGCGATATCTAGGACAAACCCACTCAGGTAGGACCTGTCGACAAACTCGCTCTATGATTAATGATTATCAACTATAACTACTACAAAAGTGGGTTCAGATCACTTTACAAAACAAGCCTATGGCGAAGCTATGACAGGACCGATTGTCTTTATAAACTAAATAGAGACTTACGCGTTCTTTAAATAGAACTGATATTTAACCAAGCCAACGGCCGGCGGCAAGTAATTTGACAGGACATTCTCAACCGCCATTTTGAGATATTCAACAATTAGCAATTAGCATAGAATGGTGACAGCTTTCTACGGGTTACGAAATATAAAGTCACACATTAACGGGTCGAAATATGTGGAAATGTGACGTAAATGGGAGCCGGTAATGGTGGAGGTATATCGACATCGGCGTTCTTCACTCATCACGACTTGGATCGGTACCCTTACCACGAGTGACCGTTCTTGCTAGCGACAACGCAAATGATTTCAATGGAGAATAGTAGAGCACCCCTAGCGATTACTTTGTTAGATAAAAAAGATAAAGATAAAGATAAAAAGATTCTTTATTGAACAAATAAAACAACAATTAGGTACAGCAAGAAAATGTGTGTAGAAGCGTACATAACATGTGAAATTCAGAATTCCCAGGGGACCCCGCACTAGGCTAAGCCTGTATCGCGGGAGCCAACGATTCAATTAAATGTCATGGCTTAATAGAATACAACATGTTAGCTAACAAACAAACTGAAATGATAAACTAGCTATTCTACTGTTTAACGATAATGAAAATGGAAACAAATACAATAAGAATACAATTTAACATGGTTACAAACTGGGACAGGTTAAGGAAATTAAAAATAATTCTAGGCTCTCTTATCAAGGAGAGACTCAGTTTCGTAGTAGTTCAGGGAACTAACCCATTCAAATAGAAGTAATTTGGCCTTATGCATAGAACTATGAGGAATGGATACGTTTTGTTTTACAGCACTGTTGTAAATGTGTTGAACTACAAGTTTCCATGGAAGTCGATCACGCTGTCGCTAGCGAATAGTACAAAGCGCGAATAGTAGCGAAGGGTACAGGGTACCTGTACCATGAGTTTGCAGTGCCAGTACTCGACAGCGTAAAGGATTTGTATGGGGAATTGTAGTTCTACAAAGCAACCTCTAAGGGTGCTTTACTTTACTATTCTCCATACAAATCGTTTACGCTATCGCTAGCGAGTACGGTCACATGAACTCATGGTAAAGGTACTGATACTACTCGTAGTCTTAATACTTTTAAAACATAAATATGAAAAAGGTATCCATCTTTCGTCGGGTAATATTAGAGAACTTTTGGCCACATGAAATCATACATTTTTCATGATTTCTGAAAAGTTCAGCCTGCAGAGTAATTTTATTAATTTAGGTTAAGAATGGTTGCGTTTATCCCGCGATAAATAAGTGACAAAAGCATCTGCCACTCACACTCGCTTTTTGTCAAAACGTCACTTATTAATCGCGTGATTAAATCAATCATCTTGGAAAAATCTGGTAAAAACCTGCTATAAGGAAGTAGGTAAATATTTATATAGAAAAGCAAAACTGTTCCCTGTACCCTTTGGATAGGTAAAAAGTGTTAGTACCAAATACTTATTCAATATTGTGACTAAACATGTTGATGCTACCATACGATAAGTAAATAACAGATAACAGTAACAAAACGCAATCAGCTTTAAGCAAAGATGCCCGCGTAACACACGTTTGCGGAATGCATTGCGCAATGGAATAAACGAATGATCGAATCGGATCGAATAATCGAAGGAACCAGTTTAGCGTGCGCTGAGGTTAGAGTGTAACTGACAAGGCGGTAAAAAGGGCGTATGTGTATTCGAGTTTTATAGACACTTACTGTTTTTAGGCGGGAGGGAGTGTGATATAATATATATGCCTTCGGGTTCTCTAATGCAATCAGGTAGCGTTGTCGGTTTACGTTTGTTTATTCGCATGTCAAATGCCTTTAGTAAAGAGTAAAGACCGTCCATGCTTCCCATCATATCACCTATAGGTAAGTTGGGTATCCTATATCAACTCCGTAATATGTTTCCCATCTGTAACGTTTCGCCAAATTTTCATTTGTCCGAAAGCCATTTTTTTCCAAAACTGTTCTATTTTCATAATAATTATAAAACAAACCTAACTATAGGTAGCCGTAAAGTTGATTACAAAGCGTGAATCGCTTCGGAGTTTTCCGAAATATCCGCAAATGGTATTCGAGTCTTCTCATGAGAGACATGGTCGTGACGGCAGTTCAGACGCTCATGAGAATAACCCATTAAAGATATGATAATACCAGCCAGTAGGCTTCGCTGGATCTAGCGATCACGTGATAAAATAAGTGGCAAAGCATCTGTCACTGACTTTTTGTCAAAACGTGACGGATGCTTGTCACTTATTTATCACGATAAAAGCAAACATCATAGGACCCCAGTGGGCCTATGAGTGTTGCGTTTATCATAAATAAATGATAAAGCAGCAAAACGTGACTGATGCTTTGTCACTTATTTATCACGATAAAAGCAACCATCATAGGACCCCAGTGGGCCTATGAGTGTTGCGTTTATCATAAATAAATGATAAAGCAGCAAAACGTGACTGATGCTTTGTCACTTATTTATCACGATAAAAGCAACCATCATAGGACCCCAGCGGGCTTATGATTGTTGCGTTTATCACGTGATAAATAAATGATAAAGCAGCAAAACGTGACGGATGCTTTGTCACTTATTTATCGCGTGATCAAAGCTATCATCATAGGCCCGCTGGACTCTGTGACTCCATAAGTCTCGTCGTATGCAATTTATATATTTTTTATGAATCTATTGTCATTGATAAATTTCATTTGTGTTATTTTATTTGTGTTTCAAATTGTTGAACTCCATGTTAAGTTTTCCAATTTATGTAGGTAATTTTGGAATATGTCACCTAATCATTTTGTATTAATATTATTACAGTATTACTTTATAATTTAAGCGTGCACCTACATAATAAAGTAGGTAAGCGTTCGGTGAAACTGTTTTATGTAATGGCATCTGCTAATTGTAAATCTGATGTTCGTGAATCACGTTTTGTTCACGTTTATCACGTAAGTGACAAAGCATCCGTCACTCCAATCGCATTTTGTTAAAACATGAAGGATTCTTTGTCACTTATTTATCGCGTGATAAAAGCAACCATCATAGGCTCGCTGAATTTCCCCATACACGCAATTAATCATACATTCATTCATTCATTCATTCATACATTCTTTCATTCATTCATTCATTCATTCATTCATTCATCCATTCATTCATTCACATATATAAGCTTTTTTGAATTCGGTCGCAAAGTGCCCTGTCCAATGTTATTCGCTCGGCTGCCCCACATTTTGTCGCGAGTAAGCCTAACGGTCCGCCGGGCGAATATTTAAGATGCGATAATACAAGCGGCCAGTAGGCCTATGCCTATTCAGCTCAAACGAAATGAAAAATAGTTACTAAAATAGTTTTTTTTTTATAGAATCTTCTTTATCGATTCTATTTTTTATGTGGAAATGACACAAAGGTAAATTAAGAAAGAAAAATTGAATGCGATCCACTACAATCTAAGCAGGACTCGAACCTGCGATCTCTGCGTTTCCGGCGCATTGCTCTCGCAACTGAGCTATTACGTAGATCGCTACTTCAATCACACCAAATAAAGTAAAGCGCACATCCTAGGGTATGGCGTAAGCATTTCAAACACATATGATGCAGAGGGTACTCCAGTAGCGTAAGAATTATGGAATGAAAGATTTGGTGTGATTGACGTAGCGACCTAATAGCTCAGTTGGGAGAGCAATGCGCCGGAAACGCAGAGGTCGCAGGTTCGAGTCCTGCTTAGATTGTAGTGGATCACATTCAATTTTTCTTTCTTAATTTACCTTTGTGTCGTTATTTATAAAACATACACAGTACAATTTTTGGAGCCAAGCAACTGCCCTGTCGCATGGTATAAGAGAATAGGGCATGGCACTCCGGAATGACATGCGAGACTTTTGTCGTCATCACGCTATGATTGGTTGGTTGGTTCTGTCAATCCGTTTCTGTGTTGCCAGTGGTGTATCATAATACTCCCCGATTCCCTTATACCTGTATGTATCTCATAAAATCGTGAGTGTTTTTAATCAATTATTACGACAAAATAAAACTGTCAAACATGACAATCATAATGCATAAATGTATAATTATTATTTTTTGTACGACTGGCGGCAAACATTTTTTCCTTTTGTTACCATAATGCGGCAACTAATCAGTGACGTAGAAAGTCTCAGTAGCCGGAGTGTCATACTCATACTCAAACTCATTTAGTAATAAAATGTCAACATTTTACAAGACAATACATTATAAAAAAAAAAAAATATCTATTACTATTAAATTTCTATTCTATTACTTTTTTTCTTATACCCGGCAGGGTATAAGAAAAAAAGTAATAGAATAGAAATGTATGTTCAATATTATTCGCTCGGCTGCCCCACCTTGGTCGGAAGTTGGTCTAACGGTCCACTGCGTAAATATTTAAGACACGATAATACAACCGGCCAGTAGGTCTCGCTGGATTCAGCCCTTTATTATAGGTATTACAAATTTACTTGCCTTATATTATATTGTACTAAATTTTTATGCCGGTTTGCACTAAGCGAAGTAACTTGCGAAGTTGAGCTAGTACATGCATATGTTATATAAATCACATCCTTGACCCAGGAACAAATAATCGTGTTCATTACACAAATATTTGTCCTTGCCGGGATTCGAACCCAGGACTGTCGGCTCAGTAGGCAGAGGTGCGCTACAGAGTGTGCCAACCGCGTCGTCAACCATATCGAAGTGCCTCTTCACACTATCATATTCGGCCCAAACTTTATCATATTCGACCCAAACTTGATCAACTTCACGAGTAGTATAGAGCTTGCATTACGCTGTGCGACGAAATCCTGAAGTAATCCAGTGCAGATGACCGCGCCATTATCTCTTGAAGTCAGCCATGACAGAGCCTTCGACCCTTGCTGTTGCAATAATCGCCCGTTTAACCCGTAATCGGTTTAGACCTGTAGTTACTTTCGATGAATAAATATTATGGGGCAATTTTACGCAAATCGACCTAATCTACTATGGGTACTAGACGACGATATAAATAATATAGAAATAAGTACATATATAGATAACATCCATCACTCAGGATCAAATATTCGAATTCATCAATCATCACACAAATGTTTATCCCGGTCGGAATTCGAACCCAGGACCGACGGCTCAGTAGGTAGGTGCACTACAAACTGCGCCAACCGCGTTGTCTAGCGATGCAGGTCTAGTGACTATAGTACACGTTTTTAGGGTTTCGCACTCTAAAAGTGCTTATGGGACCCTATCTCTTACAGTCAGCCATGACAGAACCTTCGACTCTTGCTTTTGCAATGATTGCCCGTTTAACCCATAATCGGTTTAGGCCTGTAGTTACTTTCGATGCGAGTCTAGCGACTAACATGCTTTTCAGGGTTCCGTACTCAAAAAATGCCAGCGGGGCCTTATCTCTTGCAGTAAGCTGAGAAAACTTTGGACCCTGTGGAATAAATGCCCGTTTAACAATAATCGGTCTAGCGCTGTGGTTACTTTCGATTCGGGTCTAGCTTAGAAGGTTTCAGCGACTATAAAACACACTTTTTAGGGTTCTGTACTCAAAAAGTACTTACGGGACCCAATTTTCTACAGTCAGCCATATCAGAACCTTCGACCCTTGTTGCAATGATTGCCCGTTTAAACAGTTATCGAGGGCTGGGGCAAGCTTCGATGCGGGTATAACTTAGAGGCTTACAGCGATTTGTACACGATTTTAAGGATTCCGTACTCTAAAAGTGCTAATCGGACCCTTCTCTCTTAAAACCCATGTCTAAACAGAACCTTCGACCCTGTTGCAATGAATGCCCGCTTAAACAGCTATCGCGGGCTGTGGCAACTTTTGATGCGGGTCCAGCTGAGGTAACTAAGCTAGCGGCCAAAGTACGGACATTTTGGGGTTCCGTATCCTTAGAATACTTAGCCATGCTTAGTCAGCCACGTCAGAACCTTCGACCCTTGATGTTGCAATGATTGCCCGTTTAACCCGTAATGAGGGCTGTGGTTTCTTTCGACCCGGGTTTAGATCGATGTCGGGTTAAACCGTTTTTAGGGTTCCGTACTTAAAAAGACGAACTTTGGATTTCGAACTCCAGTATCGTCGGATACTTCATAATGTATGTGCTTCGCTCTTGTCGATAGAGTATTCGCCACTCTTTCCTATTCCTAGTTAACTTCTTGGTCCCTTGATGTCCTGATACGACAGGGTACCTACTTTCTCCTTCACTTAATTAAAACAAGTTAATCTTGGCCTCCCTGCCTCTTCTCCCGCTAACTTTGCCCTACAGGATGTTCACAAATAAATACTATCTGTTTTCTTTGGGTCTATATCGGGTCGCATTACTATTTTACTCCGGATCACGTATGGCATAAACTATATTGCGTTTTTTTTACGGCATAGGTAATTCGATGTTCGAGTTATCAATATTAAGAGAAACAAGTTTTAGGATTTTTTTAATGTATAAGTGCCAAAATTTTAATGTATAAGCGCCAAAATGAATACACTATACACTACACGTACCGTAAAACGGGGTTACTTTAGGAAAATTTGGGGCGAGGCTCCTTTGATAGATTTAAAATGGTTATAAAAACGCAAATATTCGTAGTGCGATTGAGCAAACAAAGTAAAAGGTTAGGTCATTGTTGAAGGTAGGTATTGCATTGCCACAGATAGTAAAAAAAATAAGGATATGGCGTAAAAACACTTTTCCAAAGTAGCCCCTGCGTATTAAAGTAACCCCGTTTTACGGTATTATTTTTATGACCCTTTTTTCTATTGAATTATAGGTTATTTGAGTAAGTGAGGTTTTATACATAGGTACGTTTATCTTATAGGCAATTATGTACTAAGAAAATGAAGTAGGTAGGTAACCTCTACATTGTAAACTTTTTGAACACGGTTAAGTCCCATTTTATTATAATAATGTGTTCTTGTTAAATAAATATGTTATAGATGTTGCATAAGTTATTTTATTTGGATGCCCACAAGTACTATGGCCACATTTATTACACGGCATTACTGGCCATTAGGACAGATCCAAACTAATTTATTTTGATGGATTCGTGCCCGATCCAATCGACTATTTATTCGTAATGGTTGATTTACATACAAGTTCACTTCCTTATTTATGCTGCTTATGCACTGAGTTTTTTTGTTGGTTTACGTGTGGGTTGTAAGTAAAAGTGTAATGGAAACTTTTTTTCTTTTCTTTTTGAAACTTAGGACATAATAAGATAAGATAAATAATATTTTCTATTTGACTTTTTCATAAAGACCACAACACGACAGATGTACATGTAACTAGAATAAAAAAACAGAACGCCGGTTATAGCATCGAATTGGAAAGAGGTTGTACCTCAACAAATTATGTGTAAATACTTTGAATTAATGAATGAAAGAATGATTTATTGCGTATATGGAAATTTAGGTTTACAATTAGCAGATAGATATATAATAATAATATAATACATCATGAGATGTCTAGCGGGCCCCAAACTAGTAAGTTATTTCGGCATCACCGCAGTTTTACGATTGCGTGCGAAAACCAAATTCTATTTAATTGTTACCAAGCCTCTGATGTTTGTATACCAATTTTTGGGATTTAGTCTCAGACACCGTAATAATATACTAGTATTTTTTAGAGAATATGTCTTAATGTAGTCGTAATAATAACGAAGTCGGTAATCAGAATCAGGCTCGGCGCATGCGCGCGAAAAGGAAAGTGCATCTGCATACGCGCCGTTCTTATGTTGATGCGCCGCTATGTAGACTTATGCGTATTAATGATGGTCGTAGCTGGATGACTGCAGACTTAATGTAACGAGTTCGTAATTATGAGCAAGACTGTGATGGGGTGAGGAAAGTGTATGAAGTAAGCCCCCCCCCCCCCCCGGTGGCGAAAGAATCAACCTACAGTCCGACCAAAAAGAGTAGACATTAAAAAGTATTACAGTATTGCCACTTTTTAATTCCTACTGTTTTTGGTCGGACTGTAACCATGACCATGACCACTCTGCCAAGAGTGCACGACTACGAAGAAGAAGAACGCAAGCCTATAATAGAAGATTCCCTACTTATTCCATATATACCAACGCTTATTTGGAGATACCTCAATGTACACTCGAATTAGCGCCCTGCTATGATGGTTGCGTTTATCACGTGATAAATCATCTATCATTCACACTCGCATTTTTTCAAAACGTGACGGATGCTTTGTCACTTATTTATCGCGTGGTAAAAGCAACCATAGGCCCGTAGGATCTGCTAATGGGAGTAATCCAGTGTACCCCACTACTCACTATACTATATATCCTGTACCAAAATAGGCCACCATAGAGCATAGAACATTCAAGGGAGGACATAATCGCACCATTGTGTCGCAACTCTACGACTACTGTCTTTGGTTCCCAGAGACGCAATCAGCGCCGCCATTTTTGAATTTGCCGTCGCTAATTTAAGTTTGACGGATATTGGATGTGTAATGATCGGTATAACAACAAATTTGTCTACCTATTTAACCTATTACTATTATACAATTCTACATTCGTGTTGACAATCCATTTTCTATGGAGGTCATGGGTCATGATTTGAGGAAAAATCTTAATAGCGTGATGCAGGATCGTCATTTGTTTTGTACGGGCGCGCGGCGCCATGCCAGCCTGTCGTCGTGTTGGTCATAATTTCCTATGCCTTGTCATCACGCCGAAACGGCTGGACACATTTTAAACAATTTTTGTACAGGGTTAGCTGGACATCCAAAGATGATAGGATACTTTATACCCGTCTACGGTAAAGAAAAAATACGCGGACGAAGTTGCAGGTGCCTTCTAGTCTGTTTATTGTATCTATTGCGTAGGTAAATGATGGTGCCTGACTTAACTTGTTGGTAAAATCTCCTTCGTCCTCTTATCACGCCAAAACTGCTGGATTATAACCAATTTTGGTACAGGAATAGCTGGACAAAGATGAGTATAGGATACTTTTTACGCGATTACAAAATAGAAACAAGGGGATGGTACCCGATGGAAAAATAATCGGTTAAGTATCAGAAGCAGTTGAAAAGACACCCCTATTGAACCATTGAAACAAAGATCAAAGCTCAAAGATAAATTGAAATGCGTAACCTGGTGAAAGAAACCGGGAATAGAACCCGGTACCTCTGGATTACCGGTCCAGCGTGCTATTGACACCCCTATTAGTTAATGCTTACAATAACAATACCCATTTCTCTATTACAGGTTGAATCGAGGCTCTGGTATTTTTGTCGCAGTATTTTTTAATCAAACCAAGGAACCACGGAGTAAACAGCCTTAGCTTCAATTCCCATAGCATAGACAATGGTGTGAAACTGATGGGCCTTGGGCCATTGTAGCAATAATGACAAGGCTCTATGGTTGGCTCTGTGTTTCGGTGTTGGTTGGGTGTGAGGTGACATTTAAGTGATTAGAAGATACGAGGTGTCTATGGGAAACAATAGATGGATTTGCCGTTATAACCTAGGCCATTCAAGGCATTCACAATCTCATTATGGCAACTCGAAGGATACTCACCCAACAGTACATAAATTTCCTAGACATTTACATATCAATTTTGTAGATAGGGGAAAGTAGTACGAGTTGATCCCTCGGGGTAAGATGATCATTTGCGATTGTGTGAAAACTGCTAACGCCATCTAGTACGTTTATATGCCGAACTGTAGCTCCAAACACCCTCCCGCCTCAGTCAAAGTGTAATAGCGGTGCGTGAGACACAGCGTCTTTTACGTAAAAAAATGAAAATTGTGTGTGCTTAATCTAAGGTAAGGCTGACTTTGAGCTTATGTTACTTTTATTGTATGCTGTTAATTGCAATGACTGTTATGTTTGTGGCTTACTAATACGCCTAATTTTGGTTTTTAGGTAACGGAAACATAGCCTCGTGCTTGGAGGTTATGTTTGGTGACATTGTATAAAAAAAGTTTGATTTGGGGCGAGATGATCCCATTCTATGTGTACAAGATGATCCCCGGGGATCATCTTGTACATATGGAGTAGATGATCTTTACAATATGAACGAAACTTTTTTAAAATATATAATAAAAAATGTTTTTATTATTCTTTTAGTACTATCTGTCTGTTTGCTTGTCTGTATGTGTTTCTATCTTTAAATTGGTTATGGGAATTAAATATTTCTATTGCAGATAAATGCCGTCTGAATCTATGAAGGCCGCTCTTGAGGCTGTGAAAAATGGCACGGCCTATAAAAGGCGAGTAAAGAATTTTCGGTGCCCATCATGACATTAAAACGGAGAGCCAAAGAAAAAAATGAAGTTGCAGTGGACGCAGTCAAATATTTAGGAGGAAAAAAACAGTTTTTACTGAGGCACAAGAAAACGAAAGATAGACATATCGATAGCCTAGATCCTTTAATTATTTTCAATAAATACGTTCTATGATTTCTGCGTAATTTTATTTTTTAACACCTTTTAATTCTCAAAAACAGTTGTTAATTCTCAATAGGGGGTAAGATTATCATAGGGATCATCTTACCCTTACCATGGGAATCATCTTGTACACCGGGGTGTACAAGATGATTACTTCGTAAGGTTTTGGAAAAACGACAATATTTCCATGAAACCTAAACTAATTTATTATTTTGAGTATGAGGAAAGTTAGATCGATAAATTGGCTAGTAATTAGTGCCAACATTTTTGGATTGCATGGAAAACTGTAGATTTTATGGTCATTCCCGCTTAAGGGGATCATCTCGTACTACTTTCCCAGCTCTTTCCATATGTTTTAGACATTCATCGAATCGTGTTCAATGTTCGTGTTTATCATGTTTTTTTCGTTCGTGCGTACACGGCTTAAGGGGCGTATTTCAGTTTTCACTCAAACCCGAATCCCAACCTGAGAGCTCATCATTCATCATCATCATCATTTCAGCCACGGGACGTCCACTGCTGAACATAGGCCTCCCCGAGTGACTTCCAGATCGGCCGGTTGGAAGCGGCCTGCATCCAGCGGCTTCCTGCAACCTTTACCAGGTCATCTGTCCACCTTGTGGGTGGACGTCCCACGCTGCGCTTGCTGGTGCGTGGCCTCCATTTGAGAACCTTTTTGCCCCATCGGCCGTCAGTTCTACGTGGTATGTGCCCCGCCCACTGCCACTTCAGCTTGCTAACCTGACTCGCTACTTCTCGGCGAGACTTGCTTACCTGAGAGCTCACCGACTGTAAAATACAAAGTATTACAACCCTTAGAAGACTAAATTGTGGCAATGAATTTCGTAACGAACTCAAAAGAAAGAATAATTTGAAGATCTCCCATAAAAGAGCAAAACCTTTGCTGCATATCTGAGAAAACCAGGAGACGTGAAGGACTTTGACAAACTTAATAATAACATCAGTAAACAACAATTAACACCATAGCACAAAGCAAATACGGCTTAATATTGTACAAATAACAATACAAACAAACGAAAAATAAACATAGCCACACAAATATTGAAACGCAGCTCGATGATCAACATATCAATCTTATTGTACAACTAGACGTGCCCGCGGCTTCGCTCGCGTAAATCAAATGTACTTCCTATTTGTAACACTTGAATATGTAATTATTGGGGTAGGTGTAATGAAATGAAATGAAATAATTTATTCAGTACGTGTATTCGTCATACTCATCATTACGCATAACTGTAAATAGTCATACATTTATGCGCATAGCGTTTTTAGGGTTCCGTACCCAAAGGGTAAAACAGCATAAAATGATTTAAGCATACTTTGTCATGGTCATACATTGATTACTCATAAAACAATGTAACCATACTTTATAAACGCATACATTGCAAAACGCATAGTCAAGTCGGTTCTGGCCAAGTCGGGTTTCAGGTCATAAAAAAAACCTAAACCTAACCCAACCAAGTTGGATCTAGCCAAGTCGGATTTCAGGTCATAAAAAAAAATAACCTAAACCTAACCCAACCAAGTCGGATCTAGCCAAGTCGGGTTAAAGGACATAAAAAAAACATAACCTAAACCTAACCCAACGAAGACTGATCTAGCCCAGTCGGGTTTCAGGTCAAAAAAAAAATAGGGTACTAATTAAACAAGCTTCTTTTTAATAGCATTATTCGCTTCAGAAAATATAAGTTACCTTCTAAATTACTAAGTCAGCCACAACCAACGCGCGTCTGAATAATAATATCTCAGCCACTAGTTATCTTCTTTGTAAGCCACTGTAATTGTAACTTAGCATGGTGATTATTTTTTAGCATCTAAATTTGAGGCATGCATTCAAATAGCAAACATCTAAAATATTATTATATGACACCAAAATAGTAACTCTATTAGCTTCTAATTTTATAACTTAGTATGTTTAAAATGTAAGTCATCCTACATTAATCGATCGTAAAATTTACCTAAAATTGTCATCAAATAGTATATTAAAGCCACTATTATTACATATTCTGAACTATTGAGGAGAGAACAAAACAAAATACTTAAATCTCATTTTAGGTTAGGGTCGCAGTTCAACCTAACACTCCTCCTCGCTTCGCTCGTCGTCGTACCTAACCTAAGCCAAGTCGGACCTGCCTTAGAACTAGATTGTTGTGGGTTACGTGTGGTTTTTTTTTTTTAATTTTTTTTTTTTTTTGAAGTAGGTACTAGCGGCGCCGCGCGGTGTTACCCGCTCATCACACGGGGACACTATTTATTTTTCGAGATAAAAGGGGCATGTATTTAAATCGATATCTGTATATTCCCTTTTTTCGATCAAATATTTGAAAGTTTCACCAAAAATAGTGACTTGCACACTAGTTATGCACACTAAATAATGCGAATTCAATATACTATTTAAAGGTATTTGCAAAACTGTTTTACTGAATATAAAAAAAAAAAACTAACCTAACCTAACCCGGCCGAGTCGGACCTTAGTGTGCAGTGCGAGGATAATTAGTTTTCGAAAACTTTAATTAATTACACATGCACCTATCGCAATATGAACGAACGAATGACAATAAACAAACATGGCGGGTCGTTCGGTACAAGAATCGAATGGCGCTCTCTGATTGGTGCAAATGGCCGTGGCTGTCATGGCGCGCACTCGCGCCAATTCGTTCCTACAGTGGCTATTTTCATGATAAAAGAATATGAAGTATTATTTTAGATGTTAAGTTATAATATAGGGGCGTCTGAAAAGTTCTAAGCCTAAGGTATTTCGAGGTTATATATGCGTTTATGATACTGGCCACTAGAAAGGCCATTTAAAAACAAATTATTAAAAAATAACATGTCACGTTTTTATTATTCTGTTTCGAGATATTCAACGGAAAAGTACATCATGTGTGAATTACCAACGAATATTACGAAAATTGAGCACCGTGCTGTAATTAAATTCCTTACAAAAAGTGACAAATCACCGCAGTGTATTTTTGAGGAAATGGCTATTATTTACGGTGATTCTGGGCCTTCTTATGCCACAGTCAAAAAGTGGAGTCGCTTATTTAAACTCGGACGGGAATCGATCGAAGACGACCCCCGCTCAGGGCGGCCAATATCGGTAGTGGTAGTGACCGAAGAAAACGTAGCAAAAGTCAAAAAGCTGGTATTAGAAGATAGAAGAATTAAGGTTTGGCAAATAGCTGAGGTCTTAGGTATTAGTAAAGAAAGAGTCGGAGAAATTTTACATGAACATTTGTACATGAGTAAAGTCAGTGCTCGTTGGGTACCGAAAATGCTAACGGCCTTCGATAAAGTACGTCGTGTGGAAACTTCTCGGGCGTTTTTAGAATTGTGCGAAGATGATTTAGATGAAGTTTGTTCCCGAATAGTAACTGTTGATGAAACATGGATCAGACAGTATGATCCGGAGTGTAAGTCTGAGTCGATGCAGTGGATTGAAAAGGGTGAAAGGCCGCCGAAGAAATTTAAAGTGCAAAAGTCGGCCTCTAAGTTAATGGCTACGGTATTTTGGGATTGTGATGGCAATCTTTTAATCGATTATTTAGAAAAAGGCTCTACGATAAACGGAACTTATTATGCAAATCTAATAAGACAGGTGCGACAAGCCATAGTTGAGAAAAGGCGGGGTAAACTAAGGAAAGGCATTTTGTTTTTGCAAGACAACGCACCCGTTCACACCGCTAATGTTGCGAGGCGTGCTCTGAAAGAAGTTGGTTTTGACGAAATTGACCACCCACCCTACAGCCCAGATCTAGCCCCAAGCGATTATTTTCTATTCAATAATTTGAAGAAAGAGTTGAGGGGAAAGCGATTTAGAAGTGACGAAGAGATGAAGGCGGCTGTACAGGAGCATTTTGAAGGGCAAAATGAAGATTATTTTTTTAATGGCCTAAAAGCACTGTATAAAAAATGTAAAAAATGCATTGATTTAGGAGGAGACTATATTGAAAAATAAACACGAGTTCATTTGTGTAAATTGTTTTTTTCTATCTTAGGCTTAGAACTTTTCAGACGCCCCTCGTATGATGCTGTCTATTGAAGCTCGAATATATAATTTTTGAGGAGCTTGTATTGAAGCTGTAAAACGAAAAATTATGATGAGTTACAAATTTCGTGGCTGAGTTAGTAAATTAGATGGCAATGTATAAATCAGGAGGACAAGTAATAATAATTGTTGATTATGACTTGATGCTTTCTTTAACATTTTTAGTTGGTGTTGTAAAGAAGATGAATTAGTTTATTAGAGGCTATCTCATATTCCCGATGCTTAGTTATTAAAAGAGAAGTTCGACCAAGTGGCCAAAAAATAAAATTGCGGCCGAAACATGATCATAAAAAATAATAACCTAAACCTAACCCAAGCAAGTCGGATCTGACCAATATAATATTGATAATTGTAATAATTATCAATATTATGACTTAATAAATGTATGACGTACGACATTATGGCTAAAACAATTATGACGTACAGAAATTATGACAGCGAACAATTATGACATCGTACCATTTATGCCAAAATAATGTTTGCGTAGCAACTTTATGCGTAAACTGTTATGACAATCGATATCATGACAATAGTTGTTATGCGATCAGAGGGTGGGAATCGGTTGGATGCGGAAAGCTGAGGACCGGGAATGGTGGCGCGAACTGGGGAAGGCCTATGTCCAGCAGTGGACGACTCCAGGCTGATGATGATGATGATGGTGATGATGATGATCAGAGGGTCCCCCGTAATTTTGTTTTCTCAATATATATAATGAAAAAAGGAAACTGCATTTAGTTACGTTGCAAGTTAAATAAAAGTTTTTTAAAAAGGAAACTGCATTTACTTGGTGCAAATAAAATTAATTATAATCAAAAGGGATTCAACAAATTCTATATTTGTATAAGAACATGGGCTCCAGAGTAATACGTAGGTACATGTACAAATGTTACTCAAAGCAAAGCAAAGCCTAGCAAAGCTTAATAAATAAAAGTAAAAATATTAACCATTAATGGGCAGTGCAGTTTCAGTAACAGACAGATCCGTGAGAAAATCCTCAGAAAATAGGGTTAAATAATAGGTAGAGAGTTTGGTGTTTGTTTCGTCAAAATCGACTAAAAACTTAATGCTACGTTGTGTCTGTCTTGGAAAATAGTGGTGGACGTTAGCCTTTATCGGTAAAAGGGCCTCTTAATCTTTCAATAGGAAGTAATATGTTAAAATACATACCCGTTTAACTAACATAGTTTCTGTGTTTATTTTACGCTTGTTTTCTCTCACAAACTCGTTCCTACCCGTTATAAGTAAATGTATGCTAGGCGTATACGGAGTATAACGTTTTGGCAACAATATAGTTGATCTTTTTTCACTAATTCCATTCAAAAACATTATTAAACATCACAGAGTTGAGGTTATGTCAAGCCGGCGTTTGACATTTCAATTGACTGCGACTGACGTACAGGTCGTCTCACTCTATCGTATAAGCAAAGTGCGTACTCATTACATTTCGAGTAAAAAACTTCGATATAACGGCGTACCAACATGACGCCAAAAATTTTTGGCTACTTAAACTTAAGTCATATGGCGAAAAGAAACTTTAGGCTACTTGAACCTAACCCATAATAGCGAGAATAACCGAGGGATCGCCGAAAATGGCCGACGGTCGCGAAATGAAGAATTTTATGAAATTTCTTTAGCCGATTGTGAAGGAAATACGAAGCGAAAACGGTAATTTTTACGCTCTTATTCTATTCTCATATTTAGACAATAGATTTGAATCGTTGTTTCTGCGGATACGTGTGTCGTATTGGAGAAACGTGATCTAAAAGGTCGTGGAGTTTTGTAAGGCGCCATCTCGCTTCCTCCCTAGTGCGTTATCTCGTTCTGGCATTTTCGATTTTATTATATAGATGATATGGTTCAAATCTGTTCGTTTCTTCCCTAGTGAGGTAAATAGCGTTGAACACGCGTGTTTCTGATCTAATGATAGAGGTTAGAATGTCATTGTTTCGGGACGAAAGGGAATGAGATACCGGCGTTTAACATACTTCTCACGCCTAACACGCTGAGGACGTTTTTTCAATGAAGCCTTTCTGTTTTATGGGAGCCTGGTACTTGCCTAGTAGATGCTTAGGTAGGTTGTGACAGGTATGTGATAGGATAGAGATTGGGAGGTTGGACTCCCATCCCACATAACCCCAAGCGGACTCCCCAATTCGGGGTACGTTTAAAGCATTGTCACTCCGAAAAAAAAAAAAGTGTGTGTGTCAGCTCCGACGCACGACTGGAGTTTACTCTTCAGGCCAGGCGCGCACCACGATTTTTTTTTAGTCGCGCGATAATTTTGTCGCAGAAATAAGCGTACTTCTGGGTTTATGAAAATCGTGGTGCGCGCACTCTCATATAAACCCATATCTTGCATTTATGCGACAAAATTATCGCGCGACTAAAATCGTGGTGCGCGCCTGGCCTTAAGAACGATTATAAAATATATACTCAATACATTTATTGCACATAATGATTAGTAAATAGTTTAAGTATCACATTATGTACCCTGTTGGGTGCTGCAAACAAGAACAAGGTAGGCACTTACATAATATTAATATACGAGTATAATATACAGCAAAATTACAATATTTTACAAGGAAAATTTACTTCCGATTCATTTTTAACAAATTAGAGGGAGCATGAGTAGTAACTAAATAAGGAAGCGTGATGTAAAGCGCCCTCGAGCGGCTAGTTTAGTTACTACAGTCTGCAGTGCTACGGAAAAAAAACCGTATCTTACTATGAAATCCATACAAAGATACGACCTTTCTACCGTAGTATCGCAATACTTTTTTTTTTTTAATCTATTAATTAAGGAGCTTTGATCATTTTTATGAACATGCCAGCTCCAGCAGGCCTAATACACAACATCATTCATCTAAAAGACATAGATAAATAAAAACATAAACCGTATAAACTTAAAAATAACATGTACACGAAAACAACTAAATTTGTATACACTATTTACATAAAAAAAACTGTATACAAATTTAGCCGATTCCGATAAGGGTTCCGTCAATATTGAATTGAACATTACATTCAAGAAAGATCTGGTATTAGACCTAGCCATTTACATTAGACAAAAACAAACTTACAAAATCACCTTCCTTAAAAAAATCCTTAAATAAATCCAAAATCTCCTTAACAACAACTCCAAACATCGTTTTGAAGTTCTCCTCCCAACTTTCGGTAGAAAGCAAAATATCCTTCGTCTTCTCAACCAGCCTTTCAAAAGTAATACGTCTCTTCTTCTTGTCCTTATTTTGTCTTTGATCTTCCATATCAGCCCGCTCAATAGTAGGCTGATTGACCAATAGACACTCGGACCTCTTCACATCTGTTACTCTTTTTGACTTCCGCGGCTTACGAACCTCTTGTTGTGGCTCGCTCTCTAATCTGTACTGACTTACTGATCGCTGGCCCTCAGCCTGACAGACAGAATCTTCAGACTCTTTAGATTGTAACGGCTTCGACAAAACAGCATCTCTATATGACTTTCCAAAACTTAAGTCATTCTCAAAAACAGATGGCGCATCCTGACTACAAACATCCATATCCTTTTTTTCCTTATTTTGCATATACAACCAAAAAGCCCGTTTATATATACATCCCTCAGCAGACATAATCCTGCGAATTTCTAACTCCTTCACAAAAACCGGGCACGACTTATCTAAGGCCATATGGCTGCCTTTACAATTAATGCATCTAAAAATAGTCGTTTCGCAATTGGCATGCTCCCCGCCGCATTTCGGACAAGTAACTTTAGTAGTAGGACAAAACCTGCTCAGATGACCGAACTTCCAACATATTGAACATTGGGTAACCGGGAAAGTGTACTTGATTTACCTTAAATCGGCAACCGTAGGCATAAACATATGGCGGTAAAGAAGTTCTCTTAAAACACAGACGAATAGCTTCAGCCTTAACCCAACGCCCATCATGATCCAAACGGTTCAGTCTACATATTGACAAAATGTCTTCAGACCCTTCAATATTCTTTAAAAATTCGTCTTCCTCAACCTCCTACTCAACCTGCCTTATAATTCCATAAGTGCAGCATGCCATATTAGACCAATAAGAACGTCTCGTCTCATTGTTAAACTCCTGAGAAGCCAGAAGCTTCTCCGCATCATCGTTAGAGTTAAACTGTATGCGATTTTTACGTGGACCCATAAACTTGACGGATAAAATTCCTTTTATACCCTTAAATTGCAGCAACTTTGCCAAACCAATCTGTTTCGGTAAATCTTCTTTTGACACTATATAAACTTCAAATAGCTTGTCAGGCACACCGTCCGGCTCCAGCTGCGTTTTGGTGGTTGCTAAAACCCGCAAGCGTTTAGGTTTCCTGCCTATTGTGATAAAACTATCACTACAACCACAGCTTTCGTCGCTCAGACCACAAGCACGCTTCACCGCTATATGCCGCACATCCGACATGGACTCTGCGTCCGATACAATATCCGATTGACTCGGCCCTGCCTTATTATCAAACTCCACTTCAGATAGCCACGACGGAGCTGCCCGCTGCCCACATTCTAAAAGTGACGTATCACTCACGACACCTCGACTTGACTCACTCATCGCAAAAACAGCGAAAAGGACTTTAAAACTGAATTAACTTATAAATAAAATAAAATTTGATAAAATTTTCAACCGTCGCCTTTGACAACCAAACGTCAATCCTCGCAATACTTATATTTTTGGAACGTATCTGCCGTGCTAATTTAAAAAGTCGTATCTCAGTATACGATCGGGGTAAAAATACGACTTCTTAATTTAGCAGGTTATGCGTTAAGCGTTATAGACTAAGCTCCCGATATAAAATGACCTTCACAGAGATGTTTATTTGATGAAATGTATTTTATATTTAGTTTAAAATGTCAATAAATATAATGCATATGGGTTGCCTAACATATTTTAGTCCAGGGTATGTTTAGTTTAAAATTAAAATTTTTTTTTTTTTACATTTCACCGATTTGATTATTAGATAAATTCATAATTAAATAATCTTTAATTTTATTTAATTTCAATTCAACAATCAGACCTTTGCAAAATGCTAGTAGGTATAGATTTACCTGTTTATACCTGGCTACCCAATAGTTGTGTCGAGGAAGTGACGGGAAAAGAATAGGCAACCTAACGTTTGCATATTCTATGGGCTTCATACTTTCGATTGGTATAGAATTAATCTAATATTAATCAAACCGGTGAAATGTTTAAAACAATTTTTTTTATTATTAATTAAGGGTATGTACCCTGGACTAAAATTTGTTAGGCAACCCATATGCAATATAATTATTGACATATTAAATTAAATATAAAATACATTTCATCAAATAAACATCTCGGTGAAGGTTATTTTATATCGGGACCTTAGTCTATAACGCTTAACGCATAACCTGCTAAATTACGAAGTCGTATTTTTACCCCGATCGTATACTGAGATACGACTTTTTAAATTAGCACGGCAGATACGTTCGATTTTACACCCCATATTTTTCATACCCCGGGCTTATATATGAAAATCGATTCTTAAGGAGTAAACTCCAATAAACTCCAATAAACTCCAATAAACTCCAAAAATACAAGAAAATATTATTTGATAGGATAGGTTGTGGTTAGTTATAACTAAACCTCCATGCGTGCTATTCATACAATTAATTGGGCTACGCTACGCTGCAAGTGTATTTAAATTCAAGTATGAGATGTTTATTGAATCTTATCTTAGCTTTGGAAACTGAACTCGCAATTCATGGATATAGATAGACGCATTGTACATAGCTAAAAAGTATAGAGCAAGAGAAGAATCGTGAGAAAGAATATAAAATAAATTCAGTATTTCAAGTAAACTGATACATAGTGAACGAGTGCATCTATTCAATGCAATCGACTGTCACAAAAACGTCGAGCGATGGCACGTGTGCGGCATACCGCACTCATACCTGTGTGAAATAGCGAGCTAGGGTTGTCACACTTTCGTTAAACAATAAACTGTGACGAAACGGTTGCTCAGTGAACTGCAGACCTCGCGGGCCTGTTTGAAAATGGCTGAAATATTATACGTTTAAAAAAAACCTTTCATTTGAAACTATTTAGAAAAATTTCGAGAAAAGGTTACAACAATACAATTTATTGACTAACAGAACTGTGCCACGCGACGCGACTCTTTCGCGCGAGAAATATTCCCCGTCTCTTTCTTCGCTGTGCAGTCTGACAGTGTAGTCTGACAGGCGATTTAACGTTATATCCCTCTTGCACTAAAAGTGAAGATGGCTCTCTTTCTTAAAATATTCGAAGTGCTTGGAAGGTTCACTATTACCCGCTTCACTTTAATGTCGTAAAGACATAGTTTATTTCAATAATCTATATATATAAAAGAAGAAGTCCTGACTGACTCATCAACGCACAGCCGAAACTACTAATGTTAGAGAGTTGATTTTTGCACAGTAGGTTACTTTTATAACGTGGGCTAGAGATAAGAAGCGATTTTGAAAAATTCAACCCCTAAGAGGATTAAAAAGGGGATGAAAGGTTGTATGGGATACAAGTTTTTTTTCAAACTATTAACTTGAAACTTTGTTAGAAGATATTAAAATAAAATAAAAGAAAACTGATTTTAGCGTTTTTGTAAATTCATCCCCTAAGGTGGTAAAAAAGGGCTTGAAAGTTTGTATGGAGATCAAGTATTTTTTTGAGCGCGGGACTTGAATCTTTGTGTTAGGGCATAATATTAGAATACAAAAAAAGTGATTTCAGCGTTTTCAAAAATTCGACCCCTAAAAGGGTAAAAAAGAGGTTTAAAGTTTATATGGAGATCAATTTTTTTTTTTAGCGCGGGACTTGAATCTTTGTGTAAAGGCATATTATTAGAATACAAGAAAAGTGATTTCAGCGTTTTTAAAAATTCGTCCCCTAAAAGGGTTAAAAAGGGGTTGAAAGTGTGAATCCATTACAAATTCCTTGAAACTTCTTATTAAGGCATATACAATAATAACAAAATAATATTAATTTAACGTCATTAAAGATTCAACCTCTAAGGGGGTTAAAAGGGGGATGAAAGTTCGTCTTGGGGTTCAAATTTAATTTTAGGCTAGGAACTTTAAACTTCGTAAAAAGTTATGCAAATAAAATAAAATAAAAGTGATTTCAGCGTTTTTGAAAATTCATCCTCTTAGGTGGTAAAAAGGGGGTTGAAAGTTTTCATGGAGATCAAACCTTTTCTTGAGCGTGGGACTTTAAACTTTGTATAAAGGCATATAAGTAGAATACAAGAAAAGTAATTTCAGCGTTTTCAATAATTCGTCCCCTAAAATGGTTAAAAAGGGTTGAAAGTTTGATTCAATTAAATTCGTTGACTAAGGCATATATAATAATAACAAAATAACATTAATTTAACGTCATTATAAATTCAACCTCTAAGAGGGTTAAAAGGGGGATGAAAGTTTGTCTCGGGGTTCAATTTTAATTTTAAGCTAGGAACTTGAAACTTTGTAAATAGGTATTATAATAAAATAAAAGAAAACTGATTTTAGTGTTTTTGAAAAATCATCCCTGAAACTGGTAAATAAGGGGTTGAAACTTTGAATGGAGATCAAACCTTTTTCTGAGCGCAGGACTTTAAACTTTGTATTAGTGCATATAATTAGAATACAAGAAAAGAAATTTCAGCGTTTTTGAAAATTCAGCCCTGAAAGTAGTGAAAAGGGGTTGAAAGTTTGTATGGAGATCAAACCTTTTTTTTGAGCGCCGGACTAGGAACTTTGTATAAAGGCATATAATTAGAATTCAAGAAAACTAATATCAGCGTTTTTGAAAATTCCCCCCTGAAGGTGGTGAAAAAGGGGTTGAAAGTTTGTTTGAAGATTAAAAAAATTTTTGAGGGTGGGACTTGAAACTTTAAATAGAGGCATATTATTAGAATACAAAAAAGTGATTCAGCGTTTTTGAAAATATAGCCCTGAAGATGGTGTAAAAGGGGTTGAATGTTTGGAATGGAATGGAGATCAAACCTTTTTTTGAGCGCCGGACTTGAAACTTTGTATAAAGGCATATAATTAAAAATCAAAATGTAATTTCAGCGTTTTTGAAAATTCAACCCCTGAGGCGGTAAAAAGGAGGTTGATAGTTTGTATTGAGATCAAACATTTTTTTGAGCGCGGGACTTGAAACTTTGTATAAGGGCATATTATCAGAATACAAGAAAAGTGAATTCGTTTTTGAAAATTCAGCCCAGAAGGTGGTGAAAAAGGGGTTGAAAATTTGTTTGAAGATCTAATATTTATTTTGAGTGCGGGTCTTGAAACCTGAGTTCATAATGATTCCGCGTAATTAGACCAATTTAGCCGAAAAAGAAACTAAAAAGAGGCCAAGAGCGAGTCGAACTCGCGTACGAAGTTCGGTACCATTACGTATAAAATGGCAAAAAAAAACACGTTTGTTGTATGGGAGCAGCACTTCAATATTTATTATTATTTATTTTTTGTTGAATTACAGTAACCAACATCAAAAACATCAACTTGCAAAAAAAGAAAAGTAATTTCAACATTGCTTAGATCTGAAAATAATATAATAAAGATGTAAACTGTTCAAGATAAGATTCCACGCGGACGAAGTCGCGGGCAACAGCTAGTGTATAATATTAATGTATTGAAGTGATTCAGTCATTCATTTATTTTGGTAAAACATAGTTTCAACATAATTATCATAATTATAGGATTATAACTAAAGTCAAGATTTCACAGTACCTAGCTGAGTAATTATTATATAAAAAAAAAAAAACTTAGAGTATATTAGTTAGAGGCAACCCTACCGAATTCATCGCGGATGAATCACTCGATACAATCGATTTGTTTTGCCTCTAAATATTCGGACAATCGGTCGTTTGCAACAGCTGTCAAGTCGGCCAATCACTGTTTGCTTGTCTGTACGTGCCTAAGATTGCTTGAGGCAAGTGTATTGGGCCTTTGTTCGGCACGCGTCTCATTATGTAACGGCGATTTTGATTATATTTTTGTGTAAGCTCCGGCATGTACAAAGATAATGGTATATTCCTTCGGCAACTTCCTCATCATAATATCAGCCGATAGACGCCCACTGCTGGACAAAGGCCTCTCCCAAAGCTCTCCACACGATCGGCCTTGCGCCGATCTCATCCAATTTCTCTTGCGGAAAGTGTGGGGAAAGAACGTTCTCGAGAACTCACATTGCTCGTAGAACTGATAGCCATTCGGGCAGAAAGGGTCTTGAGTGGTGACCGCGGACCGGAAGACGCAGCGTGAGAAGCGGCGCAAGGCTGATCGTTGTGGAGATCTCTAGCCCCGCTCACTGCTTCGGCCACTTCGTCCGAAAACTTTACCCTAGTCTGGTTAAAAGTAGCCCGTAATCTTTGGATGTCCGGCTATTGCTGTACCAAAATTGGTTAAAATCAGCCCAGCCGTTTCGGCGAGATGAGAGGGCATAGGCAATTATGACCAACAGATGGCGCCAGGCTGGCATGGCACCGCGCGCCCAAACAAAACAAGACGATTCTGCATCACACGATTAAGATAGTTTTTAAGGGTTCCGTACCCAAAGGGTAAAAACGGGACCCTATTACTGAGACTTCGCTGTCCGTCCGTCTGTCACCAGGCTGTATCTCAAGAACGGTGATAGCTAAACAGTTGTAATTTTCACAGGTGATGTATTTCTATTGCCGCTATAACAACAAATATTAAAAATAAAATAAAATAAATATTTAAAGGCGCTCCCATACAACAAGCTTGTTATATATTATGGTACGGAACCCTTCATGCGCGAGTCGGACTCGCACTTGCCCAATTTTTTACTGTACGGCTGGCGCCATGCGTCTATACAAATCCTCCATCGCGCTTTTAATATTTTAGCTGTAGATATTACTTTCGGTTTCAGTTAGAGCCCGGGCACACTTAGGGGGTGAAGCCACACGAGCGTAATTTAAGTCGCGTAATTTCGGTCGCGCGATCATGTCACACTATGACACTTTATACACTCGCGGTTTGTACACATAATTAACACAAATTATAACGGGTCTAACGCGATATTTCTTATTTACCTTCATAAACTAACGTTTCGGCGGGGTTGCACACGCCGTGGTCTCAGAGGACATCTTTTCGTACACACTCATAATTTGTGTAAATTACACGTCACACTAAGTATGGCGCGACCGAACTTACGCGACTTTTTTTTTTCTTTATTTAAGGTTCACCAACGGTTATTACATCACAACATTCAATAATGACAATTTATAAGGAGATACGTTTAATGCACAACCAATTATAGGCAAACACAGCATGCACTAGTTACTACTTAAGTAATACAGTTATTTCTACGCTAAAGTGGAGTAATTCAGTTTCACATCAATTGTAAAATTGTTATTTTGGCATATAATACTAAAAGAAGTACCTACTTAGAAACCTGCTTTTATGAGACAAGTAAAGTAAATTTATACTACCTACGCTTGTCTGGCTTCACCCTTAGCGTCTTTCGAGCGTCGTCATCTGTCATCAGAGAGAAGGCTGGCAGTGGAAAATGCTCGAAAATCGGTGCTCAAGTTGTAAAAATTGCTGTAGAATGAGCAACGGGAAGTGTTAAATTTGTGGCATTGTCGCATCGCAAGCGAGTGAGGTTGCTTGGTGCGTCTGTCCTGAAGTTCTGTCCGAGAGGGGGTCTGCAATGGAAAATGCTGAAGCGGTGTTCGAGTATAAGATTGCTTAAGAGGATACGAGGTAAATAAAATTGGGCAAGTGCGAGTCCGACTCGCGCATGAAGGGTTCCGTACCATAATCTATAACAAGTTTGTTGTATGGGAGCCCCCCTTAAATATTTATTTTATTTTATTTTTAGTATTTTTTGTTATAGCGGCAATAGAAATAAATCATCTATTCTGTGAAAATTTCAACTGTCTAGCTATCACCGTTCTTGAGATACAGCCCGGTGACAGACGGACGGACGGACAGCGAAGTCTCAGTAATAGGGTCCCGTTTTTACCCTTTGGGTACGGGGTAAAAAATGGGTACGAATTTGCACGCTGATGTGTTTGGTTGGGAAGGCATAGAGGGTGCAAGTGTCTGGGTGGGCTGCGTCAATGCAACGTTGACGTCACTGCGTGAACGTTGCGTTGGCGTAGCGCGGGCGTTTACTAGACGATGACGCTTGAAAGACGCTAAGTGTACCCAGGCCCTTAAAGAATGTCTCGGTGCAAAAGGCAATACTTAAACAATATTACTTAAACCCGACTCCGCCTCCTCAAACGAGAATAGAGTCGTGATCGAAGACTGGGTTTTAGTTAGTTTAGCCAAGATTTCAATTCAAATGACCTCTGAACCTGAAATATGAAGTTGGAAGGCCCCGCATAACGGTCCCGGGTTCGTTCCCAGGCGGAATCTTCGCCGGTAATGTTGAGTGAATTCCGTTTGCTGTTAACTGTTGTTTATTGTTTACTTATTTATATAAAGATCCCATAATATTCTCTCAGGTTTCTGCGATTGTCTTTACTGATTGAGCGAGCGAAGCGACTAGGTTTCCGCTTAGCACATAACTTTTTAGCAACGACAATTTTTTGGTAACTGACGTTGAAATTCGGTGAATGTCACTGATGTAAACAAAGAGGAAACAGTACTAAATATTCCGCAAATTTCAAGTATATTTAACATAATAAAGCCAAGCCAAACTATCTACAGTGATACACATCTAGTTATTTTCAATAGGATTCAGTATTTATTTCGCAACAAGAACGAATGACTGAGCAGCATTCCGGTAAACAATGTTTTGAATGTGGTTAATGACAAATCGCTATTGACGTTTAATAATGCAAGTATATGACGTATGCACATTATTGCCATATGAAAGCTGTTTGTAGCGCCACTGTCCCTGGAACCGACAATTGTTAGGCTATATTTTACTTAAATTAAGAAGTGATAAACGTACCTTAACCACAAGATTTGATGGTTCGGTATGAAGGAGCGCCTCCGTCACGGTTGAGGCCGTGAGGTGTGCCGTGCGACTGTGAAAGGGCGTATCTTACTATGACGTCCGTATAAAGATACGACTTTTTTACCGTAACACAGCAGAGGTGCGGTCGCTTACTGAGAAAGAACAAAGACACCATTTGGTGTCATGGCAACATCACTGAAGATCGTTAGGACAAAAACACTATTCCATTACTTCGTCGTGACGTGAAACGAAGCAATTACGTCCTACGGGGCGTCAACATGGCTTACAATACGAGTTATTGTATTGTATTGTATTAAGAGGTCTCGATCCTCGTTCCAGGTCCTTCTTGATGCAAAGGTTGTCTATCGCAATTCAACGTTGCAACTCGGCGAACGTGATGGGCACCTTTGCATCGGGAGGAACGCGGGACGGTTTTTAGCCTAGCTCTCTTTTTGTTATTAGGTTATATATATTTTTATTTTTAGGAATGTTAAGTTTTAGATTTTAGTATTTAGAATATAATCAGTTTTGTCAATATTGTATTAAGTGCTTTACACACGTACGTGGAATTGTCAGGAACGGCTTGACATGTTTCGGACTCGTATGGAGCTCTTCATTAGGGACTGATACTCGTACACCAGCGCGGTAACTTTGTCACTGACCAAGTCACGTGAGTGTAAACCGCTTAATATAATTGTTAAATATGTCTCACGAAAGTTTTAATAAGATTGCAATACGAGTACTTTTTATTGCACACCACACAAAAACAAACAGGAAATATGAAATGTAAGAAATTACAATAAGAGGTAAACAACAGGCGGTCTTATCGCTAAAGAGCGATCTCTTCCAGGCAAGCTTAGGACTTAGCTAAAGTTTCCTATTGTTTTTATTAAATAAGGTCTAATTTGATGGATAGGTGATTGGCACACGTAGCAATTTGAGCGAAGTATTAGCCATTATTACCATGAACTTATTATGGCCAGTTTCCGTAACCCATCCATGAGAAAAAGTACGAGTAAGATGATTTTTCATGACTAACATTGGAAATGTTTATGGTAATTGTGATATTTGCTGCAGTTTCACAAATATGAGAGGTACGTGGATGAACCATATGTCAAAATGTGCGTCTGTCAAAGGGCTTCAAAGTGCAATTTGAATTCCCGAAATCGGTCGGTAACTTTTTCAGATTTCCAAAAATTTTACATTTATAATTTTTTTCGCTAACTTGGGTCGATTTCCCAATAACTTATTTGGGCTCGCTATTCATGAAACGGAAAAAATATCTCGCGATTGAATTAAGCGACAGCGACAGAGGCCTATGTTCAGCAGTGGACGTCCTGTGGCTGAAATGATGATGATGATTGAGCCATCTTAAGAGGCTGGCGCACAAAAAATATATGCTGTAGCGGGTCCTGCGGGCACGCGAGGTCAGAAAACAAATTAGTTTAATTTAATCATTGTGTTTTATTTCTAAATTACATTTTCAATGCCTTTGATAGTGCGTAGTGTGAGACCTGTAGGTTTTTTTCTCAAACAATGCAAGTTCATTCATGCCCTAATGTTAAAGCGACATCAAGGCGTATGTAGTAGGGTCTATATCAACAACGGCCAGGGTCTCTTGTCAAGTTTGCGGTCGGATGTGCCGATCGCGTATCAATCTTTTAGGGTGAAGCCAGACGGGCGTAATTTGCGTCGCATACAAATGAGGTCCAAATTTAACGTAACTAGCTTACACAAATGAGGTTGTTTCCTCCTCTAAAACTTAACCAATCGTACCTAACGTTTTCAAAGCTGAATGGGAAGGTTATTTTTTGTGCCGGACCGTTTCGAGTTTTGAGCATACTATTATAAAATTAGTGTGTCTATCTGATCTATGCTTATAAAATTGTATTGAAAATCAGTTTTTTTTATGGAGATGCGATGCCGCATGGCACCATCCATACAGCGCCATTTATTGGTGAATCTTTCTTTGTCCTCTCATCACGATGAAACGGCTGGACGGATTTCAACCAATTTTAGTACAGGGATAGGTGGACATCCAAAGGTGTTATAGATACTTTTTACCTGATTAAAAAATAGGAATGAAAATATTCGGACGAAGTTTCCGGCACCTTTTAGGGTGAAGACGAGCGTGAATGAAGTCGCGTAATTTCGGTCGCGCCATGCATCATGTCACTTGATTACGTCCACACTAAATATGGCGCGACCTAAATTACGCGACTCAAATTACGCTCGCCTGGTTTCACCCTTAAGCGACCAAAGACGGTGCTTCGCAGACTGAAGACAGTAGAAAGAAGTAATAGACTGAAGGGCTTATGATAATGATGAATGTTAAAAGTAAAAGTCCACGTCCACATAAGAGCCCTTTGACACTAATAATGCATTACGTAAGAAAACGAAAGTGTACATCGTTAGTGACATATGGAGCTAAAAGCTTTATCCAACAACGGATCTGAAAAGAGGTTACGTCTTCATATTAACACGACTACGACAAAGCCCAAGGAAAGGGCCGCCTTAACAGTGAACAAAGTTGTTTGTATTTACGTAAGTTGCACTATATGAATACTCAAAGCAAAAATTTAAATTCGTAACCTAGTGGAAGAGACCAGGAATAGAACCCGGTACTTCTGGATTGCTAGTCAAGCGCGGGATTTCAGGATTCTTATAATACAAACCTAACCTAAGCTAATTGTTTTTATTTTCAAAAGTCTTGTAAAGTTAATAATTCAGAGTTATGGCTAACGATTTTATGACAAACGATAAGCTATGACAGTCAATCGTTATGTGAAAAAATGCGTATGAACGAAGACGTGACTTAGGATTTCTGTTCATAATAACCACAGATAAAACTTTGCCAACAGGTACCTAAGTAGCCAGTCTAGCACAACTATGCTTCGCGACATGTCAGGCGAGATAGCTCTACCCGTCAATCTCTCACATTACTCCACAGAAAGAGACAGGTAATTATCTCTAGTTGCGTATAAATGGTATGCTATAGGTGCAAGATCCAAACGGTCACTTGACCACAGGCGCGACAGGGGCCTATCGGTGTAACTCGGGCGTCGGTGACCTTGTAATGCCGAATCCTTCGACGAGGCATTCACGCGAATGCCCTTCACCCCCGCGCGCGTCCCGCGCTCGCCCCTCGACACGCACACATAGCCGCGTGTTTTGTTACTGCACACAAGTGTCGGTGTCGTTTCTTGTCACGTTAGTATATATGTATATTATTTGCTGTTATGCTTATAGGTGCAGACCCTAACGGCCACTTGACCCTCTGCGAGCTATGTCGCCAAAACTACACACATTTAAATTAATTATTCCCATACTCGCCTTGAGCGCTGCGTGGGAGACAAGACCCATTACTGGGGACCTTAGACGGAAGCCTGCAGCTCACAGTAATCATAGAAACAGCATCTTAACTTGATATAATGAAAAGGCGTAAGTATTGGTGTGCAATAAAGTATTGTTGTATTGTATTGCAATCGCTGAAAACGATAAATACTGACATGATCTTAGTGGTTAAAAAATTACCTAGACTATCGATGTATATTTTCAACTGGCTTCAAAAAGAGATATTTTTTAATGTTCATGATTACTTGAGAGGATATTTTTATTGATTTAAAATTACACGATTTCACACATTATTATAAAGAAACGGGACTTAATCGTGTTCAAAAAGTGTTTAAGCGAAAGTGTTCTTTCGAGACCATGAACGTAACATCAAGTTCGAAACGTCGAGTTAATTAAACACTTTTTGAACTCGAGTACCTAAGTCCCATTTGTTATAATAATTTATCTTTTTTTGTTTGAGAAAGAATACTATCTATTTAGTGTTCTTTTTCTTTTCTATTTTTTTTTTTTCAATTTATTTAGGATGAGATTATGAGTATACTCGAAAAAATAATGGTGAGAACTCTTAAATATTATAGGCATCTCTATCGTTATTCATGTTTTTTTTTTTCTCAGGATTTCCTGACATAGTCTGGTCTAGTCACAATTTTACCTGACACTATATCTAGACCTCGTGAGGGTATCAATGGATGCCGTCTGCACGGGATCACACTTTGTGGCAAGTAATGGGGAAGGCCTATGTTCAGCGGTGCAGTGAACGTCTGTGGCTGATAGATAGATAGACAGTTTAAATAACTAAAGCTGACTTTTTCAATCAAAAGGGGTCCACTTTGCCGCTTACCATAAGGACGCATGGGCAGGTTATTTGTATAGAGATGCAAATACATTTCAGCTTTATTAACAAACGTCTTATGTTACAAATAAAAATACTCTTATTGCACACCTCCAACATAAATGAAAAGACAAAACAAAACAACACGAGATACATTAAAATAACAGGCCTTCTGTTACCTTTACGGGAGCGACACATATACTTTAATTTTCATATTATGCATCTTAAGATACTGTATTCATTTAACTGTGTATGTGTATGATAATGAAAATTTATAAATGTACACTTATAATACTGTATTAATTTAACTGTGTATGTATAGTGTAGCTATGACAATTTATACGCGTACACTTATAATACTGTATTAATTTAACTGTGTATATGTATGAGAATGAGAATTTATACGCGTACATTCATGTTTACGTGTTGATGTTGTGTGCTCAGAATAACAAGCATGCTTGCTTAGTCTTGGTATTGGAATGTTACGTTGTATTTGTAATGGAGAATTTCAATTAATATGTACGTATCTATACTATTATAAATTGCAATAACATTTCTTTTTGGCTTTACCGTTTAGGATAAAAGTGGAATGTTTGACAATCACTACATACCTACTACAAAACAAAGTCGCTTCCTGTTGTCTGTCTGTCTGTCCCTTTGTATGCTTAGGTCTTTAAAACTACGCAACGGATTTTGATGCGGTTTTTAGGGTTCCGTACCCAAAGGGGTAAAAACGGGACCCTATTACTAAGACTTCGCTGTCCGTCCGTCCGTCCATCTGTCACCAGGCTGTATCTCAAGAACGGTGATAGCTAGACAGTTGAAATTTTCACAGATGATGTATTTCTATTGCCGCTATAACAACAAATACTAAAAATAAAATAAAATTATTATTTAAGGGGGGCTTCCATACAAAAAACTTGTTATAGATTATGGTACCTACGGAACCCTTCATGCGCGAGTCGGACTCGCACTTGCCCAATTTTTTCTTAGTTCGTTCCCTGTAGAAAAATACACGTGGTCTCCTTATACCCTGCCCTTCCCCAAAGTGATCTGTCGTGATTTTTTCGTGACCCTACCCCTATCAAACCTCGCGGGATTTGTGCACAAGCTCTAAGAGAACTAATTCTTTTTTTTAAGGTAGTTTTTTATTTCGTAGTCAAGTGCTTGAAGAATAACTAACTGACCAGATATTTCAACTGTAGGTATATAAACATTTCCTAACGTTATTGAGCGGGTATTTAGGATATGTGGGGAATGGTACACGGAACGGTGGCCGGGGTTAGGGTCATGCCCTCGACCTTACGTTAATAATAAAACGACGTAAGTATAGTGCTTTTAGAGTGTAAAAGCTCTTTTTAGTTAAGAAGGCGGTCTAATGATGGTTTGAGCTGTTGCGCAGTTATTAAAGCAACGATCGATATGGTAGTAATTTTTCAACAAGTTCACTAACCAAAGGTTGTCTGGAAGAGATCGCTTTTTAGCCATAAGACCGCCTGTTGTCTACCGTTATTTATAAATTGTATTTGTTTTGTATCCTTAGATGCACCGCCGAATTATCAGTCAAAATTACTGTTACAATATATATCTACCTACGATTTTCATATCAATTTATACCACATTATTACTTAGGTTTGGAACCCAGAGGGAGCCGAAGGAACTTAAAAGTTCTCGATTTATGAGAAACATGTTGTAAAATCAATAATATACTCTGTACATAATCTAAAATCGATCAAATTAATGCACAGAAACACTACTGAACAATACAACAGTCAAACCTCTCTTGTACCTATAAAGAATCATACAAAAACACAACAAGAAGGCTCAGTGATCGGCCTTGCTGGCAAGAGGCCGCGACTTGTATGGGTGGCTGTGCTTTACCATGTTGGGTAGAAAATCAATTAAATATATGTCGAAGAATCTTCGAAGAAGTCTTTAAAGTTTACTATTTACACAGGGCCATTTTGTATACTGCGGCACAGACAAAACTAATTTCTAATCAAAAACGGCACGAGGCATTTCCCTTCATATAAACAGTAAAAACACTGAGAAATGTTAGACTATGGAAGAAGTGACACTTTTGGGAAGATAAAAGTCACGTTCGACAGAAGTGGTGATCGTATTAAGAGGGTCTTAATTTACGTCTCTTTTTAGTTCAGTAAAATTAGCTGAAAAGGGTCTAGCAGGGTAAGCCAACAAGAAGTGCCCCCAACGACGGATTTGGTCATTCTTTCAGGTGGTATACTGGCAAGTCATAAGAACACTCTATGCTCCTCAGTATCAGTCCTCGAGCTTCTTTTGTTTTCGAGTTATTCAAGATAATGTAAAATAATCACGGTATCATTGAAAGTAGCATATTTTGTAAACTATGTATTCAAGTTAGATTAACCGAACAAAGTTATATTTGACAATAATAAAATAGGCTAAAAAATGCATATTTTTAACCCGCATCAAGTCCCCTTATACTTCAGTATGTAAAAAATAATTTTAATATTCTTCTGACTTTTTTTTTACTTCTCGCGGAGGTACGCCTTTAGAAAAAATATGCATGAGTAGCCACTAGTACCCGCTACATACACAAATAAAAATATTTGCATAAATATTCGTGCGTCATGTCAAAAAAAAAACATTATCGAACAAGTAGTTACGAGCATATATAAATAAAGTACTAATGCAGAGTAAGTTTGTATGTAGATATACATATAATCTCTTCTAATAAACCTATTTATAATGAATCGACGATGACATGTCAACGTTGATAACATTTGACACATCTGGGGGCACGGTAGTGCCCCCGCCAAGACGAACAAAAAAGAGGCGGGGCACTACCTACCTTTTCTCGAACCGTTTCGTCTCATTTTCAAACCCTCATAGTTTCGTCCCAGTTAACACCAGAGCGCCCAAATTCATAGGTTAAGATGCAGTTAGGGAACATATGAAATGTACTAAATTTCATTGACCTAGCTTTTATACTTTAGGTTTTATTGGTACCTAAAATACGCCGATTTTGCCACTCACTTATACACTGACGTATCAAAACCTCTGGGGTACTTCCCGATGACCTAGAAAGCTGAAATTTGGTATGTAAGCTAGTATTAGTACACAAACAACAAAATAATTCTAAAACTTGGAACTTTTACCCCCCAACCCCTTAAACTAGGGGATGGAAGTTTGTATGAGATTTCTGCAAATTTTGATACTAGACGTCTGAAAATTGATATAGGGACTCCTTGTTATAAAAAAAAAAACATAATATTCTAGGATTTTTGGAAAATCAACCAATATTGAAAAATAGGCAAAGATAGAGCTCTGAAGACTGATGCCCAAGATCGCTACAGCCCAAAAAAAAGAACTAGGGCACCTTACAAAAAGAAATGAGATCCCACCAAAGTATGGCTTGGCCGTTTCATATAGTACCGTAAATAAATCCAACGGACCGTCTGGCCTATTACGGCTTATATTTACGGTAACCTATGAAACAGCCAAGCCATACTTTTGAAACCAAGGTGTAGGGTTAGTAAAGTCATAGGTGCTTGGCTTTTCCTGGGATCTGATAACTTTTTACAGCGAAAGCGTTATGAGCATGTGAGTCTTGGCCGCCAATTTTACATGAAATGTTTTGGTGGGATAATATTGTCTGCATTTGTTTTATTTGCATTTTGTGTTAGAAAATGGATAACATTACTCCTTACTTGACTTACTCAAAAACGAGAAAAATAAAAACAAACGAAAATCTTGAAGAAATTAGAATGAAACCAGTTCAGACCGATTCGATAAACTCAACGGAAACAATCTGGTTGAACAATCGATTGCTCCATTCATCGGTCATCAGATACCGATGGGAGCTTAATGATGAAGGTGCAGTAACATCAATTAGTTACATAAGAGACCATTGTCTCTAAAGCGACCATTTACGATGATCAGTCCGTCTAGTACAACTACGCTTCGCGACATAGCATCGCCCGTCACTCTCTCACAGTACAGCGAAGAAAGAGATAGGTATTTCTCTGAGAAAGAGTCGCGTGTCACAGTTATGCTAGACGTACAGTATAACAGGTGGGTTAGCATTGACGCGACAACGCTTGTCCCACGATTCAGCGTTACCTGTCTTGCTCGCACGGTATTGAAAGGAATGTGACAGTATTTGTCGCGTGTAACAGTTGTGCTAGAGGTGCACGTAGGTCATGAAATAAAATTGATCGATGGTGTGAAAACAACGTTTAGAACCTACTATTGCATCTCAAATATCTTTGTTTTCGTTAAGAAGCAAAATGTGCTTACAAGAATTGAGAAGTTCTGTTGATATTTTATGGATTCCGTCATAACACCTGAATTTCGACTTTCATTTCTTTTCCGCTGAGTGGACCACTTATGAGCGCAATTTAATATTTCTTTGCGTGTACAACTTTAGTTTCTATATAGCAATAAAAAAATGTGTTGTTAATTTACCCACATAAAAAAAAAACATAATTGTGTTTAGAAATCATATATTCGTATTTGTATTGTTGTATTGTTTGTCCTTAACAGCATCAGTAATTCTGAGTCAAATCTGTAGAAACACTCGTAAAATGCTAATTCAATTCGTTTTACGATACTTACTGCATCTTAGTTTACTGTGGTCGGTTGAAGAACTTGAAGACCTATTGTTAACGTGAGCTTTGATGAGGTATCATTCTGACGAGACAATTATTCGTTTAATCGTCACTCGATTACGTTATAATTTGTTAATTTGAGTGTAAAAGTATGATAGGTTAGTTAGTAATTAATTTGTATTGTGATCACCTCACTGAAGTAAGAGTGGCAACCAAGGGCAGTAATTTCAGAAAAGATATCACACTGTCACAGTAATACTATAATGTCAAAAGTTTTGTGTTTATGTTTGTTACTTCTTCACGCTCAAACGGCGGGACCAATTTGGATAAATTTTAGTATGAAACTATGAAGGTAGCTGACACCCTGGATTATCACATAGGCTATTTTTTATCCCGTTTTTTTGTGTTCCTGTGGGATGAGCGGGTAATACCGCGCGGCACAGCTAGTTTAGAATAACAACGTCCTTCTTTCAGAAAGAAAAATCTTTCTAAAATCAACTTTACAAGTTTTATTTACACCGTATTTCCAGTTTCACTCTACCTATTGAAAGGCTCGATTCTAGAAAGACCAAACATGACCAAATATCAGTAATATTTCAAAACCCGTATGGAAAACTATAAGGGCAGGTGGGGTACGTTGGAGTAAGGGAAAAACTTAAAATAAATCACAGTATATGTGCCTGTGTGGTGAATCCGATTTGTAGTAACAGTTCTAGGTAAAATAATGTCACTGCAGTTGGTCGTTTTATGTTTATTAAAGCTATAAGTAATATAGAAAATATTTCAAAGTTTTCCACTTCCCCATGTGTTTCTCATACCCCACCTGACCTTACATACTTATATGAATAAACAACTCACCATCATAAGAGTCGGGTATAAAGAGCGGCTTGCCCACCAGTTTCCCCTTCTTGCCGGCCAGCGGCACAGCCTCCACCCTCCGGTGTGCCTCCAGCACGCGGTACAACAGCACCGGTCGCTCCTCCCCCTCGAACCTCACCACACGCGGCAGCGAGAACTTGTCCACAAACTCTTTCAACGTCATCACTTCACTGCAGTCCTCGTCAGGCTCCACCGACCCGTTCCGTCTACCAAGAAGGAAGTTATCCGACCATTCTGGAGCCGGTCTCCGTTCTAAATAATCCGGCCGTCGTTCGCTGCTTCGGGGCTTGTATCGAGGCGGACGATCTCGTCTGACTAAAGCCTCGTTGGCTTCTGCTAGCCATCTTGTGACCAGCCTCTCTCGTTCGACGTCGAGGTAGCGAGGTTTGGAGGCGTCGCAGGCGAAGCGAGCCGCGTCGAAGCAGTACTGTGGGGGTGGGGGGCGGATTCGAGGGGGGAAGAAGCGTGGGGGCGCGTACGGGGGGTGCGGGGCGTAGGCGGGGGGCGTCCGCGGCGCGGAGCCTTCCACTGACGCCGTCCGGAACATGCTCTCAGGCCATTGATGCGATGCGTTTCACCTGGAACAAGAATGCAAGAAATTGTTAAAGGTTTGTCAAAAAAAGGGTCGGCACCTTTTTTTTTAAGACAGACAGACTTGAACTGTATCAGGGCTGGTTAGCCCTCACTACCAGTAGTCGGAATTTGTGTGGGAGTATAATTCGCTAATGGGATAATCTCCGCGCCACAGGAGTTATTTTGGAGGAGGGTGACGCGGACGCACTGGGCGCATGGACTGCGTCGTGAATAGACTGACCGAATCAGTCTGACATAGGGCGGGAGGACGAGAATCGGGTTATGTTATGATAGGGGTCAGCAACGCGCGTGTGATGCTCCTGGCGTCGCAAGCGTCCATAGGTGGTAACTGCTTTACATCTGGCGGGCCGTATACTTGTTTGCCACCGAATAGTATAAAATTAGAAATAGTTGGCAAGAACTGGATGAGACTGGGCGTGGATCTTGTTAAGTGGCGTGAACTTGGAGAAACCTATGACCTGCAGTGATTATGATGACAAAGAGTCATCCAACTGAGAGGAATTGGAGACCCAAGTAGGACTTATACAGCCTTTATGCAGCTAGATTAGAGTTATAATGGCTGTATAAACTCTTAAACAGCCTGTTTGCTACCTGAGGAGTTCATATAAAGGATGGCCATCAGTACGTAACGATCATCAGTACCTACGTATATCGTCGTCTAGTACCCATAACACAAGCCTTCTTGAGCTTAATTTGGGACTAGATCGATTTGTGTGAGGTTGTCTGATATCTTCTATATATATATTACGCGAGGCCGATTTTTGTACATCCCATCAGATCTACAGTTATGGTCCGATTTTGATAAATGATATGTCATTAGATTCGTCTCATGCTGGAGAGGTGCATAAAACTCTTGGAATTTTAATTTTTTCCTGAAAAGGTACTGAAAAATGGATTTGAAAAAACTACTGTGCGCTAACCACGTGACTTTGACCACGTGACCTGTGATCCCTATTTTGACATAAGATGACCAAATAATAATAAGCATGATTTGCTCACAAACCTGTAGTAAGTTGTTCAGCATGATGAAATATTATTTTTGAGTCGGCAACATAATATCCGCAACACTTAAAACATGTACAAATATGCAAAAATAATTTTACAGTTTGTTGACAATGAATGACAGTAGCCATATTCTGACAACTTTTAATGTCTTTTTTATTGGGGGCTATTATGTCAATGCTCTAAATTGCCAGGTTGTTTTTTTTTTTAAAATGTTGATATGGAAACTTATTTCGCATACCTGTTAAAAATGTGGAGAAAAAAGCCGGTCAAGTGTGAGTTGGACTGGTGCTCGAAAGACTAGAAAAACTGACCGTCATTCAAGAATAGATTATTTCTATAGGCGAGTTTTACTAAATCTAAATCAAAGCAGAAAAAAAATAGTAAAACTAATTTAAACGTCATTCAAATATGTAAATTTATGGTAGATTATTATAAATATGAATATATAAGTCCATCAAAAAAATAATTCCAAGGAAAATGGCATGGCGAGTTATGGTAAATTAAATGGTATTTTACAAGAAGAAACTTAGTCCTTCCGCTTGCATGTCGACGGGATGGGAAATGTGGCCGAGTTGAGAATATGGACGACTTGACAATGTAGATAAGTTGGGAATGTATCTTCATTGGTAATATGGATGAGTTGGTAAAATGGACGAGTTGGAAATGTGGACGAGTTGGGAATATGGACGAGTTGGGAATATGGACGAGTTGGGAATGTGGATGAGTGGGCAAAGTAAACAAGTTGGGAATACGGACGAGTGGGCAAGGTGGACGAGTTGGAAATGTGGATGAGTTGGCAAAATAAACAAGTTGGGAACACGGACGAGTGGGCAATGTGGACGAGTTGAGAATATGGACGAGTTGGCAATGAAGACGACTTGGTAATACGGACGAGTTGTAGATATGGAAGATTTCGCAATAAAGACGAGCTGATAAAAAGGACAAGTTGGTATTGTAGACGAGTTGGGTGTATCGTCGAGTTGGGAATATGGACGAGTTGGAAATGGGGATGAATTGGCAATGTGGATGAGTTGGTAAAATTGACAAGTTGGGAAAATGGACAAGTGGGCACTATGGACGAGTTCGCATTATGGACGAGTTGGCAGTGAAGACGAGTTGGTAATACGGATAAGTTGGCAATGAAGACGACTTGGTAATACGGACGAGTTGGTGATATGGAAGATTTGGCAATAAAGACGAGCTGATAATAAGGACAAGTTGGTATTGTAGACAAGTTGGGTGTATCGTCGAGTTGGGAATATGGACGAGTTGGAAATGTGGATGAGTTGGCAATATGAATGAGTTGGTAAAATTGACAAGTTGAGAACATGGACAAGGGGGCAATGTGGACGAGTTCGTATTATGGACGAGTTGGCAATGAAGACGAGTTGGTAATACGGACAAGTTGGTATTATGGACGAGTTGTGAATATGGACGAGTTGGGAATGTGGATGAGTTGGCATGAACAAGTTGGGAACACGGACGAGTGGGCAATGAAGACGACTTGGTAATACGGACGAGTTGTCAACGTGGACAAGTTAAGAATATGGACGAGTTGGAAATGTGGATGAGTTGGCAAAATGAACAAGTTGGGAATATGGACGAGTTGGCAATAAAGACGAGCTGATAATAAGGACGAGTTTGTATTGTAGACGAGTTGGGTGTATCATCGAGTTGGGAATATGGACGAGTTAGAAATGTGGATGAGTTGGCAATGTGGACGACTTGGAATTGTGGACGAGGTGGGAATATGGACGAGTTGGAAATGTGGACGAGTTGTATTTGTGGACGAGTTGGCATTGTGGACGAGCAAGTAATATGGACGCGTTGGCATTGTGGATGAGTTGGGAATATAAACGAGTTGGCAATGAAGACGAGTTGCTAATACGGACGAGTTAATAATATGGACGAGATTGGCAATAAAGATGAGTTAATAATAAGGACGAGTTGGTATTGTAGACGAGTTGGGTGTATGGACGAGTTGGAAATGTGGACGAGTTAGCAATATGGATGAGTTGGCATTGTGGACGAGTTGGGAATATAGATGAGTTGGCAATAAAGACGAGTTGGTAATATGAACGAGTTGGCAATGTAGATGAGTTGGGTGTATGGGCGAGTGGGCAATATTTACGATTTGGCATTGTGTACGAGTTGAGAATGTGGACGAGTTGTATTTGTGGACGAGTTGGCATTGTGGACGAGTAAGCAATATGGACGCGTTGGAATTGTGGACGAGTTGGTAATATGGACGAGGTGGCATTATGGACGAATTGGGAATATGGACGAGTTGCCAATGGAGACGAATTGGTAATATAGACGAGTTTGCAATGCAGATGAGTTGGGTGTATGAACGAGTTGGCAATGTAGACGTGTTGGGTGTATGGACAAGTTGGCATTGTGACCCAGATGGGAATATAGACGAGCTGACATTGTGGACGAGTTGGCAATGTGGAATAATTAACATGTTACGCTAACATGCGAAACTTGATGGAGAAATAACCTACATATGATGCAAATTTCAAAAAATCGACGCGCTCAAGAATAAATCATATTTGAATTAATGACGTCTGGCTGATCATTCTTATTCTCATTCAAAATAAAAATTGACAAATTCTGCGGTCAACAAAACAAATTGATTTTATAAGGTTTCCGTTTTTACCGAATATGGTAAGGAACCCTAAAATTAGGTTTATATTATAGGCTTGAGAGTCTTTAGCATCTCCCTCACTCTTCTGTCAGACACAATTTCAATGAGAGGAAAGACACGAAAGTTTGAATTATTCTTTTTTCAAACATGTTTAGCTGTTTTATATATTGTTTTTTCTTATTACACATATTTGACACATTCTTTTTTTTATGGTGGAGTATTGTTGGTCAGTAATTTATTTAGATTAGTAAGTAGGGTTTGATTAAGTATAACTAGCGTAAGAATTTCAAACACAATGTGTAATTGTTATTGAATAAATGATTGATGATGATGACATGGCAGCACCCATATTAAGAAAACTTGCACGATCTAATGAATTTCATAAAAAAAAACAAGCATTGATAATAGTGGTTTTTCGTGTATCTATAAACGTTTTTTACTCTCTATTTCATACAATTGAGTTTTTGTAACATTTTTTATTATTAATATTGTGAAATATTTACGATTATAAATGAATACATAAACAGTTACGCACTCCATGATTTCCTGTTTCCTCAAATCTGTCGTTTCGATTCATGTGCTATTTCTGGAAATTGATAGAAATCGATCAAATCGATAAATTTATGTCCTGAAGAAAGAACAACAAATTAAAATTCTACCAATCTTATGTTCGGTCCTATGAAAATATGTCAATTATATTTTTAAGATATGGGACTATTGTCATGAATATATTTTTCCATAAATCGAATAATATGCATTTTATTTGTGAAACAGATCAGCAGATCACATATCATGCACAAGTTATTTTTACAAAAGAGTTGAATAAATTGTCACGATGAAGCTGGCAGTTGGCTATCAGGCCTGCCTCTAGCCTGGCATGTTTTAACGTTTTTAAAACATAATTTTAATGTGTTTTTTTACAGTATTAATTTATTCTTCATTCCCCAAAAACTTCTTATCGATAAAGTAGTTATTTTCTGTAACACTACCGGATTTCCATATTCTAGCGGCGGTTCGACGCCGCAACGGGTCTCTAGTTTATTTAATTATCAGTCAAATATCGTGTTAAAAGAAGTAAGAGGACATTGTGTATGCCAGTCTTGGCTTGGTCCAGTCCAGGGGTTAAACTGTTGAGCCGTCCTAGACGGATTTACCTCTACGTAACCTAAACTGATCATTCTATTCAACATTTTACTACTAGTATATATCTAGGATGTGAATATGAATTAGAATAATCAATAAATCAGAGCTATTGCTATTGGAACTATCTCAAACCCATGTCAATTAATTCTGAATGTAAATGAGTCTAGTTTTTTTGGCTGGCAAGTGGCATTGTTGTGTTACATATTGAGGCCCTGATAAACATTGTATAATGAGTGACGTCACTGCTTCTGATTATGATCGCAAATATCGACGGGAGCGACAAAAACTAATGATTGACAAGATCGCAGCGACGGACATATTGTATCCGATTTTTTGCCACTTGTTGGACTCACCGGACTAGTTTAGCTAGTTTCCTCTGTTGCTTCGTCAAACAGTAATCAAGATCCTGATTTCATGATAGGAATAAGATAGTCAACTTGTATCATTTGATGGCCCGATACATAAAATCGTTTCATACACTATTAAACGAATTTATTAAGCTCTGTTTTATCTCTAACATTTTCCTCTTAAAGCTACACTGACATTCTTAAATAGCGGGGAAACGGGCGCTTTGCTGCAAAAAAAAGTCAAAAGCAATGTCAGTATCATGTAAGTTACAGTGAAAAAGGCATCCAATTTTCAGCTATTTACTCACATTTCAAAACCAGAGAAAAGCCAAGTAACACACAGGCTGCATAAAGCACTTATGCAGCCTTTATACAGCTTAAATGCTATGCTATGAAGATACTGGCTTGTGACGTCATAACGTTCTTTTCAGTTTTTGCCCAATTGAAAATAGTATAATGTCTAAAAGTTAGTGGTAGTTTGCCCGTGTATTTTAGTGGTTTCAATTCTGTTGAGTTCCTTTTGGCTTTCTTCTCAGCAGCGGTCTCCTCTTGCGAAATGCCGGTTGATTCACAATCTGACTTGTAAAAGTGCCCATGTGGCCTACTTACTGAATAGATTATTTCATTTCATTTCATTTCAATGATACAATTTAATAGTTAAATACCGTTTTGTGAGATATTAGGTAGGGAATCAAGATAACCCTCTTTCAAGTCCTGCGAGATGGTATTCATTGTGTATTTGTGATTGATCTTACTACCGATAATAGCATCCCGTGTCATTAGAATTGTAGTTAAATCACATGCAGTAATTTATAGACTCTTGTTACAAAATTCCCACTATTATGTATATTTTTCCACCGACCTCACTTGCGACAAGATCGTTCTCGAGCCCGTCTAGCACTACACTTCGCGACTCTTGTCGTGCGACATAGCGCTACCCGTCACTCTGTCACATTACTGCACAGAAAGAGACGGGTAATTATCTCGCGCTAGAAATAGTCGCGTATGACAGTTATGCTAGAGGTGCAGCCCGTCCAGCACAACTACGCTTCGCGCCTTTTGTCGCGCGACATAGCATCGCCCGTCACTTTCTCACAGTACAGCGAAGAAAGAGATAGGTAATATGTCTCGCGCGAGAGAGTCGCGTGTCAAAGTTGTGCTATTAGAGGTGCCCTATGAATATTCTAACTAAAGTATAGTAAAATACTGTTGTTGCATGTCTGTAATGCAAATTCTAACTAACATATAAACAGCTACTTCATATAGTACCGCAACCGGGTTTTCGCTATTCAGCCCAAAGCACCATCCTACCCATGTAGTACTACAAGCAAAGCTTGTGGTACACATTTTTGATCACATCCCTAAAATAGTCATGTAGTGGAAATGCCGAGATACTTTGGACAGATCCTGCCTGACACACCGAATTTGGCTGCTGATAAGTTCGATTTTAAAAGCAGTACAGCAGAATAAGAAATAAATGAACAGGATAATGATGAAAATGGCCGGTTGAAACAACCTAATGTTTGCTGAAACAAGGAACCTTAAAAAAGCTGCCGCAAAGTTTTGTTCCGCTTGTACTCGTATTTGTGTGCGGACTCTTGTCGCCATGATGTAAATAAAAAGTAAAGTATCGTGAGCTACCCTTACCATGAGTTGACAGTGACCGTATACTCGCACTCGCTGGCGACAGCGTGATCGTTTTTTTAGGGTTCCGTACCCAAAGGGTAAAAACGGGACCCTATTACTGAGACTTCGCTGTCCGTCCGTCTGTCACCGCTGTATCTCAAGAACGGTGATAGCTAGACAGTTAAAATTTTCACAGATGATGTATTTCTATTGCCAATAACAACAAATAATAAATTAAATAAAATTAATATTTAAGGGGGGGCTCCCATAAAACAAACTTGTTATAGATTATGGTACGGAACCCTTCATGCGCGAGTCGGACTCGCACTTGCCCAATTTTTTTTTTAAACTGATTCGAATAGCCCTTGGGCTGTTATCGTAAGTCGCTGTGTTGTGGTGGTAGGCTAGCCGCAGCATAAACCTCGGCTCCGTCTAGGAAGCTGTCGCGCGCGGGCGCTCGGAACAGCTAGGTAGCTGAAGCAACTGGTCTCTTGTCCTGTCCGTTTGTAAAAATTATCTAGCTGGGCTTTACAATTTGTGGAAGGCAAGTGTGTTAACTCGGCGGCCGCCCCCGCCGGCGAAGGCGACGTCTCTGTATTGTGTGCCTGTCATGTCGCTGTCGTCTTCTCTCGTCTCTTTCAATGTAATAGTCCGCGTCATGGTTGACTGGTGGTCGAATTCTACGGAGAATTGTAGTTCTACAAAGTCCCCACTAGGGACTCTGTACTATTCTCCATACAAACCATACAAATATTTTCTCGAGACATGTAGAATCAGGTAATTATTATTGACATTTTATTTTGATTTTATTATTATTTATTGGAAATGTTAGTTTTTAGATTATTACAATTCAATGTTTATTTTTTTTTATTTTTTTAAATTCTACTCTAAATTTTGCATGCCTACATATAGGCTGAATACATGATACTAAAAGTTTTGTATTTAACATCTAAAACACTGTATTCTGGCAAATAAAAATCTTTGAATCTTTGAATCTTTGAATCAAATCATTTACGATGTCGCTAGCGAATACGGTCACGTTAACTAACGATGGTAAGGGTACTGATGTTCGCACTCTGATACGAGGTGTCGACATGCGTCTGACATGAGATTTAGTGACCACATTAGTTGGAAACGTACGGACTTAGAATAAGACCTCCCGGGTGTATCGAAGATCCCAAGCCGTGAAACATACGTGATACATCATCAGCCTATTCTTGTCCACTGCTGGACATAGGCCTCTGCAACTGCACGCCTCATCCAGCTCCTGCCAGCCACCCTGCAAAGATCATCGCTCCATCGTATTAGCAATTTGAAGTGGCAGTGGGCTGGCCATATTAGACGAAGAACCGATAACCGGTGGGGTAAATGTGTTCTTGAGTGGAGACCGCGGATCGGCAAGCATAGTGTGGGACGCCCTCAGACTAGGTGGAGCGATGATCTTTGCAGGATGGCTCGCAAGAGCTGGATGATAATAGCCGAGGATCGTTCACAATGGCGTACAGTTGGAGAGGCCTATGTCCAGCAGTGGACAAGAATAGGCTGATTGATGATGATGGAGACCAAAACATTTAAGTAAATACTAGTCGACTAAGTATTTCAACTTAAGATTTGATGTCTTTGACTTTGATCTAAGTCAAGGTGTCTGCAAGTGTACGTGTAGTAAAAACTAATACCTATACTATTACAAATTATTGTTGTGATATTACACAAGTGGTCGAACTATTACATTTTATTACAAGCAAAAAACGGCGGCAAAAACTTTATACAAAGATAGAAACTACTTGACTATTCTGTCACGGCTGGGTTCTGTAGACAATTTTGTAAATATAACTATGTCTAGGAGTAACTAATCTAACTAATAAATAAGTTCTTCTTTCTTGTTTTAGTAATCTAAGTTACGCACTGATGAACACTTCTATACGCCATTTTGATAAATAGGTACCAAAAACTGAAGACAAAAAAAACCATACAAAATACAAATTTAACTAATTTCGAAACAAACGGCGAGACAGTTGGCGCAGTTTTTAAGTGCACCTGCCTACTGAGCCGACTGTCCTGGGTTCGAATCCCGGCCAAGGCATATATTTGTGTGATGAACTCGAATTGTTCCTGAGTCATGGATGTTGTCTATATAAATGCATTTACACACTAAACTATACGTTGTATTTATACATAGTTACATCATGTATAGAGTCGTAGTACCCATAGTACAAGCTTTGCTACTCGTACGTTTGGGACTAGGAAGATTTGTGGCGTTCGCAGTAATTTTTAAACAAACTCACGAGGTCTATCCCCCAGCCAACACAATTGTGTTGTCCGAGGCTAACTTGGCCGAAGTATCTGCAGCGAAGTGCGCTACATTCTCGTCCAACATCGGTTACTTCGTGAGTAGTGTGGCACCGGGGTAACTCACAGAAATAATGAATTAACGACAACGTCCACACTTATGTAATTAAAGAATGTGGCTGTGGCAACATTTAAACCATGGCCGACGGCCTTAGAACCCTAAAAAAAGCTAATATGCTCTAGAACCGATTAAAACGAGGCTCGCGAGCGAACAGGTGTGAGTCATGACGTTTATGTAAATAGTACATGTACGTGCTTGTTTTGAACGTATGCGCAGTTGAGACCAGGGCGCTTATTCCAGTGTACTTCGAGATATCGGTAAATAAGCGATGTCCCAGATATATCTCAGGAATATATATTTATTTCACATTTATTTCACTTTAAATAAAGTACAAATGAAGGACTTTATGCTTTAATGCATTCTCTACCATTCAACTAGGTACTAGAATAACAGAAATATGGTGTCGGTATCGGTATATTCACCTTTAATAATGTAATTAAAACGCAATGTTTGCGACTCAAGCTGCATATGGTGACATTTTCACGTTACTACCCGGTAAATTTAAGTTTCCGGCTAATATCTACGGCGTTGTATGGGTAAGGACCAAATTCTTTGCAAATACTGTCATACATTAATGTCCACCTCATCTCAAACTAAAAATAGAACATTTATCGTTAATTTGTAGAGTAGAAAAACACGCCAAATAACAGTTCCTATTAACCCAATCATCAATAAACGAATTGATTTTCAGAATAGTTAATAAAAAAATTATTCAGAAATATACTTTTTTATCTTTATTATATTTCCCATACAAAATGAATATGTCCGTACACTGCTTTCTCGAGAATATATTGATTTTGTTTTAAAGTACGAACGCCTTAACTTATACAGTTTATTTGTATGTATAGTCTTAGGTTTTGTTAAGACGCAGGTATCGTTTAATATTCGATATCCTTCATCATTTTAAATTTTGCGGCTATTTTATGCATGTCCCAAATATTCTTCCATTGTGCAACCTCCAGTTGTGCGACGACATTACACGGAACTTACAACGCTATTCCAGTAGATTCATTATTTTAATGGAACACTGACTCCGAACTTGCAAGCTTGACTTCGATAGTGCTGCCATGTTGTTATTTCTGGTTAGGTCGTGAAGTATTTTGCCTCCATTGTGCGACAAGGGACACAACATTGTGCTACGTGTCACAACGGAAATTCGTCGAAGCGAAGACAACGTTACCAATTGTGCTTACAAGCTTTTATTTAGTTTCACCTGTCCCGATGTTTATTTATTATTCATCTTCAAACCTTGTACACATACATTTACAATTTTATTTACTACTTTTTTTCCGGTGTGACACATTCCATTGTGATTTCCGTTGTCCAACGATGCAAAGAATTTGGTCCTTACCCGTATATCAATGAAGCGCAAACTTAACGGGACCGGGTTGGCGAAGTGACAATATACCTACTAGGTATATCGCCGCTTCGGACATCTCTTCGAGATATCAGACAGATCTATGTGGGATTAGGACTCAGGGACGTGGATTGGATTACGATGTCTCGAGTCATTGTTCTAATGACGCTTTATTTTTATAATTTGAACTGGACAAGAGCTGCGGGCCTATGATGGGTGCTTATATATCGCGATAAATAAGTGACAAAGCATCCGTCACGTTTTGACAAAATGCGAGTGTGAGTGACAGATGCTTTGTCACTTATTCAACATGCTGATCGCTTTAGATCTTGGATTGTTAGAACGTTGACCAATGTTATTATAAACAAGTTATGCAAACGTGTATAATTATACAAACCTTATTGTGGAATATAATGAACAAATATTACGTTACTATTGTGTTCGGATATAAATGCATATAAAAGTGTGATTTCATTTCAGGTATTGACAAGAACAAGAATGATAGTTACTAGTAAGAAATCAATAAAATAGCGATACAATTTTAGGAACAAGCAGGAAAGCTTTTGATTTGTTTATCTAATAATGTATTGTATACAAAACATTATTAGATAAACTAAAAATTGTCAACCCTATGCATATTAAGCTGAATTGCTCGCGCATTTTAGCCAATCACAGTCGGCCGTTGCAAGGGCCGACGCAGGGTCATGCCAAACCGAAAATGAAGTTATCAACTAAATTCTCAGACATCTTTTAGGGTCACGCTTCCTACTTCGCAATGTAACGATTGTTTAAACAGTAGCGAAACAATAAACAATTATACCTAATGGCCGGTTCCCACACGCAACGCTAGTAATTGTATGAAAGTCCTTGGATTTTTAAGTTTTTACACGCTATTGATATGATCTAAAGGTTGCGTAGCGTAAGTATTACATGTTGTTTGTGTTAAACTGTTGCTAATAGTAGGTTAGGGTATCGAAGGTGAGAATGTTAGGGCAGAGATGATTGGAGCTGATTTGAATTAACGGTCACGATTCATGAACTATGTTACAAAAACGTTCAATTGGTTGTAAGTAGAAAAACGCACGATATAATTGGATATTGGTTAGGTACAGTCGCCAACAGCCAGATCGCAGGAAATTTATCACTACATAGTATGAAACAAAATTGCTCCCTGCTGTCAGTCTGTCCGTCTATCCCTATGTAATGATTAGATCTTTGAAACTACGCAACGGATTTTGATGCGGTTTTTTTAAAAGAGTGATTCAAGAGGAAGGTACTTATATGTATAATTTATTAGCATTGCACCCGTGCGAAGTCAGGGCAGGTCCCTAATACACATTATGCGAAAATCAAGCCTCTACCCGTCGCAATCGGAAAGATCCTATGACAGACGGACAGGGGAAATTTATTATCAAAGTAATAAGGTCTCGTTAGTAGTTTTTTTAAAAGATAGAGTGATTCAAGAGGAAGGTTCATGTGGATAATACCGCCCATTGCTCCTTTTGCAACAATTGCACCCGTGCGAAGCCGGAACGGGTCGCTAGTAAATATTATAGAACACGCACTCTAACGCCTTGGCAATAAGACTCAAGTAGCTCGCATGCTGTATAAGCCCTTATACAACCCTTACACAGCGTTAATAAGCTGAATAAAGGCTGGTATAAGCTGTTATGTAGCATGTGTCGTGGGGAGTCGTGTTCAGTTATTTATGAACTTATTTGCTGCGATATACCTGACGGTGTCTGGAGGTTTACTCCGATGTCCAGAATTCAAGCTCGTATCGTGCCGTCTTGCTCATTCACATATTGTTTGACACATTGACATTGAGGTCTACATTTATTTTTTAATATCATTTTTAAGATTTTCGTACGAGTCATCAATTTGTACTACATGCATTTTATCCAGCCAACATTAACATACAATGACAAGTAGCAATGATGAAACCATTAGGAATGCCTACGGTACCCTAAAAGGCAACTTGACGACAATACTTGTCAGACATACCGTCGCTCCGCCCACGCCAGCAGTCAGGTTAGGAGGTAACGACGGACAAACATGTAAACGAACTTACGAAAACCATATATCGCGGTAAGGCTGCGAATTGATTCGCCAAATAGGGTGCGGTAGTCAGAAACTGGAAAAACGTTTATAAAGAAACAAAAAGGAATAAATTTAATCTATAGGTACTATTATAAAATTACAAAATTCAGTTGCCTTAAAGGTAATACCACTGCATATTTTTCCATACAAATCGAGGTTCCGTTCTCGTCTATTTTCTCCTCAAAAACTTAGGAGGCCTAATTCCTATTAATTATTTTTTCTCAAATTAAATTAAATAACGGACAACCTCACACAAATCGATTTACTCCCAAATTAAGCACAAGAAGGCTTGTGTTATGGGTACTAGACGACGATATACATACTTATATAGATAAATATATACTTAAATACAAAGAACAACCATGACCCAAGCACAATATTCGAGTTCATCACACAAATATTTGCCCTGGCCGGGATTCGAACCCGGGACCGCACCTGCCGGGACATTATGACAAATATATTGATAACTAGCTGTTCCCCGCGGTGTTACCCGCTCATCCCACGGGAACACTACATTTATTCGGGATGAAAAGTATCCTATGTCCTTTCCCGGGTCTCAAACTATCACCATACCAAATTTCATCTAAGTCGGTTCAGCGGTTTAATCGTGAAGAGCTATAACAGACAGACAGACACACTTTCGCGTTTATAATATTAGTATGGATTTCAACCAGCTTTTTAAAGTGATTCATACTTTACCATGAGTTCTAGAAAGTAACATAGCTATTTCATGCTTTCATTGCGTGCAGTTAACAATAAGTAAAAAAAAAACAGTTTTCTGCGTGAATCTTCTCAATTTCGAGTAGTTTTAGAAACAAAAATTTTAAATGAAAAATGTATTAGGTTATATAAACTGTAGGTTTCAAATATATAATAATAAATCTCAATATATCCATATCATTTTATTCAGTATTGTGTAATACAATCAGCAATAGTAACTTAATATATTATATTAATAATAGCCCTGTTCTATTCTAAGTAGCAACATGGAGAATATGTTCAAAAACATGTTTGATCATTAGAGGAATAAGTTTCTGTCAAAAATTTCATTTTAGTGACAAGATTTTATAGCTGACTGTACTTTTCTTTGGATATCCATCAAATGCTCACTGAGACGATTCTAAAGAGCCCAAACTCGGTAGGATTGCTTTTTCTATTGTAGAGTTCCCATGGCCATCTTCCGGCTCCATCATCAGATCAGTACCATATTATTGTATTGTCATCAAAGTTACGTAAGTATGCAAAATTTCAGCTCAATCGGTTAACGACATCTGCTTCAAAATTGAGTTGCAAGATTCCAGCCGAACAAACATACATACATACAATGCAAGTTAAATAAAAGCTTTTAAAATGTATAAAACCATCAGCATTTTTGAACGAATAAGGAGCCTTAAAACCAATCTTTACGATATTTTAGAAACTGAATGGGAAGGAAATGTTCTGTGTCGGATAGTTTCGATTTTTGCGCGTATTATTATCATACATGGGGTTTTCAGAGCGGGAACGTTTGACATTTCCCAAAGAGTAAGTATTGACTTAAAAAACAGAATGTACTCTTGCAGGTTTCTAGGTCATGAATAATTAATTGAAAAATATTGGTGAGTGATTAACAACCTCTACAGTTAAGTCCCTACTCATTTATAAGCAAACAGTTCATAGATATCGGGAGTCAATATTGACATTATTATTAGACACTTATTGCCATACCGTACCTTTGTTTAGTAGATTAATTACTTATATGCAATTGAATTTCAAAAATACTATATTATAATTAATACAGCAAAAAGAGTTTTTGGTAATGCAAATACAAGAAGCGACTTAAACTTCATAGCAAATTATTTAATGACTATCCCAAATGCAATAAAAAAACTACAGGGTGCAAGTCTATCCACCAGCGATTATTTAAAAATAGTTTATAAAACCTATGAAGATGTTTCTAAATTAATTTTGAGCGTAAAATTAAAAAAAGGTAAAATGTTTTTTATAAAACGGAAGTTGGTGTTGAATAAAAATTCTGGCTATAGCACGCTAAAAATTATAAAGAAATAGAACTTCAATCGCAAACTTCTTGTGCATCAATCGATTCCTTCAAAAAGTTTAAATATGCACCTATTACAACTGTCAACGTGGAAAGATCGTTCAGTTCATTAAAAAGGTTATTTACAGCAAGACGCCGCAGATTAACTGCTCCAAATATAGAAAAAATATTAATAGTTTATTCTGAAAATCGTGTCAACTACTAAATTTAGTGCAGGTAATTCATTAAAGTTCTTTTTATTGTTATCTTACGAGGCTTGGTAGTACCTAAAGCTAAATTACTACATGAATTTAAATAAAACTGTCTCATAGAGTGTATACAATTCACAGAGAGGTAGTTATTCATTAGGCATAATATGATATTTTCTCAGACTAACGTACCTATCTGTTTATCTCTACTCTTTTTCAAACCGTTCCCGCTCCGAAAAGCCCGATGTATGATTATTATAAAATTTCTGTACAAGTGTAAAGCAGGCTGCTGTTTTTGGCCAAAATTCTGCCGCAAACGGAAGCTTAGTATACAAAGCTACTTAGGAAAAGAAGAAATCATATGTCCTCTTAAAGAGGTTATGACATGATTATAAGAAAAACTAAATACGTCGTTCAAGCGCAAGTCGTTGTGTGATGAATTTCAATATGTGTTTCTAGGACTTGTTGTCCTAAGCTTAGAACGCTCGCTGACTTTGATTACTCGGAAGGCTGTTCTGATTGAGACTTGTGCTGTTTTACATATTTAATTCCCCAAGTTGTATATATATAATTAAATACCTACGTAGAAGACATCCATGTCCTAGAACTTACACACATATTGTGATAACCTAGGTTATCACAATGTTCACGTGTATGTTATAACACGTGTGTTATCTTGAACCATTCATACAAAGATCAAAACACAAAGAAAAATTTGAATGCGTACCTAACCTGGCGGAAGAGTCCGGGAATTGAACCCGGTACCTCTGGATTACTTTTCAATAAAATGATTTAATTATATAAGAGTATGGATAACTAGCATTTATTTGGTGACCACTTCTTTTATAGAAAAAACACTTCAGAGAATTTTACTTTTATAGACAATTTTTCTCTCAGAAGTCATACATTTTTCAGAAATCTTGAATATTTCAAACTAATAGATTAGGTTAGGTTAGATTTACTTATAACATTCCAAAATACTTAAAAGCAGTGGTAGCCTAGTGGTTAGGGCATGCGACTTTCAATCCGGAGGTCGCGGGTACGAACCCGGCCCGTACCAATGAGTTTTTCGGAACTTATGTACGGAATGTCATTTGATATTTACCACTCGCTTTTCGGTGAAGGAAAACATCGTGAGGAAACCACCTAAGCCCAATAAGGCCTAGTTTCCCCTCTGGGTTGGAAGGTCAGATGGCAGTCGCTTGCGTAAAAACTAGTGCCTACGCCACATCTTGGGATTTAGGTAGCCGACCCCGATTGAGAACTCATTCTCTACAAAGATATGGGACAAAGGCTAGGAGGATGATGATGATTCCAAAATACTTAAAAGTCAGAAAAAAAACTCTTCCATGAAATGAAATTTTTATTAAATAAAAATTCGATGACACGTTTCTCTATAGAACCCATTTGTTTACTGGCAAGTGAATTACAGCTCGCACGAGTGCAGGAAGGAGTATTTTGTCCTTCGCGGGACAATTTGAAGCCATTACGCACGTGGGCGAAGCTTAATAACTTGCCTTTGTCTGATCTTATCGAATGTGCGCCTTAATCAGAATGTGGTTGGCTAAGTGGGAGATCATTTGAGATTTTTTTCCCTCTTATTGTCTCCATCTATACTATTACTTGTAGGGGGAGGGGGCACAGACGCACCGTGCGTAGTGAAATTTTGAAGTGTAGTGTAGGAGCCGAGTGAGATTTGTGCTATTTCATAAAATCACTCAAAGGGTCGTGGGATTCCATCTAAGTACACTAGTGCCTCAGTAAGCTATTAACCTCGGGAGTTTAGAAGTTACCTACTGATATTTGTAATTTTTAACGTTTTCTACCCGTATAACTAAGTACGCCATTTTGAAAAAGAAACGAAAAACTGAATCGACAAATAAATGTACCGATGTACAATACACAAGAAATCCTACCTATAAACAAATTAAAAACGGTAGACAACAGGCGGTCTTATCGCTAAAGAGCGATCTCTTCCAGACAACCTTTTGGTAGTGAAGTTTATGCTAAAAGTTGTTTATTGAGCAGGTGATGCAAAAGGCAAAGGATCATAAATAGATGTAATTGAACTTACTCACAAAATTTCATAAGAATCGGTTTCAAAACATACAAATATCCGGACATACAAAAGAATTTTTGACGAAGCTGAATCTACGCTATCCTCGCTCGGTCAATTAATGTTGAGGTATTTTGGTGACGGTTGTAACTAACTGTGACCTCAAGGTGCCTTAAGTACATTTTCCCGTAGGTAGCCTCTAAGAAAATCTTGTGATTTTTACTCGTATATCCTAATTACTATAGAATATATTATATTTTATACGAGAAATAATTGAAATAATATACATATACTAATCTTTTCATCACACTTGGTCGTAAACAAGGGTTTACTTGCGGGCGGTAAGTCGTAAATTACGCCCTAGGGCGGTAAGTAAATTTTGTCACACTAAGGATTTACATGCTAGAAAACCGGGCGGTAAATCGTATATTACGCCCCAGGGCGGTAAGTCGAATATGACGTCCTAGGGCGGTAAGTAATTTTGGTATTGACTACTACTGCTTTTGTTTTATTTCCTCCAAAGTGTGATGATAAACGTCGTACGTGACTCTGGTGGTAAAGGAGTTCCTAACTCGTGTCAATAAAACCCTCGCCTTCGGCTTCGAGCTTCTAATAGACACTCGTTTGTAATTCCTAGTTTACCACCCTTGTAACGTAATGTACCTACTATTACTTAACAATTACATAAAATAATGAACACATTATTGAAATGATAATGGATGACACTCGTTTTCAATATTATATTTACCGCCCTCTTTATCTAACTCCTTTCCTTTGTACAGATAGCTAGACTATAGATTTTCTCACAACAATAGACTTATCTTGCCCTGCGCTCGCGCATACCACAATAACAAAGGTTTTATCACGCACGTGCAAGGTCCTTTTATGCGCCATCTATACTAATTCAAAGTATTGGATTTCCTGCTTAAGATGAATAGTTTTTGGTAGACGGGTTCATGACCTCATTTGTAATTCGAATCAATTTTTTTCAACTAGTGCAGCTGTCCAAAAATGGTATTGTCAGGCGTCGAAAGAAGCTTGTTTTTAAATAGTTAGATATCAGTTCTCGTCTATTGAAATCATATTTTAACGATTAGAATAGAACAGAAGCCATTATGTCAGAGAGGACGTGATCGTCAAGTATTTTTATAGCTACCCAAAGCTTTGTTCGGTACTTCTTGACAAGGACGTACTTATATTTAGACTTAGAGCTCCAAATCGCTTGTCTCACTTTGATTAAACAAGTTTAAAATAAGTTTGACGAGTAAAACATTGATAAAGATGAATTAAAATAGAAAAAAATGCAACTTGAGAACAGAGTTAGTGGTTTAAGCCTCCAAAATACGGACAATCTCACACAATTCGATCTAGTATGCACGAGAAGGCTTGTGTTATGGATACTAGACGACTATACGTACATTATTACAATTTTAATCCTGTTTGGTCACTCATGTTGATCAGTAATAACAAATATCTCCAGCCTAATTTGAACGAGCGTATTTATACCTATATTAATCCCTTGTGCTCAAAGCGCTCGTTTGGGCACTAGTCACGTAAGCGTGGTATGAGTTGTTGGTTCAAGCAGTCGCGGAATGGGCCCGGCGACCTCAGCATTGCGTGCGGTTCAAGTGACAGACGACTAGCGTTACATGTTAAGAAACTAAAAAAAAAACAGCTGTTTATTTCTCTTAAATTATTTTTGTTTTACAAAGCTTAGAGGAAATCTTTAATTTATGAAGATTATATTACTAAGCCTAAGCATACCACTAGGTATAGGCTCATACCTATTCCTAGTAATATGTACTCAGACAGACAACTAGAAAGATGCTAACAACTCCGTTTGTAAAGGAGGAAAAAGCAAATAACCATATTTTTCGCTTCAGCGTAATCGGGTCAATGTATAATATTACCAATTCAAGATATCCTACTGCCCAACCGGCAGCTTCTTGGCACAACGATTTTCTGACATTTCTGAACGAATCATTTAATAGTGATTCCTCATACATTTTACGTAAAGCCCGCCCTATTAAACAAGTGGATTCTTGGGAGACGACGTTATTTGGGAGAAATCTGTTCATACGTAGCCCGAAAGTTACAAGCTCAATATCCAGATTTTTTTAATTGGTAAATAGGCCACACGCACTCTTTTATGAGTTTAATTATACAAGCCCTTCAAATAAGGAGAAAAAACTACTCTGCCTTATCAGTGATCGACGTGACCTCGTTCATATACTCCGCTAACCGCTCCCGCTGCCGCTTAATCCTTACGTCTACCAGTCGTCCTTAGCCGCCCTTTTCGGGCGCGATGACACCTGATCCGTATATAAGGCAGACTTCACATTAACCCGGTGCATACAAATAAGCCGAACGTCGTGTTTGCTCAGCGGTGTGTTGTTCCGGCGCGTGGGCGTTTTGCTGCAGTTAATGTACTGGTAATTAAACTAATTGCTGTCGTGAGTATATCCGATGCGATCAATGTCAAATGTGAATGAGGTTGTCTGTTATTGGAATATAATTTAATTTTAACAAATATTTTTTTTTGTGTTTATATAATTGGGTGGGAGGTCATGTTACGAAATAGAAACGGAATGAAACAATAAGAAACAAGCGAGCAGGAGTGTCATCGAAAAATCCACATAGATACATAGACTACTAGTCAATATATGTACTGTTCCGTATGCAGATGGTCAGTATCGAATTAGGAAAAACCGGCCAAGTGCGAGTCGGACCCGCGCACGAAGGGTTCCGTACCAGCAAATAAAAACGGCAAATATTCAACTGTGACAGACGGACAGACAGGCAGAAAGACAGACCGACAGGCGAACAGCGGAGTCTTAGTAACATAGTAATAGGGTCCCGTTTTTTACCCTTTGGGTACGGAACCCGAAAAATGGCCATCAAATAAAAACTACGGCTTAAAATTCACGTTTATTATGGAACGACATTGTAGTGTCGGACGCGTATACTGCCACTTTTTAATTTCTACACTTCCTGTCGGACTATAGTTCCATTCCTTCTAACGATTGATTTGACAAGGAATAACCATCATTTTCATTCATTTAAAAGACTAATATCTAGGGCTTCTATCTCTAAATTAGCTGATCCCGGACTAGGACTTAAAAACCCCGACATTTGGCGCAAATCACATTTTTCCCCGGACGTGTCCGATAAGAATAAAATAAAAAACAATCGACGAATGGCAGCCCTACCTGCAATATCTCTACTCGATTGATGAACGACCAAGACATTATAATTCCTCCAAGTCAACGACCCGTCGCAAAAACTTCGATATTTAATGGAACACTTCGTCATTTCTATAATATACTAGTGTTTTTTGTCTGTCTATAAACCTGATGAAATCATAAACTTTATTGCTTCCATATAAAGTACATATTCATTTAACATAAGTTATCATTACCTTAATAAGCTCTATATACGTTTGAAAATCAAACCAAAATCATAATGAGATAGTGTTTAAATTAGCTTAGATCCAAAACTAAAACAGGTATATTTCAAATCATTATTTCATAAGTAACTTTAGTAACGAAGTGTAATTAATATGAACTCAAAGATCTTTCAGTCGAATGTACATTTTAAACTATTGACTTAAAATTGTTTTTCGCTATTCACCGAAAAACTAAGTTGAACGTTGTTGAAGATATTTTAGGATTATGAATTCGAATGCTGAATGATTTGTAGATAATTTATGTACAGCTTGTAAATACGAGTACAGATCTTAACAACGGTATTTCTATACAGTTGTTAACTATCGTTACCATACAGTAAACTTTATTATGTAACAGTAAAGATTTAATGTCTGTTAAATTAATAGATAATATTAAAACCAAGTATCTATTTATGCAACAATGTAAGTTTACTGCTCACACTGATAATTATAAAGGCGAACATTTGTGAGTGTGTTTACCTATGTGTCAGTTTGTTACTTCGGCTGGACCAATTTTGATATATCTTGGTATGAAGGTAGCTGACACTCCGGATTAACAAATAGGCTACTTTTTATCCCGAAAAATGTAGTGTTCCCGTGGGATGAGCGAGTAACACCGCGCGGCGTAGCTAGTTAAATAAAAATAGGACACGAAATTTTTGATGCTGAATTACTCCTCGCAAAATCTGTTTATTACGAAAAAATTAACACAAGTTATTAAATAATGCAGTTTTACATACATATTACACACTGAACACAGTTTAAGTACTTAATAGAAAAGCATTTTTAAAAGATAAGGTTTAAACCATTGATACAAAAATCAAAGCTCAAAAAAAATTTGAAATGCGTAACCTGGTGGAATAGACCGGGAATCGAACCCGGTACCTCTGGATTACTGGTCCAGCGCGTTAACCTCTCCACCATCCTAACGCCCAGATAACCTTTCGAATTTTGCTTTATGCTTGATGTGATATATGAAAAGCTAAAATATCTCTTTTCGACAAATGCACGCGGTGAGGTAACACCCTAAGCAGGCATTTCCTTACTACGTCCAGAGAATACCAATTCGTTTATTCTAAGAAAAAATATTGAAGACCTACTTAGACCTAACAGCCAACATTCAAAACTCACTTTTGACGGATTAAGATCGAAATTCGAACTCAAACGATTGCTGCTGCACATCAAATCGTGTCCGAATTGCAACGCACGTGACGAGGAAATTCCAGCTTTAGTCATTCAGAAACCATTTGTTATCAATCAAGTGTTTGAGTTATAAGGCGGCTTAAGAGTCACGCAACGTGCAATAAAAAGGGAATGCTCTGGACGTTCTCTACGTGAGAGATTCAGTAACAAGGATCTTCGCTGAGCCACAGCCCTCGATTTGGAGGACCAACGACCTCATGAGTATCGTAGGGAGTCAATGGATGCGGTATGCATTTTATAGCGAGTTATAAGGAGGCTGATAAATAAATAAATATCGGACAACCTCATACAAATCGACCTAGTCCCAAATTAAGCTCAAGAAGGCAAGGGTACTAGACGACGATATATGTCCTTATATAGATAAATATATACTTGAATACATAGAACAACCATGACCCAAACAAATATTTGGCCTGGCCGCGGGATTCGAACCCGGGACCGCCGGCCTAGTAGGTGTTTACAAACTGCGCTAAACGCGTCGTCAAAATAGATAAATATATGAATTGTTTAATGTCTTGAATGGTTTCGAGAATAGGATGGTACGGCCGTGCCTTTCTCACTCTACTTTGAGGAGGTAGGCTCCCAGGTTAACGTACGAATTCCTGCGACTTTGTCATCTTGGAATACCCGCTTTTTCATTAAAAAAGTTAACTTCTATTCCAGTTTTTTATGAGTCGATTTTTGGAAAACCGTTTCTCAAACGAACTCTACGATCTTCATCACATCAATAAAACACGACTTTCACGTACACAAATTTTTTGTATCACCTTTTTTTTACCAACATGAGCCAGTTTTGTTTACAAACACTTACGCCACCCGCGATAAGCTCACAATGGCGCATCGTATTGTTTTACAACTAGAAACAATTGCGCATCAGCACATAACACACAACCTCGCACTTTTTCCACTCTGTTAGGGTTGCCATCCGTCCGGGTTTCCTCGGATTTGTCCTAGTTTATAGGGTGTCCAGGAGCGTACAGGCGGGTTTTAAAATTTTCATGCAGAGTATACGTCGAGAGACATACACTAGGTCGCTTGTGATACGGAACCACATGAACCGTCTACAGCCAAATAAAACTTTTAAGGTTCATCATCAGACAGTCCGTCCTTCATTATCTTTATTAAACTTTAGTTAACCAAATGTTTACAAAGAAGCGAAAAATTTAAAAAAATTAATGGTTCAGACAAGATTCGAACTGCGTCTCGAACGGCTTTCCGGGCCAACACGGGCGTCCTACCTTGAAAAATTCCATGGCTCTGACATCTGGTTCGGTGGTCCAGTTGGTAGGACGCCCGTGTTGGCCCGGAAGCCGTTGGAGACGCAGGTTCGAATCTTGTCTGATCCATTTTTTTTTTCAATTTTTCGCTTCATTGTAAACATTTGGTCCTTCCTTCCTTGTATGAAGGTTGATTTTTAAGTTTACTCAGTACCTATGTACAAAACAATCATGAACATGTCCGCCTGTCCGGGTTCGGAGCCCCAAAATTCGGGATTTTCACGTTTCTTGTCCTGCCCGTCTTGCAAAACTACGCTTCGCGACTCTCTCTCACATTACTGCACAGAAAGAGACGGGTCAGGTAGACGGTAACGTATGACAGTTGTGCTAGAGGTTCTGGTAGACAAGTTTTAGAGGCAACCCTACACAAGTACACAAACTCGCACTTTTCCCACTAGAGCCACATTTCCATGTGCCAGTTCTCAAGTTGAAGAAGACCTGACGTAACTTGTCTCCCACGATGAGCATTGTTCATAACCCGATTTAGGGTTTTTGCGGCGAGTAATGAAAGTGTTTATGGTATCCTATGATTTCCTGGTGCCCTAGTATCGAGCATCACTTTGGATTGGTTAGTTTAAAAAAGAACGGTTAGGTTACCTATCCATACTAATATTATAAATGCGAAAGTGTCTGCCTGTCTGTTACCTTTTCACGCTTAAGCCGCTGAACCGCCTTAGATGAAATTTGGTATGGAGATAGTTTGAGACCCGGGAAAGGACATAGGATACTTTTCATCCGGAATAAATTTAGTGTTCCCGTGGGATGAGCGGGTAACACCGCGGGGCACAGCTAGTTCATAATAACCTGATTTAGGATTTTTGCGGCGAGCAATGAAAGTGTTTAATGGTATCCTATGATTTCCTGGTGTCCTAGTATCAAGCATGTCATGGAATTGGTTAGGATTTAATGCGGGATAATGCCGTAACGAGCGAAAGAAGGGTGAAAAGGTGAAATCGAGTGTTGAACTATTCTTTACACTACAGTTATACGTTTCTATGTTATAATATTTACAGGAGCTTATGGACTGAACGAACTCTGAATAAAGAAATACCGGACATTTTCACACAAATCGACGTAGCCCCAAAGATACTAGAGCTTTCATCGAGGCTTGTGTTAAGGGTACTTTAGACGAAAATATACATAGTTACGAGTATAACTTAAATATACACAAGTATTTGCCCTTGCCGGGATTCGAACCCACTGAACGCTGGCTCAGTTGGCATCTGCACTACCACTACGTCAACCACCGAAATAAAGGCGTGACCCTCTTTAGTCAAATCGCTTTAAAATTATCAAAGGTACTTTCCAATGTCACTGCGAAGGGACAAACACACCGTCAGGTACTTTCGTTAATACAGTTAGTTGCCAAAAAAACTAACCCAATTCCTATGCTTGCATACCTCGTTAGCTGAATGATAGTGTCAGTTTCGTTTTTAATTAAAACAACATTAAACTGTATTACAATAATCATTAATCACTAACGAAACATCGCACAATAGACGCGCACGCGCAAACGTGACAGTTTCCACGTTCTTACGTAACCATGGCAACGATATACACGCACAAGCAAAAAGGCCTTAAGTGAACTAGAAGCAACGGCGCTTAATGCTTTTCTTTATTCACCGAAGCCCGCACGTTTTCTATGCGACATATACTTCGTTACAGGTCATAGGTTGTTTGGGGTAAGATCAGATAGGGAAATTGGGAAAGATGCTGCTATAAGGTAGTACTTAACCGTTGCTATAACAACTTATGATATAATATTGGTCAATATAACGATCAAGTGGTATAATAAAGAAATAAACGTTATATCAAATGTCATTTATACTAATTAATTTGACGACGCGTTTGGCTCGGTTTGTAGACACCTGCCTACTGAGCCGGCGGTCCCGGGCTCGAATCCCGGCCAGGGCAAATATTGTTTGTATAACTCGAATACTCAAACTGTAAACACACACTATCAATAGGTACTGACTCTTTATTATATGGTAAACCGTAAAAACACAAATTTATAAAAACAATAATATATCACAACAATATACTTTTTCAGCCTCTGCTGACAGATAATTTTCACGAAAGACAAACTCTCATTCATAATCAAATATACGTCATCTTTCATACCAGCCAGTCTACCAACAATTGTACCTCTTTGCTTCAACACTCCTCCTCAATTGTTTCCATCTGGCATCCCATCATGATTCAGACTCCTCAGGTTCCATTCACTCACTAACTCTTGAACAGCCTTCAACATACACCCATCTCTTTTCGACAAAAATCATGCTTCCCTCTTGGCACGGCCTTTGTCAGAACATCAGCTACCATTTGTTTAGTTTCGAGGTATTTGAGCACGACTTGTCCATTCTCGACTGTCTCTCGTATAAAATGATAACGAACATCAACGTGCTTTGTACGTTGATGGTGCACTGGGTTCTGTGCGATTGCCATTGCAGATTGGCTGTCCGTATGAATTATAATGGGAGGCTCCTCCTTTCCCATAATTTCTTTCATGAACCTCTTAAGGAATACAGCTTCTTTTGCAGCTTCAGATAGACTCACATATTCAGCTTCTGCCGTAGATAAAGCTATACTCCCTTGTTTAGTGCTTTGCCACGAAATAGCCCCTTTGGCTAACATGAATAGATTCCCTGAATAAGATTTTCTATCGATTATGTTACCTCCGTGATCAGCATCGGCAAAACCTTCTATATTCCTGTATGTATCTTTCATGTATAAGAGTCCCATAGCCTTTGTACCTTTAAGGTATCTGAGTATTCTCTTCGTTGCAGTCCAGTGAACTTCAGTGTAACAGTTGCAAAACTGGCTCATAAAGTTAACTGAGTGCGCTATGTCTGGTCTAGAGCACACTGCGATATACATTAACGATCCAACAAGCTCTCTGTATGGTATCTTTGCATCAGGTGTGAATGGCTCTTGTGGTTTCTCGAATCGTTGGCCTGGTACTCCTGGAGTGCTGACAGGTCTGCAGTTTTCCATGTCGAATCTGTGAAGAACTTTCTCTATATATTCTTCTTGGTCAATTCTTATGGAACCCTGTTCTTGTTTTATTCTCAATCCAAGAAACAACTCTGCCTTTCCTAAGTCCTTCATCTCAAATTTTGACATCAGTTCACGTTTCACTTTTGCTACCTCTTTATCATTGTCGTGGAATATTAGGATGTCATCCACGTAGATGGCTAAAATTGTGGTATCCTTGTTCGTCTTTCTTATGTATACACAGGGTTCATTCTTGCAACGCTTGAAGTTAAGGCTCTCCAGCTCAGTATGTAACTTCGTGTTCCAAGAACGCGGTGCTTGTTTAAGCCCATACAAGGATTTTTGGATCAGACACACATAATCTTCCTTTCCTTTCTCTTCAAAGTGCGGTGGTTGACGCATGAAAACCTTCTCATTGAGGTTTCCGTTAAGGAAGGCTGTCTTAACATCCATGTGCTCAATTTTCAAACCAAGGTTTGCTGCCAAAGCAATGAGTAGTCTCAGCGAACTATGTCTTACGACTGGTGAGAACGTCTCGTCGTAGTCTATCCCTTTTCTCTGGCTAAAGCCTCGTGCAACCAATCGAGCTTTATAACGAGTCTTATTCCCCGCCTCCTTTTTGATTCTAAATAACCATTTTGAATCAACAACATTGCTCGCTTGGTCAGGCTTCACTAGAATCCACGTTCTATTTTTCTTCAATGCATCTAGCTCCTCCTGGATTGCATGTCTCCACTGTTGAGCATCTTTTCTCGCTAGCGCCTCAGGTACTGTAAGTGGATCGTCCTTTTCCAACAACGCTTGGTATGTCACGTAGTCAGGTAATTGAACCGCTTTTCTCTCTCTGCGTGGGTATCGCCGTTCTTCCACTATGGGTTCAATATGGACCTCTTCAGGTCTCTCCTCACACGATGTCCAATCTTCCTCTTCACCATCAGCAACATCAGTATTCGCAGCGCCATGATCTTCATCATCAGGTTCAAGACTCTCTTCCTGAACTCTCTGCTCATGATTTCTGTCATCCGGTTCTAGATTCTCTCCCTGAACTCTCTGCTCATTCTGAATACTCTCTCTTCGGTCTTGCTGTTGCAGTATATTCTCTTCTATCTGCGGCTGAATCCCTTGTTCATCGTGTTCTAGATTGATTGTCACGTGGTCCTTTTGCTTTTTAGAGTTAGTAGCTCCATGATACAATTGATCCTCAAAAAAGACTACATCTCGTGCTCTATAAAGTTCACCATTTGACGGGTCAATCAGTCTGTATCCTTTCGATTCCTCACAGTATCCAACGAAGATAAGCTCCTTGCTTTTTGCGTCCCATTTCGTTCTCTTTTGGTCTGGAATGTGCATGTATGCTTTACATCCGAAGACTTTGAGATGACTCAAATCCGTTTTTCGACCAGTCCACACCTCTTCTGGTGTCTTGTTTTTCACAGCTATGGTAGGGCTCCTGTTTTTCAAGTAGATAGCGGTGTTAGTCGCTTCAGCCCAGAATCTAACAGGAAGTCCTGCTTCTTGAAGCATAGCTCGTGCTTTTTCCGCTATTGTACGATTGGCTCGCTCTGCAACACCATTCTGCTCGGGTGTATACGCAATCGTAAGTTGATGCTTAATGCCATGATCCCTCAGGAATTCATTTACTCTTTTGTTGACAAATTCGCCTCCATTGTCAGTTCTCAATGCCTTCAGCTTCTTTCCGGTTTGAGTCTCTGCTAAACTCTTGAACTCCTTTATCTTCTCAAAGGCTTCGCTCTTTGCTTTAAGAAAATACACAAAAGTTTTTCGCGAATACTCATCGATAAAAGTAATATAATATCTATGGCCTCCCATAGAATTATCGCTCATTGGTCCACTTAAATCTGAGTGCACCAATTCTAAGAGCTCTTTAGCTCTTGTAGCCTTATTGCGCTCAAATGGTTGTCTAGTTTGCTTACCCTTTAAGCAGGCTACGCAATCCAATTTTGAATTAATAATGTTTGGAAAACTTACCCCAGTTGCCAATTTGTCTCTTAATATAATGAGGTTACGTATACCCAAGTGTGCCATCCTTTTATGCCATAGCTCCATCTCATTTCTCATCTCGCTCCTAGAAGCTAGTGCTTGTGAAGTTACCTGTGAAGAACATTTCAGTTTATAAATGCCCCTATCAAGCACTCCTGTGACACATGGTTCACCTTTTATTTTACACTCATCTACATTAAAAATCTCGCAACCTTTTCTGGAGAACACAACAACCTTACCCTTAGTATTAACCATACAACTTATACTCAATAAGTTCGAAGACAGTCCTGGTACATACATGACATTACCTATACTGATGTTAGGTGACTCATTCTCTACAGTACCAAAACCTTCTCCATACACCTTACCTCCATTCGCGCAGCTCACTTCTACCTTTCTATCTACTTTCACAAAGTTACTCATCCATTCTTTTCTGTAACTCATATGTCCTGACGAGCCCGAATCCAGGATCCAATCATCTTGCTGGGTCTTCTCTTGATTCGCAGTTGTAAGTGCCGTCGCCATATGGTTGGTCTTCGACTGACGTGGGTTGTGTGGGCAGTCGCAAGCTTTATGCGGCCCTTCGCAGATAAAACACTTCACAGCTTTCTTCTCTTTATTCCTCTGAACATGTTTTCTGTGGTGTTTGGCAGTAGTAAGAGCAGAGCTTGGGCCTGGAGTGCTTAGACTTGCACAGGCTCTGGTGTTATCTAATTGAAGTAATTTGGTCTTGATATAGTCGGTTGTCAATGCTGTGTTGGCGTTTTCCAATGCCAACCTCATGGGTGCATACTCCTCTGGTAGTCCCTGTAGCATAAGTGCTGCTAATAACTCGTCGTCGATCTCTTTCCCTAGATCGGATAGATGATTTGCTATCTGCATTAGCTCTGTTACGTATTCAGTTATCGAATTAAACATATTAAGCTTAAGGCTCACCAGCCTTGACAGCAATCTACATCTATTATTAATGCCTTTGTCTTCATAAGCAGTTTTTAGATTTTTCCACGTCTCATACGCAGTAGTTGCTTTACGAACATGTACCTTACATTGGCTCTCAATTAGTAGGCATATCTTGGTGCGCGCTCTCTGATCATCACGCTTTGCTGCAGCATCTCCATCAGCGGGTTTATTATCTACGTACTTCCAGAGATCATCGTGGACTAGTATCAACTCTATATCGAATTTCCATGTATTGTAGTTGATACTTCCTTGCAGTTTCTCTATGGTCGGAAGTCCTGATCCCGAAGTAGACATTATTGTTACTATTTCTCTATTTATTGTGCTTGTAATAGGATTTTGATAGTTCTCATCACTTTCCATTACATTACCATTTTTCAGTACCTTCTAGTGCTCCATAATAGAATCGTGCAGGCCATAACCTGTTTGTATAACTCGAATACTCAAACTGTAAACACACACTATCAATAGGTACTGACTCTTTATTATATGGTAAACCGTAAAAACACAAATTTATAAAAACAATAATATATCACAACAATATACTTTTTCAGCCTCTGCTGACAGATAATTTTCACGAAAGACAAACTCTCATTCATAATCAAATATACGTCATCTTTCATACCAGCCAGTCTACCAACAATTGTACCTCTTTGCTTCAACAAATATTTGTGTGATGAACTCGAACATTTGTGCTTGGGTCATGGTTGTTCTATGTATTTAAGTATATATTTATCTATATAAGTGTGGTATCGGCGTATCTGCTCAAGCCATATCGCTCTCCCGCTCTCTCTTCCAAGATGGCGTACCTATAGAAATGTACTGTGTGGACTCTCTTAGAAATAAACTACGTATTAATTAATTAGTTTGTTATTTCGAGACACGACAGATTGGCGACGAGGATGGGATCATCGAACAGAGTGCAAATTAAGCTAAAATATCGCGTGTGAAAATCACAAAATTAAGTGAATTTTTAATTGCAAAAAGTGCAAGCGAGCCGCTTCGCAGTGAAGTTAGCAAGAACAAAATATAGCCATAGCCAACCGCCATTGCAGTTCCAGTAGTGCCAAAATTAAATACTTGTGTCAAACGTCACTGTTTATATATTACGAAGTAAGGTTATCTCAACAATGTACTGATGTCTGATACGGAACAGTGCCCAAAAGATAAGGATTGTGCCGGTGGAACCTCTTGGATTTACAAATTAGGGAAGGAGGAGTTACAGCAAAAAGTAATAGAGCTGCGGTTAGTCCATAATGAAAAGTTGACAGTGGATGAATTACGAAAAATACTAAGTAGTTACTGGAAAGGGAAGAAAAACGTATCGAGCACTGTCGGGGAACCGGCGCCGCCCACCTTGAGAACAGAAATAAAACCCCTGCAAAAGAAAACAATGGCTAATAATAATTTACAACCATTCAACGGAGACAAATGGGACTGTTTCGAACAACAACTCGAATGCATTATTTTATTGAATGAGGTGGAGGAAGATAAAAAAGTGCCTTTACTCCTAACAAAACTAGCCCCCAGTGTGTTTGAAACATTGTGCAACCTGTGCTCCCCAAAGAAACCAGCAACATTAACATTTAACGAACTGTGTAAACTATTAAAGACTAAATATGCAAGCCAACACTCTGTGCCGTTAGAGCGGGCGACATTCCGCAGCAGACAACAAAAACAATCTGAAAATATTGAGGACTATGTGTTAGAACTTAAAAAACAAGCTAGTAAATGTGACTTCAAGGACCCAGAGGACCAGATAAAGGAAAAATTAATAGATGGAGTGCATTCCAGACTAGTGAAATTTGAACTTTTAAAATGTGATTCAAAAAGAACACTAGAAGAGTTAGTAAATTTGGCCAGGACGGTAGAAGGTGCCCTGCTTCAGACCACATCAAAAAATGTTACAACGGAAGAGCCTAGTGAAATGTTTTACTTCGGCCGGACTTCAAACACAAAGAACTCATCGAGGAATATGAACACACGCCGCAGTAATAATAGGATTTCCTCATCAAAACCGGAAGGTGGAAGCAAAATGACTTGTTATTGTTGTGGTAATAGCAATCATATTAAGTCAGACTGCAGGCTCATCAAGAAATTTTGTTCAGAATGCGGGCAACAGGGTCACATTTTTAAAATGTGCCCACGCAATTCCAGATTTAAGCGTACCTTCTGTTTCAACCAAGAAGATCCTGAAGACCAGGATCAATCCAACAAGGAAGATGCAGTTGAGTCAGTCAAAGGGCTTTTCAATAATATCTACACGGTCAATGTGAGTAAAATACCTCCGCATTATGTGAAACTTTCTTTAGAAGGAATAAAATTAGATTTCCAATTAGATACAGGGTCTGATGTTTCTGTTATTTCAAATAAGGATAAAATTAAGCTGTTCCCGCACAAAGAGATTATGGATTGTAAAGTTAAATTTAAAAATTTTGATCAAACTATTTCTCAGCCAGTAGGGATTTTAAACAATGTGACTGTTGAATTTCAAGGCCAAACAAAAAAATTAAGTCTGTTTGTTGCTCATGATGTACCAAGAATTATCGGTCGTGATTGGCTCCATGAACTAGGTTTGTGGCCGCTGAATTTGGACAACAAAGAGGCTAATGTAAATAACTGTGAAACTGTTTCAGAGGCAGAATCCTCAATAAAGGAGAAGTACGCAGATGTATTCGCCACGGACTGGGGAAACAGTAGTGGTGAACCAATCCGTTTAAAGCTGAAACCGGAGGCTCAACCCAGGTGCTTACCAGCTAGACGGGTACCATTCGCACTGAGAGACAAGGTAAAATTAGAAATAGAAAGATTGCTTAAAAATAATAGAATTGAACCAGTTGAACATAGCTCCTGGGGAACGCCTGTGGTTCCAGTTATTAAATCGGATGGTTCAGTACGTCTCTGTGGTGACTACAAGGTCACATTAAATCCTCATTTAGAAATTGATCACTTTCCATTGCCTCACATTGACGACATTTTGGACACCCTTAAGGAAGGGGAATACTTCTGCGAACTAGATTTAAAAGAGGCTTACCTCCAAGCACCCTTGGAGGAAAAGTCTCAGGAATTAACCACTATTGTAACTGAAATTGGTACTTATAAATATAAATATTTACCTTACGGGGTCAGCACGGGGCCAGGTTCCTTCCAACGTATAATGCATAACAAGCTAGCAAATATACCTAATACTATTGTATTTATAGACAATATCTACATAGTGGGAAAAAATATATCGGACACCAAAGAAACATTATGTAAAGTTCTGGAGAAATTGCGAGCATGTCAATTTAAATTAAAAGAAGAAAAATGTAAACTTTTTAAAAATAACATTGATGTTTTTGGCTTTAGAATAACTAAAAATGACATCAGTATCATTAAATCGAATATTGAACCATTGTTAAAAACCAGCGCTCCCACAAATATTACTATGCTGAGGTCATTTTTAGGGAAAATCAACTACTACTCGAGATTCTTAAAAGACATGGCTGCAACATTAACACCATTGTATGAATGTACACAAAAAAATAAATTCATGTGGACCGAAGAATGTGATAAAGCATTTGCTTTGATTAAGAAAAAATTAGCTTCAGTTAATAATCTGAGACATTATAACCCCAACCTCCCCTTAATTTTGACATGTGACGCATCTCACACTGGCCTAGCAGTCGTACTATCAAATAGGGATTATGATGGAACAATAAGACCCATAGCATATGCCAGTAAAAAATTAAATAATACTGAACAAAAATATTCTACAATAGACAAAGAGGCTATGGCCATTATCTTTGGAATAACCAAATTCTATAATTATACTTATGGCAGGCACTTTGAATTAGAAACCGACAACGCAGCGCTTGTGAGAATTTTTGGTCCCACAAAAGGGATCCCAAAAATGGCAGCAAAAAGACTGCAACATTATGCTATCTTCCTCTCAGCATTTCATTACACAATTAAACACATTAATACAAATAGAAATCCAGCCGACTTTTTGTCTCGAGCTTCCATAGAGATAAATAACATTCAACTGGATTGGCATCCAATTTGTGTTGAAGCAAATCAAAGCAATGTATATCACATTCAAAATGCTCAATTAGAATATGTAGATTGGAAAGTTATACAAGGGGAAACAAAAAAAGATGTAACAATGACGCAGGTTATGCGTTACTGTACTGATGGTTGGCCTAGCAAAAATATATTAGATAAAGAAATGCTACCCTATTTTAACAAAAGAACCGAATTAAGTATGGATAGATATTGCCTTTTCTGGGGTTACAGAATAATAATACCTAAAAATTTGAGAGAAAATGTTCTGTTTGAACTCCATAGGAGTCATTTTGGCACAGTGCGTATGAAGCAAGTAGCGCGCTCGTTTGTCTGGTGGCCAGGAATAGACTCTGACATAGAAAACATTACAAAAAACTGTTTGACTTGTTTATCGAATCGTAGTAACCCCACAAAGGGCTGCCAAAAATCATGGCCAGTACCACCATCAGCTTGGTATCGTTTGCATGCTGACTATTGTGGACCATACTTTAATAAAATGTATCTAGTGGTAGTTGACAGTTACTCAAAGTGGCCAGAAATTATAGCGATGAATTCAATATCAGCAACTCAAACTATAGATGTTTTAGAAACACTATTTGCGCGCCATGGTTACCCTGTCCACTTGGTAACTGACAACGGCCCGTCGTTTGCGAGTCAGGAGTTTAAGGATTATTGTACGACTAAACTCATAACACATACTTTTTCTCCCCCGTATCACCCAGCAACTAATGGCGCTGCTGAGCGTTTTGTAGAAATTTTTAAGACACATGTCACAAGAATTAAAGAATCGGGCAATAAAATTACAACTGCCATCAACTTATTCCTTGCTGATTACAGAAACATGCCGCACCGCACCACAGGTGTTACGCCGGCCAAGCTATTGTATAATAGGGAATTAAGATCACGATTTTCATTAATGCGTCCACCCCCAATAACTGAAAAAACTATAGAAATGCTAGAAAAACAATCAAGACTTGCATCGGGAAGTAGGAATATAAAATTTACGGTAGGAGAAAAGGTAATGTTAAGAGACTACAGAAAAGATCGTAAACCATGGATACAAGGTATAATACTGGAGGAATCTGTACCAGACACCACCTACATCATAGATGTAGAGGGGTCTAGGTGGAAAAGGCATGTCAACCAAATGATTAACTGTAGTAATAGTTTATTAGAATAAGTTAAACCTACTGTGAAACCTAGATATATGTGAAGACAAGAGCATTGTTACATTCAGGTGGCGGAGAGTGTGGTATCGGCGTATCTGCTCAAGCCATATCGCTCTCCCGCTCTCTCTTCCAAGATGGCGTACCTATAGAAATGTACTGTGTGGACTCTCTTAGAAATAAACTACGTATTAATTAATTAGTTTGTTATTTCGAGACACGACAATAAGTATGTATATCGTCGTCTAGTACCCATATCACAAGCCTTCTTGAGCTTAATTTGGGACTAGATCGATTTGTGTGAGGTTGTCCGATAATTATTTATTTATAATTAAAGTTATACCCAATAATATACTTCTTGTTGTTATATTAAATGAAACATTATATCAAATGTTGTTATATCTATTGAAATTATATGAATTGTATATCCATCATTACACACCCGCTGCTATAGTGTCGGTTTTGACGGGGCTTACTGTTCACTCCTGTGTTCTTGTCGTTTCTGATTTACCTGCAAAAGAATAAAACGTTAACATTCGATACTGAGGAAAATAATAGCTGGACTTTGGTAACACGTATACGTAGACGTAGAGAAAGCTGTACTTCAAAGTTGTTTGAAGTAACGTTTTCTAATAAGTATTTTTACTTCACCCTAGGCAGTAAGGGCTTGTGCACAAACCACGCGAGGTTTCTCGGCTACTTGTTGAGCCGCCGCTCCCCCCTGGTGATATTTGGTGAGGTTCTTTGCTCCCCCCTTCTCCTCACAACCTCACGTGTATTTTATTCGCCAGAATTTTATAAAATATACTCTATTTTGAAGTATTTAACAAGTTAAGATTTATTTTTACGAAACCGAGAAAAATAATCTACTAATATGAGATTTTTGCTTAGTTTGTAGAAAAAGCACGTGAGGTCTTCTTATCCCTACCTCCCCCAACGTCATTTTTCGTGACTCCCCCTCCCCCTATCGAACCTCGCGTGATTTGTGCACAAGCCCTAAGTGGATAATATTCTCCGCTGCGCGAGGAGGAATTCTTACTTCCTGGCCAAAGCAAGATGAAAAACTGTAGACAAGCCACGGGCGGTAATTAGAAAAGCTACAGATTGCATATTTATCGCACAAACACCTGCAATCTGCGACATTCACTAATTTACCGCCCTAGGTACCTACGTAATGTAATATTTATTTCCTTTGTGATAATACGAAATAGACCACTTTGTGACAAAACGATCACAATTCTCTAAACATCATAGAGTTCTAAAAAACGTCCGGTTAATAAAGGACCCATTAAAGGAGCAATCGAAAGTGCCATGTTTTTCACCTATTTTTTATATCCGGAACTATATTTCGCCAAACTCGTTTCACATAATCTGATTTAGCCGAATTTCCATCTTGCCGAATCGTCGTTTGTCCGAATTTTAATACGCATAATATTGTATTACAGGATTTTAGTTAGATGCAAATTTAGTCTCTAAAAATATAAACTACTGCCAGAAAAGTAGGTTATCGGCATTAAACTGGAACGGCGTAAATCATTCGATGTAAAGAAGATTCGGTGAATAGACGACGGCGACGAAGAGAGAAGAGAATGTAAAGAATGCTTACAGTCAATTATGCGATGTAGAATGATGAAAAAAAAAGTGTAACAAACAAGGGGAACATCCTGAGTGGGTTTACGTTTAAAACTTCTGTTCACGCAGTGTAATATCAACCTGCGTTTATTTTGCAAGCGTTAATTTGCAAGTTGCCAAAATAAGTTGAGCGTCTTTATAGCGGCGTAGGTTGAATTTCTCTTACCCCGGCTCTACACTCGCAATGTTGACCGAGTCCCGTTGACCGAAATGTGACTGCCTCCACCGAAACGCCTCTCCACACTATTATATTGACGACGCGGTTGGTGCAGGGAGGAGTTTAGCTGCCTACTGAGCCGACAGTTCTGGGTTCGAATCCCGGCAAGGGCAGATATTTGTGATGAGCTCGAATCGAATATTTGTCATGGTCATGGATGTGTATATGCATATGCATTTAAGTATATGTACATTTATTTATACAAGTATGTATATCGTCATCTAAATGCCCATAACACAAGCTTACTAGAGCTTACTTTGGGACTAGCTAGTTCGATTTGTGTGAGGTTGTCCGATATTTATTTATTATTAGCGACCCGCCCCGGCTTCCCACGGGCGCAATGCTATATTATGCGTGTATTATACATATAAACCTTCATCTTGAATCACTCTATGTATTAAAAAAAACCGGCCAAGTGCCAGTCGGACTCGCGCACCGAGGGTTCCGTACAAACACTTTCCATCCCTAAGTGGTTAAGTTAAGTTTGCACCTGGTATGTATAGCGCCCCATATAAATTAGGTGCAAAGTTAGGTATTAAAAAAAAACGACTTACTAGATCTCGTTCAAAACAATTTTCGTTGGTAGTTTTTATAGTAATGTACATCATATGTATTTTTTAGATTTTTCATTTTCTTATTTTAGAAGTTAGAGGGGGGAGACCAACTTTTTTCCACTTTGGAAGCGTCTGTCACGCAAACTATTCGGAAATATTTAGAAAAAAAATATTTTAGAAACCTCGATATCATTTTTGAAGACCTATCCATAGATACCCCACACGTATGTGTTTGATGAAAAAAAAAATTTTGAGTTTCAGTTCTAAGTATGGGGAGCCCCCAATATTTATTATTTTTTTTTTTATTTTTGCATCAAAATCTTAATGCGGTTCACAGAATACATCTACCTACCAAGTTTCAACAGTATAGCTCTTATAGTTTCGGAAAAAATGGCTGTGACATACGGACGGACAGATGGACAGACAGACAGACATGACGAATCTATAAGGGTTCCGTTTTTTGCCATTTAGCTACGGAACCCTAAAAACGCATCAAAATCCGTTGCGTAGTTTTGAAGATCTAAGCATACATTGGGACAGACAGACGGAAGCGACTTTATTTTATAGTAACTATTAGTAAAGCCTGACCAGAAATATATGAGGATTGTCAAGAGGGCGCTATTTATAAGATTCCGCAACAATTTCGCAACCAATCGCAACCCACTATAATGAAATTAGTTAAAGTACCTGTCAGTTCCATTATGTTAACCTCGTAATATAATTTAATGGGATGCACTCTTTTCCTGACTGTTTATCGTGTAGTAAACACATGTACACTTTATTTATAATCTTACGTTCACGGCTATGAATGGTTTCCGGCATTTTCTTTGGATAATTTTAAATATTTGTCTTTTAAAGAAACCACCACGAATAACATTGACATTGTTGACAAACCATCATAAAATCATTGCCAGTGTAGGAAATTAGTTCCAGTGAAATTCCGCAATATGGCGCATCCTCATATGTGATAGTGATTCGTCCAAACTCGGTTCACTTCGCGAGTAGTGTAGTGCCGGCACCTGGCTATCTCTGAGTACTTTATGGCAGCAATCACTTTTAATATATCACCTTACAAGAGTACCTACAGGCTATAACATAAAGTAAGTTAAGTAAGAATTACTGTTATCTCTTTATTCGATGAAGAGAGACAAAATAAGATGAGATTTTTTTACCCCCGACTAAAAAAGGGGTGTTACGAGATGTATATCTGAGTTTCTGTCTGTGGCGTATGTTCCTGTGCAAATTTTATCGAAATTGATCAAGCCGTTTGAGTGTGAAAGGTTTAATAAAAAAAATTGTGTACTACCCACATTTAAAAATGAGAAAATTTGAATATACGGATTATTAAGAGTTCGTCGTGTTGACATGCTCTACACAGCTGTAATCTATATTAATCCCCATGCTTACATAACGTGCGCGAGAGTGTTGTTAAACCAGATGTTGCAACTGACCGCATCGCATTGTTTCCAATATTCACCTGATTGCGAACATTACCACACAAATAACTACAACGCCTAAAATATCAAAAATATAAACTTGTAGACAAGTGCTATTATATTACTCTATTGCGAAATTTATGGACGTGACCAATATATAATAAACTTGCGACCCGCCCCGGCCTCGCATGGGTGCAATGCTGATAAATTATAATATAAACCTTTCTCTGGAATCACTCTACCTATTAAAAAAAACCGTATCAAAATCCGTTGCGTAGTTTTAAAGATCTAAGCATACATAGGGACAGACAAACAGAAGCGACTCTGTTTTATACTATGTAGTGATAGTGATGAGTTTTATCAGAAAATTAGGTCCTGGAATCCTTAATTTCGCACATCTCCACAGGAAAGACTCGAACGTAAATCACGGTGAAGTAAAAGCACAAAAAAATTGTATAATCAAAATTTTACCTATAATTTAGTAATATATAGCCCTTCGATTATAAGTAATTATTATATTATATTTACCGCAGCATTGCCGGCAGTCGATTTTTTGACATCGATTGAGCAACGGTAGTGTCACGGCGAACGTATTTTTACGCAATTTAAGACAGGCCAAGTGCGAGTCGGACTCGCGTACGAAAGGTTCCGTACCAACAAAAAAAAATATTTTTAGTATTTGTAGTTACAGTGGTCCATCATCAAAGGCTTTCAGTCTTTTCAAACAGCGACATGTAGGAACACAACACTTTACATGGCTATGCAAGCCAATCGGAGGCAGATGTAAGACTGCCCTGCGCGCGGTGAGCACTGAGCAAGGACCGAGCTGATGTCTTTTGGCACGTTTGCTTGCGAGTTACAATGGTTGTATATTTTATGACAATTTCAAGTGTCTTATTCTAAAAAACACGTATTTGGTATGTTTTATTTTTTTTTCTTCGTATAGCAACCATAATACTAATCACTACATAGTATAAAACAAAGTCGCTACCTGATGTCTGTCTGTCCCTATGTATACTTAGATCTTTAAAACTACGCAACGGATTTTGATACGGTTTTTTAATAATGATTCAAGAGGAACGTACTTATATGTATAATATATGCAAAACTTATCAGCATTGCACCCGTGCAAAGCCGGGGCGGGTCGCTAGTACACATTATAAAATTTCAAGCCTCTGCCCGACACTATCGGAAAGATCCTATGACAGACGGACAGACGAGATTTATTACTAAAGTAATAAGGTCCCGTTCGTATTTATTGGGTGCGGAACCCTAAAAAGCGAGGTGTCAGAATTCTGAATGGAACCGAGTCATTCATTGCCGTGCTAAGTGGAGTGAATTGGAGAAAAAACACGCTCGGTGAGACCGGCTCCACACTAACGGTTTGTTTTTTCGTATATTGCGTTCGTAACACACACGCTTTTAATGATAAATGTGTGCTTTTTGTTATCTTAGTGTACAGTCATAATTTTCAACAGAGTTAGAGTTGGTTTTTCGCGTTTTTCTTGTTGTTACATCAGATCTCTGTCATATAAAGCCTGACCAGAAATATATGAGGATGCGTCATATTGCGGAATTTCACTGGAACTAATTTCTTACACTGGCAATGATTTTATGATAGTTTGTCAACAATGTCAATGTCATTGGTGGTAGATTCTTTTAAAGAAAAATATTTAAAATTATCCAAAGAAATTGCCGAAAACCATTCACAGTCATGAACGTAAGATTATATATAAAGTTTACACGTGATTACTACACGAAAAACAGCAGGGAAAAGAGTGCATTAAATGATATTACGAGGTTAACGTAATGGAACTGACAGGTATTTAAATAATGTCATTATAGTGGGTTTTGATTGGTTGCAAAATTGTTGCCATATAAACCGCCCTCTTGACAATCCACATATATTTCTGGTCAGGCTTTACTTATATACATTTTGAACATTCATTAAGGTGGTTGCAGAGATGTCACTTTCATACAAATTGTTTGATCACTACACACTTAGGCGGTTATGGCTTTAGGTTATTAAACATTCTTAAAAAAATCTTTAAGCTATCTTATATTCGCCAATGAAATCAGTTTTGCTATAAATCATACAATTACAAAGTTATTAAAGCTTTAAAACCCGTTGAAATATTGTCCATATATGTATGTGTGCGTTGCTTTTACACAACATACAAACGTAAGCGCACGTAAAGCTATTCATGAACAGTGCGTTCTGAAATATAATACTACTTAACTTATGATTTAGGATAATACGTTTTAATTGATTTTTCGATATGAATGCATAACAGTTTATTTTTTTAATGATTACAGCTTCCATTAAACATGTAACAAATAATTGGAAACATTTGGTTTTAAAGATACCTACCTATTGTGTTTATTTGCTCATAACAATAAAGTGGAATAGATTTCGAACGCACTAAATCTTGTGAATGAAAAGTGAATTGTGTCAATACTATATTGTCAATTGTGGAAATTCGTATAAAATTTAATCATGTTTGGTTTGCATTTTTTTCGTTTCGTGAGTTTTTACTTTATGTAGTGTGAATAATGAAACGTGCATATAATAAACATGTGTACTCAGGACATAGTGATCTCTAAATGCGATATCATGGGTCAGAAATTGCGGGGAAAGTATTGTGTTTGTAAATATTACAAATCGAAGCGTCCTGCCGTGAAAGAGGTGTCTCGTGCTATTTTCTTTTTAGGCGAAGACAAGCATGGCGTGATGACAACCGTGTAACCAACCACAAAAACTGAACGCAATCGCTCGCTTTGGGTGATGAAAAAAAAACAAAGCTGTTCATAGTAGGTTCATATAGGTAGTATCTTCTCTCTGACTGAATTGATACCAAGACCTATATACCCATGTTTTTCAATAGGTGTGGGAAACCAAATTGTTTTGGAATTATCGGTTCAGTGACTAAGTTTCCTCCTTGAAGGGTAACTGTAATAACACTAAGTACCCTAACACCCTATAAGATAATCACATAATAGGTACTGCATACAGCGGTTTCCATTGCTGGCATTCTTGTGACGTAATAAATAATTTCTTTACAGATTCAAGGCCAGCTTAGACCTTCATCAAAAGGGATTACTGCAAGATGATTTCCTTCATTGATTTATCAACAACAATAATGACAATTAAAGTTCGTACAGATGAAGGCTTCATCCAAGAAAAGCTGCAGAAACTTATAATTTTCTACAAACCATGCGTGTTGCCTAGGGTTTCTGCTCGAGACTTCTCGAACTCGAGACAACTCGAGAGTTTCACCTCCATTCGAGACGAGAAACAAATAGCCGACTCTCGAGACTCTCGAGTTCCGGCGAACACAAAATAAGGGCTAAAGTCAGGCTCGCCATTTTGCCGCTTTTAACGACGATAACGCCACCCGCGCACTATAAACACGTGCAGCGGACTCGCACGCTTTGTAAAGTTTGTAACTCGCCGCTGCCGCATACAACCAGTTACACGAAGGAAGTATTACATCCAATAAAATGATCTATCGAAGCTTTGTCAAAAAGAGACGCATTGATCTTAACATCTGAAGCCATATTAAACGTGCTGAGTGAGAAGTTAAATTCTATGGACATTGACTTAGCCATACGATTTTAAGAAAATCTTAATAACAAAATTGAAGGCAGGCGAAACGTTAATTTGATTTCCTTAATCAAATACCTGCACGATCCTGAGGCATTTTCTAGTAGTGACAGGAATTGCAGTAAAACTGCTTTAAGAAACTTCACCGAAGGTCCTTATAACATACTTTTTCCGAGCAAGTCAACAACAACGTCAACCACCGATTGTCAAAGCAGCCAACCGGACGTGAATGAATTGGAAAAACAAAGGCACCAGCAAATTTGAGTCACTATTAAAAAAAACGAATAAAGTAGATAAGATTCTAGCTGAACGTGATCCACACCAAGTCACGAAAAGTTTAATGTGGAAGAAATTTAATGACTGACCTTGGGGAGGGTTAGGTTAGTTCAGGGGTTAATTTTAACACAATGTAAATTTGAATATTTATGAGTCTACGGGAAAACGTACTCCTAGTCCTAGTTAATCTTGAGATGTTGCAATTTCTTACCAAAGACTCGAGAGTCGAGACAACTCGAGAAATTGGAGTCGAGAATTCTCGAAACTCGAGAAAAAAATGAGGCGAGAAACCAGAAACCCTCTGTTGCCTAAAATAATATTACAACGTACACCTGCAAACCACATATGTAAATATAAACCTTCGTTTTCAGGCAGCCGTACTATCCACTAAACAGCACTAAACAGAAAGAAGCCTAAGTAATAGACCTAGTTTTAACGAAAAAATTGAAAATGGCGAAGATCTGGGGGTAAAAAAGAAAAATAATCCACCATTTCGAATTAAAGCGACGTCTACAACTCACACAATCATTAGTATTATAATAAAACTCACACGTAACAAAATTGTTTTATTTTATTTAGTGGGGTTGGTGGTTCTAAAATCCATATATAATAACAATATATTGTTATATATTTTTATATGGTGCTGCGCTCAGTTAGTAGTAGTTCTAGTAGTTATATATTTTTAGACTGAACTCCATGGAACCACGATCTAGAACCACGAAAATCCTAACCCTAATCAGTACCTACTATTCTTGATGTCGGGTTTTTGTATACCAGGTCAGAGTATAGCAAAAAGGGCCCGATCTTGTCATTAAGTAATAAAAAACAGAGGTATACTTGTGATTTTTTTTTCATCGTAGATTTCTAAGTCCCAGCACAGAATAGATGATAGTACCTACAAGGGCTACAAGTAGTCCCAGGCTACGTAGCTTGGGACCGCTCTAGTTCTTAAACGGGCAAGTTAATCAAACAACTGTAATTTATAATAGATACTTATTTTAATGTACTCTTTAGTTGTAATCAAAAAAGTAACAAAAATGAGAAAAATATTTTTCAGCAAAATATGTGCCCTAAAATTGGGCCCTTTTTGCTATACCCCAATCTATCATTCAGAAACACTTAGGACAAACTCAATAACATCACAAATCAGAATCACAATATATCAGAAAAGAAACCCAACAAAAATACTTATTTAATTTCACCACATACTTTAAAAATATAGAACTGAAAAGATTTGTAATTTCTTCGTATTATTATTTATTTTGACAATCCAGCCCGTCTAATACAACTAGGCTTCACGGTTCTTGTCGCGAGACATAGCAACGCCCGTCAGTCTCCTACAGTACCGCAAAGAAAGAGATAGATAGGTAATTTTTCTCGCGCGAGAAAGAGTTGCGTGTCACAGTTGTGCTAGAGGTGCATCTTTACTTCATCATCAAAATTCATCCAAGTCAAAATCAAATATCATGCCTGCTTATTTATTCTGCGCTTACTATCAAACTGAAACTGACAGATGATACGCGACCCTTTAATGAATGAATCACCCGCACACACTCACAATTAGTGTCTATTAGTGTGAGTACTTGCTGATTTTTCACAAATTGCTAATACACGGGAGAATAATACAATGTATGACGTGCTACTAATACTACATGAATAAAAGACAAATACGCGGACTCGCCAATACACAAATTTTACTTCAAACTCAAGTAACATACGAAATAATACACAAAAACTACAAATCTTGCTTCCCAGCGCCATCTAGCGTGGAATGTCTAGTTTTGTTTCCTCTGCAACCACCTTAAGAATTGAAAGATTTAATTTTTGTTATTAGGTTACACGTAAGTATAAAAAAGTCTATACTCTATGTTAGGATTGTTTATGGGTGTTCATATGAAATTTAAAAACAACTTATAAACAAAAATTTGAGATTATTTTTCAAAATCATGATTGTGGCGCCATTTTTCGGTTGTCTCGTAGCAATCACGGCTATACAATTATTATCAAAAAGATCATGATTGCTTTTATGAATTGGCCAATTTTGCGGACAGAGTAAAAAGACGCTCAAATAATCAGCCTTTTAGTACAAAAATTCTCAAACGCGCTTGTGATACGGGAGACAACCGACAAGTTTTCTTTTGTTTGAAACTTCCACTTGGGGCGCTATGTGAAAAATCACAGCTGCACAATTTGTCCAAACACCGTTCAAAGTCCAGTTGAGTTCGCTTCAACTGCATGCGAGTTCAATGAACCCTAGTCGGCAAATAAATAGGTGTGAGAGGATGCAGTGAAAAAACGAGTAGCCACGGGCCTCGGGCGAGCAATTGAAGCTGTGCTCTTGAAATTGCTCTTGTTAAAGCTTCACATCCGTTCGAAAATGCTGTTTTAGACATTTTTCTCTATGATCAAACATGTTTCTTCACATATTTTCAACTAGCGACTCGCCCCGGCTTCGCACAGGTGCAAAGCTATATTAAGTATGCATGTATTACACATATAAACCTTCCTCACTCTATCTACAAAAAAAAACTCATCAAAATCCGTTGCGTAGTTTTAAAGATCTAAGCATACATAGGGACAGCAGACAGCAGGAAGCAACTTTGTTTTTTAGGGTTCCGTACCCAAAGGGTAAAAACGGGACCCTATTACTGAGACTTCGCTGTCCGTCCGTCCGTCCGTCCGTCCGCCCGTCTGTCACCAGGCTGTATCTCAAGAACGGTGATAGCTAGACAGTTGAAATTTTCACAGATGATGTATTTCTATTGCCGCTATAACAACAAATACTAAAAATAAAATGAAATAAATATTTAAGGGGGGCTCCCATACAACAAACCGGTTGGTTGCGTTAACTTTGCACCTCATTTGTATGGGGCGCGATACATACCAGGTGCAAACTTAACTTAACCACTTAAGGATGAAAAGTGTTTGTACGGAACCCTCGGTGCGCGAGTCCGACTCGCACTTGCCCAATTTTTTAGGGTTCCGTACCCAAAGGGTAGAAACGGGACCCTATTACTGAGACTTCGCTGTCCGTCCGTCCGTCCGTCCGTCCTTCCGTCTGTCACCAGGCTGTATCTCAAGAACGGTGATAGCTAGACAGTTGAAATTTTCACGGATGATGTATTTCTATTGCCGCTATAACAACAAATACTAAAAATAAAATAAAATAAATATTTAAGGGGGACTCCCATACAACAAACTTGTTTTATGGTACGAAAACCTTCATGCGCGAGTCAGACTCGCACTTGCCCAATTTTTTCAACTTATTTTCGACTCCACGCAATGAAAGCATGAAATAGCTATGTTACTATCTAGAACTCGGAGAAATGAATTATTCACTACAAAATGTTGGCTGAAATTATTAATACATTTGTCATAATCATAACATAACTACCCAATATAAAAAAAAAGTATTAAAGGAGTAAGGCCCTCTTACTAGTTGTACTACTGATTGAAAGAATAACCCGGCCGGCTATTTATGTTTGTAGAGGGAAATTGCCATATAATAGAGTTGTTAGCAAACGCGGAAGTCATAACCCTCGGTTTTTTCTGTGTAGTCGAGTAAAAAGTATCCTCTCACCATAATCCTAGCTCCTAGAGTACCTATAGGAAATAGTAAAATAAAGGATACAATTCTGTTTATTACCAAAACGAACACGAATTTACAATACAGTAATACTTACACAAAACATTTACCCTTAAAGTCGCAAAATAAAAACGATACCCAGGTTCAAACCTCGGTGCCGTTAATAGTATTTTATGCAATCGTTGCACAATGGAGGTTCTTAAAGTCGAGTACCGCGTTTAGGTCACGAGGCTTGCCGAGTGGCCTATGTAAGGTACGAGACTTTAAGACCTAATTGTGTAACTATTGCATACAATACTTTTTATACGAGCAAAACTCAGAAAAACATTTTTTACTTTAATCGTCATTCTCCAATATGAGATTTTATTTTTGATGTAACCTTTTTCGTTCAACTAAAACTGACTTATTAAAAAAAACATGATCGCGATGGCCATGGCGGGTGCCTCGTGATTGGTGAATTTTTTTGACAAGTAATTTCAACCAATCAGTCAGCATCATATAAGCTTATGTTCTCTTTTTGAAATTATTAGAGTTGTGTAGAGAGATGTCTTATGAATATTAAAGTTCTGTAGCGGGTACCATAGAGTATAGAATTTTGTTACAGGATTAAAAAGTGCGTTATTGTGATTTTGTCTGTGAAATTATAATTGACAGATTAAAGTCTGCGAGTATAAAAAAAGATTTTTGGTTTTTAGCTCTAAAAAATGCAAAAATATGATAAAAATATGTATATATCTGGCTAGCAAGTCTTGATATTGAATTATACGCCAAGTAAAATAAATGCATTGAGTAAATGATTGGTAGTAGTATTGAGAAACAAGAAATTATTACATACATTTATTTTAGTATGTTGCATGTTCTTGTATCTAAAACTTTTAGGGCAAAGAACTTGGCACCCATATAGATTTCAATTCTTTTGTCGGCGCAGTCGACAACGTTGCACGCTATATTGAACTTGGCTCTCATTTAACATTTATGTTTTTGATGGGATAACTTAACCATATGTTACCTACCGAGAAACTACAGCTACTCAGGTACGGATAAACCTAATTTCTTTGAAGTTTGTTCAAATTCGAGCTCTTATGTTTGATTATCACACCATCCTGTAGAAGTAACACCATTGCGGCAAATTGCGGTAGTTTTACGAGTCGTCGCAGTCGCAATAACAAAAAAATGGTACCGCAATATGTAACGAATTAGTTTTTTGGTCAATATTTTTACTATATTTTATACTTAGAGCCGTAGAAGGAATACGTTTGCAATTTCTGTGCGTTCTAATAGTCAATACATAAAATGAACTAATTGTACATAGAAGCGAAAAATTTAAAAATTTTATGCTTTGGGCGGGATTTTTTTTTAATTTTTCGCTTTTATATGAAATTTAGTTTATGCTAGGAGACGTTACTGCCTTAATAAAAAAAATAGTTACTTGTACCCTAAATGCTCTCTGTATAAATATTTCGAATTTGCACCAACTTCTGGTATCTCTGTGAGGCCCTATGGTTGACTAGTAGCGAATGTCATTCGGCATCAAGTTCTACATTTGTTTTGTGGAATATAGTTTAACTACATAAAATAATATAAAAACAAAAAACAAAAAAAAAACGCTATGCGGAAAATACAAAATGCATGTCTTTCTCGACGTTTTCTTGGTACAGCTGATATATATGTAGGTACTTACTTATATAGTATTCATAAATTGGCCATGCAATTCTGCAGCTCAGTACCTTCTTACTTTGTGTAACATTGGCTACGGAACCCCATGCTAATCACGGATCGAGATCTTTTTTTATGGTTCCGTATCCAGAGGGTAAAAAACGGGGCCCTATTACTAAGAGCCAGTTAATATGTGAAGTGTCTGTACAGAACCCTCGGTCCACGAGTCCGACTCGCACTTAGCCGGTTTTTTCTTACACAGTACATCATGAAAGATTGTTTTGACAAAATTATCGTAACATTGTAAAAAAGCCGTTAACTTTTCTACTGTTATACCATTACGAACTTCCTTATAACTGTTTTAGATAACTAACTGTATTTAACTAATATACAGGTAATGAGTTATTGAGGAATCAATTAATTTTTATAATTGGTTAGGTATTTATTAGAGAATGTAATTAGTGAGATGATTAATATATTAACTGGGTAACTGGGGCTTTTAATGATTATCGGAAATTGTTGTTAGATACTCGTTTATTGCTAGAGTTAGTCGAGTGATGGTCCCACAAATACAGTCTGACCAAAATAGTAGAAAATAAAAAGTGGCAATTCTGTGACACTACAGTCCCTTTCTAACCAAGTTAGGGAAACGGGGCCGACACTACAGTATTGCCACTTTTTAATTTCTACTCTAAAAAGAGTAAGAGACCAAAAGGTCAGACTGTACCATTGGCTTTGACCTTTACCATGAGTTAACGTGACCGTACTCGCTAGCGTCTGTGTAAACGAGAGAGAGAGAAGAATATTATCACCAAGGAATGTTACCTGTCGTCAAAATACCAATAAGAAAAAAATATATATACAGGGTGACTTTTTAGTGGTGAGCGGTAGTGCCAGGATGGTGATGAGGAGGGTGACGCTGAGCAACTATCACTATGGGGACAACCACGAAATCTCGAAAAAAATCTCCTAATTAAGAGATAATTGATAGTCAAGTATCAATTTAAAAATTAACTGATAGTTTTTTTTCCGTGATGTCGTGGTTGTCCCCATAGTGATAGTTGCTCAGCGTCACCCTCCTCATCACCATCCTGGCACTACCGCTCACCACTAAAAAGTCATTCTGTATAATAAAAGAAAAAACATTGTGACCTGCGCCAACTTTACGTCCGAACTTGACAAATCTCGCTTACTGATACGCAATAGAAAGAACACATTTTGAAGTAATGAACACAGTGATCTAATCATCTAAGCCATTATACTGTGACCAAGGAATTTCTTTGTCATCTAAATGCCAATAGGGCTGCCAATAGCCGCTTGCACGTGCCCTAGCAGTTTTCCTGTTTCCCAAACTTTCCGCACGCCTCACCGTCGTCCGACAAAAAACTAGCCATCTGACCCGCACCGACCTCACGTCTGATTTGACAAAGCCCATAGCGATGGGTTACCCTTTAAAGTAAAAATGTCGTACCTTTGTATTAATTTCATAGTAAGATACAGCCTTTTAAAACAGTCGCTGATACGCAATTTAATGCAACCTTAAGCAATTCGGGCTAAAATTAAACGCGTAAACTGAGGTTAGACTGAGTGGTTTACGATGATGAGGTTCCGTAGTACTTTTTGACGCATTACAAGATTTAGTATGTCTATTTTTGGAAATAAATTCGGATGTTATGCAATCTTGTGAGTCTATTCTCTATAACATAGGCCTACCTACATATACCTACGTTATTTTATATAAAATAATAAATAAAATTCTCTTAAAAATATTATTTTAACGCTATGATTTGACAGCAGAGAAAGCCCAATCTTAAATATCACGGTAACAACAGATTGTGCTAAAAATCGCCCTTAATTTTATTAGCACAATTGAATGTTACTATGATATTTAAGACTTTGAATCTTGTATTCTCCCAATACGAATTTAGTATCGCAATTAATAATGTGGATAATGTAGACAATGTGATAACCATAAATTAAATTAATTTGTAGAAGAAGTAAGTACCTACCTATGCTTAAAATTGTTGACATGTAACTTGGTGTTACCAATAAAGAATATGTATTTGTATTTGTAATAATTAGTATAGGTATAGGTAGATTGTTTTTATAAATAAAGAAAAGGTGCGACTTAGTTCGCTTACAACTTTTTTCTTTAACGCAGTCGGGTAAAAGTATCCTATAACCATTTTTAGATGTCCAGCTATCACTGTACCAAATTTGGTTAAAATCCGTGCAGTCGTTACGATGTGATGCTTTTTTCAATTTGCGACCGGCAGCGCGCGTTCCTACAAATCCTGCTTAATGATTTTTCCTGGAATAAAAACCCCTCTACATATAAACCTGATTTTAATACAATTTTATAATAGTATGGCTATTAAAAATTAAAAAAATAATAATGTGCGCCCGCGCCGCCTACTCTAGTTTTCGTCTTATTTAATGGCCGCTACGATCGGCCAGACATGTAAGGAATATCACAAGGCTTTAAATTAATGATGTAGTCCGGTTTTTTTTTATTTATAGCTCTCCATGTCTACGGTGTTTGCAGGGGACCAGTTCTCCATGCGAACTCGGTAGACGAACAGTTCATATTTGTAACAGGTGGAAATGAATATAATTATAGGGATCGAGAGAATTTTGTGTCGTGTAAACCCTAAAAAAAAAACAAAATTTATTTGGCGAAAAAAAAATAAGCTGTCAATAATGTTAATGTCAACCTCATCGTCATTCGTGTTCGTATAGTACCTACGCACTAACGACCCGCCCGGCTTCACACGGGTGCAATGCTGATAAATTATGCATGTATCATACATATAACCCTTTCTCTTGAATCAATCTATCTATAAAAAAAAAAAACATAATCCGTTGCGTAGTTTTAAAGATCTAACTAAGCATACATAGGGACAGACGGACAGAAGCGACTTTGTTTTACCTATACTATGTGGTGATTATTTATTGGCTGTGGCACAGGTAATGATAAATAATATATATTACAATAACTCAATTCTTAAAATGAGCTATTTTTAACTATCTTTTATTCTTTAATTTTCCTAATGTGTGATCACCTAATGGGTACCGCAAATTGAATAGCTACAGTGAAATTATTTTACCAACAAATATTTGACACTCTTGTCTGTTGATGTTTGTAGTGATACTAGTGATGTAAACATATTGAATGTCAAATCTAACGATAGTTAATCATGAACGGTTGATTGAATAGATTTTACTGATGATTTTTTCTTGAACCAGCATATGTTTTTTTTGTTTTTTTTTTGTGACAACGGTATGGTCACGTTAACTCATAGTAAGGGTACCGATTACGGAACCCCAAATCAAGCTGATGAAGCCATCAAACCCACCTCGTCCGCCGCACGTACAGAGAAAACGGTAAAAAACCTTTTGTGTATAAAGTAATTCATTTTGTTTGATCAGCCGTTTCGCCGCTGTTTTTACATGGTGTACCTACAGTCTTATACGCAATGGCTTAATAACTCGTTTTAGGGTTCCGTATCCAAAGGGTAAAAACGGGACCCTAAAACTCCACTGTGTCCAATAAGAGCATTTTTCAAAAAGTTTGTACAAAATTAAGTCGTCAATTAAAGTTCAATATATTTTTCCTATCTTGTTAGTAATTTTGTTTTTAATTTCATATTATAAATAATTAAAAAAGTAAGCATAACAGAACCAGTCATAACATTGATATCAAATTACTTAGATAATTGGTAACAAAATAGGAAAAACATATTGAACTTTAATTGAAATCTTAATTTTGTACAAAATGAAAAAAAAAAACAAAGTAGGTATCACAGATCAATGTGATAAAAACAGGGCCACATTTTCAAAGTTTCGATTTCAAATCTCAATCATTATAATCTTTTCCAATTTATTTTGAATTAGGTTTGTACCTAACACAACACATGCTGACTTTACCTCTTTATCGTCCATTCGTTTAACACATTACCCTCTTTAGCCGCAGAAGCACAAATTGCCAATTTCAACCATATGCGTAAACGGCTGATAAATGCAGCGGTACCATGAACTACATACAAAATGCATCTGGCTATCGAATACAGAACAATCCAGCCCGAATCAAGCAATTATAGACTCTATATTAACGTAAGAAGCGCTTGAGCATAACTCAAAATACTTGGTCCTTCGATAAAGGTCAGAGCAGATGTCAGAAAGTCTTGTTTGCAATAGGAAAAAGCCGTTTAACCACCCTGCGCGATATAATCTTAGAATCTCAACCTTAGGAACTAGTTATAAAGTTCAAATAGCATTCTATCAATGCATTCAGTAACTTGACAATCAAAATCAAAATTTTGATTGTTTGGCAACGGTTTTGGATATTTTTTTTCAATTTTGAGTTATGTTGTGTAAGTAAAAGAGTCGGTTTTAAGTGTTAATCCAAAACGGAACCAACTGCAGAGCAGATGTTGCATTTTGCATTGTGATCTTACGCACGTGCTATATGGAAAAAAAATACAAAAAAGGTTTGACACAATTGTTTTTTTTGTGCACTTTTTGTGATCGACGCATGGTTAGCGCAGCAGTCTGAATATTGTGAATAAGGAATCACCAACTGCCCGAAAAAACGGCGTTTATCGATTGATTGAAGACTTTTGACGATTCTAGTGTAAACTGTCTGCAATACCTCTACAGGTCTCATTATCATTGTCATTTTACATCAATAACAGATGAGTTAAGCAGCGTCCATTAAAGTGCGGCTCTTACAAAGATGGCTGGATAGTCCAATACGACAGCCACAGTAACGACCCCATTATTAACAAATAGGTATTCAACTTTAGCGACATGTTTAAGAATACCCCGTTGACCATTGAGGACGTTCAGGGAACCTTTAGTAATTTAAAGCATAGAGTAAGGAAATGTTTTAAGTGGATATTTTTCATCAAGACGACAATCTTTAATACAGACGAAAAAAAAAATTGATTGTATACTAAAAGGTTTTAATTTGTTTATTGGTTGTATAATAATGAAGAGAAAATAAATATTATTTATGTTGAATAACATTTAGATGTTGACAGTAGCATCGATATAATTTTTTCGATAAAATATTTAGCTACATTACTTTACTTAGTATCTGTGCCCCGTTTGCACAGGTATGCTGCTAAGGTACCTGAATAAGCACAAGTCCTAATAAAGCCTAAATAAGCCTTTACAGCGGCACTACCTATTTCCGCGAACTCCCGAGATTACCGCCGCGTGCAATTTTAATTACATAAGCCTTATCTCACTGATTGGTACCGATTTCTTTGATAAAGACGTGTTCACGACGTGTTCAAATATAATCACCACTTTCGCTGTTCCGTTTACTATTACAGTAAGAGGTGGCAATTAGTTTCCAAGAAGAATGGCCAGTGTTATATTTATTATTCACACTAATATTAGGTGAGTTATGAGCGTGTTACATTAAATAAAAATTAAAGAAAAACACAAAATAAAAAGTATATAACTAAACCTTAAGAAAGTTATGGGGGCCTATGATGGGTTGCGTTTATCACGTGATAAATAAGTGACAAAGCATCTGTCACTCACACTCGCATTTGGTTAAAAATTAGGCAAGTGCGAGTCCGACTCGCACATGAAGGGATCCGTACCATAATCTATAACAAGTTTGTTGTATAGGAGCCCCCCTTAAATATTTATTTTATTTTATTTTTAGTATTTGTTGTTATAGCGGCAATAGAAATACATCATCTGTGAAAATTTCAACTGTGAACTGGTGACAGACGGACGGACAGCGAAGTCTCAGTAATAGGGTCCCGTTTTTACCCTTTGGGTACGGAACCCTAAAAAAAGACGGATGCTTTGTCACTTATTTATCACGTGACAAAAGCAGCCATCATAGGCCCACTAATCTAATCAAACCTAACTTAAACTATTGGGACCTAAACTATATGTTACATATATCCACTAGGTCACTACTATTGGGCAGAGTGCGCCCGTAAGGCTGGCCACGTTACCTCGCTGGATGGCAATGCCAATGCGTTGGGCGAGGAACGAGCCCAGCCCTACGATCATCGGAGGACCGGATAAGCAAATAGCTCAGCTTTTTTAAAAGCTTTGCTTGCGGTCCCCAAGACCCTAGGGTTTTCACGGCAATGTGTTTGTATGTTTGCTTCTTCACGCTCAAACGGATTGATCAATTTTGATAAAATTCGGTATGGAGGTAGCTGACATCTTAGATTAAAACATGGGCTTCTTTTTATCCCGAACTGGGGTAACACCGCGAACGCAGCATATATTATACTCATGAAATTGTGACTTCGTGTTACGTAAGTTTTTGTTCAAGTGGCGTGAATTATTAAGGTAACTAATTAATATTAATAGAGTTGACTTGTAGTGTACGATTCATATTTTTTAAACTTACACGGTTTCTATTGATCGAAAAAAATAGGGAATTGCAGTTTCAAAGTTATCTGGGTTATGAAATGCCCTTGACTCCAATTTGCAAAATAAAGTTTAGAATTTTGGATATAAATTACCAGTTCTATTATGTATGTACCTATACGTTTTTTTCGTCTTAAGCCACGCTGCGCCCGCGTCGCTTCCTTTAACGAGGAACGTAATGGCTCTCGAATATAAACTGCACAATATAAAGATTATACAGTTACCTGTACTGTTAGCTAATTATGAGACTGCGTCCTGTAATAAAGGTCGATGGACGACCTTACGGCGCGAAAGCGTTTGCCCAATTAGAGCTACGATTAAATGTATAATAATGCTGTTAGTTTTTAACAGCTGCTTTATTGGTGCAATTGGATTAAGTAAATTACTGTGATTATCTTTGCCTTTGAATTATTAAAATTGAAAATGTTTGTTTTCCTGATTGAGTGCCCCGATTTATGAATATTTAAACCCCCCTCAAAAAAGAGAGGTGTATCTATGTCTATGTATGGCATCGTAGCTTCCAAACGGATGGAGCAATTTGAGTCTGTTTTTCTAAATCGAATGACTTGAAATTTGGCATAGTACTTATATAATTTTTTTTGTGATGGATTAATATATGGTATTATCGAGCTAAGTCTTATTTACACTACAACTAATTTTTTGCCTTGTGATGGTTAGAAAGTGTAAACATATGTGTTTGTCGGAGTGTACTGTACATAGTGGTAGAAATTATGTGAGCTGACTATGAGTGCACGTCAACATATATTTAACTTATTACCTTACTCCTTAGGTACCTCACGTGTGCATAGAAAATCAAATATATTTTCTAGTACCAAAACTATAATTCCTACTACACAAAGTGTGACCAGCCGCAGATTTTTAATTTCCCGCCAAATCTTGAGTAATATTTAATTAGCCAGACCATATTATGTATAGTGGAAATAGTACCAGTAGTTTCCTAGATATTCAGCTTTAATTGGAACAAGTGACAGCCAATATTTAAGCAAAGTATTCCAAATTTTATATTTATGTTCAGTTCTAGTAGCATTTTATATATCACTCAATGAGTGAGTGTCTCATGTAACCAGCTACTAGTGTCTGTGTCTGGGGTATTTTAAATTTTTTATTTAGGTTATAGGCCAATATTCTGCGTCGGTTTGCCTGGCGGTTTAGTCGACGCGACTGATGTTTACATACGCACAGATGAAACAATTATCTCGTATGTCGTGAGACTTTCTCTCTCGCGACAGATTGAACCTTTCTTTTGTAACATATCGCTTCCTAACCGTTACGCAACCAACTGATGATGGAGTTGCGGTTCAAAGTGTATCATTGTAGCTCTGTATTTGACACTTTCACGGACAGTTTGTCAGATATGAGCAACTTTGATGATTTAAAAAAAAACTACAGGACCTATCGACGTGGGAGTTTTAGTCTGATATTCGTGATTAGTAATATGTATCGTATTTTTGAAAAACCCAACGTGAGATAAAAACGGGTTTCTACTAGACTGTGAGACAGACAGACGGACGGACAGCGGAGTCTTAGTAATAGGGACCCGTTTTTTTCCTTTGGGTACGGAACCCTAAAAAAAACTTAAAAGACGATAATTATTACGTATATGGAGTAAAATACAGGTTGAATCCAACTTTTATTACATAACTTCTCCCAATTTGAACCGGTAAATTTTATATAACTAGAGCCGAAGTTCGAAAACGCCGTATTATCAAACAAGAATATAGACTTAGGTAATAAACATTAGATCATTAAACCTAATGATCCAAATGTTATAAATTTGCCAAACAAGTTTCATTTCTAGCCGAAGATTATTAATGATTGTGTGTTTCGCCTTGAATGTGTCAGATTTAGATTAACTGGGGCAAAATTCGACGGTTTTAGTGACACGTACCTGAGGTCTCACCGCGTTGAATATACATAATTTTGAGAGCCGTAAAATATTAATATTGTAATATAACATCGGAACGCAGATGAGACGGTATCGTTCACAGGACCATTCACAGGAGACACGCTGGGACGAGTGTGCACGAAGGACGTCGTCCCACCGTGTCTCCTGTGCTTCACAACATCGAAGACTCGAAGCTTGAAGTTCTGAAGATCCGTACAGATGAAGATGAGATAAGATAAGATAAGATAAGATAATGTTTATTGCAGAAAAAGGGTTAGTTACATGTCTTAATATTATGTTAAAAATCCACCTTTTTCGGCTGTCTTCATACAGCAAGCAATTGTATATAAATGGGTAGGAAGGAATAATTATTATGCTAATCTTTTATATTTACAGTTAAAGGCATCCAAACCAATGTGCATCAATAGTACCAACATTATAATATATGTACATAATATATGGTCAAAACAGTAAAATCAAAATATAAATAACAATTATCAATTATTTTTAAACTTATGTCATGCTATATGCTTATAATTATGCTAATCTTTTATATTTACAGTTAAAGGCATCCAAACCAATGTGCATCAATAGTACCAACATGAAGACTATGCTGACTGAAGAAACGTTTACAACTGTGTTTTTTGAGACATAACAACCTGCTATTTTGAGAGCCAACGTTCAGGCGTCTATCATTGGCTGTTTCTACGGACGTCAATCTTCTACAGTTTCATACTTACATATGGCAACCTCGATGTAAGCCCACACTTACACTAATAAAAAACCTTGGTCAACGTTATTAGTTCCTCAGTTGAGCACCCTTGGTCGAGATATAGCTAAATTAGAGATATCACAATGCCGCATCGAATTAGGGCTTTGGGCAGGTTTGTGATTGAATGACAAATGGGATCCCATTTGATTTAATATTGGTGTATAAATACTTATTGGATGGATCGGTTTTTAAGGGCCCCAAGTGACCCAACTAGCATGTTGTAGACATAAATAGGAAGATTTAAGTATGCTGTACATATTGAATTCAGCTGCCTTACTGACCTAAAGTAATTAAAGGGTCGATTGCAAAAATATTGTACATAGTTAAGGGCTTTAATTAAAACAATGTTAATTGATTCCTTTGTGTGACGAAAGTTACCCATACATTTTGTATGATTAACTTTCGTCGTTTAACTTATGGCTGTCAAAGTGAATGACTGATATCGTCTACAGAATGAGGTTACTGAAGTGAAACTGGGCGGGTCATGTATGTAGAATGGACAACGAAAGATGGTCCAAGACAATCATAGAATGGATCCCGCGAGACAGTAGAAGACCGAGAGGTCACCCATATAAAAGATGGTCAGACATCTTCACGGAAAGACTGGGACCACACTGGATGAGGAAAGCTAGAGATAGAGAGCTATGGAAAGAAACGGGCGAGGCCTACGCCCAGGAGGCGACTATTACTTAGCGGCGAAACTAATAATTAAATTTTTGTTTATATTGTGTTTATGTATAAAAGTAGTAGAATAAATGGCTTTTTATTTATTTATTTATTTATAACTTTCGTCACACAAAGGAAGGGATCGTATTTTATGTTAACTAAGCTTTTAACTATGTACATTTTTTTTGCAATCGACCGTAAAAACAACCAGCCAGGTGGAATCGGGCAACGAGGGTTCCGTTCATCTTTTGTTTTATGTATTTGTTGTTATAACGTAAACAGAAATACATCATCTGTGAAAATTTCAATTGTCTAGCCCTCACGGGCCATGAGATACAGCCTGGCGACATACAGACAGACGGACGGACTGTCGAATCTTAGTAATAGGGTCTCGTTTTTACTATTAAGGTATATTGGAACCCAAAAAACAACTATTTCGAGGACGAAGTTTTGGTCGTCTAAAGTATAGTAAGGTATTAAAGATTCATAAAATTTATTTCATTAAAAGAATTTTCCCACTATCATTTTGTATGCAGTTTTAAGCCTAAAAGCCTACCCTATCGCTGGATAATGGTCGCAGACATTAAAAATACATCAAAAAACAATTATTAAGGAATACCAAAGGCTATTAGCGAGAAGTCTAGGTTTATTTACTGTCTGTAGGGCATCTTTTATGGTCCCTTAAGTGCTGCTTTTAATAGTTCACTTCTCAGGCAAGTTATAAATGGAATACGTGAACAATGTAGGTTTGAACACGCGGTTTGCGTAGTGGTAGGGCCTCTGCCTACTGAGTTTTAATTATGATCCTGGGTCTATAGAAAGAAAGAAATACATTTATTCGTGACTAGCGACTCGCCCCGGCTTCGCACGGGTGCAATGTTGATAAAATATGCATGTATTATACATATAGCCCTGCCTTTTGAATCACTCTATAAAAAAAAATAGGATCATAATCCGTTGCGTAGTTTAAAAGATATAAGCATACATAGGGACAGACAGACAGCAGGAAGCGACTTTGTTTTAGGTATACTATGTAGTGATATGAATATGATCATAAAACATACCTATTGATAATTTCAACCAACTATTGAAGAGAATAATATTCTTTCCCTGAGTTCTAACAAGTAAAATAGCTAAATATTTCATGCTTTTATTGGGTGCAGTAAAAAAAAACAGTTTTCTGCGTGAATTTCGACAAAATCGAGTAGTTTTTCAAACAAAAATATCAATGAAAAATTCAAACTCTAGGTTTCAAATAATAAGTATTGGTTGTTCTATGTATTTAAGTATATATTTATCTATATAAGTACGTATATCATCGTCTAGTACCCATAACACAAGCCTTCTTGAGCTTAATTTGGGACTAGATCGATTTGTGTGAGGTTGTCCGATATTTATTTCTTTATTATTTATTTATATATACTAATGAATAACAATGGCCCTGTTCTAAGTAGTAACATTGATAATATGTTAAGAAACATGTTTAATCATAGAGAAAAATGCCTAAAACAATCAGCAGGGCTAGCATATCTTGCCGCGACTTCGATTGTCGCGCGACTCAGCGTCACCTGTCTTGCTCACATGACGTTGAAAGGAAAGTGACAGATAGCATTTGTTGCGCGACAAAAAGTCGCGTGTCAAAGTTATGCTAGATGTGCTGCATTTTTTGAACGGATAAGAATCCTTAATTACACCTGTCACACCAGATTGAGACTTTAGCTCAGAGTTGTTTATTTGTTGACTTGACATGCATTAAATTTTGTATTTCCATATAATGGTGCTTGTTATAATACATATAATTATGATAATGCAGTGTGCGAGCTAACGGGACAGCGCGCCTAGTGTTGTGCCAGAGATATATTATTATAATGGAGTAGGAGATATATATCGGGTGGACCCTTTATTTTCTAGAAGCTTATTTCGTCGAATGTTCACCGAAAAATCATTTCGCATTTTTTTTATTCCATTGTATTTTTTTATATTACGGTATTTGACCATAGATAATATAAATTGTGGCGTTGAAACCACTAAACACACATTAAAAAATACGCGTAACCAAATAAACGATCACTAAGTTTTGGACATTATACGATTCATAATTGTACAATAACTAAAAAGAAGACGTGTTTTGACTACTGCTTTTTAGGGTTCCGTACCCAAAGGGTAAAAACGGGACCCTATTACTGAGACTTCGCTGTCCGTCCGTCCGTCCGTCTGTCACCAGGCTGTATCTCAAGAGCGGTGATAGCTTGACACTTGAAATTTTCACAGATGATGTATTTCTATTGCCGCTATAACAACAAATACTAAAAATAAAATAAAATAAATATTTAAGGGGGGCATCCCAAACTCGTTTTATGGTACGGAACCCTTCATGCGCGAGTCGGACTCGCACTTGCCCAATTTTTATGACGTCACATGCCTGTATCATCATAGCGATCTGTTAGCTTGATACTAACAGATCGTTTTTGACATTTCATAAAGAGTAGCTGATTTGATCTCATCCACTTGATGAGGTTAGGATCAAATCACGAGGTCGACAGAAGCATCCGCAAGCGATCCTGTGGACCCCACCTAAGGTGAATGTGGAGGGAAAACGCGCTGGGTTTTTAGTGGGTACACTGTTAAAAATTATGTGATTTTACACACAAAAAAATTACAGAAACCTGTATAATTCCCTCAAAACCTGGGAAAAGTACCAAAATTTTGGTTTTTTTCCATAATTTTTGGTAATTTTAAATATCTTCGTTAAATTCAACGATTTTGATGTCTTTTTACAAAAAAAATATGTAATAATTAATAATATGTGTACGTTTACATAAAATCTGTAAAATTCCATAGAGCGTCTGGGACAAATACATTTCAATATGTATTTATAACGCTTAAAACTGTAATTTTACATACATAAGTCGTCATTCTACACATCTTCAGAAAAAACCCATTTTTATGTGAAATTACATAAGTTTTTTGTAATGATCATAATAATTTCAGTAGGATTACGTAGAATATTAAGTAAATTTTCAGTTTTTTCTTTATTTTTCAATATATCGTGTAATTTTCAATTTAATTCTGTGTTTTTACATAAACAATATGTAATAATCATAAAAAAATTGTATATGTACATAAACTCTGTATAATTACATGGAATGTTTGGGAAAAATACATTTCAATATGTATTTATAACGCTTTTATTACATACGGAACTCGTCATTTTACATAGTTTTGTAATTTTCCCAAATGTATCAGTAAGATTTCATAAATATTCTGTAATTATACAGGTTTTTCTTTATTTCACAAAATATCGTGTAATTTTCAATTATTGTGTGTGTTTTTACATAAAAGTCATGTAAAAAATCACTAAAAACTTGGACGTTTACATAAAATCTGTATAATTACATTAAATGTGTAGGCAAAGTACATTTAGACATGTATTTACAACGATTGAAACGGCTATCTTACATACGAAACTTGTTATTTTACATATCTTTCTGAAAAACACATTTTTTTGCAAATTTCCTGTACCTTTTTGGAATTTTCCCAAAAGTATCTGTAAGTTCTCATAAATATTCCGTAATTATACAGGTTTTTCTTTATTTCACAAAATATCGTGGAATTTTCAATTATAGTGTGTGTTTTTACATAAAAGGCATGTCAGAATCACTAAAAACTTGGACATTTACATAAAATCTGTATAATTACATTGAATATATGGGAAAAGTACATTTAGATATGTATTTACAACGATTGAAACGGCTATTATTACATACAATACTTGTTATTTTACATTTCTTTCTGAAAAACACAGTTTTTTGTATATTTCCTGAACCTTTTTGGAATATTCACAAAAGTGTGTGTAAGATTACAAAAGATACTATGTCATTGTACAGTTTGTACTTTATTTTTCAAAGTATCGTGTAATTTTCAATTTTAGTGTGTGTTTTTGCCAAAAAAAATATGTAATAATCACCTAAACATGGACGTTTACATAAAACCTGCATAATTACATAAAATGTCTGGAACATTTAAATAAATAAATAAATAGATTAATATCTTGTGACTATTTACACCAATTGGCCTATAAAGTCCCAACCTAAGTAAATCTTGTACTATGAATACAATCGCCGTCAATAATTTTACAAGAGAGATTGAATGGCATTTATATACAGTTCAACAAGGTGTTCACAAATATCTGAACGATATAGTCGTATATAGCCTGGTGACAACCAAAACTCACTAAAATTTCTGTCACTACTCTTCAAAACCTCGTATCTAGTAAGTAGATTGACACTTAGATACGAGCTTTATATAAGTAGGTATTTGTTACTTATAGTGTTTTGGTTGTCAACAGACGGTATATCCATGAAATAGGTATAGGTAGCTACCGTTCCTAAATTACTATTCTTATTTTTATTACATTATGGCTCATTTTGGAAAAAATCTACGTGCGCGTAAAATTAAGAAAAAATATTTTTAGGTTTCCGTACCTCAAAAGTAAAAAAAACCGGTCAAGTGCGAGTCGGACTCGCGCACCGAGGGTTCCGTACAAACACTTTCCATCCTTAAGTGGTTAAGTTAAGTTTGCACCTGGTATGTATAGCCCTCCATACAAATGAGGTGCAAAGTTAACGCAACCAATCCCTTTGTTGTATGTGAGCCCCCTTTAATATTTATTTTATTTTATTTTTAGTATTTGTTGTTATAGCGGCAACAGAAATACATCATCTGTGAAAATTTCAACTGTCTAGCTAGCACCGTTCTTGAGATACAGCCTGGTGACAGACGGACGGACGGACGGACGGACGGATAGCGAAGTCTCAGTAATAGGGTCCCGTTTTTACCCTTTGGGTACGGAACCCTAACAACGGAAAATGTAAAATGTAAAATGTGCTCGTGGCCTCCTAACAAAATAAAGTTCATTATTTCATTTAGTTATTCAATTAAACTCGATTGTATATTATATGATTTCATTTGCTAAAAAAATAGAAGTGTTTCGAGACGGTGGAGGGGGCCCCAAATGCCAAGTGCCTAGGGGCCCTGGCCCTCTAAGTCCATGCCTGAATACTGCATTTGATGACAAAACAAACCACTTTTGAGTCAAAAAAACCAAGCAACAGTCTGTATCTCCTATATAAAATAATAAACCACAGGTAACGCGACATTAATATTGCTTTAAAACTGTGTGCGTCAGAATGATTGGTTGACTGTTGAATTCCGCATTGATTGCTTACGTAAAAATTGCTACCTATTTGCTAGTATTTGCTACCATTTACCAAATAATTGCTACCTCAGTATAATAAAAGATATCACATATTTTTTTTGACCAGTCATTCTGACGTCAGGATGTTTGGACAAAGTTCATATTTTGCGAAGGACGCACAATTTTCATGTTCTTTACTAACCAAAATTTGCTACCTAATTGCTACCTACATTTACCTTAAAATCAACTCTGCAGCGTTACAGATCAAAAAGTTTCGCGTATAATTATTTTTTGGACTACTTACAACATGAACGCCTGTGCGTATCAGCAGAGCAATCCAAATCTGTGGTGTATTTATGTTTGTGTCAGGCGCTAAGTAGTCAAAAAATAATTATACACGAAACTTTTATTATACGTGAAATGTTTTTGGAAGGATCTCATTTATAAAACACGAGGGCATACGTTCACTACGAGAGATAAAAACCGATTAAAACAGTGGCTTGTAGCTATTCGCAGAGATAAATTTACTCCAACGAAAAATAGCCTCGTTTGTAAAAGCCGGATTCAGTACTGGAAAAACGTAAGAATATTTTCAATATTTATGATAATTTTACTTAATCACTGATTATCTCAGTTCTCGACCAAACTTCAATGATGAATTGCAAACATTTTTAGTTTGTGCCTTATCAAAAAATACTAAACTATAACATTTATATATTTATCTAATTATTATTTCAGCCAGACCAGTGTTAAAAAAAAATGCAGTGCCAAGTCAATTCCCATGGAATGTACAAAGTTCTAGTAGGGATAGGAATGTACAAAGCCAATAACACCTCCAAATACACTAGAATTTCAGTAAACAATACGTTCAGTTCCTACGAGTTTATCCTATTTGACAGCTGTTTGGACCGCCAGGTAGCGCCGCCTGGTGGCAGAAAAAGTATCGAAAACCCTCATTGTCAGCTATTTTTAACCGACTTCATTGTGTATAACAAACAATAGGGAAGATGCAGATATAGTATATATCAATATTTTGTGGCTACAATGTAAAAATAACGCGAAAGAAAGGCCATTGCTACATTTTTATTTTAGTTACCTAGTATCGATTTTTAACAATAATTATGAATTAAAGTAACGTGAAACGGAACGTTTTTTTCATACACCAATCAACGTGTTTATCTCTGCATGTCAACCTGACGTTGACGTGACGTCTACTTATGTACTTATTTAATTCACGGCATAGTTGAGATTATGGCTTCCGGTTTGTGACTTAAGATGGCCGCATGCCTTTAAGTTTAGTTATTCGTTATTTATTCATTTTGGTTGTTCAATGTGTAGTATTGATAGCCTATTGTGCAGTGAACTAACGTATGAGTGAATGGTTAATGAAGAATTCAACTTGAAGCGTACATAGCCCTTCTTGGGTCAAGGCCCGGTAGACCGCGTGGTTTTTTGTAAATCGCTATCACTTTACAAAAAGCTCAACTCACCGTACAACGTTCGTCAACTTTGACACTGGCAGAATTGACCCAATGGGCAGTAGCCATTTTTTTTTTATATAAAATAAAATAAAAAAATAGTTGAGATTATAAATATTTTATTTTATTGTGAAAATGTATTGCACATTTCGAATAAAAATGGAACTTGGGTTCATAAAAGCAGACTCCAGGAATCTGCCGGAAGTTAGTGTTGACATGGTCATACATTTTCTTGATGAAAGTGCAGTTTTCAAGTGTTGAAATGAAAGGGACTAAGTTATTGCGGTGGAAAACGCAATCGATTACGTACAAATAAAAAGAAATGGAGAACTGTGTATTATAAAAAGTCGAGTTACTCCGGAGCACAAAATAAAAAAAAGTTATCGCGTGACAGCCATTGTAAACGAAATGCAAGGTTTGGTTCAGTCCTGCCAGTGTGAAGATTGTGCAAAAGTGCAGGTTCTGAAGGTAACAGATTATTACAACTAAAAACTATTTCCAATGTGCAATGTGCTTCCGGAAAATCATTCATAAAAGCCAAAGAAACGGGTCACATTCCGGTCACTGCTAGTTTCTCTCAAGTAATCAGTTCTATATACTTATAGACTTACTTTTACTGTTTTTATTTAGTGAAATAATGCAATCTATATTATATACCTACTACATACTTACTAATGTAATACATTTTATAAAAATTTTAGGTGGATATTTTAAATGAATTTCTGAATGCTGTAAAGGAAAAAGATTGTGAAGCAAGTATTGTACTCTACTTTCAAGAAAAACAAAGCAATATAAGCATTCATAATCTGTGTTCAAGCTTGGTTGGAAAGTTGGACTCACCACAACAATTTCTTGAAATATTGTCAAAGGAAAATGACGGCTGACAAAATGCATATGATTTTTTCCACCATCAAAATAATGTCAGTGATTCCCCATTGTGGTTCGAGTTAAGTTATGATGTATGGCTTAGAACTTAGTTTTATTCATATTATGCCATATTAAGTACATAACAGAGTTTATTAGGTATAATTTTATTTTAAATATGTGATTTTTTTTTTCTATAATTGCAGGTATATTTGGAATGATCACTGGCTCAACTCTTTATGAAGCTGCTCACTATAAAACTAAAAATGGTTCTCTTCTGAAGAAAATTATGGGGCAAGAATCAAAATTTACTTCTGTTGCGATGGAGAGGAAAAAACTAGAGGGAAAAACTACAGAAAGAAGTTCTTAATGTTCTGGGCAAAAAAGAAAAGGTAAGATCATGTGATGTTTCACAGTTCTGTTGGGAGAAACAAACTGACCAAACTGTAGAAACCAGATAACTATGAGTATTGTTTTCGTGTTCCACAGACAAAACCTGGTGATGGGCGCGGTGGTGCTGCCCAATGAGCGCCCGCTGCGTCTCGGACGCTACATTCACCACCATCTCCTCTTGCGGGCCCGTCGAAGGGTCAGTATCCTTGCTTTGTCGGCATACACACCAGTGTTGGCAGCATCGCTAGAAGTACTCATTATATGAGTAAAATTGAGACAATAAACAAATGTTTCTTTTTACAGCATTTTGGATGAAGGCGTTTACAAGTTCTACAGCATTCCAGCCACCACCACCTACCACCTCGCACTCGGGTCACTCGGATCTGCTGCGGAAGAAGCACTTCAACTGGACGGCCGAGCTCATCGAGGGTTACGCCAACGACAGCGTGCTCGGCGACAAGAAGATGACCGCCGCCGTGTTCCAAAAACTTCAACAAGACGTACTCGGGCCTGGTGGCTCGGGCTCGGGGCTGGCCGCCGTGGGCTCCGACGTGGAGGCCATCCTCGGCACGTTCGACTCGGAGGTGGTGGACAGCAGCTGTTCTACTACTACGTGTGGCAGGGGTACCTGCCGGGGCCCGAGACCGGGCTGATCGCCGTCGGCCAGGACATCGTGCCGCGGTACGCTCACGTGGACTAATTGGACGACGTTTGTTGCGTCACGTACGGTTTGGCCGGTGGGACGTCTTCGCCGCTTCTGATACTCGATTATTTTCTTATTGTTTTTATTGCACGCATGAACATGTGCACGTATTTAGGTATAGACTTGTAAAAATGTTGATTTGTTTTCTTTTACTTTTCGTGAGGAACTATATTATCCATAGTACTGATAGATACCGGATTCAAATCAGATTTACCATTAGATAGCAGCATAGATATACCATTTGATAGATGTACCATTTGATAGCAGCATTGTGTCTGTGCTGTATTAAAAGATATTTATAATATTTAACCATGCTTTTAATTTTTCCAAGATATTTTTATAAACATTCATACTATACATCTGAAAGTAACTTTGTCCGTCGGTCGCCTATTCACCCTTAAAATAATGAACCGATTCAGATGCTGACGACATGGTACTGTTGAGCCCATCGGTCGGTGGTATAAGAATACTTCTCGAGAAGTGTGAGTCATATGCCCGTAAGCACAATTTGCAATACAATGTAAAGAAAAGCCAGTATATGATTTTCAAGGCGGGTACCAAGTGTCCATCTCATGTCCCACCCATTCGATTGAATGGCGAACAGCTCAAGAGGGTAAATTCATTTAAATATCTGGGTCACTTGGTCACCGATGACTTGAGAGACGATTCTGACATTGAGCGGGAACGCAGGGCGTTGGCCATTATGGCCAATATGATTGCTCGCAGGTTCAGCAGGTGTACAGCGCAGGTTAAAATAACATTATTTCGTGCGTATTGTACTTCTCTGTACACCTGTAGCCTATGGACGAGGTACACGCAGCGTGCCATGAACACTATGCGTGTACAGTACAACGACGCGTTCCGGGTGCTGTTGCGGCTGCCGAGGTACTGCAGTGCGTCGGGCATGTTCGCAGACGCGCATGTGGACGGTTTCCACGCGACGCTGCGCAAGCGCTGCGCCGCGACGCTCCGCAGAGTGCGCGACAGCCGCCACAGACTGTCGTGGCGGAGAGATGGGACAGTGCCCTAATCAGGCACTGGACCTCTCAACACATTAGTTTAGGCACTAACATAGTTATTTAAGTTATTTTTGTAATACTAACAATATATGGATTAATTTGTCTGAAATAAATGCTTTTTATTTTTATTTTATTTTTTTTATTTTTTTTAGAGCCACCTGTACACACTTGTCATACACACAGCATACATTTATATTCTGAGGGTGAAGAGTGTCTTGGATTTCTGAATCTTCAGAGTTGGATCTGAAATGTAAGAAAAGAACATTTCTTAATTAGAGAGCATGATATCCATACTATAATAAAAGGGAAGATTATAAGTAGGTACACAGACTAAAGGTATCTTTAGTCTGTGTGTCTGTACCCACAAGATGCAGCAGCTTTTGTTACATTAATAAGTAACATCATTATTACATATACCCCAACAGAATATGAAAAATCTAGTATCAGTCATTATACAAAAAGGCTGAAAATGCAAACCCAGCATATATCACTATTATCTCAATGGAAAAGTATTTATTTATTGCACAAAATACAAAAGTAAAAGTACAAATTTTAGACTTTAATACCAAAAGGCATTCTCTATCAGTAACCATACGACTAACTAAACAGACACATTTGTATTGTGCCTTAATTCTATAATCTGTTACCTACATAAAACCAATTATTATTATGCATATTAATTAATACTTTATATACCTACATAAACCTATTCATGAATACTTATACACAATTTTGGTATCATTGTAGACACTTGGCGAGTGTTATTGTAGACACTTATAATGTCGCCTGATTCATAGTCATTAATAGACAAATAAGTACTTAGGTATTCCTGAAAATAAATACTTACTGTCCAGTTAAACAAGATGACTGTGTTAATTACTACCCAAAGAATTGTGAAATAATAGATCGAAACAAAGGCATACCTGATGCATTTTCAATACTTACAAGAATTTCACGTCTGTTCCTTTTGAGTAAATATTGCTGATGTAGGCTTTATTGGCATAATTCTATTTTGGCACTCAAAAATGTGTGGTACCACATTTTTAGGGTTTTTTAGATAAAGATTTTCAACATCTTTCTCCAGCTGTAAAATATAAAGAAATATTGTATGTGTCACAAAGAAGATTCATTAGTAAATTAGGTACTTAGCTAAATTAATTTTAATCAGAGCGTACTACCACAAGCAAAACATGTACTTAAGCAATAATATTTGCACTTACATCGGTGATCTTCACAGCATCGACTGACAGTCTTTGGAGAATAAGTGTCTGTCCTCTTCGCAGCTTGGAACTACTTTTTTCTCCATTTCGATAAGATAAGAATATTTTATTTGGAAACCGCTGAAGTTGAACTGAACACACAACACGGCTCTTTATATCCGAACATTGGAGCCATCGTTGTGATTTCCTGATGTTGACGGATAGTCCATTTTTTATAGTTCATTTGACCCTAACCTATTTATTCGAGAAAGCCGGAATTTATTAATTTTAGCAACTACGATAAAATTTTTCATTGTTCATTGACAAACAAAGATGACGTGACGTCGTCGCAAGTTTAGGTGCGTTTTGGCGCGAAGCTGTCAACTGTCAGTTTGAAACCCCCAGTATTTCATTAATCATTATAAATGATAGTAATTTAATTGTATAATAAATATACTCGAGGTCTATTCTAGATGATATTCTTTCAAATAATATCAAAAAAAAAAATGGCGGCAAACTTGACTGCGCACAGGGAGCTTGTATGTAAGATTGTGCAATGGTCCCATGATAACGGTATTATGTTAAACGCGGAGAAAACCAACCTACTTGTAATACACTCGCCATATCTGAAAAGGGAACAATTTAAACGCTCACCAAAATGGCTTTTATACCCCAAAACTAAATTCCAAATAAAATGAATTGCCTCCATTTAATATAAATTCCCTCTATACAGTGGTCCCCAAATTAAATCATTTTGTATTCCAAAATCGATATACATTACACCAGAATAATTTTATGTTGAGTCAGAATATCTTTTTGCTTCCCAAAATGGATTTTTTGCTCACCAAATATTGTTTTCATAAAACATCAAAATTATTACCAAAAAATATCTTTTTGCTTCCCAAAATGGATTTTTTGCTTCCCAAAATGGATGTTTTGCTCACCAAAATGGATCTTTTGCTCACCAAATATTGTTTTCATAAATCCGCCAAGACGAAAAAAAAAGAGGCGGGGCACTACCTACCTTTTCTCGAACCGTTTCGTCTCATTTTCAAACCCTCATAGTTTCGTCCCAGTCCCGTCCAGAGCGGCCAAATTCACAGGTTAAGATGCAGTTAGGGAACATATGAAATGTACTAAATTTCATTGATCTAGCTTTTATACTTTAGGTTTTATTGGTACCTAAAATACGCCGATTTTGCCACTCACTCACTGATGTATCAAAACCTCTGGGGTACTTCCCGATGACCTAGAAAGCTGAAATTAGGTATGTAAGCTAGGTTTAGTACACAAACAATAGAATAATTCTGAAACTTGGAACTTTTACCCCCCAACCCCTTAAACTAGGGGATGGAAGTTAGTATGAGACTTCTGAAAATTTTGATACTAGAGGTCTGAAAATTGATATAGGGACTCCTTTATTATTTATAAATAATAAAATACATATTCTAGGATTTTAAAAAAATCACCCCCCACCCTTTAAATAAGGGGATGAAAGTTTGTATGGGTTTTCCATAATGGGCGATAAAAGTAGTATATATCGGGCTAAACGTAAGTATTTCTTATAGGCAATTATTACTACTTCCATATCTACACTTCTACTTCGTATTTTAAATATCTGGGGGCACGGTAGTGCCCCCGCCAAGACGAACAAAAAAGAAGGGGGCACTACCTACCTTTCTGGGGGCACGGTAGTGCCCCCGCCAAGACGAACAAAAAAGAAGGGGGCACTACCTACCTTTTCTCGAACCGTTTCGTCTCATATTCAAACCCTCATAGTTTCGTCCCAGTTAACACTAGAGCGCCCAAATTCTCAGGTTAAGATGCAGTTAGCAAACGTATAAAATGTACTAAATTTAATTGATCTAGCTTGTATACTTTAGGTTTTATAGGTACCTAAAATACGCCGATTTTGCCACTCACTCACTGACGTATCAAAACCTCTGGGGTACTTCCCGATGACCTAGAAAGCTGAAATTTGGTATGTAAGCTAGTATTAGTACACAAACAACAAAATAATTCTAAAACTTGAAACTTTTACCCCCCAACCCCTTAAACTAGGGGATGGAAGTTTGTATGAAACTTCCGCAAATTTTGATACTAGAGGTCTGAAAATTGAATCTGGGGGCACGGTAGTGCCCCCGCCAAGACGAACAAAAAAGAAGGGGGCACTACCTACCTTTTCTCGAACCGTTTCGTCTCATATTCAAACCCTCATAGTTTCGTCCCAGTTAACACTAGAGCGCCCAAATTCTCAGGTTAAGATGCAGTTAGCAAACGTATAAAATGTACTAAATTTAATTGATCTAGCTTGTATACTTTAGGTTTTATAGGTACCTAAAATACGCCGATTTTGCCACTCACTCACTGACGTATCAAAACCTCTGGGGTACTTCCCGATGACCTAGAAAGCTGAAATTTGGTATGTAAGCTAGTATTAGTACACAAACAACAAAATAATTCTAAAACTTGAAACTTTTACCCCCCAACCCCTTAAACTAGGGGATGGAAGTTTGTATGAAACTTCCGCAAATTTTGATACTAGAGGTCTGAAAATTGAAACCTATAGGGACTCCTTGTTATAAATCTAATACATATTGTAGGACTTTTAAAAAATCACCCCCCACCCTTTAAATAAGGGGATGGAAGTTTGTATGGGTTTCCCATAATAGGGGATAAAAGTGTATATATATATGGGGCTAAACTTAAGTATTTCTTAAATACACAATTGTCTACTTCAGTTGACGCTCAAGAAACCCTACAGCCCAAAAAAATTAAAAAAACTAAAGCACCTTACAAAAAGAAATGAGATCCCACCAAAAACATTTCATGTAAAATTGACGGCCAAGACTCACATTCTCATAACGCTTTCGCTGTAAAAAGTTATCAGATCCTAGGAAAAGCCAAGCCCCTAAGCCCCGACTTTACTAACCCCACCACCTTGGTTTAAAAAGTATGGCATCAACTGGCTTCAAGCCCCTAAACCCGGAGTTTACTAACCCTACACCTTTGTTTCAAAAGTATGGCTTGGCCGTTTCATAGACTACCGTAAATAAGTCTAGCGGACTGTCCGGCCCATATCGTAAGGAATTAAGTTTATAAGTATATATTATCAAAGACATAAACTTAGTTTCTTGATACCATATGGGCCAGACGGTACGTTACGTTACGGGTCTGGCGTTTCGCTCGCTCGTTAGGGTCACAGTTCTTCCTAACACTCCTCCTCGCTTTGCTCGTCGCCGTACCTAAACTAACCAAAATCTGACCTGCCTGAAGGTAGAATAAAGACTGTATCGTTAAGTATAAAGACAACTTGACAGTGGTTTCATTCGATTAAAACATAGGTTTTTTTTATTCAAACTGATGTCAATCTAAAAATTAAATGTTGGATTTGACTAGGATTGTTTCGTTTCCTCGTTAGTTATTGTAAACTAAAACTGTATGGACTTTCACCAGAAAAACGGAAATGGATTCTGGACAAATGGTGTAGTATAAAAGGAATCACTCTCAGGAAGCTAGCTAAACTTGAAAATGTTAAGTGTTGGTGGAGTCCAAAATGCGATTAAACAGTACGGCCAAGAGTATACTTTCGCTGACAAACCGAAATCCGGCCGAAAATCAGGTCCTTCAAACCCCAATTTGGATAAAAAGATAGTAAAGGCATACACAACCAACAAGGAGGTGTCTGTTCGGGATTTGGCTAAAAAGTTAGGTACATCTATTGGTATGGTCCGACGTCCAAAGCAGAGATACAATTTAAAGACTTACAAGAAGCAAAGGCAGCCTAAACAAAGCGAAAAACAGCAAATCTCAGTAAAATAAAGAGTTTTAAAAATTGTATGACTCTATTCTTTCAAGGAAAACCTGTGTCTTATAATGGACGATGAGACATGTGAAATTCGATTATGAATCTCTGCCGGGACCGCAGTATTACACAGTTCAAGATCGATCTGTCATTAGTGAATCTGAAAAGTCAATTTTTACAGAAAAAATTGGCAAAAAAATTATGGTATGGCAGGCGATCTGCGAGTGTGGCCTCAAATCGACTCCATTTATCACTACGTCTACAATGAGAGCATATTTATATAAAGGAATGTCTTAATAAACGACTTTTGCCTATGTCGGAATCTCTTGCCAACCCTTCGGATATATTTTACTGTTAGTTCGCAGACAGGAATTAGGATCACAAACATCAGGCTTTTTCGTGAGGATTCTGACGACTCATTCGGCTGGTGGAAGCTTTTTTTAACATATACTGCAAGATTAGCTGCAGTGTGACACCAGACTCAGGTTCGCCGGCTAAAGGTGCCTGAAAGGGTCCGTGACCCTTGAGCCGGGGAACAGGAGCCTATATATATAACACTATTACAGCCAAACCCCCTCGCATTCTATTAAATTTTGTTATGAATTTGTGCGATAAATTTCTGTATGAAACCCTTAGTTCGTGACTATCGGCATAGAGCAATTCTCCCTTAATGGTTACAATTACCCATTTATCTAGTTTTAAAATTGTTGTGGCAAGAGAATTAAGTTAGTCTCTCCGCGTTAGACAGCTTAATTTTCGACCCATGATTTCACACGTCTCCCCCTAAGCAGGCGGAGACGTTTTGATCTTAGCTCAGGTTCACCGGCTAAAGGTGCCTGAAAGGGTCCGTGACTCTTTAGCCGGGGAACAGGAGCCTATCAATATATATACCACTATTACAGCCAAACCCCCTCGCATTCTACATAGTTTTTTATGATCTTAGCTCAGGTTCACCGGCTTAAGGTGCCTGAAAGGGTCCGTGACGTGGGGAATTTGTTAAATAAAAAAAAAAAACCGCTAACGTGGCAGATTTTTGGATAATAAATGTTTGTAAGTGCTCACTCAGTCCACACATTATTCGTAAATTAAAAATGTAAATATCTTAATATTTGTAGTAGGTATCTAGGAAACTATAAAGTAGTTCAACTTTTAGTAATTTTTTTTACTAAATATCCACCATCTAAAATGTCATATTCGTTGTCTGCTTTTAAAATATATTCAAATTTAATTTTAAAATACAATCTAAGATACAGTCCACATTTTAGATTGTATTTTAAGAAGTGGACTGTGTGATCTAAAATGTGGACTATATCTTAGACTAGTTTTTAGCTGTAGTGGGAAGGAAATTAAGTTAGCCGTTTTACGTTAGGACGCTTAATCTCCAACCCATGATTTCACACGTCTCCCCCTAAGCAGGCGGAGACGTTATGTACTTAGCTCAGGTTCACCGGCTAAAGGTGCCTGAAAGGGTCCGTGACCCTTGAGCCGGGGAACAGGAGCCTATCAATATATATAACACTATTACAGCCAAACCCCCTCGCATTCTACATAGTTTTTTTATGATCTTAGCTCAGGTTCACCGGCTAAAGGTGCCTGAAAGGGTCCGTGACCCTTGAGCCGGGGAACAGGAGCCTATATATATATATATAGCACTATTACAGCCAAACCAAAAAAATACTTGTAGCGGTTAGAATTACAAAGTTTTTGATGATTGAAATTTGGACGGCTGTGGCCCACGTGGCGTCAGGGGCACGATTTTTTGTTGACGGCCACAGCCGACTGTGGCGGTCAAAAGGTTAAACATTATAATTCAAAATATTTCTTAAAGTTGAAGAGATGGATTACTTTGATTTTCTTTTGCCCGAAAATTACGTCACTTTACCAACATGAATAAGTTGGAAAATAAACACAATAGCTACCTGTTGTAGTATATTCCGAGGTTTCTAATGATAAGTTCTAACCAATTCTGTATCAGGTTAATTAATTAAATCAAGGAATGGCAGCTCGAGGCTTTTGCCAATGTCAGTTTATAATAATATTCACTTTATAAAGAATAAAACCATGAGAAAAACAAAAATTAAATTATTAAAACATGAGATGAAATGAACATGAACAAAGATGGCCGATGAAAAAACCTGTATCAGGTTGTCCGTGGCGAAAAATGTAGCATTATTTGGCACTGTGCTCAGCAAAAATGACTAAAATGGAAGTAATAATATAAAATATTGGTGACATCCATTTGACAGTAATATAGATTATTTGGTCTGAAATTAACTTTTTAGGTGTTCATATATTTTAATAGGATGTAAGAAAAAGAATTATTTGCTTTATTTATAGAATAGTTTGGGATACACTATTTGGTGAGCATTCATCCGTTTTGGTGAGCATTAAGAATTTATTGGTAGTAATTTATCAATATATTTGGTAGGCGTTTAATCATATTTGGTAGGCGTTTAAACACAAGCCACCTGAAAATACCAGATCTGACTTTCCACCTCGAGTTTTAGCCGCCTAGCACCAATTTGAAATTTTGGTGAAAAAAGCCATTTTGGTGAGCATTTAGTTTTTTGCCCTACAAAATAACCACTTTTTTTTTATATCCTCATAAATGTGTTCATGTCCACGTACATCAGAATATGTTTTTTGGTTTGTTTTGTTTTTAAGTATGACTTAAGTAACGAAGTTTGTCATTTATCAAATCAAATTAACAATTACAGGATTGCTGCGTTCTGTTAAAATAACGGGAGCCAAAAGTGTGCTATTGCTGGCATAGTAGCTAACATTCACTATATTTATTTATGAGTTTCATTAGGTATCATCACTACATAGTATAAAACAAAGTCGCTTTCTCTGTCCCTATGTCCCTTTGTATGCTTAAATCTTTAAAACTACGCAACGGATTTTGATGCGGTTTTTTTTTAATAGATAGAGTGATTCAAGAGGAAGGTTTATATGTATAATACATGCATAATTTATCAGCATTGCACCCGTGCGAAGCCGGGGCGGGTCGCTAGTATAAAATAAATCGAACGAAGCAATGAGCACTCCAGGTGTACTATAAGTACATACTAGGTCCATATGACTGCGCAATAGCCGATTTATGAAGAAACGTGCCAGGACATGCGCAGATGTTTGTTATGTCAGCGTGGAATATTCTAGAAGGAAGTGGTGCCAAAGAGTAAAAATAAGAGATGTCAAGTCAAGTCAATGCTCTTGCTACCTACCTAGTAGTAAAAAACCGGCCAAGTGCGAGTCGGACTCGCGCACCGAGGGTTCCGTACAAACACTTTCCATCCCTAAGTGGTTAAGTTAAGTTTGCACCTGGTATGTATAGCGCCCCATATAAATTAGGTGCAAAGTTAGGTATTAAAAAAACTACTTACTAGATCTCGTTCAAAACAATTTTCGTTGGTAGTTTTTATAGTAATGTACATCATATGTTTTTTTTAGATTTTTCATTTTCTTATTTTAGAAGTTAGAGGGGGGGGGGCCAACTTTTTTCCACTTTGGCAGCGTCTGTCACGCAAACTATACGGTTTAGAAAAAAAATATTTTAGAAACCTCGATATCATTTTTGAAGACCTATCCATAGATACCCCACACGTATGTGTTAGATGAAAAAAAAATTTTTGAGTTTCAGTTCTAAGTATGGGGAGCCCCCAATATTTATTATTATTTTTCTATTTTTGCATCAAAATCTTAATGCGGTTCACAGAATACATCTACTTACCAAGTTTCAACAGTATAGCTCTTATAGTTTCGGAAAAAAATGGCTGTGACATACGGACGGACAGATAGACGGACAGACGGACAGACGGACAGACAGACATGACGAATCTATAAGGGTTCCGTTTTTTGCCATTTGGCTACGGAACCCTAAAAACGGCAAAAAATCACGTTTGTTGTATGGGAGCCCCACTCAAATATTTATTTTATTCTGTTTTTAGTATTTGTAGTTATAGCGGCAGTAAATAGGTAAATAGGGTCCCGTTCTTACTCTTTGGGTACGGAATCCTAAAAAAGGAGGTTCGGCGCTTGACCCGTATGTTTGCTGGACCGATTTTAATGCGGTTTTCAGTAATGTATTCGTTACATTCTGGAAATAAGAAGGTTTTGGTATACAACAAATGTATATTAACCGACTTTAAAAAAAAACAGTTGCTCTCGAAAAGTATAATTTAATCCGAGGTTAGGTACATAGTTTAATTAAGGTGATTACGTGGATATCTAGCGTGTTGTACGAGGTTGCGGTTGCGTAGTCGCGGGCAAAAGCTTGTATTCATATAACACATCATTAAAAAACCGGTCAAGTGCGAGTCGGACTCGCACACCGAGGGTTCCGTACAAACACTTTCCATCCTTAAGTGGTTAAGTTAAGTTTGCACCTGGTATGTATAGCGCTCCATACAAATGAGGTGCAAAGTTAACGCAACCAATCCCTTTGTTGTATGGGAGCCCCCTTAAATATTTATTTTATTTTAATAACGTATAAACTATTGACATAATAGGTCTGTAATTTTGCACAGTAATCTAATGATAGCTAAGCTAACAAATATATAAACAATAAAGTGAGATTGTTGTGGAATGGAAGAAGGATATTGATATTTACACAACGCGAGATCGATAAATTTAAAACTTAAATAAAAACTAAACTATATACATGTGTGGGTTGGAAACAGCCCAGAACCCATTTATTTGATGAGACAGAGCAAATTATGAAAGAAAAAATTGCAAAAGTTTGAAGGGAAAAAAGTCAAAAAATGAATTAAAATTACGTAAATATTGTGCTCTGAACGGCTGGTTTTGCGAGAAAATTCGTTACTAAAAAACTACAGCTAGGAAAAATCTGAAATTTTGCACAGAACTATATTGATACTTAAGCTAATTAACAGTACACTAAAAATGGGGGTTAAAGATCTAGGTTCTGAGTAATGGGGGGAGAATAGTCACTCACTGTCAAAGTTCAATAAAAACCTGTTTTTCTCTGGTGTTTCTGGACCGATTTTCTTTCTGTTTTCTTGGTTGAACGCAGAAAGGTGTCAGGCAGGCTGATACGTCCTCAAAATCAGCCGGACGATCCCAGGTCGCAAGTTACGGGAACAAAGAAAAAGTGTTTTTCGGCGTTTACTCGGCTGTTTTCCGCCGGAAAATTCTGAGAAAATTCAGGGAGTTGAAGGCTTAACAAGCACTTTGGATGGTAGCAAAAAACTCGGGGGTCGTCGATGATCTGGAGGCGTCGCACGCACTTAAAGTGAAATTACGAAAGTTAACTTTGTTTCACTATTTTCACTTTAGGAAAACACGTCCGGCTATTTTGAAAACTGTCACTTAATAGAATTTAAAGAGAAGAAAATAATGTCACATGAATCATCAAAATTGGTCAGCGGAGCGAAGCACAAATGACAAAGTACCAACATACGTTTGCGTGACCTCTACGCTAGCAGTTGTGAATTCTTAGGTTATCTGATTAGTATGTTTCATCTGTATTTATTTATATGTGTATATATTATATGATATATGTATTTATCTAAATATTATTTATTAAAACTTGTTTAAGTTAGTTGCACCGCCCACAATTTATCTGCTTTGCCCGAAGGGGAGGCCTATGTTCAGCAGTGGACGTCCTATGGCTGAGATGATGATACTAATCTACTTAATTCAATGTATACTCTATACTATACGATTGTAGGCCTACTAGGCAGGCAAAAAACTAAATGCTCTTTATACCCTAAAACTAAATTCCAAGTAAAATGAATTACTTCCATATAAATTAAACCCACTCTATACAGAGCTCCCTAAACTAAATCATTTTGTATTCCAAAATCAATATACATACACCAAAATAATTTTACGTTGAGTCCGTATATCTTTTTGCTTCCCAAAATGGATTTTTTGCTAACCAAATATTGTTTTCATAAAACATCAACATTAATACCAAAAACTGCAGTCTAATTTGCTTTAGTGTAATCAAATTATCTAACCTTTGGTCAAAATATATTATTGTCAATCTAAAATTGCAATAGCTTCCCTTTATTTCTTTACAACTAATGTGTTACACTGGCAATGATTTTATGATGGTTTGTCAACAATATCAATATCATTCGTGGTGATTTCTTTAAGACAAGTAGTCGTCATTCGATTATCGACATTAGTATACTACTAATTTCAAATTTGAATTATGATATTAGTAATCGATAATCTTTCCAATCAGCAAATTAGTCGAAGCCAGCCAAAGGGCTTCTTGTCAGCGATCCCCTCTGGCAAACGCGCGTGCAGGCTCAGCCGAGAGCTGGTCAAAACGTCGTAAGTGCCGTGGAATTCACAGCGCTTACAACGTTTTGACCCGCTCTCGGCTGAGCCTGCACGCGAGTTTGCCTCAATGCCCCGCTTTCGTAACGTCCTAAGCGCCATGATTTACACGGCGCTTACGACGTTTTGTGGTCGCGATGATGATCTCTGTATAGATTAAATGCCGTTAGAATTTATAGAAGTGTCATCGTCTTTTTCTTTGAGTATTGTCGTAATAATTGATTTAGAACACTCAGGATTTTATGAGGTTAATGTAGGTAAGTACTTAAATAGTGAACCGGAGAGAACGATATACGTACTTAAATACATAGAACAACCATGACCCAAGCGCAAATATTCGAGTTCATCACACAAATATTTGCACTGGCCGGGATTCGAACCACTTTTTGAAGTCGGTGCCAAACCACTCAACTTTTACTATGAAAAATTATAAAATATAAATAAGGCATAAAGCCTTTAATTATTACCATTTGGTATTACGAGTATTTTTGTTCAAATGTAATCTGTACATGAACGGGTTATTTTTGGCTTTTCAGTTATTTTAAAGTCTAACAGTCTTAACATACCTATATCGAAAAGTATAATTTAGTGACGTTGAGCTACTACAACTACTCAATAATAATAATTCAATTTCAATCACTAAAAAGCAAAAAAAAAAGAACCACCACAAAGTCATTTTTGCGGCGTCGCGTCTGTAGCTCCATACTCTATGCGCGTCCATAAGCTAAGCGTCACCCAACGCAAAATGGCGCGATGGCGCGAAAATCATTTTGTGTTCTACAGCCACAATGAAGAGTCACTTCAGTAATGCGTTGCGTCCTAGGTTGTGTTGTGAATCATGTGATTGTGACAAATACTAAGTATTGTACTTGTGTGTAAAGAAACCGAAGTAATTGTGTATAAAGGTAAGTAAAGTCCATCTTCTTCTCTCGACTAGACTCTCGCTAGATGGCTGGATCAAGGGTCAGATAGAGAAGGCGGTACTCCTGGACACGGCGCGCATTGTCAGGAGGTTCCTCTCTCTGCAGCCCTAACCACCGGTAGCCTGGGCCCTGCCCCGCTGCCGGTGGCACCCTAGGTTAGGTTTTTTTATAATGTGTTTATATATTTTGTAATTTCTGTATTGTATTTTACTTTTGATATAACTTTATTGAAAAAACCTAACTTAAGACTTTAAATTAATAAAGGAGATAATAATTGGTTAATTAATAGGTAAGGTTTGCCTATCCATATTTTATGGGCCTTACAGCTCGGCCATCCGACACGTAAAAATAATAAAATGCATATTCTTCACATCCTAGTTACATTAATAACTAAAACTAAGTTTCGTTACTTATTGCCCAATATGTTCATATTTTCCATGTCATTTACGTACATTGATACTATTTTCATTTATTAATTTAACAAATTGACATAATTTCATATTGTGCAATAAAGTTTAAAAAACGGCAAGTCAAAACTCGTCGCGATAGCACGCGCTGCGCGAAGGTCCCGGTCGTGAAGTCGAAACCAGCGAGCGCAGCGACATATACGTATATGCAGCGGGACCCCATGTAATTATGGTTTAAGTCCTATATAATCGAGTTTGTTATATATTTCTAATATCTATCGTCGGGGTTGTAGAACGGCGCAGGTTGATGTTCGGCGACTTGCCGTCGGCCGCCTCGGCGTCGCGCGGCAGCGTCTGGCCGTTGAGCTCGGCGCCCGCCTTGTACACGGCGCTGTTGGCGTTGGACGCGGGGCGCGCGGCACGAGCGGCGGCGCAGCGCGCACGGCAGCAGCGCCCACTGCGCGCGCACGTCGCTGCCCGCGATGCCGTAGAAGAACAGCACGAAGGTGCCGAGCACGGTGATGTTATCCGGTAATTAGATGATGCCCAATTCATTACCTGTGCCAGTTTTTTAGGGTCCCGTAGCAAAATATGACGCAATCCTTAAAATAATAAACTTTCAGTACTAACAAAATGTAAACAAACCCTTATATTTTCATATTTTTTGTATTTAAGTTAAGTTTGCACCTGGTACCTATGGCCCCGCATACAAATGAGGTGTAAACTTAATCCAAACGGGTAGTCCTTATATAACTTTTGAAAGCAAATTTTTTAGGGTTCCGTAGCCAAAAAACGGAACCCTTATAGATTCGTCATGTCTGTCTGTCCGTCTATCCGTCTGTCTGTCCGTCTGTCCGTCCGTATGTCACAGCCATTTATTTCCGAAACTTTGCACCTAATTTATATGGGGCGCTATACATATCAGGTGCAAACTTAACTTAACCACTTAAGGATGGAAAGTGTTTCCCTCGGTGCGCGAGTCCGACTCGCACTTGGCCGGTTTTTTTTAAGATTAAGTTACGACATAAGTTGCTAAATTTCATAGTTCTAGGTCAACGGAAAGTACCCTATATACTTTGATTCTCTTGAGAGTAAATATAAATATACGGTCGTATCCTTTGTTTTTATTAATTCAGAAAATTGGTTTTTTCACGACTTCAAGGGATTGTAGACTTGAGTATATGGTTTAAATTTTAACTTGATATCTCCACGCGTTCCCGAGATAAGGGTTTTGACACACATACGGAGCGAAGATCAGAGTGCATCATTTTCGAATTTCCCAAACCCACTTCAGTTGAATTTTTCAAAAATGTCATGTCCGCCATCTTGGATTTAAAAATTGACATCATTTTCTAATTTCTAACCCCCGATTTATTCGAAATCCATACCCCACATGATATAATGTTTAAAAAGTCATTACTTTTTTCAAAAATGTCATCCGCCATCTTGGATTTCAAAATTGACATCATTTTCGAATTTCTAACCCCCGATTTATTCGAAATCCATACCCCACATGATATAATGTTTAAAAAGTCATTATTTTTTTCAAAAATGTCATATCCGCCATCTTGGATTTCAAAATTGACATCATTTTCGAATTTCCAACCCCCGATTTAGTCGAAAACCATACCCCACATGATATGTTTAAAAAGTCATTACTTTTTTCAAAAATGTGATATCCGCCATCTTGGATTTCAAAATTGACATCATTTTCGAATTTCTAACCCCCGATTTATTCGAAAACCATACCCCACATGATATAATGTTTAAAAAGTCATTACTTTTTTCAAAAATGTCATATATCCGCCATCTTGGATTTCAAAATTGACATCATTTTCGAATTTCCAACCCCCGAATTAGTCGAAATCCATACCCCACATGATAATTTTGGCATCCCCACCCCCACTTTAGATCAAAATAACACTATCTATATAATTTTTGGAACTTCAATACTGAGAAGATGCCTTTTCGACAAAGTAAATTTGGTCAAGCGCGAGTTGGATTTTGGACTTTCCATACTAATTCCGCACCAGCGCCTGATTTCCATGTTATAGCAAAGTTTACGTGTTTTCGCTGTATTTTGGTATCCAAAATCCGACTCGCGCTTGACCAAATTTAATTTGGCGAAAAGGCATCTTCTCAGTATTGAAGTTCCAAAAATTATATAGATAGTGTTATTTTGATCTAAAGTGGGGGTGGGGATGCCAAAATTATCATGTGGGGTATGGATTTCGACTAATTCGAGGGTTGGAAATTCGAAAATGATGTCAATTTTGAAATCCAAGATGGCGGATATGACATTTTTGAAAAAAGTAATGACTTTTTAAACATTATATCATGTGGGGTATGGATTTCGAATAAATCGGGGGTTAGAAATTCGAAAATGATGTCAATTTTGAAATCCAAGATAGCGGATATGACATTTTTGAAAAAAGTAATGACTTTTTAAACATTATATCATGTGGGGTATGGTTTTCGACTAAATCGGGGGTTGGAAATTCGAAAATGATGTCAATTTTGAAATCCAAGATGGCGGATATGACATTTTTGAAAAAAGTAATGACTTTTTAAACATTATATCATGTGGGGTATGGTTTTCGACTAAATCGGGGGTTGGAAATTCGAAAATGATGTCAATTTTGAAATCCAAGATGGCGGATATCACATTTTTGAAAAAAATAATGACTTTTTAAACATTATATCATGTGGGGTATGGATTTCGAATAAATCGGGGGTTAGAAATTCGAAAATGATGTCAATTTTGAAATCCAAGATGGCGGATATGACATTTTTGAAAAAAGTAATGACTTTTTAAACATTATATCATGTGGGGTATGGATTTCGAATAAATCGGGGGTTAGAAATTCGAAAATGATGTCAATTTTGAAATCCAAGATGGCGGACATGACATTTTTGAAAAGTTCAACTGAAGTGGGTTTGGGATATTTAAGGGCTAAACATTACCGCGTATACCGCGAACCCGATCGTTTCCACGAAAACGGCAAGTCAAAACTCGTCGCGATAGCACGCGCTGCGCGAAGGTATCGGTCGTGAAGTCGAAACCAGCGAGCGCAGCGACATATACGTATATGCAGCGAGACCCCATGTAATTATGGTTTAAGTTCTATATAATCGAGTTTGTTATATATTTCTAATATCTATCGTCGGGGTTGTAGAACGGCGCAGGTTGATGTTCGGCGACTTGCCGTCGGCCGCCTCGGCGTCGCGCGGCAGCGTCTGGCCGTTGAGCTCGGCGCCCGCCTTGTACACGGCGCTGTTGGCGTTGGACGCGGGGCGCGCGGCACGAGCGGCGGCGCAGCGCGCACGGCAGCAGCGCCCACTGCGCGCGCACGTCGCTGCCCGCGATGCCGTAGAAGAACAGCACGAAGGTGCCGAGCACGGTGATGTTATCCGGTAATTAGATGATGCCCAATTCATTACCTGTGCCAGTTTTTTAGGGTCCCGTAGCAAAATATGACGCAATCCTTAAAATAATAAACTTTCAGTACTAACAAAATGTAAACAAACCCTTATATTTTCATATTTTTTGTATTAAACTTGGTATATAAAAAATACTATCCAAAAGCCAATTTAATGGTTCACTAATGTTTGACCAAAAAACGTTTGACAAATGATCATTTGACCAAACAACGTTTCAACAAAGATTCATTAGGCAAACGAGACATATGACTAAAAGTATCATATTACAAAAAGTCACTTAGCAAATTATAATTTTACAAACACTACACTTGACAAAATATCATTTAACAATATGTTATTTCATATAAAGTACTTCTTTTTAACAAAATAAATTTATCTTTATCTTTATCGCATCTTTATTTTATCTTATCTTTATCTTGTCTTCTTTCTTATATTTATCTTATCTTTATCTTATCTTGATCCTATCTTTATTTTATCTTTATCTTATCTTCTTTCTTATATTTATCTTATCTTTATCTTATCTTCTCTAAAATCTCCTATAAAATGTAAAAGACTTACTATGGCTGTATATTTTTCTTTTTTAACAGTTTAAAAAAAGAGGATATCAATTATATACTGTAAAATTGTAAAAATAACATTATCTTCTTGATTGCAGCCAATGAAAAGAATGAAAGAAGAACCTATTCACAGCAGAGCAAATTTCTGAACTCGACACCTGCGATACCAAGTATTGTTGAAGTGGCCGGTGTGTCTCGAAGAAAGCCCGCGAACAGAGCGCTCCCAACGGCAATGATTTCATAGATAATATACGGCTGATTGCTGTATATTTTAAAGAAGATATATCACACATGTACCAAAGTGATGAGGTATATCTATTATATTGATTACATTATTTCCTTCCGAATTTCGTTCCTTGCTTAATTTTATTAGTAGTTTCATCTATACTGATCTATTTTTTTTTTCAGAAACCATTGACGGGCAGAAGTTGCTGACCTCCCCAAAGTTGCTGCACCTAATATTGTATTTTCAGGTGAGATGTAACTTTACTACAATTATAAATGGGGAAGGCCGCTGAGCGTTTCAACTATCGCTTGCAATTACATTTAAAGACGAACGAACGAAGCGACGGTTTAAACGCTCAACGGCCTTACCGAAATACCAACCAGGGGAAATAATTAATGCCCAAGTTGAAATTGAACGTTTTTTATGTAACTAGGTAGCTATTAACATAAGCAGCATTTAGTGCCTGTTTTAACCTTTTTTTTTTTTCGCACAGATATTGAAAATATATATTACTTGCTGGTAGAAAAAAACATCGTCAGCGAAACTGCGTCGTTACAATTATTGATGGCAGCTTACTTCAACTTTAATTTGGAATATCCAGTGGAATGTCAAAACACGTTAGAGTTTATGCAAAGGTATGTTTTCAAAATAAATCCCAAAGAAGGTTGTAAAATCCGTAAAGGTGTCACGCTGAAAAAAGTATTGTCGTTAATGGGTAAACTTAAGTTTGAATAACATGTCATTTAAATGCGAAAATTGTGACTAGAATTTCTCAACTGTGATCTCGTACGATAACCACCAAAAATGTCATAGATTCTGTAAAAATGTAAAATTTATGTGTATTGATCCTTTGTGTAAAAGTATGTTCAATAATTATGTCTTCTAGGAATCACAATTTTAGATTACACCAGTCCGAAACTAGTAGTGCTGATGTTGACATTAATTCATCCTATAATAAATGTACAGTGTGTAATAAGAGAATTTTATCAAAAAATGTTGAATACCATTCTAGAATTCACGATATTCAGTCTGGAAAAACGGTTTAATTATATCCATGTTTATTATTACTCTTAACTTTATGTTGTTATTATTACTCTTAACTCATTATTATTAGTACTTAAGGTTTACATAACTCATTATTATATATATACCACTATTACAGCCAAACCCCCTCGCATTCTACATAGTTTTTTATGATCTTAGCTCAGGTTCACCGGCTTAAGGTGCCTGAAAGGGTCCGTGACCCTTGAGCCGGGGAACAGGAGCCTATATATATATATATATATATATATATATATATAAACCACTATTACAGCCAAAACGCCTCGCATTCTACATAGTTTCTTATGATATTAGCTCAGGTTCACCGGCTAAAGGTGCCTGAAAGGGTCCGTGACCCTTGAGCCGGGAAACAGGAGCCTATATATATATAAAATTATGCAAGGAACGAAATTCGGAAGGAAATAATGTAATCAATATAGTAGATATACCTTATCACTTTGGTACGTGTGATATATCTTCTTATAATATACAGCAATCAGCCGTATATTATCTATGAAATCATTGCCGTTGTGAGCGCTCTGTTCGCGGGCTTTCTTCGAGACTAAAGCTTAATATAAATATATATATACCACTATTACAGCCAAACCCCCTCGCATTCTACTTAGGTTTTTATGTATTTGTGCGATAATTTCTGTTTTAAAGCCTTATTTCGTGACTATAGGCATAGAGCAATTCTCCCTTAATGGTTACAATTACCCATTTATCTAGTTTTAAAGTGGTGGTGGCAAGAGAATTTAGTTAGTCGCTCCACGTTAGACGGCTTAATTTTCGACTCATGATTTAACACTTCTGATGATTTAATGTAACAGTTTCTAAACTGAAATGTAATATTTAACATTATCTACATCAAAATAATTTATAACATTACCTTGTAAAAAGTTATAGTATATAACTTCAATTATTTGTATTGTTCATTTTTGTTATTGTTATTATTGTAAGACAATAAATTGATCGTTTTACTTTGTTTTGTATTTCAGTTTGTATGTTTAAGGTGGCTGCAAGGAAATACTAAAGAATCTGTTCAAATAGTGATTTCACTCTCTAGAAGGTTCAAATTGTATTACCTTACCAGTTTATTAATTCTAGTCAGCCACCTCAGATACCTAATTAATTTTAACTATAAATTACTTGTTTCGGTGTGCATTATTATAACGATAAATTAGTTAATGTTACATGTTAAAAGAATCAACGTGTCGTTATGTGAAGACGAAATAAAAAAATAGTCGAAAATTCTTACTAACACGATAACAATAAGGCTGATTCTTTTATATGTTGCAATACACTCGCAATATGTAATACCAGGTGTTTCCTGTAAAAGGAGCAATAAATTAAAATATAGATTCTACTCTTCAAATTGAACAACATTTGTTCAGCAACTTTAAAAAAAAGTCAGTTCTCAGAATTTTATTATTTCAAACAAACTAGATAGTGTTTTCAATGTACGTCGTCCAACATTGACATTCCCTGAGCATTGACATAGCTGTCACTCTACTAATATCGGACATTTCGCAATACATTGCTTCTTTGTCTAAACATTATTCTACAAAATATCCTTTTTTACACGTTGTTTTCAGAAGTTGCTTAACAAATGTTGTCCAGTTTCAAGCGAAGAATCTATGTTTTAATTTATCGCTCCTATTACAGGAAACACCCGGTATATTTGATATGATATAACGTTACTGCGCATTCGCTACCGCTAGAAAGACGTTGACCTTATTAACTGAAACTAGATTTAAGTAAAGGGGATTCAGATACAGATACAGATAATTTATTAATAAAAGCAAATGCATTTTACAAGTCACATATCAATATTTCAAATATAATCGAAAATCGCTTAATTAATTACAATTTCAATCACTGTATTTCATTGTAAAAAAGGTGTTATAATATATAACTTCAGTTATGTGTATTGTTTATATTAATCATTGTATGACAATAAATTGATTTACTACTTTTTAATTTGTTTTTTTTTTCAGGTTACTTGTTTTGGTGTGCATTATTATAACTATAAATTAGTTAATGTGACATGTAACTGTAAAATATTTTCTGTAAAATTTAATAATAATTCGGTAGATTTATATAATGTCTGTAATTATCGGGATTTAGGTTTTTTGACGGACGTTCTTCTTTATGTATTTTAATAGTGCAATAGTATTAATCGAAATATATATGTAACAAAAACACTGGGAAATAATTAACTATGAAGATTACTGATCTGGATATAATCGTATCTTCTGTATAGAAACTGTCCACCTATAACAAAATTACAGGGGATATATGTAATACTTGTAAAATGTGTATCCTCAAAGCAAGTAAGTTAATCATAAAGCAGTATTTTTATTTGACTGCTGTGTGACTACGCATTTTATAAAGAGTACATATCACCCCTGTAATTATGTTATATAGGTGGATAGTTCTTATATACAGAAGTTACGATTATACCAAGATCAGTAATCTTTCCAGTTTATTGTTTCCCAGTGTTTTCTTTTTCATATATATTTTGATTAGTACAACTGCACTAATTTAAATACGTAGAAAAAGAATTCTGGCAAAAAAAAACTAAATCCCGAGAATTACAGATATTATGTAAATATAACCGAATTATTATTAAATTTTACAGAAAATATTTTACAGTTACATGTAAAACTAACTAATTTTATTGTTAATAATGCATAATAAACATGTAATTTTACCTTACCCTTACTTAAAAATACATTTTCTTTAGGTAAAAATACATAAATGGATTCAGTAATATTACTGAATGTATGTGAAATTACATAATAAAATCATTAATAAAACACAAACTACGTGTAGTTTTACATACAATATCTGTAAAAAAACCACATAGTATTTCAGTAATATTACAGAATAAATGTAAAAATCCACAAATAAACAGTATTTACACAGAAACTACATGTAGTTTTACAGAAAATATATGTACAAAAAACACATAATATTTCTGTAACATTACAGAATAAATGTAAAAATCCACAAATAAACAGTAATTACACATAAACTACATGTAGTTTTACAGAAAATATATGTACAAAAAACACATAAGATTTCTGTAACATTACAGAATAAATGTAAAAATCCACAAAAAAACAGTATTTACACAGAAACTACATGTAGTTTTACAGAAAATATATGTACAAAAAACACATAATATTTCTGTAACATTACAGAATAAATGTAAAAATCCACAAATAAACAGTAATTACACATAAACTACATGTAGTTTTACAGAAAATATATGTACAAAAAACACATAAGATTTCTGTAACATTACAGAATAAATGTAAAAATCCACAAAAAAACATTAATAACACAGAAACTACATGTAGTTTTACAGAAAATATATGTACAAAAAACACATAAGATTTCTGTAACATTACAGAATAAATGTAAAAATCAACAAAAAAACATTAATAACACAGAAACTACATGTAGTTTTACAGAAAACATATGTACAAAAAACACATAATATTTCTGTAACAATACAGAATAAATGTAAAAATCCATAAAATATCATTAATATCACAGAAACTACATGTAGTTTTACAGAAAACATATGTACTAAAAACACATAATATTTCAGTAATAGTACCGGAAAAATGTAAAAATAATTAACGTCTATGTAAAATTACATAAATAAAAATTTTACATATCCTAGAATTTACATGAAGAGGTATGTAAAATTACATAAAATATTATTTTACATATCTGACAGTTTCAGTTATGTGAAATTACATTTTATGTAATTTTACATATCTGACAGATATGTAAAATTACATTTATGTAATTTTACATAACTGACAAATATGTAAAATTTTCTTTATGTAATTTTACATATATGTAAAATCGTTAATTATGTAAAATTACATAGCCCTGTAAAATTACATAATTATGTAAAAACACAAAAAAGTGAGGGCAACGAAAGTTGCCCTCACTTTTGTGTAAAATTCCCTGAAAATTTTTAACAGTGTACACCGGATCTACCCGGGAGCCCCACATACCTGTTCCGAACCCCCAATCGGACGGGATGCGCATTTCCCAGCAAAAAAGAAAAAAAGTTAGGTAAAATTAAAAAAATAAAATCATAAAAATTAATCGGTGTATCGGGTAATATCAGAGCGGGCTCCTTTATCGCTCAAAGACTGAGCCTCGCCATTCAAAGGGGAAACACGGCGAGCGTGCTGGGGACGATGCCTCAGACGGCTTCAGTACTGGGGGATTCCTTTTAATTTTTATTATGTATATTTTTAATTTATTTTCCATTTTAATAAATATATTACGATATATAGGTATATCGATAAAAAGTTAGGTTAGGTTTGTTTTATAACAATCTTAATAATTTGAGGTTGCAAAGAACAATGCTTTCTACGAAATGATTATAATATAAAGAATAAACATTTTTTGGTAACTTTGTAGTCCGATTGAAGATTAGAATCTTTGTTTTTCTCTTTGCGGGGAATATCCTCGAGATCAGCCCATCACTATAGGCAGTATGAGCCCAGGCAATTATTTTAATGAGATAGGACCTATGGTTTAACATACTTGTAATTAAGAGGCACGTTTGGGCCCATTTTAAATAGCTACTAGTTTTTAAAGTATTTTTTTATCAAATATTTTTTATCTATAATCACTGAAGCAAAAATACCGACTACCTACAACGAAAAGAAGTCGTGTTCTAAGACTCGCGGTACCGTACAGTACCTTCCGGTTCGTTCCGTAGGTACCATTTACATATATATATATAATATATTTTTAGGCATTACATTAGAGAAAACAATAGGCGTATTTGTTGTTATAGTGGCCAAAGTAATATGTGTTCTATGCAAATAAATCGAAAACATTACATTTTTCTTGCATAACTAACTTTTGCGTCAATATTTATTTATAAACATTCAGAATAGCGTGATCTCTTTCACGCAATGGGGTTGAGGGTCGTGCGTGTACGCACATCCTAGAGTATGGCTAAATGCATTTCAGCATTTAATAAGCATATACGTAGGGCGCTCTACTAATGAAGAATTATAGAATCAGCATTTGGTGTGATTGACGAAACGACGTGATAGCTCAGTTGGAGCTCTACGCCGGAAACGTAAAGTCGTGAAATAATACGGTGAATAGAGACTAAAGTACTATGTGTGACCTTACAAACGGTCGGGTAGTTTTAAATTTTTGATGTGTTGTCTAGGATGGTTAGTCAGTGCTTAAAATGCAAAATGCACAATTCCCCCCCCCCCCTCCGCGCCCGCCGCCATTTTGAAAAAACCGGCACTCTCTTCATATTTTTGCTCATATCTTCCTTTAGGAGCATTTTAGCTAGAAGAAAGCTTCGACAATGTTATGGAGAGTTAAATTTACTACATTCTCCATTTTATTTATTTTTTCTAGGACAGACAGTTACGGAGATATCCACATTTAAAAAAACGTAAAAAAATCGCAATTTCCTACTGAAAAACAAACTTCTGGATTATATCTTCGTTTAGGAGCATTTTAGCTAGAACAGTGCTTGAGCAATTTTGTAGAGAATTAAATTTACTATAATTTACATTTCAAATTTTGTTATAATATTGTCGAAGCTTTCTTTTAGCTAAAATGCTCCTAAAGGAAGATATAAAAAATTCAAAACTACCGGACCGTTTGTAAGGTCAAAATCCTTTATTCACTGAATTAAAAGGTTCCGTACCATAATCTATAACAAGTTTGTTGTATGGAAGCCCCCCTTATATATTTCTTTTGTTTTATTTTTAGTATATTTGTTATTATAGCGGCAATAGAAATACATCATCTGTGAAAATTTCAACTGTCTAGCTATCACCGTTCTTGATACAGCCTGGTGACAGACGGACGGACGGACGGGCGGACGGACGGACTTCCCGCTTTTACCCTTTGGGTACGGAACCCTAAAACGTATATACCTATACCCATACTTTGCGGGAATCTTCGATAATTTGGAGCGAAGGAAAAACCCAGCTTGCCAACAATATTATTTCAAAAAAAGACAAATATAGACATAGACAATAATGGAACATTATAAAACCTCAACACATGCAAACTTAGAAAAAAAATACAACAAAAACCACCCCAGATAAATCTAACAAGTTAATGCCGGGCGAAATAATTGGAACAATAAAAGCGCATTGATTTGCAGGAGGTATTACGATGTTTGAAATTCGAACGTATCGTGCCGTCCCGCTCATTCAAGTATTGTGTGACGCGAGATCGAGAGGGATGGCACATGGAGTGGAGTAGCCCTTCTGATCGCATCGACGCAGCGTTGCATGCGTGCGCGCAGATTGCGTGTTAAGGCTTGTTCGGACTAGGCTAGTATTTTAGTCTAGTAGCGAGTAATTTAGTAGCAAAACCATTCGCTACTGCCTAAAAATCGTTCGCATTACAGTCGAGTAAAGTTCACAAGTCAGTGGTATTCTGCAAGATGAACAGCCTGCAGCGTAATAAAGTGAATAAACTGATAAAGCTAATCGTAACGGCTATTTTAGAAGAGGTGGATGAGGAAATTTGCGTGATTAATAAAAAGAAGCTTTGGATACGAAAATGGATCAATAGAAGAGATGACCTAGGAGGTACTAATCGTCTTCTAAAGGAATTAGCATTGGAAGATCCCAAAGAATACTTGAATAGCTTGAGGATGTCCGAAAGTTGTGTGAATTTTCTTTTAATGAAAATACAGTCTCAGATTCAGCGGAAAGATACCCATTTAAGAAGTGCGATACCTGCAATTACAATAGTAGATTGTTAACCAAGGGTAGAAAGTTAACCATTGCATCCGAGATATTTCTGGCGCTCGAACGAAGTGAGAGCGCCAATAGTTCGAGGGTGAAATGGGTAATTTCACCCGTGTTAAACACTCTACTTTTCATTTCGACTGCGAGGCAAATAAAATACTATACGCACATGTCATGAGTGAGTTAAATTTATGTCCATGTCATTTTTAACCAATAGTCAATAAAAGACATGGTATTTATATTTAATCTCGTGTTCCCGCTTTTTTTATGGCAAACTTTCATTATAATTATTTTTAATAGAAAAAAAAAAGTTAAAATATAAGTACCGCCAACACAAAAAAAATAAAAAAATACAAATCCAATGGTTTCAATTTTGTTTTTATATAAATGTACGATTCTATCAATAAAATGAGGGACAGAATTATATGTATGCATTATAAATATAATTAATACATACATATTTATATTTAATCATTCGATATAAATAAATTAAGCTTGCCTATATCTAATCTTTGGAGTTTTTTTTTAATGGCTACTTACCACGGCCGACTAGATTGTACCTAATTGAGTTGGTCACGACGTGCATCTAGATGGCAATTGTCTTTGACTTGAGGCAATTAAAAAAAAATTACTTTCCACCCTAGGGATGGAAATGCTATTTTCCACCCGGCTATCTACTCATGAAAATGACACTTTCCGAACAGGAGAGATGAAAAATTACAAGCAGTTCTATACTTTCTTGCTACTGGATGTAGTTTAAGGACACTCACACATATATTTAGACTCGGAAAATCAACAATATCTGAATTCATCATCGAAGTTTGCGAAGCTATCTATGAATTATTAAAAGGATTTATCAAGGTAAGATTAAATAACTATATCAGATATATTATGAAACATTTATTAATTAAAAAATAAATTTCAACCTTTTTACGTACCTTTTTAGGGTTCCGTAGCCAAATGGCAAAAAACGGAACCCTTATAGATTCGTCATGTCTGTCTGTCTGTCTGTCCGTCCGTATGTCACAGCCATTTTTTTCCGAAACTATAAGAGCTATACTGTTGAAACTTGGTAGGTAGATGTATTCTGTGAACCGCATTAAGATTTCAATGCAAAAATAAAAAAATTATAATAAATATTGGGGGCTCCCCATACTTAGAACTGAAACTCAAAAATTTTTTTTTCATCAAACACATACGTGTGGGGTATCTATGGATAGGTCTTCAAAAATGATGTCGAGGTTTCTAAAATATTTTTTTTCTAAACCGAATAGTTTGCGTGACAGACGCTTCCAAAGTGGAAAAAAGTTGGTCCCCCCCCTCTAACTTCTAAAATAAGGAAATGAAAAATCTAAAAAAAACATATGATGTACATTACTATAAAAACTACCAACGAAAATTGTTTTGAACGAGATCCAGTAAGTAGTTTTTTTTTAATACCTAACTTTGCAAGTTTGCACCTAATTTATATGGGGCGCTATACATACCAGGTGCAAACTTAACTTAAACACTTAGGGATGGAAAGTGTTTGTACGGAACCCTCGGTGCGCGAGTCCGAACCGCACTTGGCCGGTTTTTATAACAAATAGTCATTTATTAAAGAATCATTTACAACATCAAAACGTATAACAAATATAACAGTTATTTATTAAATAATAATTTTCAACATTGTTACGTTTAACAAATATAACAGTTTTTTTTATTAAAGATATAAATAACAGATTAAAGAATTACTTTAATTATAAGTGTTTTGTTTGCTCCCATCAATTTTCATTATGAACATTAGCGCTCTGCATTGCTGATAAAATTAAATCATTTGATAGAATTCTAACGTTACTCAGCGTTTTATTATTGTTTATATGGCCCGATGGAAATGTATTTGATGAAAACTGATAATCAGTGGGTACAGAGTGTCTAGGTAAAATGGACGGCGAAAGAGATTCGAAATTAAAGTTACTGGTGTCATTATTATTTATTGAAGAATCGCTATATAGTGATTCTGTACCATACGACGACTGTGGCGTTAGGTATTTCTGTTTTGTTCAGGTGCTGGTTGAAGATGCTGACGTCGAATTCTATTTAAATAAATTTGAATGTGCTCTTGTGCTTCTAATGCCAATAGTAAGGGTAAAGCTTTCAGTTGAAGACCAACGTGTTTACCGAATACCTCAAACTCATTTTCTTCGACTCTAGAATTAGTAGTATCAGCTATCTCCTTTAATTGGCTAACCATGCTCGAGAGCTGAGCGATTTTCTTCTTTTTTGCTGCAGGTTGGGGTGTAGGTTCACGAAAAGCATCCACAGCAGTACTATTTTGCTCAGTATGTAATTGACTAGCTGTATTCGAGAGCTGGATGATTGAGCTGGGTGATGGGAGAGGTGTAGGTTCATTTTGTTCAATGTATGTAATATCTGTATCATCAGTGTGTGAAGTAGGGGAAGCCTGAAACAAACGATGTTATTAGTAGGTATCCAAGGTATTCATGTTTTTTTTTTTTCAGGTTCCTACTACTGCAGACTGGAACGCAATTGAAAATGGTTTTCGAAATCAGTGGAACTTTCCAGGCTGCTGTGGAGCAGTCGATGGCAAACATTTTGTCATGAAGGCACCACCTGACTCAGGAAGTTTATACTATAATTACAAAGGCACAAACAGCATTGTCTTAATGGCCGTTGTAGATCATAATTATTGCTTTAGTTATATAGACGTTGGGTGTAATGGAAGGGTTTCTGATGGGGGCGTATTTCGAAACTGTAGCTTGTACCAAGAATTAGAAAACGGCCTTCTACCTGAGGGTTATGTCCTAGTTGGCGACAATGCATTTCCCTTGAAAGAATATTTATTGAAACCTTATCCAGGAAATCGATTAACCTTACAGCAAAAAATCTTTAATTATCGCTTGTCTCGGGCTAGAAGAATAGTAGAAAATGCTTTCGGTATACTAGCTGCTAGATTCAGAGTGTTTGAGAAACCGATGCCCTTCAGTCCTGAGAAAGTTGTTAAGATAGTAAAGACATGTTGCGCTTTGCATAATTGGCTCCGACGAACAAAATTACAGAACAAACAGTATGAATACACAGTAGACACAGAAGATTTTGAAGCAGGAACTGTCGTTCCTGGTAATTGGAGAAATGAACCACAGACTCTCGGAATGCAACCGCTACCCGCTTCTTTAAGTAACCGATCATCGCAAAGGTCTACAGATCGCCGGGACAGATATGCGCAATATTTTGTCGGAAGCGGGTCTGTCCCATGGCAGACAAGAATGATACATTAAAAACTACCAGCCCACTAACACCAGAGTAAACATAATAGACAGACAGACATATGCATTATCTTATAATTATTGTATTGTAATAAATGTTATAAGCAGAGAGTAGTAACATTAGAGTGGTAATAAGGAGGTCCAGCCTATAGTCACTACATGGCGCTTATTAAATAAGATGTCTAAAAAATTTGATTATAAGGCATAAAAGAGCAATAAAAACTGAATAAACAATCAGACATATTCTTATTTAGTAAGCGTCATCTAGTGCCTATTGGCTGAACCTCGTTATTACCACTGTAGTGTTACCACCCTCTGGTATAAGTAGATAAGTAGGTACTTACCAAATTACTTTCACTTATTGTCAGTATTGAATTTAAATTTCGCAGGGATGCATCTATTATACTGAACCATTTTACTGATGGAGTATAAACTGCGTCCGTTCCCGCACCTGAATTTTTAGATTCCTTAATTTTTTTTAACTCCTGCGAATAGGTAGATCTAAAAAAGAACGTATCACGTTAGGTTAGGTAACTTCTAAAAACAATGGTATTAATAATAATTAAGAGCTAATTGTATCTTTAAATATGTTTAATTGTTAAATAAATATGCCTTTCAAATAAAATAATACCAGTATTCACTAACCTAATGTTTTTAATTTTCAATTTTATTTCCTTTTCACCAAATCTGGCTATATTCATATTATTCTGTATATCTAAGTATGCGGATTGTTTTTCTGTTTGTTTTTATACCACGGGGACTTAACATTCCATAAGCATTCGTGTTCGATATAAGTGGAAACAAATTTTAAAGTGGTTTCCTCGCTCCAGCGAAACGACATTTTCACGCCAACTAATGAACTCGACTAAATCGACAGGTTCGGACTTGTTTAGCCGGCGGCCGAGTAAGCAGGGACCCCTGGTGGGGGGCGCTACTCACTACTAAACTACTAAAAAAAATAGAATAAAATGGATTGACTCGACTAAATTACTGACTAATCTACTCGACTAATTTTTTGGTGTTCAGACACGTTTAGCTACTAAATTACTCGCTACTAGACTAAAATACTAGCCTAGTCCGAACAAGCCTTTAGGGCTTCCAAAGCGTAACGATGCTTATGTCTCATTTAATTGTGGGGGTTCTACGACACATTATATTTCTATCTTTAATATTACACTAAATGGGAAGCCAGATGAGAGTAATTTGAGTCGCGTTATTTTGGTCGCGCCATACTTAGTGTGACATTACGTGACATGATGTATGGCGCGACACACGCGATAGAAAACCGGGCGGTAAGATGTATATTACGCCCTTGGGCGGTAAGTAATTTTGGTATTGACTACTATTTATTACTTTGTTTCATTTCCTCCAAAGTGTGAAGAAAAACGTCGTACGTAACTCTGGTGGTAAAGGAATTGCAAACTCGTGTCATTAAAGCTAATAGACACTCGTTTGTAATTCCTCGTTTACCATCCTTGTTACCAAATACGCTGGCGCTAGCGTTTACGGGTAAGGGTGTTGGCCCAGCGCGCCTGCGTGAACGCAGCGTGTAAATCAACCCGTCACCAGACTGCCCCGCGCCTATTATTCCACGCTGCTTATCTATTTAGCCCTAAAGCGCACTCCATCAAGGAGATGCACATGATTGCAATGCAACAATGTAAAAGGACTTTATCTACAACCATATTGTTACATTACTATAACAAGTTCAGATACTATGAAGACCCATATTACTATACAGTGGCGGTGGCGGGGCATGGAGGAGTGTCATGTTTAGGCATCGGACTTTTAATAGCACGGTAAGACATTAGAGCTATGGACTTATGGAGCCGATATTAAACATTAAAGTACAATTCATACTCGCAGGCGTAGTCATACTGCCTAGGGCGGCAAATTCGTGCATGTAGGTAAGAGATCGCAGGAGTTTGTGGCCCGAACCGAAGGCGCGGACCATAAATATACGATCTAGGGCTTTATGAATTACAGACCGTAATTTGTCTAAAGTTTTACGTCTGCCTTGGCAAGTGAGATTTTCTTCTCTCGTATGTAATCTTTAAACACTCGTGCGATCGTTTTATGAAACCACACTCGTGCTTTAAGACCTCGCATTATGTAACAGTTAGGTACATAGTAGTACATTACATACTTAGGGCAGTGAATTCGTGAATGTAACATATCGCAGGTGTTTGTCGCCCGAACAGAAGGCGAGGACCATAAATATAGGATGTTCGTGGTTTGTCTAAAGTTTTACGTCTGCCTTGGCAAGTGAGATTTTTTCGCCTCGTAGCGGGCAGAAAGTCCTACTTTCGGCCTAAGGTGACGTAAACTATTTTCTGCGGCTGATCCATATGGCCGGTGCCTAAGCGGCGCAAAGAGGGCGCGATCTGAATGCGCGGGCGCAGCGGACACATGCCGGGAGATTGTTACGCTCCTCTAGCATAACTGTGAGACGCGACTCCTTCTCGCACGAGATATAATTATTATCTACTAGCTGTGCCCCGCGGTGTTACCCGCTCATCCCACGGGAACACTAAATTTATTCGGGATGAAAAGTATCCTATGTCCTTTCCCGGGTCTCAAACTATCTCCATACCAAATTTCATCTAAGTCGGTTCAGCGGTTTAAGCGTGAAGAGGTAACAGATAGACAGACGCACTTTCGCATTTATAATATTAGTATAGTATGGATTTCTTTCTGTACGGGAGTACCGCCATACAGCCATCTAGCGAGAGTCTCTTAAGATGATTGTCGAGACTTGGCTATAAGACCGTTTGCCGAAACGACTATCGGTACAATGATCGTCGAGTCAACATCCCACATGGCGGTCACCTCGTGAGCAAAGTCAAGTATTATTATTGGAGCGGAGCGAGCGAAGCGAGCGAAGCTCCCATGGATCGACTCGAATGGACTTTGTAACAATGCGCAGATCTCAGCGAGTTATCAACCGATTTTGGAATTTTTTGTTTTAAAATGCACAAATTAAATTTCGCTAGGTCGTGACGAAGAGAACATTTTGAAATTGTTCTTAATTAAAAAGTTATGATAAAAAAAAACAAAAAGCTCCCATGGATCGACTCGAATGGACTTTGAAAGTGAAAAGCGCGCGCAACTTTTTCATAGACAAGCTTCAATATCAAAGGTGACAATTAGTGTAACATGTAAGTTTTGACTATTCCGAAAGCGAATATTTACGTATGTATTTGACTGATTCTTATTTTCCTCATGAATTAACATACCTAGACCACTAGACTACACACTGACGAAAAGAGAATTAAGCAATTGATAAAGTTGTAGACATTGTGTACAATCACCGCGAAGACAACCGTTTCAGTGACGATTTTCCAATTTGCATTATGGTGGAATTTGCATCATATTCAGGTCCGCAACTCCAGAACTGCAACATATTGCCAATACCACCAGTGACAGTTTCATTCAGGAAAGGCTCAACAACGTTCTCAAGGAAGCAATTTCCCATACAGCTTGCATATGCAATAAGCATTCACCGTTCTCAAGGCTTAACTCTAGATCAAGCAGTTGTAAACATTGGAGACACTGAATTTGCATTAGGCATGTCTTATGTTGCGCTTTCCAGAGTCCGAAACATCAATGGTTTATTCTTCGAGCCTGGATTTCCTTTCGCACGAATCAAAAAAATCAACGAAAAGAAGAAATTGGCTGAAAAGCGCACAGAGCTGAATCGTTTTGGTAGAGCTATCTGAACGCCAGTCAATTTAAATCATCATCAAAAATTAATTTCTATATTAATATTTTCCATAAACTTTTCTAAATAAATTATTATTTCTTTCAACTTTCTGTAGTAGTTTATTTTGTAGTTGCTGCGTTATACAAATCGAAGATCGCACAACTCCGCTCCAATCTATGGTGCAAGCTTAGCCGGTGGCTGACTCTGCATCGACCTAGTTAAAATAGCCTGTTAGGCTATATATATAGGTTGTTTTTTTTTGATCTGCGTTAACTTCGACATAATGCTGGTACGTTAAAATAAACTATCTTGTAAATCAGTTTTAATTCATTTCGATTTTATTTTTTTTATTTTCATACAAACTAATTTAATCTTGAGTTGATGACCATTGTACCTTTACAATGGTCATCAACTGAGTCACTTTTGAGTTAGAGAAAGTTAGTGTCAATTAAATTTCAGTGTTAGAATTATCTTTGACACATTCCTGTTTTGACCTTCTTGTCATGCATGTGTAAGAACTGAAAACTACTCAACCGCATCAGAACAGACGTTGGAAATTGCGCCCACCACTGGTTTAAATTGGGATGGACGAGTCCCCCGAGTGCGAGTGTGGGCACCCGAACCAGACGATCAAGCACATCGTATTCGACTGTCCTATCACCAAATTCACAGGAGGAATAGAAGACATCAAAAACCTCACTGATTGCCAGAGATTACTTGGAGAAGGCTAACTTCAACCTTTAAATTTAATTTAATTAATTATACCTACCTATATCCAGTGACTGAAATGCCATACGATAAATAAATAACTGAAAACTCTTTACTTGAACGAATTGATATTAAATAATATTTGGTTATGGATTAAGAAGACTTTACACAGGTTTAACGTACGTAAGTGAGAAAATTAAGATCTTGAATATTTTAATAACGGTATGAGTTAAGACATTAGTTTCTTGGAGAAATTTACTTAATTCGATCTGAAGAATGTGCCCTCGAAGTTGACGTAAATATACGTCAGGGCAAATATGATCGCCCGCAGATTTTCAAGGTGCTCCAAAGAGGTGAAGGTAACATTGTTTAGGGCGTTTTGCACTTCCCTCTATATGTGCAGTCTGTGGGCGAAGTATACGCAACGGGCCTATGGGGCCCTTCGGGTCCAGTATAACAATGCGTTCCGGGTGTTGATGGGACTGCCTCGTTTCTGTAGTGCATCAGGGATATTCGCGGGGGCGCGCGTGGATTGTTTCTATACGACCATGCGCGCTCGCGCTGCATCCCTGGTGCGCCGGGTGCGCTGCAGTCCCAACAGCATTCTTCGTATGATAGCGGACAGGGTTGACTGTCCCTACATGCTGCACTGCGAGGGATTACACTCCCCGGTCAGTGTTGTTTTGTTTTAATTGTAATTTGTTTTGTTTTAATTGTAATTACCTACTAACCCTAGTTTGTAAGGTCTAACTACTAATAAAATATGTGTCCTTAGTTACATGAAATAAATTTTTCTATTCTATTCTATTCTAAAATCAATAAAAACACGTAGTATAGTATGAAGATATATCCAACAGCCACGGAGTGGAATTACTTTGTGGGTTATTGTCGAACGGCTCCCACATCCTCCAATTACGGGTTTAGTGCCCGTAAAGGCACTGTTAGCCGGTAACGAGGCGGGAGTAGGTCGGCCAGGCAATAGGGTTATCCAGGCTCCGATGGGACTTACGGGATTGCTATTTTGTTGCGTGTGTCTGTATCTATAAATAAATATATGTACATATATTAAGAAGCAATCTCTAGAACACTAGCCGCGTTCCCTCTTTGTATGCACAAACGCACTCGCTGTGCAAGGTATGATCGCGCTCTCGGGTCGCCAGAAAAAACTAACTAATTACACGAAAAACAGTCAGGAAAGGAGTGTATTTCATTAAATGATATTACGAGGTTACCATAGGCACTGGGTTCGTGTCGTGACTTAAGATGGCCGCATGCGTTTAAGTTTCGCTCTTCATTATTTATTCATTTTTGATGTTCAATGTGTAGTATTGATAGCGTATTGTGCAGTGATCTAACGTATGAGTGAATAGCTAATGAAGAATTTAACTTGAAGCGTTCATAGCCCTTCCTGGGTCAAGGCCCGATAGTCCGTGTGGTTTTTTGTAAATCGCTATCACTTTACAAAAAACTCAACTCACCGTACAACGTTCTTATAACCTTGACATTGCAAAATTGTTCCAATGGACAGACGCCATTTTTTTTTTTATTATATAAAAATAGAATAGGAACTGACAGGTATTTAAACTAATGTCATTATAGTGCGGTTGTGATTGGTCGCAAAATTGTTGCCATATAAATCTTAAAAATAGCGCCCTCTTGATAATCCTCATATATTTCTGGTCAGGATTTACTTTTGTCTGCGAAGTGTAATAAACCTTAACACCACTACGCAATATGACGTGGGCTAAAAACCAGCTAGTTGGGCTTATAATATATGGATACATAGGTAGATAACCGCAAGGTGAACATGCTAAGTCGGTGTTTGATCGCTGCACATCGTAATTGCACTTATTAGTCAAGAATATCTTCAGTGGTTAGCCTACTTAATAAAAAACTGGTCGAGTGCCCGTAGGACTCTGGTTAGAATGGTTTCGCTCCTACGGAAGAAATATAATGGACTAGCTGCGCCGGTGTTACTCGCTCATTTACATTTTTCTGGATAAAAAGTAGCATGTGTGTTACTCCAAGGTGTCAGCTTCCCCTATACCAAAATGTATCATGATTGGTCCAGCCGTTTGAATGTGAAGAAGTAACAAACATACACATAAACACACTTACAAACTTTCGTCTTTATAATATTAGTGTGAAGGTAATTGTGTACAATTACACATTTTGTGAAAATATTAAGCATATACGTAATATGGGGTGTTTTACAAATAACTATGTCTGAAATAAGGCACAACTTCAATTTTTTTTAAAACCCTTTCCATTACTATGAAATGTTGTAATTTTAGACGATACTGTTTCTTTGCGAGTATTATGATGTGTCTTAGTTAATATATAAAGATTAAATGATATTTGTTTCACTTTTTCCAATTTGAATTTATATAAATGACGGAGTTCTGAGGTAGCAAACAACACAAAAAAAATAAAATTGAATACCTAGAGCAAAAACTAAAATAATATTTTATAATAAATTATAATTAATTCATGATGATGGGATCTGATCTGAGGCTCCTCCTTTCAGTTGTATTAATGAATGAATGATTTATTATTAAATTAATTAATCATGATCGATTAATTATGTTTTTTTTTCTTGCAAATTAAGTCGATGTCATATCGTTTTGACTAAGAGAGAAAACGCGTTTTCATAACAAAACGTTTAGTCCCATCGAAACCATGAACTTAATTTTATTAAAATTATTAACATCACGTTCAAGACGTCGAGGTAAATAAATAAACACTTTTCAAACGCGATTAAGACCGGCCTGGTTGTAATAATGTGTGAAAATCGTGCAAGAGTAAATTAATATACAGCGTGGGTATTTAATACGGGCATATAATGTATTCACTTATAGTATCTGGGACCTAATTCGAGATTGACATTTGAGTGATCGCCAAACGTCAAATCTCTATTAGATAACAGTTATATCGCCATTGAACTGTCATTTAAATGCGATGAGCTTAAAAGTGACATATCTCATCTCAAAGGGATATCGCCACTTATTGTCAAGTAGGCACACGTCAAAAGTGACGGATGGCGATGAAAAGGAGAGATCTCCATTATATCTCTAAAATTGGTCGAGTACCCCCCCTGATCATAGGAATGGTACGGTATAATTATTTTATTCAATAGTGTTTTTAATTAGGCGTAATATTTTTCCAAGTCCAACCATGCAGCAATGTACGTAGTCCAACAAATGAACGCTGACATGGTATGTCATGTCATGACGTTTAGGTAAATACAATGCGTTTTCAATTATTTCGTAAGAAAAAAAAATCTAATTTTCTAAATAAATCAATGTAAATAGGATCCCTGGGTCCGATACTAATTTTCATTTATCAGGCCTTATTCCCTTTAAAATTTATGTTTTTCATATTATGTTATTCAAATTGGTAATTTCAACCAACTTTATGAAGTGAATAATACTTTTTCCAGAGTTCTAGACAGTAACATAACTATTTCATGCTTTCATTGCGTGCAGTCGAAAATAAGTTGAAAAAACAAATTTTCCGCGTGAATTTCGTCAATTTCGAGTAGTTTTTGAAACAAAAATTATGAATGAAAAATTCAAACTATATACCAATATATCCCAATAGCCCTATTCTAGGTAGTAACATCAATAATATGTTAAGAAAGATGTTTGATCATAGAGAAAAATGTCTAAAACAATCAGCATTTTAAAAGGAAAAAGGCCTCTTAAATATATACCCGTATTTAACCCACGCTGTAGAGAACGCGTTGATGTTTTTTTGTTGAAGGATTGGAATTGGGAGGACGACTGGTGTTAAATTCTACGGCATACAGTTATATGAATAATTCGCTCAAATATGTCATGGAACAAAGAAAAAACATCAAAAAAAATATTTTTTAAATATGTGACTTCAAAGGTACACAAATTAATGTTATTTTTTTTTATCCAAAAGAAATTTTGGAATCGTTTTCTAAATCCTCTTAATTTAACAAAGCAATAATTGTACGACAATCGTCACGACTATTTTTCTGGTGTCTCAATATTTAAGAATATTTCAGACATTTTTATTTATATATTCCATTATAGATCTAAGAAGATGAATATAATTATTATGAACATTAGTTAAATTATAATAGTAACTAGGTAGGTATAGACAACATTTTTAAATAATTATTAAAAATGTTGTCTATACCTACCTAGTTACTATTATAATTTAGCCTGCCGGGGGACGTTAGCCTGCCGGCCTTCTTGGCGTCGGCCCATGGGGTTGCTGACCTAGTTGCTGAGATTTTATCATTACATGGCAACGGGGTGAGCATACCGTATGTGGCCGACGCTGTTGAGCGATGGTTGGCTGTCAATCCAGGTGCGTCCGTCCCGGAGAACCCAGGACTCCAGCGCGCGTGGGATGACGTAGGGTGTAAGGCCACCTTGGACGGTCTGGTTGGAAACGCTGCGGGTGTGGACCGCGCAAGGCTTTTGGCAGTGTCGCGGGCGGAATCGGGGGCTTGGCTGCAGGCGTTACCCTCCCCTCAACTGGGCACGTTACTCGACGGTGACTCGTTGCGGGTGTCCGTCGCTCTCCGCTTGGGCTGTGATGTGTGTCAACCACACGTATGCATCTGTGGTTCCATGGTGGGAGCTGACGGTCATCATGCATTGAGTTGCCGGCGATGCGTTGGGAGACATCCGCGTCACCATGCCTTGAACGACGTGGTCCAGAGGGCGCTCAGGTCGGCAGGTGTTCCGTCTGTGCTCGAGCCTCCGGGTCTTAGTCGCACGGACGGCAAGCGGCCGGATGGCCTAACGTTGGTGCCATGGGAGAGAGGGCGGTGCTTGATCTGGGACGCTACGTGCGTCAGCACCTTCGCCGCCTCTCATATCAGTCGCACAGTACGTGTGGGCGGAGCGGCGGCCGAGTCGCAGGCGGCGGTGAAGCGCCAAAAGTATGCTCCTTTGGGCTCGGGGTATATTTTCGTCCCTTTTGCGGTGGAAACGGCGGGCTGCTGGGGTGCTGATGCGAAGCAATTTGTGCGTGACATAGGCCGTCGACTTAGGCAAAAGGGAGAGGACCCCCGCTCCGAATCGTTTCTGGTGCAGAGGCTGTCCATAGCCATCCAGCGGGGTAATGCTGTGAGCATTATGGGCACTTTCGCACCGGAAACGATAACGAGCGGGTTTGACTATGGTAATTAGTTTAGTTATTAATTATTATGTTGACATTATTGAATTAAATAATTATTATTTTCTATATTTTTTTTGGGTTTCGAGTTTCAAATTTGATTTTGAAGTAAGCGCCAATCAACCACATAATATCAAAAACCAAAGTATACAAATTGGAGAAAAGACCCTCGTAAACAACCATCTTTATTTCCTCGCAATCGCAAACCGCACGAAATCGCGACTCCCATAAAACAACTTAATAAAACCTCGTTAAAGTATGATCCATAAAGTTATTCAGATAAATATTTTTACAGAGACCACAGAGCAGATGCGCAAAACGAAAACAACTCATTTGCCTCACAAGGCGGAGCATCCACCGATGTTGAGCGATGAGCGATTAATAGGAAATACCGCTGCTAATCACTACATGGTACAAAACAAAGTCGCTTCCTGTTGTCTGTCTGTCTGTCCCTATGCATGCTTAGATGTTTAAAACTACGTAACGGATTTTGATGCCATTTTTAACAGATAGAGTGATTCAAATTCAAAAGGAAGGTTTATATGTAATACATGCATAATATAGTAGAGAAAAACTTTTTATTTAGTATGAGCATTGCTACCGTGCAAAGCCGGGGCGGGTCGCTAGTTATTCCATACAAATAATTAGTTTTCTTATCTGTTCTTTATCTGTTTTCTCCTATAAAACTTAATTAATCTTTACGAAATTTTAGAAACTGAATGGGAAGAAAATGTTCTGTGTCGAACAGTTTCGATTTTTGCGTCTATCTAATTCCAATAAAAAATATACTAGACGTCTGTTTTTGGTTAAAATTGTACCGCAAACGGGCGCGTAGCATATACAAATTCTATAATAATTTTGCGCAGTTTGATGATCGGGAGTTTTCCTTTGGCAGAAGAAACTTTTTAAATATAACGGATTATATGCGTCGTGCGGTGTTTCGCGCTCATCCCACGGAAACACTACATTTTCCGGGATAAAAAGTAGCCTATGTGTTAATCCAGGGTGTCAGCTACCTTCATAACATTGATCAAGATTGCTCCAGCCGCTTGAGCATGAATAGAACTTACAAACAAAACAAACAAACACGTAAACACACTCACAAACTTGCGCCTTTATAATATTAGCGTGATTTGAGCCTCCTTGACGTTTCGGTAACTTTCCAATTACCGCTGTCAAAGGTCGACTAAGAAAAACACTATTTGTGCAAACTACTTTTATATAAAAGTTGACCAATCAAATTCCCCGATTTAGATGCACTTCTTTTGGGCTTTACAAATACGCAGCCTGATTGTTCAACAGGCTAGTTGACTCATGTCAAATTGGATTAAACTAATGTTTATTTCGTATAGTATTTGACATAGGAAACCTAAATATATATTTTTCAATTCATAAAAGTGAAAGCTGGCTGAAAAATTTAATTTGAAAATAAACTTAGCTTAAAACGCTGTCCGCCATTTTCACTTATGATAGTGACGTCATCGGTCCCGTAAAGAAAACCGAAGGTCTACTCCGACGACTTCGAATAGTGCCGTCCCTCGCGATATCCTGTCAAAGCATATTGGAGTGAGCGGGACGGCACTATGCGACGGTCGAAGGCGGACGACGATTTTGAATGTTCATGAAATTTCTAATTTTCAATTAATAAAATTTACATACACACAAGACATTTTTTTTAAAGCTAGTAAGATCATTATTAACCATATCAAATATATTTCAAAAATGGGTCTACTAGCCTATTTCCTCCACTTCACTTCAATGGGCAGACAGCCTAAGTTAGAATGATATTGTCCGTTGTCGTAAGCCACCGCCAAGTTTAAAATGCCGGTGGCGAAACTTGGAACTAACAAATCTTCATGCCAACTTCAGCTGTTTTTATAGAACCTAGCGCCACTAGGAATATAGTCAGGTTTGTGATGTAGGACTACGAATCCAGAACGGCATATGTACTTTGTAGTAATGATTGTATTTAGAGCGTTTTGCTACTGCGTTATAATGCGATGGGCTATGTAGGTAAGAATAAATTTGAATGCATTTTTGTTCGTTTGTTGCTATAAATAATGTGAACATGAAAGGGGTTCTTAAGAGGCTGAGTTATTATATTTTAGAGTTCCGTGAATAATGATATGGGAATGAGAGGTACCATTTTATATTATCTATACCTAGAAACGCTTGCTGCACAGTTATTAAAAAAAGTAGTTCTTAATAATAAAATAATGAACTTGGTAGAAATAACAACTTGGCTAACATGTCTATGTCTAGGGAACAGATGCCAACTTATTATTTTAGCTGCCAAGCATTTTTTGTAAGACAGGTTAGGTTAAAAAAAAAATATGCACGGTAAAATACATGCTTTTTTAATTGGAGCGGAGCGAGCGAAGCTCCCATGGATCGACTCGAATGGACTTTGTAACAATGCGCAGATCTCAGTGAGTTCTCAACCGATTTTAGAATTTTTTGTTTTAAAATGCACAAATTAAATTTCGCTAGGTCGTGACGAAGAGAAAATTTCGAAAAAAAGAAAATACTCCGCTCCAATCTATGGTGCAAGCTTAGCCGGTGGCTGACTCTGCATCGACCTAGTAGTTTCAGCGTTTACTTGTAAACGGAACAGGATACTACGTTCGTGAGAAATTGCGCAAAATCAGTACATAACTGAGACCATCTTCGTAAATAGGTCGTTTACTTACGATTAATTAAAGTAAATAAGCTTTAAATGGCAGGAAGTCGCGACACATAAACTTTTACGCGTGAATATGTTAATTTAATGTTACGTGAGGATCGGCAGACAAGTCACTCATTAAAGGAGACCAGATATTACCTATAACTAGGCGTTATATAATATAGGTAAACTTAATTAAAAACCTGCCAAGTGCGAGTGTGGCTCTCATCTTAACTGATCCCATCTTAACTGGCCAGGTTAAGATAAGTTTGCACCTGGTATGTATGGCGCCGGATACAAATGAGGTGCAAAATTAACGCAACCGATAAAGTTTGTTGTATGGAGGCCCCACTTAAATATTTATTTTATTCTGTTTTTAGTATTTGTTGTTATAGCGGCAAAAGAAATACATCATCTGTGAATATTTCAACTGTCTAGCTATCACGGTTCATGAGATACAGCCTGGTAACAGACAGACAGACGTTTGTTGTATGGAGGCCGCACTTAAATATTTATTTTATTCTGCTTTTAGTATTTTTTGTTATAGCGGCAAAAGAAATACATCATCAGTGAAAATTTCAACTGACTATGTCTAGCTATCACGGTTCATGAGATACCTCCTGGTGACGGACAGACAACGGAGGCTTAAATATTAGGGTCTCGTTTTTACCCTTTCAGTACGGAAACCTAAAAACAAATGAAAAACTCATCTTATGTTAATTTTCAGGCAATTTCTCGCAGTGAGACCCTTACAGACTAAACTTCGTAATTATTGACACAGGCTACTCAAAAACAAAAAACTGCTGCTAAATACTGATCAATTAAAGAGAACACGTTGATGTAATCGTTAAGATTATATTACAGCAGACAGACAGAGTACAGTTATGCTAAACGATTAAAGGAAACATTAAAACAGCTCGATTATCAATGAATTTTAAAACGTACCAAAAACGTCGATTTTAGTCACTTGTCACGCGGGTCACCGACCCCGAAACCGGACTTGAGGTGTTTTTTGTCAATAGTCACAATGTATTTTTATTAAGACGCCAAAAATAAAAAGTCTTTAATATATAGCCGGGACATACTTGTTTTTTCACGTTTTACGCTCGTTGTTTCACACGTTTATAATGCTACTATTTGCGGTAATTTATGTTGTAAAGAATGAGACTATACTGTCTTAATTTTAAGGGTTCCGTAGCCAAATGGCAAAAAACGGAACCCTTATAGATTCGTCATGTCTGTCTGTCTGTCTGTCTGTCCGTCTGTCCGTCCGTATGTCACAGCCATTTTTTTCCGAAACTATAAGAGCGAAACTATATATACTGTTGAAACTTGGTAGGTAGATGTATGCTGTGAACCGCATTAAAATTTTGATGCAAAAATAAAAAAATAATAATAAATATTGGGGGCTCCCCATACTTAGAACTGAAACTCGAAATTTTTTTTTTCATCAAACACATACGTGTGGCTGTGGGGTATCTATGGATAGGTCTTTAAAAATGATATCGAGGTTTCTAAAATATTCTTTTTCTAAACCGAATAGTTTGCGTGACAGACGCTTCCAAAGTGGAAAAAAGTTGGTCCCCCCCTCTAACTTCTAAAATAAGAAAATGAAAAATGTAAAAAAAAACATATGTACATTACTATAAAAACTACCAACGAAAATTGTTTTGAACGAGATCTAGTAAGTAGTTTTTTTTTTAATACCTAACTTTGCACCTAATTTATATGGGGCGCTATACATACCAGGTGCAAACTTAACTTAACCACTTAGGTATGGAAAGTGTTTGTACGGAGCCCTCGGTGCGCGAGTCCGACTCGCACTTGGTCTGTTTTTTTTAGGGTTCCGTACCTCGACGAAAAAAAAAACCGGCCAAGAGCATGTCGGGCCACGCTCAGCGTAGGGTTCCGTAGTTGCCCATCCTTCACAATAGATGGGCTTAAATTAGGTACGAGAAATATTTCAAGCTCTATAAAAAAGGTCGTAAACGCCAAAGTAACTGTAATTACTTATTACCTTCTGGAAGTTATCGATTATACGCGCCAGATTGAGCGGAATCTTTTAATGAAATATGGCAGTTAACTCATATGTGTAACGTTCGAAGTATAAGGAACGCGCGGCACTTACGTCATTTTAAAGAAAATTATTTTAGTTATACTTATAGTTTACCGTTTTGTCGGCGTCATACATACACGTGATACTCATACCAAATTTCAGCTTTCTAGTACTAATGGTCACGGAGCTAAGCCGCGGACGGACGGACAGACGGACAGACGGACATGGCGAAACTATAAGGGTTCCTAGTTGACTACTGACCCCTAAAAAACGGAACACTTATAATCACTTTGTTGTCCGTCCGTCCGTCCGTCCGTCTGTCTGTCAAGACCCTTATCTCGGGAATACCTCCAAGGTATCGAGTTAGCACTGACAGGGCGAAAAGTCATCCGTGCATCGAAAACCCCGAGTATCCTCATCAGTGAGGGAACGACGAAGAAGAAGAAGACTGCTTAATGCAGTCCGCTTGAAGTCGGCATGCAGTTCTATCGACTGCACACCGGCGGCAAGCTACCTGTAATTGGACGGCTGTAAACGGAGAGACAATCGCTATTCATCCCCATATTGATTTAAGTTTAGATTTTTCTTAGATAATTTTTATTTCTTTATTTAAACTTGATTCCGTTTACATTTGTGTTTAGCACTAATTTACTCAAAGGTTAACTGGAAGAGATCCTTGAAAGGGATAAGTTCGCCTTTGTACACGTTTCTTTTTTTTGTTTTAATGTATTTCTTGTTTTTGTGTACAATAAAGTGTCTCAAGGCTCTCCCAGGTAACCAAATAAAGACACTGCTTAGGAAACTAAATAATTTTAAAATACCATATATAACTAATAAAAAAGTACCTAAAATAAAATAATAACCGCGGGAACATTTGCAGAAGCACTGCACCTATTTCCCAAAGCGACATTGAATTAAAAATGCATAAATTACATTCGTAATGGATTATTGAAAACATCAAGATAATCTGACTACATTAATTGGCGTTATTAATTATTTTCCCACCGCTGGCGGATGATTCGCATGTCCGACGTGTCCGATATGTCCGACAGGCCGTCCGTTCTAAGAAACATGATAATTATTAAAAACCCCAAGAGGTTGGTTCGATAACCGATCGATGGGATGGTTTAATTTTGACGAACCTACCCAAGAATGCCCCTAAAACTTCGTACTCGATTTATCTTTTTTGTTGAATAAAAAAGTATCCTATGACTATACTTGCAAAACCGTTGTACCAATAATAGTAAATATCTCAGCGCAAACATTAAGCCATTAGGACGCATCGCCATTCCAACATAAATTAAGAGATGGCATCCACTATTATTCCCATACCTTTTTTAACTGACTTCAAAAAGGAGTAGGTTCTCAATTAGCTTGTATTTTTTATCCCCGACGAAGAAAAAAAATGTGGTGTTATCTGTGTATCTATGTATCCGTGTGTCTGTCAGTGGCACCGGAGCTTCCAAGCGGATGGAACAATTTGAGTGTATTATTTTTATATCGAGAAATTTTCGTTCGAGATGGTTTTTAGCTATGTTTGGTGACAATATGACCAGAGGTTTCCAAGATATTCCGCTTTCATTGGAACATGTGAGTAAGATTTCCAAATGTTGTAGTTATGTTCACTTTTATAAGTAACATTTTCTACGTCACTCGTTAAATTAGGGTCTTATGGTGACGAGCTACTTGTGTCGGGGTGTTTTAAATATTTTTTGTTTGTTACCTTAGAACTCCATCATTTATGACCTGATTTCAATATTTTTGGTCCGAGATCAGGCATCTCCAAATTGGTTCCATGAAAAGTTCCAAAATAGATGACGAGACCCCATGACGAATCGAGGGAACTTATATATTTCTATGTCACGTTATTTTGAGGTAGTTAACTCTTGATTGGATGTCGAAACTCGATAATAATTGGCGATAGAAGTCCTCTTGTCTTTCGCACGATGTTATAGCAAATTGATCATTTACATGTGTTGTGAAATACGCGAGATCAAAAATGATAAACGCATTACGTAAGCGAAGAATGCAGTAACTATTTATTATTATTTATCTACAGAATCTGTTGATGAATTAATAAAGCTACCAGTCACGAGTAATCGATGGTTTTGACATATTTAAAAATGCCGGTGTCGTCACAGTTTTGACCGACTTTTGAATGTCTCCTGCGTTACTCAAAATGTCCCTGGAGCTACCAAGAAATCGGGTTTCTCGTGTAAATATTTTCTGTTCATTGGGTTTAACAGTTGGGGCATTATTTAGCGTAAACCATAAAATTAAACATTAAAGAGAAGACAAACTGAAATTAATAAGGCCTCTTAATACATGATAATTTGCGAATAGTTTATTTCTGGACGAGTCCAAAGTTTCAAATAGCACATTTCTCTGACGCCACACTGGAATAATTTAAGTAGGTACTTAGTTATATTGACCTAGTAACGTTCGGCAGGATGTTCATAGCATAAGGTCTCATTACGTGTGCAGGAAGCAGCCAACGAAACGGGCCCAGAAACGAAACCGCACAAGAGAGAGGGTTAGGCCGGCACTTGTGGCCTTTTGGTATTGTGATCACGCGATTACGTGTGGGGTCGTGAGCATTTTGTAATTATATATATTTTTTTATGTTACTATAAAATTGAGCGTCTTGTAGGCTAGAAATATGTTGTATTTAGTATTGAAAGGTATCGAATACCTTTTTGCATTTTTAGAGTCCGTATCCAAAGGGTAAAAGACGGGACCCCATAATAAAATCTCCACTAAAAATATTAAGACTCCACTGTCCGTCTGTCTGTCTGTTACCAGGCTGTATCTCATGAACCGTGATAGCTATAGACACTTGAAATTTTCACAGATGATCTAAGTGGGGCTCCCATACAACAACAGGTTGCGTTAACTTTGCTCCTCATTTGTATCCGGCGCCATACATACCAGGTGCTTACTTGAGTAACTTAACCCGGCCAACTCGCAACGGTCTATTTCTCAACTCAACTCACTCAACCAATTTTAGTTTCCCATCTGTATTATTCGCCAAATTTTCATTTGCCCGAACGTAAAACCAAAACTGTAATTTTTTCAGAATAATTATAAATCAAACCTAACCTAACCCAATGGGTTATTTAAAACGATATTTATAAAATCCTGAAAATATTGCGGGTTTCAGGAATAAAATATTTTCAAACAAATTAAAATTTGGCGAAACGTTACAGATGGGAAAATATATTTCGGAGTGGAGATAGGATACCACAAATCTGTCCTCAATTTTAAACATCGTTGAAAAATGTCACCTTTTAGTAACGTCTTCCCTTTAAGAGGCCTTATTCCTTTAAAAAAATTATTTTTCATATTATAACAATTACATTGATAATTTCAACCAACCTTTTTAAGTGAAGAATACTCTTCCCCAAGTTCTAGATAGTAACATAGCTATTTCACGTTTTCATTGCATGCAGTCGAAAATAAACTGAAAAAACTAATTTTCCTCGTGAATTTTGTCAAATTCGAGTAGTTTTTGAAACAAAAATTATCAATGAAAAATTCAAACTGTAGGTTTCAAATACGAGGGGCACACCGAAATGATCGGGAATAGAGTACTTTAAACTGAGTTACATTAAATCCTTTTTTGTCACATGCATACTGGCGACTTACAATCACGATGCCGTTTTTACAATTTAAAAAAAGAACGATATATTTTTTTAATTCCATTTTTAAATTGACAACTCGATGAACAAAATGGAGCTGACGCGTGAAAATTTTCGTGCAATTATTTACCATAACTTTCGTCGTGGCTTATCTCCAGATGAATGTCGCAATGAGCTTGTTACTATATACGACATTGAAGCACCTAGTCAGACGACAATATATCGGTGGTATGCTGAGTTTCGACGGGGTCGTGCCTCTCTTGGCACCGTACCTTCATCAGGTCGGCCGAAAACGGCGGTTTCGCCTGAAAACATCGCGGCTGTGGAAAAACTACTAAAAGAAGATAGACATGTGACATACGAGCAGATTCGGGCAACCATAGGCATTGGAATGACTGCAATTTACACTATTTTGCATGGTGAATTGGGTGTCAGAAAATTGATTTCCCGATGGGTACCCCATAATTTGTCTGAAGAGCAAAAGGCGGCTCGTGTTGATTGGTGCCGATCTATTCTGAAATGCTACAATGGAGGAAAGTCAAAAGCCGTTTATAATATGGTCTCGGGTGACGAATCCTGGATTTATTCTTATGAGCCTGAAAGAAAGCACCAGTCGGCAGTATGGGTCTTCGATGACGAGGTCAAACCAACGAAAGTTGTGCGTTCTCGAAGCGTGTCGAAGAAGATGGTGGCTTCGTTCGTCTCAAAAAAGGGGCATGTTGCCACAATTCCTCTAGAAGAACAAAGAACCGTTACCGCTGATTGGTATATCACAGTTTGTTTGCCGGAGGTGCTGGCCGAACTTCGCCAAGGGAACCCGAGACGCCGCGTCATCTTACACCACGACAATGCGAGCTCCCACACCGCCCACAAAACAACTAAATTTTTGAACGACGAAAACGTTGAGTTGATGTCCCATCCTCCATACAGCCCTGACCTGAGTCCAAATGATTTTTTTACGTTCCCTAGAATTAAAGATTTATTGCGTGGTCAGCGGTTTGAGAACCCAGAAGCCGCTGTGGAAGCCTATAAATCGGCCATTTTGGCAATGCCTACTTCAAACTGGAATTATTGTTTTAATGACTGGTTTAAAAGAATGCAAAAGTGCATTGAATGTAACGGAGAATACTTCGAAAAACAATAAAATATAATTTATGTATATAGTGCACATAGTTTTTTAAATTCCCGATCATTTCGGTTTGCCCGTACGCCGTGCGCAGCGACGAGCCGGACGCGCGTATTATACCAATTACTTATCAATTTCAGAGAAGAGATTCATGCAGAAAACTGTTTTGATTTACCTTATTTTCGACTGCAATTTCTTATGTTACTTTCTAGAACTCAGGGAAAGTATTATTCACTTCAAAAAAATAGTTGAAATTATCAATATTTTTGTCATAATATGATAAAAATAATTTTTAAAAGGAATAAGGCTTCTTATGCTTTGAACATCCTTGCGAATGTTACTAAGTCAATAAGCGACTTAAATGTATTCCACTCAACAACCGCCAGAGAAATGTGGTATTCATAACTTTAAGTAAGTAAGTAAGTAAGTATAAGCACTTTATTGTACACAAAAACAGTTAAAAAATACATCTATTACAAATAACATATAGGTACAAAGGCGAACTTTATTTGGGCTCCTCCAGAAATAAACTATTCGCAAATAAAACAATCGGGAATATTTTTTTATTAGAATGATTATTCGAATAATGCTTATCTCTGATTTGTGATTACAATCATATATTAAGTAATCAATGAAGATTCGTTATCTATTTATTAAATCGCTGGGAAATGTGCCAGTAGCAAATCGAAGTGTTTTTGCTGTCAAATATTTGTATTGCTCCATTATGATGTGAAGTGCTTATGACACACTAGTAAAAAGTAATGTTGTTTTAGAATATTTTATAATTGATCCTGTTTTTAATGTTAAAATAAGTTTAATCAAGTGTAGGAGCCATAAAGACAATATAATGAAACAAATTAAGTTAAATTTCATAAATCTAAATTAATGGGCTGTACAGTTCATTGAAAAAAAAATTTTTTTTTTCATCAGAGGGCGCTGTACGTCTGGATCGCTTTCCTGAAATAATGACCCCATTCCATAAAAAAAAAAACTATTTTCAACACAATTTTGGAATGTTAAAATAGCATAGATTTTATAACATCTCTTTAACACTATCTGACGAACACATATCAATCATATCTAATCTAAGAATTATTCCATCACTTTTATATGGGATTTATTATCGTTAAATCATAAGATCATTAATCGATGTGAACTCTGTCTTAACGCCTACGTCCGCCTACGGATTGTGAGAATGCTGTCTATAAAATAACATTATTGCAGTTTGCTTCAAAACCAGCCTATGATGGTTGCGTTTATCACGTGATAAAAAAGTGACAAAGCATCACGTTTTGACAATCTAAGAAAACGGGGACGACACTACAGTATTGCCACTTTTTAGGGTAAAAACGGGACCCTATTACTGAGACTTCGCTGTCCGTCCGACCGTCCGTCCGTCTGTCACCAGGCTGTATCTCAAGAACGGTGATAGCTAGACAATTTTCACAGATGATGTGTTTCTATTGCCGCTTGTTGCGTTAGGTTTTTAAAAACTAACTACATAAGAGTTAATTAAAGCCTTTTTAGGGTTCCGTACCCAAAGGGTAAAAACGGGACCCAATTACTAAGACTTCGCTGTCCGTCCGTCCGTCTGTCACCAGGCTGTATCTCAAGAACGGTGATAGCTAGACAGTTAAAATTTTCACAGATGATGTACTCGTATTTTGTATTACCGCTATAACAACAAATACTAAAAATAAAATAAAATAAATATTTAAGCGGAGCTCCCATACAACAAACTTACAGATAATGGTACGGAACCCTTCGTGCGCGAGTCCCACTCGCACTTGATGAATTATAAATTTCTACTCTTTTTGGTCGCATTTTACGTAAGAAAATAAGAGCCACACTTAAATTATACACACTGCATTTTTTTTATTTTCGTGTACAATGTTTTGTAGTGTATTATTAGACAGAGAAAAGCGTCTAAAACTATCAGCATTATTGAACGGATTAAGGCGCCTTAAATTAAGAGAAACATTGATAGCGAATTCCGAGGCTAACAACCGCAAAATATTTCTCAATCTTTAATTTTTGTAACAATACTAGCGACCGCCCCAGCGTCGCGCGGTGTAATGCTGATAAATTATGCATGCGAGGAAATGCTGCTAGCTTCTTTGGGACCTTGCTAAAGGGGGCCGATTTTTAAAGCCTTTTTTTGTTTACCTACAGTTTAAGCCTAAAATAAATGCTTAAACTTATTTACTAGCGAACCACCCCGGATTCGCATGGGTGCTATGCTATTGTAAGGTTTATTACATTTGGCCGAAACAAAATTAGTGTCTTCGTCAATTTTTATGACGTCTGAGAGGTGGGTAACACAAAATGGCGGGAAAACCGGCGGTGAACCAGACACATGGTCAGGACGTGGAATATCATATCGGATTTGGATGGGATATTGATTGGATTTGTTTAGATTTGGAGCTGATTACTCCAGTATTAATTTGAACTGTTTATATACAATTAGTATACAAATATATATATATGTTGAAGGAAGGATCCTGCGTTAGTATCTCAGAGGTTTTTTACACTATATTATGCTTGTATTATACATATAGACCTTCCTCTTGAATCACTCTATCTATAAAAAACTGCATCAAAATCCGTTGCGTAGTTTTAAAGATCTACGCATAGATATGGACAGACAGAAGCGACTTTGTTTTATACTATGTAGTGATTCCATTATTCAAAGTTCATTTACGTGATGTCCAAATAAATAATGGCCAGCAATAAGGAAATAGAACTGAAGCGCAATCACAAATGTATCAAAAGATAAATTTGACGTTTCTAATGGCATTTGTTTGAAATATAACTACACTAAATATACAGTCTGACCAAGAAGAGTAGAAATTAAAAAGTGGCAATGCTGTAGTGTCATCCCTTTCTAATCAGTCTAAGAAAACGGGGACGACACTACAGTATTGCCACTTTTGAATTTCTACTCTTTTTGGTCAGACTATACCGAAGTACTTTTGCGATGTTACGTTTGTTAACAGGGATACTGTCACAAAACCGGTTATAATCCTTCCAGCCATTTTGGCGTGACGTGTGGACGGAGATTTTTACCAACAGATGATGCTGAAGGTACAGCTAGCATCACGCGTCTGCACAAATCCTGCATCGCACTGTAAAGTTTTTTTCTGAATTTATCCTCCCTCACCATAGAAAACTGATTTTAAATACAATTTTAGGATTTGACAATAGTAGGTAAGTATAGATATTTCTGACCGGATGCTTAGATATGTAGAATTTTGCCCCAATACTCTTGCGTTTTGTTCCTCATTCTCAACTCAATGTAACGAATACTATAAGGCTGGTTTTCAGTGTTTCTTCGAGCCGTTTTTGATTTTTCAAATCCTAATTTTCAAATCGGTCAAGTATATCCATTTCCATTGCTGTTAAGTCTCTGAGCCTTTTTGTATTATCGACTGTGCATTCTTATGCCAGCATTGCCAGCTGTACTCTCACGCCGAGACTGGGCAAAGCAAGCATGTCGTCCCTCTCCAATTCCCTCTCTCGACGTTCTACTGAATCCAAGCCAGGCAATTGGTAGGTACTTGGCAGAGTCATCCCAAAGATGGCAGCAGTAAGTACTCCATGCATGAACGGACTTGAGTTTGGTAAAGAGTGAGAAGCTCTTCCGGCGTGAAATACCGCGCCTCTATAAGTAAATAAAGGATGGTCTGCACGTCTCGCTTCGTCTCTGCGAGAGTCTACAGCCGGCATCATCTTCGCACTATCCAGTGCAACGGGTATCGCCCGAGGCTTTACTTTTTATCTCGATTGGCAATTGCTCGAATCAGCTTCATTGCATCATGAATTAGCTTACTGACAGGACATTAATCCCATGTGACAGGTTGGGCAGTGTTGTGACAACATAGGACGGTCGGTTTGACAGTTGTCAAACCCTGTGGCAACACGTATTTGACGAATGAGTAGTTCCGTGAGTAAAAGAAATATTATAATCAGTCCGTCATCGTCAGTTAGGTTATCAAAAATTTCAAACACGTATTTTTTCTTTTGTTAATTATACAAATATAAATTTCGGACAAGCTTTTTTAGCCGACTGGCCTTTTTTTGAGACCCTAAAATCGGTAGGATTGCTTTATTTATTACAGAGTTTCCAGGGCCACCTTCGGGCTCCATCATCAGACCATCTCCATGGTAACATATGGTAAACAATATTGAATTATCATCAAAGATGCTCTGATGATTTCAGGTTTAAGACAAATATCTGCTTTAAAATAGAGTTAAGATTCCACCCGAACAAACATAGTTACATACATGCATTGCAAGTTAAATAAAATCTTGTAAAAATAACAAAGACAACGCGAATCAAAATTTCGGGGTTGGGTAGTAATAATTTTCATAATTCTTGCAAATATCATCGTATATTGATTAGGTTAGGTTAGTTTTATAACAGTTTCAGATATTTGACAGTTGCAAAGAAAAATGAAACATTCAACTTAATAAATAAATAATAATAATAAATAAATATCAGACAACCTCACACAAATCAACCTAGTCCCAAATTAAGCTCAAGAAGGCTTGTGTTATGGGTACTAGGCGGCGATATACATACTTAAAATATAGATAAATAAATACTTAAATACATAGAACATCCATGACCCAGGCACAAATATTCGTGTTCATCACACAAATATTTGCCCTTGCCGGGATGCGAACCCGGGACCGTCGGCTCAGTAGGCAGTTGCTTAACCACTGCGCCAACCGCGTCGTCAAATTCATTTCTAGGAGTCAGTATAGAGCCGTTGGTAATTTGGTAATGTTGGTACAATATCCACGTAGATTTGGCGCTATACTTTCTTCACATTTCGTTCCAGCTCGTGTTCCGAGCGTCCACGGTGATCTCTCCATCTGTGCTCTAGTTGTTTCCATGGCTCATCAATACACACATTGTCTGTTATTATGCTTTGTGCACGATTCGGCACGGTCCGCCGAAACGCATAAGTAGATAATGTTTGTTGGTCAGGGCGAATACTTTTGAATATTATTATCATCAGACTTTGGAAACTGTGAACTGTTTTATGCTTAAGAGCATAGTAATTATATCATTTGGTCAAATCTATATCAAATAGTTAAGGGAGAAGATAGACAGTTCTTTTTCTTTCGCATGAAAACAGATATGTATCCTTTTCAGATCTTATTGAATATGAGTTCTTTAAACATCATTAATTCCCTTGCTCTTATTTATCCCATTTATTAATTTGGGATCGGTCGGGGCAGTATGTTTTCTTCCTCCATTCTTCCCTATTACTCGTCATCTCGTCGTTACCTTCCTTCTTATTCATATTATCATCTTTCACACAGTCCATCCATTTTTTCTTAGGCCTTCCTCTTTTTACAAGCTTTTATTTCGCTTGCATGGTATGTTTAAAGTATGTTTGTTCGGGTGAAATCTTGCAACTCAATTTTGAAGCAAATATCGTCAACCGATTGAGCTGAAATTTTGCATACTTACTTAACTTTGATGACAATACAATAATATGGTACCATGGGGCTGATCTGATGATGGAACCGGAAGGTGGCCATAGGAACTCTATAATAGAAAAAGCAATCCTACCGAGCTTGGGCTCTTTAGAATCGTCTCAGTGAGCATTTGATGGATATCCAAAGAAAAGTACAGTCGGCTATAAAAGCTTGCCGCTAAAATGTCATTTTTGACAGAAACTTATTCTATATCTATCCAACTTCATGCTTAACGCTTTTCTGGTTACGTGGCTTTCCTCTCTTCGCATCACGTGCCCATGCCCATACCATGATAGTCGGTTTCGGGTTTGCTTGCAGCTTCTCCCTAATTGGTGCTACTTTCAGACTTCCTCTTGAATATGAATTCAATAAACATGAAAATTATTCTTGCGAACGAGATAATCTTTACCACCAGGTTATTATTTACTTCTTTTAAGCTGATCTGGCAATTTAGTTCAGAAATTCAGTAGTTTATAAAACTTTGCTAGGACCAACACAACTATCAACACAGTAGTTAGAAATATTACCCAGTGGACTTAAACTTAACTTCCCACGAAAATCGTTACCTGAAGACATTTGCAACTGCAAATGTTAATTATACAGATTCTAACAAAATCTTCATATCTCTATCGAAGGACGAATCATCGAAAGCAAACGCAACGGAAACAGAAGCCTCATTAATCAATCCGTGAGCAATCAACGCGTCCAAGTGTTACGTGACCGATGTGGGCGAGGGTTAGTTAACGTCCTTCCGACACGCAACGCAACCTATGCTGTTATTTATTTAATATCCAATCATAGTTGGCGGTTACGGAGTATGAAATTGGAATCTGGGATAGTGTAAGTAAGTCCCGCCCATAGAACTAGATCAATACACATTTTGACGTGGTTGTTGGCTTTGTGGTAACTTCACCGAATAAATCACCGATGGATGGACTGAGAAAAGCCTGTTTGAAAACCTGGCTTCTTCAGCCTGTCAATCCGGAAAGCAGGAAAGCGTGTGGAGTGGGTAGTTTTGGTGCAAAAGATAGCGACTTCAAATGGTCACGACGAGGAAGAAGTTGCCTATGGCGCGATTCTCTATCCGCCCGAAGCATTCTGTTCACTTCAGTTTGAACATTCAGATTAAACATGTGTCTAAACGCCTAGAAGTCCGGTGGTGGTTAGGCGATGGTATTCGTTGAGGTTTTTTACCATCATTATTTACATAATTTTATCTTAACTTCTTTGCACAAAGAATAGATCAATCAGAACAGAAGAGTCGAACAGTAATTTACAAACGATACCAATACCATACCTATTAAGTCACCAGTGCAGTAGACAGTACCATGTTTATACCAATTTCAATCCTTTCGGTCACCACCTGCAAATTCGGCCATCTTGGACATGGAGTATTGCCCGGTGTCAGATCAGATTCGTTTTAAAGAAGTGAGAAATTGAAATTTGTGAATGAAAACGAGAATCATTTTCAAGATGTCGAATCTTAAAATTGCAACATTGGAACAGCCATTCATTAATATTTGTGAATATTATTACAAATGAATTCTTCAATACCATGTAGTATTGAACACCTCAAGGTTAACAACCCTTCTAGGAATTAATTTATTTCATTATAATTTATTACTGAATAAATGTCTCACGTAGCGAAACTAATTACATATAAATTAACTCGTATAATATGAGGCTAGACGATGCAGCTATCAAAAATATCGCTATTAAATCTCGACATATAATAAGTTAAGTATAAACTTAGCCTTAGTTAATCTTAGATCTTTAGTCGGTATATACCAGTCATAAAATAGTGGGAGTTATGACTTTAAGACTCCTTACCCGTTAATGCTGATTGTTTTAAACTATTTCTCTATGATCAAAAATGTTTTTTAACATATTATAAATGTTACTACTTACAACGGGGCCATAGCGATATATTTGAAACCTTATACAGTTTGAGTTTTTCATTGATAATTTATGTTTCTAAAACTACTCGAATTTGACAAAATTCACACAGGAAGCTGGTTTTTTTTTTACTTATTTTCGACTGCACGCAATGAAAGCATGAAATTGCTATGTTACTTTCTAGAACTCAGAAAAAGTATATTCACTTCAAAATGTTGATTGAAATTATCAATGCCTTTGTCATAATAAGAAAAAATATTTTTTTAAAGGATTTAGGCCCCATTTACACGAGGCCAGTCAGTCAGTAGTGACAGCAACTAGTTAGAGACTAGAACAAAGTATAAAATTTATTCAGGACTATAGTCAGGTCAATCTTACCAATCTCCGCCCCTCTAGCACAATTATTATACATGATTCATGTCGCGCGACATAGCGTCACCCGTCACTCTCTCACCATACTCCATAGAAAGAGATAGGTGATATATATCGCATGAGAAAGAGTCGTGTTTCACAGTTATGCTAGAAATGCAGCGATGACGACTATGTTCTTACGTTACGGTAGATAAAAGCCAAACTAGCAATTTTTTGAATTTGTTTGTTTATTTTAATTTCAGCTTTTTTGTACACAGTGGTTAGTATTTTTTTTTAATGTCTCTATGTTTTTCCTTTTTTGTTGGGTTGTAATTTATAACTATGTAAACAAACCAAAAGAGTGCAACTGACTGAGGCAATTTAAAACACGGATAACAATTTCCATGCACACAATTCACACAAATGTAATTACCAAAACTGCAATGGCTTACAATACTTGCAATCTTCAACAGACGAGGGCTGTCCGAAGCCAAGGTTTTGTGACGCACATCTAAACGACATTAGCCTATTTCGAGTTGCAAAAACGCGATTAGCCTCACCAACTAAGCAGAAAATGAAGCCATCATTTCGGTACTTTAGAGGCAAAAACGTCGGATTCTCACGAACACACCTTATAGTTAGCCCTAATGCATTTCCTCTCTTCGATTCTCAATTCCAATAAGAATTTTGAGTCATTTACTTGGAATTTAGCTAATAAGGATATGGTGGTAGATAAAGTTGTGTAGATGTTTTGTAAGCAACTTGGATTACCTGCCAGAGTTAGTTAGGAACCAGTTTAGCTTGATCAAGGTAATGTATTGTTCAGCTTATTAGAATGTTGGCTGCACCGACTATACAATTAGGCGTTTCGGATATTGTCAACATTACTCGATTAGCATGATCATGTGATCATCTAATTTCGTAATCTTGATGTATTTTCGGGAGCATTTCACTTCCCCGAATTTCATTTGTCATAAATGTATCACTTGCCATAATTTTCATTTGCCATAAACTTTTTATTTCATAAATCACAAACTTCGGGATTTCATTAATACTATTCATGGAGAAATCATTAGCTTAGGTTAGGTTTTCTTTTATGAAAATCCCGAAAAGTTTCAGCTTCCAGAGAAATACCTATAGATTTATGGCAAGTGATAGATAATGGCATATGAGATTCGGACAAACGATAGAGAAGCATTATTTTCACAAACTAGGTACTTTAGAAGGCCAAAATAAACTGAATTTTTGTTTGTGCTTTCGTTTCTCAATCTAGGCTGCGTGGTTCAATATCTTGCCGCGTTCGTACCTTTTCTTCGTCACATTCCAATCCCTGATCAAGGCCGAAGAGATTGCTTATTGAATTAAAAACGCCACAAATTAGACGTTACCAAATCGCTAAATCAAATCGAATTCAAATTACATTTCGCAACTTATTGTTGACAAATGTTACCAGAGAATGCGACTTGCAAAAGCCTACTTAACCCTTTAACGGAGAAGTTAACTAGTAAACTAGCTTATAGTAGCTGGGCCCTTCGCAACTCGGCCGCGTAAACTCACCTTTATATTCGCCTGCATGTATCCAAGTGGCTAAATGGGAATGAAACACTGTTATGTCAATTGGAACTTGTTATCACTGTAAACGTTAAGCACTGATGCACTGTTTCCGAACGCACGAAATTTTTGGTTGGAGTGGTGAACGGACATCCGCTCTGCGCGACGGCTCGGGTCTGACTGCGGCTGGTAGTTGCAATGCGCTTGCGCAGGCGACCCGCCAGGCGGGTTCCGCGCCCCGCACCCATCGGATGGTCCGGTTTCGTTACCTTTATTGTTTTGTCAAACGAATAATCCAACTTTTACGCTAAATTATGTAACATGAGTTAACTTTTAAGATCATTAGACTAAACAATAAAATTCACTTTTCATTTAACGCCTGTAATGCCCGATGGTGCAATGAACTGGTTTTATTGTGTCGTAATGCTGTTTGATATTTATTTATGAGATGATGAACCCATTTCGAACTGATGAAAGTATGATTTTGGAGTTTTGTACTTAAATGCGATCTCTATGTGATAAGTACAGTTACTTGTGTATCTAAACGGGTGGCTAAGTACTAAGCAAGTGAGTAGCACAGGGTTACCACGTCTCATGATTTGTCCTAAGATTTCAGATTTAATGCGTTCATGACAGGGTTATGGACGGACAAAATACCTCAGGATGGCCGATTTTTAAATAGGTATCCTACATATTTAAGAAAGGAATATACCGTTGCGAATGTACCTATAATTAACATTCAATAGGGTGCTCTATAAAAAGTGAAATTCGTCATAACTTACCCACTTGAAGGACTTTTTATAAATAATTTGTCATCTTTTTCTTCTCTTAATTTTGCCTTACCGTTCCTAAACAATACCTAAAATTTAAAGAAATGTAAAGGCATTATTATTGGCGCAAGTCAGCTCTAATATTAGTTTTTGAAAGTTAACTTTAAAGTGTTTCAACAAAAGAACATAATTAAAAGTAAGTACCTACGTTAGTTATTACGATTAATTTTCTACTCTGCACCCACTTGAAGCATCTCTGTTTGGCCCTATGGTTGACTGGTAGAGAATGCCATTAAGGTCTTCGCACATTATAACAACTCAACGGCGACTCGATTCTATGTATGACATAGGGCAATAAACCTAGTAAGTATGACATAGGGCTTCAAAGTTCAATATTTGGCATAGAAATCATAGAATCGAGTCGCCGTTGAGTTGTTATAATGTGCGAAGACCTATAGGCATTATGTTCGCCATTTGTACTGACTTTTGTTTTGTGCAATAAAATTTAAATAAATAAATAAAAGTAGGTAATGTACTTAGTAACGTTCTGGTTAGGAGAAATAAGGAAGAAATCAAATTTACCGATGAGAATATAACCCGAATAAGCCCTAAACCTAGAGACAAACCACGCTAACTCTTCCTAGCAAATGAACTGTCAAACCATACATACGTATTCACAGAGGTCGCTAAGTTGTAAAAACCTTTTAAATAAACAATGCAAAGATCGACAAACGAAGCATAAGGAAAAATTCGAAAGGTTGGTTGGAGTTCGGGTAGCGAAGTGGTTAACGCACTGGACCGGCAATCCAGAGGTTCGATTCCCTGCATATTGCTCTAGCGAAAAGAAAAACTGCAATGAGCGACAAACTTAACAGTTGGAAAATTGGCTTACGAGTACGTACTTGAAATAAAGACTATATTTTTTATGATCTAAATGGAGTGTATAGTTTCAGATTCTTCCCTATACTTGTAGTATAGTTCTATGTTTTGTATGTTAACATAGAAGGTAGATTTTTCACAGCTAGTTAGATTTCTCCATTGATTTTAGAACTACGATATGCTAAAAAATGTCCTAATCCTAATCATTAACAATACTACTCTTAATTGGGAGCATGTACAGAAATAAAATCATAACGGCTCTCCATAAGACATCAATAGGTACAATATTAGTTTTTATATAGTAGGTATCAAAAGGAAGTGAAAGCGAAAACAAACAATATTAATTCATATTAGCTAATATCTGTATCATCCATTGGATTCATAACAAAAGTTGCGTTCGAAAGGAAAATAACGGGTCGATTGTGCAACTATTTTTTCTTCTAATTAAGAATTTAATAAAAACTTTGAATAGTGTATGTACGGCACGAATTTACGTAATATTCGTACGTTTTGTTTACGTCTGTTGATTATGCGTTACCGGTTTTTATCCCAACAGAAAAAAGGGGTGTTATAATTGTAACTTCATCACACTACTATTACAAAGGCGAAAGTTCGTGAGCGTGTTTTTGTATGTTTGTTACTTCTTCCTAATATTGTAAAGGCGAAAGTTTGTGTGTCTCTGTTACTTCTTCACGTTGTATCGGCTGGATCAATTTTGATGAATTTTGGTATTAAAGTAGCTGACACCCTGGATTAATACATAGGCTACTTTTTATCCCGAAAAATGTAGTGTTCCCGTGGGGTGAGCGGGTAACACGGCGCGGCGCAGCATAGCTCTCACTACAAATATTATTTAATGGAACGATACGGCGGACCGAGAGGGACGCTGTTATGGGTGATTCTTGAAAGGCTCAATTTACAGCGTCCAGAAGGATAAAGTACCCGCACAACTGAAATAATTGACAATAGTATTTTTTATATATTACATTAGCACCTAATCTAACTGGAGCACGATTTATTTTTTGTTTAAGTTAAGTATAATTAACTGTAAAAAAATATTAAACACATGAAACTTTATTCCCTTGGTGCGTCCATTCGCCATTTTTTTAACAAACTACCCCAAAAAGTACATGTTGTGAATTGAAATAAAGTATAGAATTGAGTTAAATTATTAGAATATAAGTTATTTATTTAGAAGAAAAAATATGGTTGCTGTGTGTATCGTAATTTAAAAAACTAGAGACCCGTTGCGGCGTCGAACCGCCGCTAGAATATGGAAATCCGGTAGTGTTACAGAAAATAACTACTTTATCGATAAGAAGTTTTTGGGGAATGAAGAATAAATTAATACTGTAAAAAAACACATTAAAATTATGTTTTAAAAACGTTAAAACATGCCAGGCTAGAGGCAGGCCTGATAGCCAACTGCCAGCTTCATCGTGACAATTTATTCAACTCTTTTGCAAAAATAACTTGTGCATGACATGTGATCTGCTGATCTGTTTCACAAATAAAATGCATATTATTCGATTTATGGAAAAATATATTCATGACAATAGTCCCATATCTTAAAAATATAATTGACATATTTTCATAGGACCGAACATAAGATTGGTAGAATTTTAATTTGTTGTTCTTTCTTCAGGACATAAATTTATCGATTTGATCGATTTCTATCAATTTCCAGAAATAGCACATGAATCGAAACGACAGATTTGAGGAAACAGGAAATCATGGAGTGCGTAACTGTTTATGTATTCATTTATAATCGTAAATATTTCACAATATTAATAATAAAAAATGTTACAAAAACTCAATTGTATGAAATAGAGAGTAAAAAACGTTTATAGATACACGAAAAACCACTATTATCAATGCTTGTTTTTTTTTATGAAATTCATTAGATCGTGCAAGTTTTCTTAATATGGGTGCTGCCATGTCATCATCATCAATCATTTATTCAATAACAATTACACATTGTGTTTGAAATTCTTACGCTAGTTATACTTAATCAAACCCTACTTACTAATCTAAATAAATTACTGACCAACAATACTCCACCATAAAAAAAAGAATGTGTCAAATATGTGTAATAAGAAAAAACAATATATAAAACAGCTAAACATGTTTGAAAAAAGAATAATTCAAACTTTCGTGTCTTTCCTCTCATTGAAATTGTGTCTGACAGAAGAGTGAGGGAGATGCTAAAGACTCTCAAGCCTATAATATAAACCTAATTTTAGGGTTCCTTACCATATTCGGTAAAAACGGAAACCTTATAAAATCAATTTGTTTTGTTGACCGCAGAATTTGTCAATTTTTATTTTGAATGAGAATAAGAATGATCAGCCAGACGTCATTAATTCAAATATGATTTATTCTTGAGCGCGTCGATTTTTTGAAATTTGCATCATATGTAGGTTATTTCTCCATCAAGTTTCGCATGTTAGCGTAACATGTTAATTATTCCACATTGCCAACTCGTCCACAATGTCAGCTCGTCTATATTCCCATCTGGGTCACAATGCCAACTTTTCCATACACCCAACACGTCTACATTGCCAACTCGTTCATACACCCAACTCATCTGCATTGCAAACTCGTCTATATTACCAATTCGTCTCCATTGGCAACTCGTCCATATTCCCAATTCGTCCATAATGCCACCTCGTCCATATTACCAACTCGTCCACAATTCCAACGCGTCCATATTGCTTACTCGTCCACAATGCCAACTCGTCCACAAATACAACTCGTCCACATTCTCAACTCGTACACAATGCCAAATCGTTCATATTGCCCACTCGCCCATACACCCAACTCATCTACATTGCCAACTCGTTCATATTACCAACTCGTCTTTATTGCCAACTCATCTATATTCCCAACTCGTCCACAATGCCAACTCATCCATATTGCTAACTCGTCCACATTTCCAACTCGTCCATACACCCAACTCGTCTACAATACCAACTCGTCCTTATTATTAACTCATCTTTATTGCCAATCTCGTCCATATTATTAACTCGTCCGTATTAGCAACTCGTCTTCATTGCCAACTCGTTTATATTCCCAACTCATCCACAATGCCAACGCGTCCATATTACTTGCTCGTCCACAATGCCAACTCGTCCACAAATACAACTCGTCCACATTTCCAACTCGTCCATATTCCCACCTCGTCCACAATTCCAAGTCGTCCACATTGCCAACTCATCCACATTTCTAACTCGTCCATATTCCCAACTCGATGATACACCCAACTCGTCTACAATACAAACTCGTCCTTATTATCAGCTCGTCTTTATTGCCAACTCGTCCATATTCCCAACTTGTTCATTTTGCCAACTCATCCACATTTCCAACTCGTCCATATTCTTAACTTGTCCACGTTGACAACTCGTCCGTATTACCAAGTCGTCTTCATTGCCCACTCGTCCGTGTTCCCAACTTGTTCATGCCAACTCATCCACATTCCCAACTCGTCCATATTCACAACTCGTCCATAATACCAACTTGTCCGTATTACCAACTCGTCTTCATTGCCAACTCGTCCATAATACGAACTCGTCCACATTGCCCCCTTGTCCATGTTCTCAACTTGTCAATTTTACCAACTCATTCATATTGCCAACTCATCCACATTTCCAACTCGTCCATATTCCCAACTCGACGATACACCCAACTTGTCTACAATACCAACTTGTCCTTATTATCAGCTCGTCTTTATTGCCAAATCTTCCATATCACCAACTCGTCCGTGTTACCAAGTCGTCTTCATTGCCAACTTATCCGTATTACCAACTCGTCTTCACTGCCAACTCGTCCATAATGCGAACTCGTCCATAGTGCCCACTTGTCCATTTTCCCAACTTGTCAATTTTACCAACTCATCCACATTGCCAATTCATCCCCATTTCCAACTCGTCCATATTCCCAACTCGACGATACACCCAACTCGTCTACAATACCAACTTGTCCTTTTTATCAGCTCGTCTTTATTGCGAAATCTTCCATATCTACAACTCGTCCGTATTACCAAGTCGTCTTCATTGCCAACTCGTCCATATTCTCAACTCGTCCACATTGCCCACTCGTCCGTGTTCCCAACTTGTTTATTTTGCCAACTCATCCACATTTCCAACTCGTCCACATTGCCCACTCGTCCGTATTCCCAACTTGTTTACTTTGCCCACTCATCCACATTCCCAACTCGTCCATATTCCCAACTCGTCCATATTCCCAACTCGTCCACATTTCCAACTCGTCCATTTTACCAACTCATCCATATTACCAATGAAGATACATTCCCAACTTATCTACATTGTCAAGTCGTCCATATTCTCAACTCGGCCACATTTCCCATCCCGTCGACATGCAAGCGGAAGGACTAAGTTTCTTCTTGTAAAATACCATTTAATTTACCATAACTCATGCCATTTTCCTTGGAATTATTTTTTTGACGGACTTATATATTCATATTTATAATAATCTACCATAAATTTACATATTTGAATGACGTTTAAATTAGTTTTACTATTTTTTTTCTGCTTTGATTTAGATTTAGTAAAACTCGCCTATAGAAATAATCTATTCTTGAATGACGGTCAGTTTTTCTAGTCTTTCGAGCACCAGTCCAACTCACACTTGACCGGCTTTTTTCTCCACATTTTTAACAGGTATGCGAAATAAGTTTCCATATCAACATTTTAAAAAAAAAAACAACCTGGCAATTTAGAGCATTGACATAATAGCCCCCAATAAAAAAGACATTAAAAGTTGTCAGAATATGGCTACTGTCATTCATTGTCAACAAACTGTAAAATTATTTTTGCATATTTGTACATGTTTTAAGTGTTGCGGATATTATGTTGCCGACTCAAAAATAATATTTCATCATGCTGAACAACTTACTACAGGTTTGTGAGCAAATCATGCTTATTATTATTTGGTCATCTTATGTCAAAATAGGGATCACAGGTCACGTGGTCAAAGTCACGTGGTTAGCGCACAGTAGTTTTTTCAAATCCATTTTTCAGTACCTTTTCAGGAAAAAATTAAAATTCCAAGAGTTTTATGCACCTCTCCAGCATGAGACGAATCTAATGACATATCATTTATCAAAATCGGACCATAACTGTAGATCTGATGGGATGTACAAAAATCGGCCTCGCGTAATATATATATAGATAATCTATATTAAAGGTTTGTCCAGAGCTAAGGTATGATTCCTCTGGTGCCTCATTCAACACGGCGCACATCCCTACTTAAACGTCATCTGACCAGTTGCAATGGCCGGGATTGGCAAACGTCAGTAACGCTTCCAGATATATGCGGGGAATGGTCGCGACTAGTTGCTGGAATTCTTAGCTATGAAGGCTAATATATGATTCACTTGGCTTTGGTTCACTATGATTTTGATTCCCTTGAATTTTTATATAAAATTTTATATCTGCAATAGGTACATAGTGTTTAGTAAAAAGAAAACTACATGAATGCCTGCATGTGTTGACTTAATAGTTGTTCTTATAATAATTTTAGTTTCGGCAGAATTGACAAGAAACATACTTTTTTCTTATTCCTCTGGTTCTAATTTCGAACAAGGGAATCACAGTTTTCTTGCGTTTTCATGAAAAGAAAATAAATTTCCCTTTAATTCGCGTTGCAGATAACTGAATCATTGATTTAGAATTTTATTCCATATACCTAACGGCAGGTCTCAAATAATTTTGAGCTGCATTCAAGAGAAGATGCTTATCCCCAGCAATTTTTATACTATGGTGGTTCGATTATTAAGAAAATTGCCAATTAATGCGAATAAAACACTGGGAATTTTTGTATCCTTACACTTTGTAAAACTTTTTATTCATTTAAGAAAAACTGATATTATTCCCCTGTACTTTTTTTTATGATTCCTTTGGCGTTTTTCTTATTCCCATGTCATCTTTTCTTATTCCCCTGGCGGCGAAAACATAAAGTGGTATATTTCTGTATCAAATTGAGCAAAGGTGGTGCCTATTTGATAAATCTGCGTAAAATTAAATACAATTTCATATTTTCTAGCAAATAGGTAAAAAAAGATAAAAATAAAAATCGCCAAGGGAATCACATGAAGAATTCGATTCTCAAGAATGACCCTTATCTGTTAGAATGAGAGATGTATATTACTATCTCATTCTAACAGATAGCAGCGTCCCTCTCGGTTCGCTGGACCGTTCGATCGTCTGTTAATAGGTACTTTACTACAGTTCGACAAGAAAGTTGAAACATTAATAAGTGGTACTACTGTAGTGTCGTCCCGTTTTCTTAAATTGATTAGAAAGGGACGACACTAAAGTATAGCGACATTTTAATTACCACTCTTTTATGTCGTACCTATGTGTGTTTATGTGTTAGTGTAAAATGTCACAGTAAGAAAGTAATTCAACACGAGAAACACTTTTACGCGGTGCGTCTCGCAGATCATGTAGATAAGCGGAAAATTGTAATGCAAATATGCCAATTCTCGGAACCCACTACAGATATAAAAATCGCTGTTATTGCTGTCCCTGTTCCAATAATAACTGTGACTTTGTCTTGTTATTGACTGTAAATTAATTAGCTTTTTTAACTATAGTACCATTATTTGGCCACTCTTGTTGTACATCACATTACTAATGGAGATGCCACAACTTTGTGCGATCAGCGGCGCGGGGAGCGGTTGAGCGAAAGATCCGAGGACGGTGGCCATACGAGTGAGCGAGACAAATGTACCACGCAACGCTGCCGCTGTCGCACAAAGTCGTAGCATCTCATGTAAATGCGTGCGTTCTGAGTAATTGGCAATTCCAAAAGATACGACAAATTGTGTTTTTGTGACTACGACTTTTTTTTACTATTTGTGAGTGCGTGGATTTCTCAACCACTGTTGCTACCAAAAGTTCCTAGCTAGTGCATGACTACACAAGTACACATCTACCTACAGACCAGATATCACCATGAGAAGAGAACTACGTGTAACTGTGTGACATTCCGCCATGACCAGTCACAGAAATCAAAATACTTTTTGATTACCAATCACAGTGTTTTTTTCACTGTGACTTTATTTATCAGTTATCCGCCGCCACTAACAACGACCACACGGCTCATTTACCAGGCGTCTACTCATAAGTATGAGTTTCACTCTTAATGCGAGATCACAATTTATTTAAATTGCAATTGAAATCACTTAAGCCGTGTTTTTCCGGTGTTCGAATTGCATATATATTTCGAAAAAAAAAATGCCAAATTGGTATTTCTTGGCATTTTTGTAGCTACATACATTGATGCAACAATTCGACTCTTAATTAATTAACTAAATCATTGTGCCCCAGTAAAGGTCTTAGTTTATTAGTGTTTTTAACCCTCGGCAAAAAAGAGCAAGTTTAACATTTGTTCCTGTGATTCTGATCTGTGTGTCCGTCTGAGGCATCGTAGCTCCCAAACCGATGGCCCGATAGGAATGCGGTTTATTTAACGAGTCTCGTCTGTCGCGATGTTTCTTAGCTAAGTTTGATTGGGTCAGGGTTTTTTAGGGTTCCGTACCCAAAGGGTAAAAACGGGACCCTGTTACTGAGACTTCGCTGTCCGTCCGTCTGTCACCAGGCTGTATCTCAAGAACGGTGATAGCTAGACAGTTGAAATTTTCACAGATGATGTATTTCTATTGCCGCTATAACAAAAAATACTAAAAATAAAATAGAATAAATATTTAAGGGGGGGTCCCATACAACAAACTTTTTATAGATTATGGTACGGAACCCTTCATGCGCGAGTCGGACTCGCACTTATTTTTTTTACATTTTGAATTTTGGTTTTACTAAGCTACGACGTGCGGTGTTACCCGCTCATCCCACGGGAACACAGCATTTTTCGGGATAAAAAGTCAGCTACCTTCATACCAAAATTTATCAAGTTTGGTCCTGCCGTTTGAGCGTGAAGAAGTAACAAACATAGGTACACATAAACACACTCAGAAACTTTCGCCTTTATAATGTTAGTGTGATAATATAAAAAATATAAAAATATTAAAAAAATACCTATAAAATTGTTCGTCCTAATAAAGGCAACCATATTTCTGCTTCTGTTTATAACGAGTAAATTCCGATATCAGACCGAAAGTGCCATTAATGCTGAATGCAGCGAGCAACAACCGGAACATGCCCGATTTATTGTTCTCAAGATGTAATGGATGATAGTTACAGTTTGATTTCGCGAACACTCATTAACAGACAGCCACTTAGTTTCGCACAAACAAGGAATAAGATAACATGCAATCGTAAAACTTAATTCTCTTTCTGACGTAGTTGGGTAACAAGTTAAATTCGCTGAAATAAATATTAGACAACCTCACAAAAATGACCTCCTCCCAAATTAAGCTCAAGAAGGCTTGTGTTATGGGTACTAGACGACGATATACATACTTATATAGATAAATATATACTTAAATACATAGAACAACCATGACCCAAGCACAAATATTCGAGTTCATCACACAAATATTTGCACTGGATGGGATTCGAACCCGGGACCGCGGGCTCAGTAGGCAAGTGCTTACAAACTGAGCCAACGGCGTCAACCTCCCAGCAACTAAGTAGTAAAACGGCCGGAGCGGCGGCTGACGCCCGGGAGAATTTTAAAAGCAACAAATAAGTTTCTCGGCGCCCAGTACGAGTTTATCCCTTTCGCGTCCAGAATGCTCACAACGCGCTAAGCAAGCGCCTAAGGGAGGCAACGGGGTGACCCTCGCGCAAAAAAATGCCATATAGCGCGGGAATGCTGCCTGTGTGATGGGCACGCTGCCAAAAGGGCCATGTTTTAATAATACTTTCTAATAGTTATAGCTACCTTTTAGTATAAGTTTATATGTTTTTTTGGAAATATATCCCCTTATGTCCTCTTTCTGACGAAGTTGGGTAACAAAAGTATTCGCTGAAATAATCCTTTGAGATATGTACCCGGAAAATTTACAGCTGATAATTTTCATAAATGTTTGAACGGACTCTCTTGCGTTATAGCTATATAAATATAAGAACTCTCGAATCTCTTTGGCTTCACACTACTCGCAAAGTTGACCGAAGTTGGCCGAAGGTATTGGTTTCCGCACTGAAGTGCCTCTTCAAGTCTTCAACTATCATATTCGCCGAACTTTGGCCAACTTCGCGAGCGTTGTGGAGCCAAAATTTCGATCAAATCAGCATCCAAGCAAAAAACGGTCAAGAGCGAGTCGGACTCGCGCATCCAAGGTTCCGTACAACAGCACCACATCAATAAAGTTGACTTTTTTGTATTGTAACAAGAAGTTTATGATTTTCTGATTTCTCATTGTCCTATACTTAGGACATTGTATCTTGTGAAATTTCAAACGGCGAGCATCTAGGTTTTTACTCACCCGTTGTTATTAACAGACAAACAGAGGAGACAACGAAGTCCCCTTTTTCCTTTTGTTAGGTTATCTAACCCGAAAAAACGAAATTAAGATCGGATCATCCAAAAAATAAGTCATAACACCGTTTTTTTTAGGGTAACTAGTACCTAGTAGGTGTCACATGCCTCTACTCATCACCTGATCTATAGGAAAGCGAAACGATAGGCTTTTAGAGCATCCATTAAAGGCCTAAGTGAAACCCGACCGACTGAAGGGTGTGCAGAAAGCGTCTTACAACCACAGACTGCCGGTATATCACACCATGTGCCATGGATTTAGGTATCTGGATGAGACATTAATGATGTCATGTGAGACTGGTAATAGAGTTTATAAAGTCTACGATGTTAAGTTCTAGATTTTATGTAATTCTAATCTATAATAGCAGTTCATGTTTACCTATTGTTTTGAGATTAGGTACTCCATTGATAACTGCTGAAAGATAAACATCTTGTCTAATTTGACATGTATATTTTAAGAACTCTATTTTATATGACTTGTAGATATTTGTATATAGATAAAGAGTTCATACAAACGGATTATCAACTGTAACGCCTTTGCCAAGAGCTAAAATTGTTTAACGGATTAGATGTGAGAATCGAACACAAGCGAGCTTGTGACAAAGGCCCTAGAATTGATAATCCACTGCATGAAATCTGTGTCTACGCAGGTAGCTTCTCTTTTATGACGGACGATAATGAGCTACAAGTTCAATAAGTACAATAAGCGCAATAGACAAAATGGAATTGTGTGCTTTAAGTGGATCGTACACAAGTAAAACCTACCTACTACAGCAGCAACTATGCACAGATGTTGGTCACTTCGTAAGTGAAAGAGCAGTGAAGTTCGTATCGATGCTTAGGATGGCGATGAAGTGACCAACATCTGTGTTCTCTTTGTTTAAGAGTAAACCTTATTTCGTTTGACTTAAAGACTAATTTAGTGTAAAAGTAATTTGCACTTATAACGCCTTACATTTTGAAGTAGTTGTGGCCACAGGTAACAATTAAGATAATGAGTATTGTTCATCGGGTACAAAGCTAAGTGGATTCGCTCAAGAAAAAGGATTATTTCATAACATATTGTATTTTTCAATATTTTTAAGTTATATGCGCTTGTCCCGTCTCGAATGATCTTAGTTGTATAGTATTGTATTGTGTTTCACCACTTGGTTAAAAGATGATACTTAAATGAGATAGGCATTTCCATACAACATAACTCCGCGTTTTCAATGGAAGGGTTTCACTTGCATTTAACGCGTCGCTGTGTAATATTAGGCCGCTAATGGGGAGTTTGCCGCAAAGTGCAGGGTATTGTCGCTTGATTAGTGATATTAGTACGTTTAATCCGCTTGTTATTAGATTATTGCATTTCACGCTCGTTGAGTCAGTGGTTGATGTGGGAAAATTAGAAAATGCGAGTAGTTACGAACTTTTCACTCTCGGCTTTTCTCGGATAAAAAAAATACAGATAAAGAACGAAGCATTAGAAAAGGTTCTTTCATCCTCCCGCTCCCGTCCTTTCTGTAGATCACCAAAGTAGCTTAAGAAATTAGCCTGCACTTGATAAAACGCGACGCTATTGGCTGTCCATGGTAGTGGGACCGACCAACGCAAAGCGTGACACTATACGACCGTGCATTTTATGTAATTAGACAGCTTTCCATTTACCTACCGTGAAAAAGATTTAAACAACACTTGTTCTAAACTTTAAAAATAAAACGTTACTCTGGGGTTCTTGGTCTTTATAACCATTCAAAATTGTATAGTGCCCTCTATCGTGCGATAGAAAAACTATATTTGCTACTAGCTTTTGCCCGCGACTTCGTACGCGTAGAACTCGTTAATTGATATTGACAATTTAAAAAAAAGGTTTCAGGTATTCAATACTCGAATGGAATCTAGTTAGTAGTTTAGTTCTGGGCTTTTGGGTGAAAGTCAGGGACAAAATGCAAAACATCCTTTTTTTGAATCTTTTTGGAGTTGCAAGGCTAAGTCCCATTCGATTCAATAAGTTATCCGAGGCTAAGTTCCATTCGATTCAATAAGTTATCCGAGGCTAAGTCCCATTCGATTCCATAAGCTATGCTCAGAAATGGCTCGAGATGGTGACGGTCCATAATCAACTGACGAAGAAGGTATGGTTCTATTCACCAAAGAATTTTGTCACATTATGAAAATGGGACGAAATAATTATTAGGTACTATTATTTTTCTAACTTGGTTTTTACAACTTAGTTTATTGAAGTATAGTTCAATAAATTATCCTAAATGATTTATTTCGGTCAGTAAAAACAGGTAATTTTTTTGATTTGGAGACATGAGCAAGCTACATACTCATAGCTTTGATCTTTGTATTCATGGTTTAAATAAAATTGTGGTGTACCCACATTAAAAAAGAGACATTACATGTTTCATAAATTTATAAGCTACATACTGTTCATGAGAAAAACATTTCGTGCCCAAATATATTGCTGCTACTTTTAACGTTTGCCCCTGTAATTTATTAATAGTCATAGAAAATACTAAAAACTTTTAATGGAAACTGTAGACGTTTAAAATTAAATGGTAAACTATACGGTATAATTGGAACACGTGGTATAAGTGCACTTTGTCCCTTGGCTTTTCCCGTTAAAATCGTGCCCTTCACAATGTATTTCCCTAATTAGGTGATTCTCAATCTAGCGCCGTTGCCAAATTTGGGTGCGTCTAAGTTGCGCATTAACAAAACTGGTACTTTTTTTGTTGATTTTGAAAACAATATAATTTTTGGTGCCAATATGGTTCTTTCACATAGCCAGTTTTCGTCATCAATATAAGTGTGCCTATAAACCGACCATGAAAAAATGCTCGGTCGGTGATAGAGCAAAAAAATGGCACTTTTTTCTATTTCCTCTTATAAGTATCGTAATAAGGCTATCCTTCTCCATCAACGCGTGTCAGGCCCTTGACTTAAGCACGTCGATTATGTAGCATAATAGTTGATTGACAATTCGGGTCTTGTCGAGTATCCGAGTCTAAGATCCGAAAAATACAAAAACTTTATGCACTAATTTATATTTACTTATATTTATATTTATTTATTAGAAGAAAATCATAACATTACAGGATTACACCCAAGTCATTACAAAATTCTTAAAAATTAAATTATATTATTCCACAGATACATTAAATAAGATTAAATTATTACACATACAATTACTAAATTAAATACATACATCACAGGCTAATTGGCAAGACTCTCGCATAATTTCAGACACTCTCTTTCAACGACCGTCCATCCATCCGCAAACAAATCGCAGGAGAGTTGCACCGCGCTAAGCCCGTTAAGGGCATGTAGAGCGCGGCAGACGGGAGAGTTGCGGCGCGCCACCGTGTGCGCGGGGGGCACCGCGAATAGGCGCTGCCGATCTGCGCGAAACCGCGTCCGTCCGTCAGGGACGAATAGTCGACAGGCTTCGCCGAGCAGCACTGGGCAATCGAGACGACCTCGCAAAATACGGAGGATAGTGATCAACTGATCAAAGAGTCTGCGCGTAGCCAGAGAATGGTAGCCAAGGGTGCCCTGCAGATAGGCAGTAGGGTAAAGGAACGGATAATAGCCGCCAACTTTTTTAAATAGGAAGCGCAAGAAACGTTTCTGCACTTTCTCAAGCATTAAGGCATAGGTTGATTCATGAGGATTCCATACGCAGGAACTAGCCTCTAACTTGGATCTTACGAGAGCAGAGTAAAGCAACCTTATGGCTCCTACATGTGTGAAGTTTTCACAGTTACGAGTAACGAAGCCTAGCCGCTTGAAACCTTCTGCTGCCAACCCACGCACGTGATCGTGGAATGTGAGTCCAGGATCAAACACTACCCCAAGGTCTTTGATGGATTGAGTGCGAGAAAGTGGTTGCTTGTCAAGAGTATATTGGGCAATTGTAACCTGTTTAGAGCGCGTGAAGCTCATAACATGGCACTTTGAAGCATTAAGGTGAAGACGGTTCTCGACACTCCATTGGTGAATTGCATCTAAATTACGTTGCATGACTTGGCAATCTGATGGGGTTCTAATATCAACAATTATCTTAAGGTCGTCAGCATACAACAAGGCTCTACCAGCTTCCAGGCAGCCGGCAAGATCGTTAATCATAACTGTGAAGAGGAAAGGTCCTAGCAGAGATCCCTGACTTACGCCTGAGTTCGTGAGGTAAGAACCAGAGTCAAAACACCCCAGGCGAACAAACTGCCTACGATTTTCCAGATAATTGGCAAACAACCGCAAGAGTGAGGGGGAAAACCCTATAGAGGAGAGCTTCCGTAATAAAACATCATTATCAACTTGATCGAACGCTTTCCTAAAATCGAGATATACTACGTCAACTTGGCATCTTTCATCTAGTTTTTTCGCGACATGGTCTACAAGTGAGAGAAGATTAGTGTTTACGGAGCGGCCTCTCCTAAACCCGTGTTGAGCGTCATCTAGGTAAGGATCAACTTGTTTATAAAGCTTCGCATGCAGAACACTTTCAAATACTTTAGCGAAAGAGCTCAAGACGGCAATTGGCCGATAGTTCTCAGCCTGGGATTTATCACCTGATTTCAAAATCGGCGTCACCCTCGAGAGTTTCCAGCGACTTGGATAAGTTCCGAATTCTAGTGCAAGATTAAATATATGCGCCAAGGGAGACGACAGCTGAGTTTTAAACGCTTTAATTATGTAAGGCGGTACATTATCAGGGCCAACAGAGCTGCTCGGCTTTAATTTATTAATCCCGAGTTCGGCCTCCTGACTAGTAAAACCAGTGATATTTATTAAACGGTTATACGCCGCCGCAGTACCTGCCACATCCGCACTCAGCTGTGGTGTATGCGAAAGGAATACGCTACTAAAGTAGTCCGCGAAAGCATCCGCAGCTGCGTGCCCACTGAACTCTTGACCGCGATATGAGACACTCTGTTCGAAACCCCCTTTTGTCCGTAAGTTCGAGATATGATTCCAGAACAACTTAGGGTTAGTTTTAATGTATCCCTGGATGCTGTATATATAGCCGTTGTACGCTTCGGAGACCCTGCGCTTAATATCCGCCCTGAGGTCACTGTAGGACTTGTATACGTCTGGATGGGAGGTGACCTTCCACTCTTTATGTAATGCACCCTTGAGTTTCAGATCTCTAATAATATCAGCTGAGAACCATGTTGGATATCTTCTAGATAGACTATTTTTCCGAATCTTTTTTGGAACACACGAGTCAAAACATACATATAGTGAAGAATACAGACGTTCGACAGCTTTATCTACGCATCTTTCAGCAAGTACGGGTCTCCAGTCCACATTAGAGATGAACTCATAAAGTAACGAAAAGTCTGCCTTACCAAAATTCCAATCAGTGGCTGGATCGATGTTACTGGGCTCGAGTGCCTCAACTCTCCCGGGCCGATTCAGTGTGATGGAAATGTCTAAGGGCGGGTGGTATACGTCTGCGCGTTCAACCAGGCCTTCACACGCCGTACACACTCTCACTGCGCCCTCACATTACTAATACTGTACTCGGCGATAAATATTGCACATCGGTAGCCCTTAATTTGACAAAAGATGATGAAGGTCGCTGTTTCAAGTCTCGTTATGGTAAAATAGAGCAAAATATTCTGGTTCGAAAAAAATATATGGAAAAAGATGGTCAAAGAATTTGTTCACCCTGCCATACACGCCAAATTAAGGGTTAGAAAGAGGCAATTCAACAATTGGCTGTTTACGACGATTTCCGAACACTGGCGACCGTCCATCAATCATCGTTTAAAATTAAGAGGAACAAACGTAAATACTTTCACGTTTATAATATTGTTAATGTTAAGTAGGTATCCTATCTTTGCATACTGAGTTATTTACTACTTTATTTATACTCAGTTACCAAGCGGAGGTACATAATCAAAGCTCTTAGGCACTTTTTTCAGATGATGTGCGTATCGGAGCGTGATAGCTACCTGAAGGGCTACTCCGATGTTCGAAATTTTACTTTCGTATAGTGCTATTCCATTCACTCAAATATACCTTGACAGGAGATCGAGAGGGATGGCACTATTCGACAGTCGAATTTTGAACATCGGAGTAGCCCTTCTGCTATCACTGGTTTGACATGTCTTGCCAGATGGGTGTGTGATGTTTGTCAAATCAAATGTGATTGATTCAAATTTGTAAAATTTAATGTAGGTATATGATTCTTGAAATTACGCGATTGTTCGAATTTTGCGGATACATGTTCCCATATCAGAATTTAATGTTTTTTTACAAAGAATAGTTTGGTATGCGTTTCGTCAAGGTCTATCGTAGGTAGATTAGTTTACGTCAAAACGATGACATGTAGGGAGTTGTTTCAACTACAATGATTTGCTCTCCATACAAAGTTTAATCCCGTTCTTCGTCCCTAAAAGGGATATTCGGGATGAAAAGTATCCTATGTTCTTCCCCGGGACTAAAACTATCTATATACCAAATTTCATCTAAATCGGTTCAGCGGTTTAAGCGTGAAGAGGTAACAGACAGACAGACAGACAGACACACTTTCGCATTTATAATATTAGTATGGATTGCATGTTCCTTTACACGTGACTAGTACTTTGTGAAGTATAAAACGTAAGCTTTTAAATACACAGGTTTAATTATTTATATTCTATGTAACATCGAATCGTTTTTTGTTTTTGTGTCATTTATTTCATATTGGAAGCATAATTTAGAAAATATCATAGAAGTGATATTATCTGATAAGACTCAAATTGAAACGAAACGTTTTGGCGAATTGACACTCGGGGAGTGACATTTGACAGATCTAGTAGCTTGAATTCCAGTTATTTATTTACTTTGTTATTCTTTTTGGACTACAAATACTTTAAAATTACTACACAAAATGTCTGAAAAAGATAGCAAAAATGAAACTGATAACACTAAAATCACGACTAGCGTCGAAGAACCGCTGAACGAAGAGCACATAAAAGTTAACAATATGTTGAAAGATCGCTTACGGAAATACATAAAAAAATTGGATGGTGAGAGTTCTTTATTGCCTTCATATAGTCTTATAAAAAAGAAAACCTTTTTATATATAAAAGTGAAATAAGCATGTTTAATAAGCATGACTGATTGATCACAATCATGAGCATTATAAACAATATTCTGCGTTCCTTCCTCATAACGTTGAAGATTGTACTAGGGCTGCCATCTCTAAATGCGCCGAAGCCGGACAAAGATTTAAAAAACCCGGACATTTGTCGTAAACTCCATTTTCTCCCCAGACGTGTCCGAAAATAATATGATTAAATAAACAATAGGCTAGTTGACTCATGTCAAATTGTAATAAACTAATGTTTATTCCGTATAGTATTTAGCAAAGGAAACCTAAATATATATTTTTTAATTCATAAAAGTAAAAGATGGCTGAAAAAATTGAATTTGAAAATATGGTTTTTAATCTGTATTTTGAAATGCTTAAAACGCTGTCCGCCATTTTCGCTTATAACATTGACGTCATCGGTCATGTAAACCAAATCTGAAAGTCTACTTTGACGACTGCGAATAGTGCCGTCCCTCTCGATCTCGTGTCAAATTATATGGGAGTGAGCGGAATGGCACTATACGACGGTTGATTTTGAATATCTACAGGTAATTCTACATCACGCCACAGATTAGCAAAAGGAAAAAAGGGTGGACGGCGTTTTTGACTGTTCATAAAATTTCTAAGTTTCAATTGATAAAATTTAGCTTTCTACCTTTCACAAAAATACAAAACATTTTTTTAGAGCTAGTAAGATCATTATTAACCATTTGAAATATATTTCAAAACTGGGTCTACTAGACTATTGCTTTATTTTTCATTCTTATAAACCATAAAGGATCTAGAGGTCCATGCTGAACCGAAGGCTCTCACTTTTTTGAGAGCCTTCAATGTCACGGAACCCCTTAAAACTGCTGATAACTTTTTGATTGTCAAGTGAATAGTGATATGCACGCATCAGCTATAAGCTGCCTGTGCAATAAATAAATAAATTAATTGTCTGTGAAAGAATTTTGAGAAGTTCCTTGTGATGGTGTGTAATTGTCTGTTCAAAGTGATTATCTTTGTCACCTAATCACTGTTAATATTCCAGACACAAACACAAGCATAACTAAAGAGGAGAGTAGAAAAATTGAGATAGAGACTTTCAAACAGCTCTACAAGCCCAAAATAGAGGGTGACGAAGAATCTTATAAGAAAATACCCAAGTTTTATTATAAACTGCCTCGTCCCGATGAAGTCTTAGCCCAGAAGTTGAGAGAGGAGACACGGGCTCAGTTTTTACAGAAGAAAAGTAAGGAGTTGTTGGATAACAGTGAGCTGAAGCATCTCTGGAGTCTGCTGGAGAAATCTAACGGTAGCTACAGTACGTCCAACAATGATGAGCTGACGATAGACTATTTCCAGTTTAAGAAGATTAGAGATGAGGCTGGGCCTAAGTATAGGTATGAGTTGGAGACTTGTTATATTTATATGTATAGTTATTTATGCAACAACAGTACCTTTAAGACAACTGTGACATGCAGCTCTCGCGCGAGAATAATTATGTATCTCCTTTTATGTAGTACTGTGAGAGAGCGACAGGTGATGCTTAGTCACAGACACGCAGGCGTAAGGAACTGGCAATTTGTGTTTCCCAAAGTGATACATTCACTATTTTTTAACCTTTTGAGCGCCAAAGACGGCAAATCACGTCGACGGAAAGCTGTGCCCCAGACGCCACAACGTCATGCTATCTCCTGTCAGCTTGGCGTTAGGGACACAGTGTTCCGTTGACGAGCTGAGCGGTAGAAAGGTTAATTAGCCCACTAGCTGGGTGCAGCCCCACCCCAGACTCCGACACTTTTATAGTTCACTCCACCAGCGGCTGGGCCGGCAGCTAAGCATAAGTTACTAGTGCCCATCAGGCATGTTGTTGGTTGTGAAAATGTTATTAACCTAATACTTTCACAAATTTTGAATTAAAAATAAAATATTTATCCACATTATCACCATAATATATCATATATTTTGATAAAATGTAGTTACCTAACATTCATTTGGAGAATTTACATCTCCTTTATGTGTACCAGTGTAGTTATACCATAAATTTAAATGATTGTTTTAAGTATGATTTACGAAAAACGTCTTTCGATTAAAAAAAACCGCACTCAGATTGGTCCATCCGCTTGGGCGCTACGATGCCACAGACAGGCACACAGATACACAGATACACATGTTAAACTTATAACACCCCTCTTTTTTCGTCGGGGGTTAAAAATTACTTATTATTGAGTTTCTTTTGGCTTTATTCTTAACAGCGGTCTCTTGAGAAATGCCGATAGCTTCACAATCTGACTTGTAAAGGTGCCCTTATTATTGTTGTCTAGTACCCATATTAAAAGTGTTGCTAACTTTTAGACTCGATTGATGTGTCCAATCGTCTCCTACTTTTTAATCATTCTTAACTCCCCACTGACTTCAGACCGTACTTCACCGCGGAGGTGTTCGGTCGGCTGCAGGCGGCGGAGGGGGGCGCGGGGCGCGTGCGCGGCGTGTCGCTGTTCAACTACGTCATGCGGCGGGTGTGGCTGCAGCAGACCAGGATCGGGCTGTCGCTGTATGACGTCACCGGGCAGGGGTACCTCACCGAGCACGTTCGTACCATTTATTTAAATGATCCGGGCGACATAACAAGTCCTTTCTTCATTTCAAGTTCATATACAGCTCTGCATTAAATTATCGGTATTGAAACGGCCGGTCTGGAGCCCGCTCAACCGCCTGAGAACGGGAGTTGGTAACTGCAACCAACTATAGAAAAGGTGGGGTTGGACCGAGGATGAAAGCTGCGAATGCCATTGCCCAGCGCAGACTGTACGCAATATCGTCACTAATTATCGCAGGCCAAGTGGAAGATCTCAAAGACCCAAGCGAAGCTGTTGACTTTCTCACAAATAGTAAATTTAGATTATAAGTAAGCACGCAGTGTAAATTTTGTTCCATACGATTAATAAATAAATAACACCGGAATACTGGACTGGGCGACCAGGATGAACGGTGGCAGTTGGCGCCCTCACCTCAATACATAAAAGATAAAATTCACGTTGTGACAGGTCTCCTACCGGTCAACTAGATGATGGTAGATGGATCCTTACTTCCAAAAAATACATGCATTTAATGGTAAAAATGAGAAAATAAATACACAAATAAATATAACAAACCACCAACAAAATAACAAATTTATTATATCACGGATTAGCTACACAATATTATTATTTTTCACAAACGTGCAATAACGTGCTTTATAACAGGCTTTGAAGTATCACGTTTCGGGCTGATCAACTCGAGAGGACTGTAAAGGAATTTCATACAAAATTGAAGGCCTAGCCCGGGAAGTAATTTTATTTAAACATGGCGTCTGTTCATGATCGGCGTAAACAGCTGAATTACATTTTTCGAGTGGTGTATTTTTTTTATTTAATTGCATATATTTGAGTAAAGCACTATTTATGCCTTAGCCGTGAAAAGGCCTTGCCAGCTTCGTATCACTATCCGTACGTCTGTACCTACTCAACTGGCAAGGCCTACTTTCCTGGCGTCTCCATTAATTGATATATCATCGTCAGGACCTGGAGAGCTACATCGCGGAGCTGGTCCCGTCGCTGGCGGCGCTGGACGGGCTGGACTCCTCGTTCAGCTCGTTCTACGTGTGCACGGCGGCGCGCAAGTTCCTGTTCTTCCTGGACCCGCTGCGCGTGGGCCGCGTGCGGATCCGGGACGTGCTGTCCTGCTCCTTCCTGGACGACCTGCTGGAGGTGAGACAGAGACGGAGATATAACATCGGCTGGACTCCTCGTTCAGCTCGTTCTACGTGTGCACGGCGGCGCGCAAGTTCCTGTTCTTCCTGGACCCGCTGCGCGTGGGCCGCGTGCGGATCCGGGACGTGCTGTCCTGCTCCTTCCTGGACGACCTGCTGGAGGTGAGACAGAGACGGAGATATAACATCGGCTGGACTCCTCGTTCAGCTCGTTCTACGTGTGCACGGCGGCGCGCAAGTTCCTGTTCTTCCTGGACCCGCTGCGCGTGGGCCGCGTGCGGATCCGGGACGTGCTGTCCTGCTCCTTCCTGGACGACCTGCTGGAGGTGAGACAGAGACGGAGATATAACATCGGCTGGACTCCTCGTTCAGCTCGTTCTACGTGTGCACGGCGGCGCGCAAGTTCCTGTTCTTCCTGGACCCGCTGCGCGTGGGCCGCGTGCGGATCCGGGACGTGCTGTCCTGCTCCTTCCTGGACGACCTGCTGGAGGTGAGACAGAGACGGAGATATAACATCGGCTGGACTCCTCGTTCAGCTCGTTCTACGTGTGCACGGCGGCGCGCAAGTTCCTGTTCTTCCTGGACCCGCTGCGCGTGGGCCGCGTGCGGATCCGGGACGTGCTGTCCTGCTCCTTCCTGGACGACCTGCTGGAGGTGAGACAGAGACGGAGATATAACATCGGCTGGACTCCTCGTTCAGCTCGTTCTACGTGTGCACGGCGGCGCGCAAGTTCCTGTTCTTCCTGGACCCGCTGCGCGTGGGCCGCGTGCGGATCCGGGACGTGCTGTCCTGCTCCTTCCTGGACGACCTGCTGGAGGTGAGACAGAGACGGAGATATAACATCGGCTGGACTCCTCGTTCAGCTCGTTCTACGTGTGCACGGCGGCGCGCAAGTTCCTGTTCTTCCTGGACCCGCTGCGCGTGGGCCGCGTGCGGATCCGGGACGTGCTGTCCTGCTCCTTCCTGGACGACCTGCTGGAGGTGAGACAGAGACGGAGATATAACATCGGCTGGACTCCTCGTTCAGCTCGTTCTACGTGTGCACGGCGGCGCGCAAGTTCCTGTTCTTCCTGGACCCGCTGCGCGTGGGCCGCGTGCGGATCCGGGACGTGCTGTCCTGCTCCTTCCTGGACGACCTGCTGGAGGTGAGACAGAGACGGAGATATAACATCGGCTGGACTCCTCGTTCAGCTCGTTCTACGTGTGCACGGCGGCGCGCAAGTTCCTGTTCTTCCTGGACCCGCTGCGCGTGGGCCGCGTGCGGATCCGGGACGTGCTGTCCTGCTCCTTCCTGGACGACCTGCTGGAGGTGAGACAGAGACGGAGATATAACATCGGCTGGACTCCTCGTTCAGCTCGTTCTACGTGTGCACGGCGGCGCGCAAGTTCCTGTTCTTCCTGGACCCGCTGCGCGTGGGCCGCGTGCGGATCCGGGACGTGCTGTCCTGCTCCTTCCTGGACGACCTGCTGGAGGTGAGACAGAGACGGAGATATAACATCGGCTGGACTCCTCGTTCAGCTCGTTCTACGTGTGCACGGCGGCGCGCAAGTTCCTGTTCTTCCTGGACCCGCTGCGCGTGGGCCGCGTGCGGATCCGGGACGTGCTGTCCTGCTCCTTCCTGGACGACCTGCTGGAGGTGAGACAGAGACGGAGATATAACATCGGCTGGACTCCTCGTTCAGCTCGTTCTACGTGTGCACGGCGGCGCGCAAGTTCCTGTTCTTCCTGGACCCGCTGCGCGTGGGCCGCGTGCGGATCCGGGACGTGCTGTCCTGCTCCTTCCTGGACGACCTGCTGGAGGTGAGACAGAGACGGAGATATAACATCGGCTGGACTCCTCGTTCAGCTCGTTCTACGTGTGCACGGCGGCGCGCAAGTTCCTGTTCTTCCTGGACCCGCTGCGCGTGGGCCGCGTGCGGATCCGGGACGTGCTGTCCTGCTCCTTCCTGGACGACCTGCTGGAGGTGAGACAGAGACGGAGATATAACATCGGCTGGACTCCTCGTTCAGCTCGTTCTACGTGTGCACGGCGGCGCGCAAGTTCCTGTTCTTCCTGGACCCGCTGCGCGTGGGCCGCGTGCGGATCCGGGACGTGCTGTCCTGCTCCTTCCTGGACGACCTGCTGGAGGTGAGACAGAGACGGAGATATAACATCGGCTGGACTCCTCGTTCAGCTCGTTCTACGTGTGCACGGCGGCGCGCAAGTTCCTGTTCTTCCTGGACCCGCTGCGCGTGGGCCGCGTGCGGATCCGGGACGTGCTGTCCTGCTCCTTCCTGGACGACTTGCTGGAGGTGAGACAGAGATAGATGTGCCGCTCTCGAGAACGTTTCCCGATTTGTATGGGGCAAGAACGTTCTAGAAACCAGAAAACGCTCTCGAGAACAGCCCATCTTATAATTTAGAATCACACATCATTATTGCAACAACAACCAATCGAGCGCAACCGCACTATAATGACGTTAGTTTAAGTTTCGAATAATGGAATGCTCTCTTTTCCTGCATGTTTTTCGTGTAGTAAACACGTGTACACTTTATTTATAATATATCCTTCACGACTGTGAATGGTTTTCAGCATTATTTTTGGTCATTTTACAATATTTGTCTGTTAAAGAAATGTAAACAAACCACCACGAATGACACTGACATCGTAGACAAACCATCATAAAATCATTGCCAGTGTAAGAAATTAGTTCTTGTAAAATTCCGCAATATGGCACATCCTCATATTTCTGGTTAGGTTTTATCTATAAAACATATGGTACAAGAGAACTCAAAAGAAATGGCTCTAAACCTTCACAGTTGACTTTATGTGGGATTGATGCTGGTTTATAAGGAGCTGGCTGATAGACGATTAATGCTAGTTCGAATTGAATGAAACAAAGAATGTGTTAGATTTGACGTATGACGGAGAGTGTCAGACGATAGAATGATTTAGTGGAGGACGGATGAAGATTTATGCCAATAAATTAAAACATAGGTTCTACCCCTCAAACTGAACAACATCTATTAAACAACTTTTAAAAATAACTAAATGTAAACCCGTAAAATAAAGTTTATTCAAAGAAGCAATGTATTGCGAAACATTTGATATTTAGTAAAGTGACAGCTATGTCAATGCTAAGGCGATGTCAATGTTGGACGGCGTACATTGAAAATGCTATTTACTTTGTTTCAAATAATGAACATAAGGAAACAGTATTTTTAAGAAAAGTTTCTGAACAGATGTTGTTCAGTTTGACAATTAAAATCTATGTTTGAATTTTTTGCTCCTGTTACAGGACCCACGTGGTATATTGTAAATAAACGACGTTAAGAAGATCTAGTGCGTTTTCCTGCTCCGTTCCTACATTTTTATTCTTGTTTTCATTTCAGTTGCGTGAAGAAGACTTACCGATGGAGCTACAGGAGCAGAACTGGTTCAGTGCCGCGTCGGCGCTGCGCGTCTACGGGCAGTACCTCAACTTGGACCGCGACCACAACGGCATGCTCAGCATCAGCGAGCTGGCCGGGTAAGTAATAGTACATTACTGCACACGACGGGAAAGAAGGGCTTGCCGGCTGAGTAAGTATAGACGACCGACCGTAGAGAGGCCGGATAGTGATACGAAGCCGGCAAGCCCTTTTCACGGCTAATACGGCTATACATAACGTATAGCGCTTTTCTCAAACATATGCTATGAAATAAAAAATACACTACTAAAAAAACAGGTGTTTAGCGTTTTCATGAACACAGGCACCATTTTTAAAATAAGTTTCTGTCAAATTTTTTTGTGACAAGCTTTTATAGTCGGCTGTACTTTTCTTTGGATATCAATCAAATGCTTGCTGAGATGATTCTAAAGAGCCCAAGCTCGGTAGGATTGCTTTTTTTACTATAAAGTTCCTATGGCCACCTTCCGGCTCCATCGTCAGATCAGCCCCACGGTACCATATTATTGTATTGCCATCAAAGTTATGTAAGTATGCAAAATTTCAGCTCAATTGGTTGACGATATCTGCTTCAAAATTGAGTTGCAAGATTCCACCCGAACAAACATACATACATACAATGCAAGTTAAATAAAAGCTTGTAAAAACTTACTTCCCGGCCTACAATTTAGGCCTTCAATTTTGTATGAAATTCCTTTATAGTATCGTACTCAGTATGGTTAGTGGGGGAAATGTAATGAGCATACTCTTATAGTTTTCGGTGCACGAATGATACTTGATACTTTTATACGAGCAAAACGCAGTTTTTTTTTTTACTTTAATCGTCATTCTACATTGTTATTTTTGATGTAACCTTTTTCGTTCAAGTCAAACTGACCTATTTAAAAAAATCATGATCGCGATGGTCATGGCGGGTGCCTCATGATTGGTTAATTGTTTATGACAAGTAATTTCAACCAATCAGGGAACAGTAGGGTGCTTTTTTTACATCAAATATGCTGATGTTCTCTTCTTGAAATTCATTTGAGTTGAGTAGGTAGAGAAATCTCTTATGAATATTAAAGTTCAGCACCGGGTAACATGGAGTATGGAATTTTGGTACAGGTTTAAAAAGTGCGTTGTGATTTTGTCTGTGAAATTATAATTGACATATTACGGTACGCGAAAATGAAAAATTAAAGCCACGAATTCATTGTAGGGAATGCAAAAACGGTTATCTTATCATAGTATACCCGATTATAACCGGTTATATGTGTGGTAAAATAACCGGGTTTGCATTCCCTAATTAAGTATAAAACAAAGTCGCTTCCTGCTTGTCCCTATGTATGCTTAGATCTGTTAAATTACGCAACGGATTTTGATGCTTTTTTTAATAGATAGTGATTCAAGAGGAAGGTTTATATGTATAATACATGAATAATATATCATTGCAACCGTGCGAAGCTGGGGCGAGTCGCTAGTTTTTTTTTTTTTTTTTTTAAATAAATAAATATTAAGGGATAATCATACACAAATCGACCTAGTCCCAAACTAAGCAAAGCTTGTACTATGGGTACTAGACGACGATATACATAATATGTAAATACATATATAGATAACATCCATGACCCAAGAACAAATATTTGCACAAATATTTGCCCCGGCCGGGATTCGAACCCGGGACCGCCGACTCAGTAGGCAGGTGTCTACAAAGAGCCAAACGCGTCGTCAAAAAAGTTCATTGATAAGTGTTCCAACAGGTACGGATCCGGCACGCTGACCCGCGCGTTCCTCCAACGCGTGTTCCAGCAGTGCCTCACGTACGACGGCGAGATGGATTACAAGACATACCTGGAACTGGTGCTGGCCCTGGAGAACAGGAGACAGCCGGCCGCCCTGGCATATCTGTTCCGGCTGCTGGATATCAACTCGCAGGGGTATCTGGACAAATTTACACTGAATTATTTCTTCAAAGTAAGTCTTAGTCTACCTTGTTAATTGTTAATACTTTCACGGCCAACAACTCGCCTGGGCGCTTGTAACTTTAACTCAGCGCCTGCAGATTGTACTATAATAGCGCCCACTTGGCGGGCTCTGTTGGCGTCTGGGGTGAGGCTGCGCCCACCTAGCGGGCTCTGTCGGTTTCTGGGGTAATTTTAATTGCTTAATTTGAATTACGTTTTAATACAACATTACATACCTGGTATGGTATGGTGGTGGTGAATTTGTGAATGTCCCAAAATCACAGGTGTTTGTGATCATAAATATGGGCTCTGGGGTTTTACACCAGTGGTTTGTCTAAAATTTTACGTCTCTCCTTAGCCAGGAAGCGAGATTTTCTCCCCGCTTAGCGGGCAGAAAATCCCGCTTTCGGCCTAAGGTGACGTAAAATTTGTAGTAGTTAATTTGAATTAAATTATAATGTCCAAAACGGTATAAAAAAACACTGATAATTTTAATATTTTCTTAAGCAAATACAAACTTTATTTCGTTGTACCTACGCCGTAACCGGTTCTATTCGTCCCTGTTTCTATCCTTTTTAACTTATCCACTAGATTGCTTTTGGTAACTACGGCTACCTGTCACCGCTCTTATTTTATTATATAAATAGAGTCCAACTCAAAATTCAAAGCAATTGAGTATTACTTTTGACTTATCAGTTTTTTTATTTGTTACTTACAAATAGGGAGTGCAATACAAATAACCGATTATAACCGGGTTTGTTATGAGATAATAACCGGGTTTGCACTACATTCACTCCGCGTATCCGGTGTCCCCAGGCGATCCAGGAGCAGATGGTCGCGCACGGCGCGGAGCCGGTCAACTTCGAGGACGTGAAAGACGAGATCTTCGACATGATCCGCCCGCAGCACCCCGCGCGCATCACTCTACAGGACCTCATCCGAAGGTCGGTACACTCTTAACCCTGCGAATGCCAACAACTCCTAAAGGGGTCGTGTGCTGCCGCGCCTCCCACACAACCGCGTTAAAAATGCTGATAGTTTTTAAACTTTTTTTTCTATGATCAAAGATGTTTCATAACCTATTATCGATGTTATTACCTAGAACAGGGCTATTGTTTTCATATTTAAGAAAGTTAGGAAGAAAATTTGTCATAGTCAACACGTGCCCGACATGGTAAACATTCTGGTGAAGTGCCTCTTATAACGTCATGCCTCGATCGAGAAGTAACTTTATATTTTCAAAATCTACATCAATATCAATATATTTTATTTGTGAACAATAGGTACACGCAACATTATTCAGTTATGTTGGATGGTAAACATTTATTAAAGTCCAACTATGTTCTACCCTATCAAAAGGGTGTACGTACATCATTTTTTAGTTGTATATTAATTGCCTTATAATTATTATCATTTAAATACTCACTAACCGAATACGCTTTGTCTATTAAATACATTTCTAAAATTAATTTTAAATTCTACGACATTTTCGATGTCTCCAATGTTGTTCGATGCGTTTGGCTCGGTTTGTAGACACCTGCCTACTGAGCCGGCGGTCCCGGGTTCGAATCCCGGCCAGGGCAAATATTTGTGTGATGAACTCGAATATTTGTGCTTGGGTCATGTTTGTTCTATGTATTTAAGTATATATTTATCTATATAAGTATGTATATCGTCGTCTAGTACTCATAACACAAGCCTTCTTGGGCTTAATCTGGGACTAGATCGATTTGTGTGAGGTTGTCTGATGTTTATTTATTTATTTATTTGTTCGGGATTTTGTTGTATATTTTCGGGGCAAGTTCAGATTCGGGATTTTGTCAAGTATAACTTGTTTTTATGCAGTGGTCACGGACACACGGCCGTATCGATCCTACTGGAGCTGCACGGGTTCTGGGCGTACGAGAACCGCGAGGCGCTCGCCGCCGCGCCCGACCACTCCTGACCCGCGCCCGCGCCATACAAGATGGTGGACGAGAAAAGGTTCTACGTCATATAGTCTGTTGCGACTATTCAGTGTTATTGGCTCCCATGGAAGTCAAAAAAAAAAATGACTCGATTCAAAATTAAACGAAAAAAGTTCAGTGGTCACATGGTGGACGAGAAGAGGTTCTACGTCATATAGTCTGTTGCGTCGACCGTTCAAAGCCTTGGCTCCCATGGAAGTCAAAAAAAAAAAAAGGTCTCGATTCTAGATTTTCAGAACGCTCAAAAATTTTGATTCAAAAAAAGAAACGAAAAAAGTTCAGTGGTCGACGCCATACAACATGGTGGACGAGAACAGGTTCTACGTCATATAGTCTGTTGCGAATATTCAGTGTTATTGGCTCCCATGGAAGTCAAAAAAAAAAGAAATTACTCGATTCAAAATTAAACGAAAAAAGTTCAGTGGTCGACGCCATACAACATGGTGGACGATACGTCATATAGTCTGTTGCGTCGACTATTCAGTGTCATTGGCTCCCATGGAAATCAGAAAAAAATCAAATGACTCGATTCAAGACTTTCAGAACAGTCAAAAAATTTAATTCAAAATTGAATGTTTACACTGAAACGAAAAAAGTTCAGTGGTCGACGCCATACAACATGGTGGACGAGAACAGGTTCTACGTCATTAGTTTACTGTTGCGGCGACAATTCAAAGTGTTATTGGCTCCCATGGAAGTCAAAAAAAAAAGAAATGACTCGATTCTAGACTCTCAGAACAGTCAAAAATTTTGATTCAGAATTGAATGTTTACACTGAAACGAAAAAAGTTCAGTGGTCGACGCCATACAACATGATGGACGAGAAAAGGTTCTACGTCACGTCATATAGTCTGTTGCGTCGATCGTTCACAGTCTTATTGGCTCCCATGGAAGTAAAAAAAAAACAACAAATGACACGATTCTAGATTTACAGAACAATCAAAATTAAAAGTTTACAATGAAGCGAAACAAAACAAATTAAAAATAAAATAGACTAGATAGATTTGTATCAATGGAGAAAATAGACATATGTCTGTATAGACATATGTATGGATAGAGTTGGATGGAAAATTTAAGATATAAATGAACCGAAAAAGGTTCAGTGGTCCAATAGGTAGGACGCCCGTGTTGTCCCGGAAAGTCGTTAGAGACACAGGTTCGAACCCCGCCTGAACCGTTAAACTTTTTCAATATTCCGCTTCATTGTAAACATTTTGTTTACGCTGGCAGACGTTAATGCTTCAAATAAAGAAAAAAAACTTGAACTTTTGACAGCTGGAAAAGTTTTAAATTCGAAAAGAGCTCATCGCTAAAGTAGACAGTGGTGGGATTTCGAATGTCGGTAAAATCGTGTGAATGATGATTTGACTAAGGAATTAAACGACGAGATGACGGATGATAGGTTAGGTTAGGTAGCCTGTCGACTGAAACGGGGCGGAGAAAAAATTGTGAAGCTTAAAAGAAGTGCATTTAAATCTGAGGAATGTGATAGGTCCATGATGATGATTGATGACGAGACCCTTGTGCTATAAATGCCTAGCATAAAGGCCTCGTATAAATGGCATGTATAAATTAATACTAAGTCACAGAAATACGCAAACAAATGTCTTATGTATGAATTTTATTTTTAAAGAACTGATTTTCTAAACGCTGGTAGCAGAAAAAAAAATAAGTATGATAATATTGGAATAACAGTTTATTTATTTAAAACATCAAGAATATAAAATAAAAACAATAGTATGTATATATTAGTTATAACATGAAAATAAAAGTTTAATGTTACAAAATGCACAACGGCGATACTTAAAATCTATGATTTATAAAAAGTTGTACTTATATGAATATATTTGTATTTTTAACACGTTTTGGTTTTATTGTACTTATTCCTCAAGCAAATATAACTGTTTATAATATCACATTGATTAATTATTGTTATAATAAAAAAATATGCGTTCAAAATTATATCTACAACGCATTATAAATATGCTGCTCATTTTATCAAGACCATTAGGCGGTTTTTATTACAAACATTACTCTTTGACATTTTATAACCTATTAAAGTGTGAATTATTTTCAACACTGGATACAAATTCGGCATTCTAGGCTATTGCTTTGAAAATTGGAGACAAACAAAAAACTGTGTTTGTCACGCAAGACGGGCATTATCAATAGACTGCTTACCATTTGGTTCAAAAACTGCACCTGCGATATTTCAGAGAGTATTTAGTAGATTTATAAGGAAACATAAAATGCTTTCGATGAAATGAAACGTCTGCCTATGAAACACGGGTAAATTGCGAGACACACGTAGCTGCCGCTGGGCGCTGCCGCTTGCCGCCGAAGTCACGGCATGTCCGTGAGCCAGTATGTTCTCGGTTGCCTGGGGACTGGGAATTTCTTGTATGAAACGTTCCCCCAGAAGCCCCCTCTTGTATGAAACGTTCCCCCCTAAGCCCCCTCTTGTATGAAACGTTCCCCCCTAACCCCCCTCTTGTATAACCCCCCCTCTAAGCCCCCTCTTGCGCGCTCCGGTACTCGTACACGCTGCCGCGCTCCAGGAAGCCGCTGCGCTGTTGGGAGCCCGACTCCTCAGGAGACATTTCGGAGGGCGGCCCGTAGCCGCCGCCCGCCGGAGAGTTCATTATGTAGCGGTCCTGGAATATATATTTATTTATTCCTTACTTACATTTGATTAGTATGTAAAAGAGTAGGTAAGAAATCCTTTCTGGATTTTTTTATTTTCAAATATCAAACAGCCTCACACATATTGGTCTAGTCCCAAATTAAGCTCAAAGGCTTGTGTTATGGGTACTATACCACGCTATACATACCTACACTAATATTATTAATTCGAAAGTTTGTGAGTGTGATTATTGTATGCTTGTTACTTTTTCACGCTCTAATGGCTGGACCAATTTTGATGAATTTTGGTATGAAAGTAGCTGACACCTTGGATTAACACATAGGCTACTTTTTATTCTGAAAAAATGTAATTTTGCCGTGGAATGTGCGGGCAACACCGCGCAGCGCAGCCAGTACACACTTAAATACAAAGAACAACCATGACCCAAGCATAAGACAATTGAAATACACACTTATCGAAAACCCAAGCCTTTGTAGCCCCAATTTGTACATACTACCCTACTAAAATAATATCAAATTTCTCGTATAAATAATAACTCGGAACTTCATAAAGAATGAAGTGTTTACCCTTGAAATGTCGACAAACGTTTCATCGAATTTTCATTTCATCGAAAGCATTTTTTTTCTGAAACCATAAATTATTTTTGAATGTAATAACACAAACCTAACCTAACCTAATCTAAAGGTTATAATTTACAAAATGTCTGATAAATTTATGACTTACGAGTAAAAATTTGTCGACGAAATGAATTTTCGACGAAATGAAGCATTCGGTGAAACGTTTGTCGACATTTCAAGGGTATCCGGGATGAAGTAGATAATGACGATTTACCCCTGGGAAAGCTTTGACGGAGGCTTTCCCTCCAAGATTGATGAGACGTCCATCCACTCGCTTCAGCAGATTTAAGCCTCTCGCCCCCGCCTCGCCACCTGTAAGATCGTGCAAGCTCTTATAAATAACGCAAAAAAATTGGTAAGCTTTATAAAATAAGTGTTACCCATCGTTAAGCTTACCAAAGCAAGCAAGGAATACGGGTGTAGGTAGACTGCTGATGAATTATACATCATACTGTAAAATTAACTCAATCTGTCATGAAACAAAGAAAAATAGTCCACAATATATGTGGCTTCAAAGGTACCTACGCAAATTTTATGATTTTTTTTTAATTCATTAGAAACTTAGAAATTGTTTTCAGAAAAAGGCTGATGGAATGAAGTGTCAAACGACTAGTACCCGTTACGTCGACGTGTCGCATAACTATGTTTCGGCCTTATGGGTCGATTGCAAAAAATTGTACATAGTTAAAAGCTTAGTTAACAAAAAAGTCACGATCGCTTCCTTTGTGTGACGAAAGTTAGTCATACAAAATGTATGGGTAACTTTCGTCACACAAAGGAATCAATTAAGTTTTGTTTTAATTAAACCTTTACCGCCTACAGAGCCATATATGGCAGATATGAACTTGGACCTTATTGTCACAGGTCAAGGTTCAAATTCAAACAACTATTTTTTTTCTACATGCGGTAAAGGGTTAAAGCCCTTAACCATGTACAATTTTTTTACAATCGACCCTTATACAATATGTACCGCTTCTATACGATACGTACCGTTCATTCCATACGGCTGGAAAGCGCGTCGCTCCGTGAGCACGGATAGTTGTACAGTCCGCCGGAATATCAATTCGCGGCGCACGCCGTCGCCGCCGCGCCAACGACCTGCAATACATCGGACATAATTGACAACATTTCATATTTCGAGAGAACATTGCGTCGTGTGGGTGTAGTGTACGCGCAGCAGACCAAGCAGAATGTTGTATTATTCACAAATCGGATATTGTGTCTTGCCTTGGCTAAGAAGTGAGATTTTCTGATTATTGTATTAAGTGGTTTACACTCACGTGAAATTGTCAGGAACGGCCCGACCGCAGACTGTGGAGAGAGCACCTGCGTACTTGCCTTATATTAAAGGGGTGACGGATACCATCGGACACATGTTACGCCGCCGATACAGTATTAGAACCTGGTTCCGTCCGTTGACTAAGGTAAGGCAGTTGTTGCAGTCACGTAAAGATAAAGATCGGTTCGGTAGCCCGGGCGTATATGAAATACCCTGTGAGTGTGGCAAGGCGTACATCGGGGAGACGGGACGTAATGTGTCTGCAAGGTTGTCTGAGCACGTACGCAGTGTACGCAAGCTGGACACGAATAATTCCGCAGTCGCTGAACATGTCGTCGAAGCCGGTGCGTCTCATTTTGTCCGTTTCGATAAAGCAAGAGTGTTGGTACGTGAGAAACGTTCTATACAACGTAAGGTACACGAAGCTATAAAGATCGGACGGCGCCCGAATTGTAATAGAGACGGCGCCGGCGGTTGGGCTTTACCTCCAGCATGGAAGCCTGTGCTTCCGGCGGCGAAACATATTGTGCGTTTGGACAATCCCGTGGATACCATTAGTCAAGTGTGTGTAATGTCTATTGATGACAAAAGTGACGTTGGAGTACTGGATGGACAAGTTGCGGGCTTGCAAGCACCCCCCGCCCCCGCGCTCAGAGCGGAACGTCGATCAAAGTATCAGCAGTGACGAGGTTGCCGCGGCGGTGTGCGGGCAGCCGTCCCTGATGAAGAGCTCAATACGAGTTCGAAACATGTCGGGCCGTTCCTGACAATTTCACGTGAGTGTAAACCGCTTTAATAAAATTATTGAGATTTTCTGCCCGCTATACGGGGAGAAAATTTCGAATCAAGATCAGACGTAAAACTTTAGACAAACCACTGGCGATAATTCGTAGCCTCAGATCGTATGTTATGACCCTCACCTTCGGTACGGGCCATACCTGCGAACTGGGACATTCACGAATTCACCTCCCTAGATACCTCACCTTAGGACGTAAGTAGAATTTTCTGCCCGCGGGTGGAAAATCTCACTTCCTTCAATAACACTTTAGACAATACTATTGTTTTACAATGTTACCTTTCCCTCCGGAGCCGGGTCGCAGCGAGAACTGCCGCACTAATATGGGGTAGCGACGCTCCACGACTTCCACGTCGGTGATGCGCGTGTTGGTCATGTGCGTGTGCACGCCGCCCAGCCCTGCCCAGCCCGGACCCTAACACACATGTACAACTTCATAGCTCATAGTATGTATTGGTAAACATTTACATTTACAACTCACTTACAACTAATAATTTTTTTATGTGTTGACGATCCTTTTTAGGATTTTTCTTTTATTTCTATAATGTTGTTTTTTATGTTTTTTTTTTTATTTTATTTTTAGTATAAGTTTATCAATAAATTGCTCTGCTCTCTGTAACTGACGATTCGAAAGTGCTTGTAGCTAAGCCTACTTGAATAAAGAATATTTTGACTTTGACTTTAAAGTTACAGCTTTTTATATTAGATTAGACATAGGAAGCAAATAATTTAAATTAATTTTCTAATTTCATTTTCATATACATTTTTCATAGATTTTAGATTAGGTTAGGTTCGATGAAACGTTTGTATATAAATAAAAAGGGCAAATCATTACAGTTTATTTAACTTGTGATTGAGCCAATGACGAATACTCGTCTAAAACTCACCTATACTGTAACAATTAACACAAATTATGAACAATCCCGAGATTGGAAGCCTTACAAGTAACTAGTAAGATAAAACCCTCAATAAAAAATATCAATGAAATAAAAACGAAAAATGTTACTGAAACTGAACGTAACCACTAAATTTTAAAGACCCAGCTTCAATATTAGCGAGATCTTGTAACAACTTCAACCAAACATAGCTAAAAACTCGACAAACAATCAACGATAGTAAATGGTAGCTTACCGCCCCGCTACCGCCGGCCACCGTCTCGTAGTATCCCCAGCTCTCCTCTCCTAGCGTCAGATTGTTCATGCAGCCTTGCGATGCCGCACACACCTGCATATAAAAATAAACCGTAAACACGGCCAAGTACGAGTCAGATACGCGCACCGAGGGTTCCGTACATAGCACTCCCTATATTAACTGGCCGGGTTAAGTTAAGTTTGCATCTGATAGTTGGCCACAAACTAATTTTCTCTTTATTTACATAGAAGTTTTCATTTAAACCCTAGGGTCTAGAACGACCACTTTCGCGCCGCTTTGCGAAGCTAAAAAAACGTAAATTTCCATCATGACATGTAAAAAAAAAACCATCAAAAACGTAAATGTTGAATGAGAGCCAAGTTCAATATCGCGTGCAATAGAATTGAGATCTATATGGGTCAAGTTCATTGCTCTAAAATTTTTAGATACAAGAACATGCAACAAAAAATTGTGTTGTGTTAAAAACGCTAACATTACCTGAAAAGCCTTGAGCACCACGTCGACGATGCGCTGCGATGTCAGCACGTTCCCGCCCACCACCGCCGCGCCTTCCGACGGGTCCAGGATCGAACCCACGGGAATTATCACTTTGACTGGATTCAGGCAACCCTGTACAAAAGGTGAGGGTAAAGGTTGGTACATGGGTTAATCAACTTTTTTCTGTCGCTTGTTGCCATGATGATGTCCTGTGGGTTACTCTTTAAAATTAAGATTTTTCGCGGCAATGTTCAACAAAAATGTTGTAATTGCAGTAGTTATAAGCCCATTCTTATTTAGAATATCTGTTGAAAATACCAATATTAGAAATTATCAACACTTTTCTAAGAAGTTTAATCACCATTGTCTCCTGGGTGATAGGACAAAATAAGAACAAAAAAAGCTGATCCACCCACATAATGCTTCCTTTTAACTCGGTACAAGGACGCGCTGTGCGCATAGTTGACAATCCTAAACCACAAAACAGATAGGTACTGAAATCAATCTACCTACAGGCGCGCTCGAGCAAACGCACACATAGACATTGCTCACGGACACGTCAAGCGGGTGGCACTCGCGCTCGCACTGGTCCGAACTGGTCCGAGATAGCGTGTCCGTGAGCAATGTCTAATGTGTGTGTTTGCTCGAGCGCGCCTGTAGGTAGATTGATTTCAGTACCTATCTGTTTTGTGCCTAAACTAACAGACGGAATCGCGCCTCTGAGTTTGAGAAGAGGCTTTGCCTTCTTGTGTGTTCTACCGTCTGTATAATGGGATGTGTTCTGACTTCTGAGGAATTGTTTGACATGATGCCTACGGCTACTGTCTACCATAACACTGCTCGCCATCGGCAAGTGTTCATCCTTACACACTGGAGCCTAAATGGTCGAGAACTGTGCGGCTTCAGAGGAATTCCCTACCGAGAACACTCCGCATGTGGAATGAGCTCCTGCCGAGGTCCCCGGGGGCTACAGCATGCGGTTCTTCAAGAGGGGAGTCAATAGCAACGCAAGTTTATTGTTTATTGCATACAATTAACACTGACAGTTCAACCTTACGTGCTAATTGGTGTAACATTTCTTAATAGCTAACATGCATTATTAAATTATTATGTGACAGGTAAAGTGAAATTATTATTACAAGTACATTTGAAAATTAGAAGACATTACATTGGGACTAGGAGCTATTACATAACAGAGATTGGAAAATAAGTAAGTAGACCGAGGAATTGTAAAATTAATTAAATGTCAAGAGTATATATATATGGCTAGTCATGTCAGTACAATTTCGGATGAAGTCGAAATACTCATTTCAAATTAAAATATAACAAATTATTAAAATTAGGTCAGTGGAACATAAATAATGTCAAATAATTATGGCAAATCATTGATTACTAGGGCACGTATTATGTAATGGAGCTAGTGGTAACGATGGACTCAATGTAACGATTTGATGCAGCTAGGAATGTAGTTCCAGTAGTAAAAAAAAAAAAAAAGTGTGCTGCTTCTGGCGTCGCAAGCGTCCATAGGCGGCTGTAACTGCTTATCATCTGGCGGCATGCTTGTTTGCCACCGTTGTAGTATAAAAAAAAAGGTACAATGGGTATTACCTGGTTCAGTGGCACGTCGTGGCCCACCATGCAGCGGAGGCAGTAGATGAGGGCGGAGAGGGTGATGGCGCGCGGCGCGTTCAGGTTGCCCCACACCTCCACCCCCGTCCCACTGCAATGTATTCAGATATAATATTATTTATTTCAATTAGTTACACAGCATTACAGTAAATAAACCAAGGCACTGTAAACTATCTTAGTTAGTTTATTTTATCCTATATATTTTTATAGAATCTTTGTCTTTCTATCGATTCAATTTTTTTCGTGCGTGTAAAAAGCGCACATCCTAGGGTATTCCAAACACATATAACGCAGAAGGCGCTCCAGTAGCGTAGACTTATGGAAATAATGATTTGGTGCGATTGACGTAACATATTATCTATCCGTTATCTAATAGCTCAGTTGGGGGAGCACTACGCCGGGAACTTAGGGGTCGCAGGTTCGAGTGGTCCTTAGATTGTAGTAGATCACATTAAATTGTTCTTTCATAATTTACCTTTGTGTCATTATTTTTGTTATCCTATTAAGACAAAAAAAAGTCTTGAACTTAACTTAGGACACTAACAAAAAAATGGAGCTTAAACTTACGTAAGGTCACAGAGTGCACTTCCTTCATTCTTATCCAGTGTTACGGTGAGACAGATGGGTGTCCCGTTATCAAGATACTCCACCGCCTTAAGGACTGTAGAACCTGTGCTTTCGTACGTCTTCTGAGCTATTTCCTGAAAGTATATTCTGAACATGGCTGATCCATACTATGTACCGTAAAATGGGGTTACTTTAGGAAAATTAGGGGCTACTTTGATAGATTTAAAATGGTTATAAAAACGCAAATATTCATAGTTAGATGGAGCAAATGAAGTGACAGGTAAGGTCATTTTTAAAGGTAGGTATTCCATTACCACAGATGGTAAACAAAAATAAGGATATGGCGTAAAAACACTTTTCCAAAGTAGCCCCATTTTGCGGTAGTTAAATTATTTTCTACTACTACAGACTGCGCGCAATGAAAGCATGGAATAGTTATTATATTACCATCTAGAACTCAGGGAAAAGTATTATTCACTTCAAAAAGTTAGTTGATATTAGCAATATATTTGTTATAAAATGTGTGTAACGTATTTTACACATGTGTAAGCACATTGTGTAGTGCTCACTACCTTAGCCAGTTCTTTCACCCTTGAGTAGGCAGCCATTAGCTAGAACTGGAAATGCACCCGCCAACCTGACGTCAGAATGGCGGGCGTCATTAATTTCCTATATATCTCTGGAGTTTAAAGAGCACATTGCTCGAATTTTGGCGCACATTTGGCACATTGCTAGCACTAACTCCTGACGTATACCGCAGCTCCATTTGTTGATGTACACCCGCCATCCTGACGCTCACTTACCTTCAGCATATCCCTGACGGCTAGCTCAGCGTTCTTCTGTATATGCGCCATGTAAGCCTGAACTACATCCAGTCCATAGTGGTTTATCAGCTCGCCCACAAGTTGGATGCCCTGGGAAACAATCACTACATAGTATAAAACAAAGTCGCTTCCTGTCTGTCTGTCCCTATGAATGCTTAGATCTTTAAAACTACGCAACAGATTTTGATGACATTTTTTTAAAAGATAGAGCAATTCAAGAGGAACGTTTATATGTATAATACGTAGTGGAGAAAAACTGATTATTTTAAACATTTAGATTTATTTACCTAACCGGGCAACTTCACAGTTAAGGTAGCAAATGTTTCATTGTGTTTAGTATTTGTATCGTATTTATAACATTACTGAACGACGCGGTTGGCTCAGTTTGTAGAGACCTGCCTACTGAGCCGGCGGTCCCGGGTTCGAATCCCAGCCAGGGCAAATATTTGTGTGATGAACTCGAATATTTGTGCTTGGGTCATGGTTATTCTATGTATTTAAGTATATATTTATCGATATAAGTATGTATATCGTCGTCTAGTCCCCGTAACACATGCCTTCTTGAGCTTAATTTGGGACTAGATCGATTTATGTGAGGTTGTCTGATATTTATTTACTGAAGAATACTTACCCGCTGGTTGGCGGCAACTTGCGCCTTCAAGTCAGACAAGTTGTCTGCCAGGTTCCTGGTCCCCGAGCAGCCTTCCTCCTTAGCCGGCTTCATCAGCTCTGGAATTAGTGGATTGTAAACATAAAATATTGTTATTTCGGAACAGAAGTTGTCAATAGTTGTTCGAATTGACTGACGACGCGGTTGGCGCAGTGGTTAAGCAACTGCCTACTGAGCCGACGGTCCCGGGTTCGAATCCCGGCAAGGGCAAATATTTCTGTGATGAACACGAATATTTGTGCCTGGGTCATGGACGTTCTATGTATTTAAGTATTTATTTATCTATATAAGTATGTATATCGTCGCCTAGTACCCATAACACAAGCCTTCTTGAGCTTAATTTGGGACTAGGTTGATTTGTATGAGGTTGTCTGATATTTATATTTAATTCGGCCACTTGTGGCGCTGCTGAACCGTTATCTTTCGATTTCGTTTCATCAGCTATCCTCTTGTTCTTTTGACTGTTAACTGCAATTATAGTAGAGTTGTTAGTCCCCTGTTTAAAAAAAAAATATATATATATCAGACAACCTCACACAAATCAACCTAGTCCCAAATTAAGCTCAAGAAAGCTTGTGTTATGGGTACTAGGCGACGATATACATACTTATATAGATAAATAAATACTTAAATACATAGAACATCCATGACCCAGGCACAAATAATCGTGTTCGTCACACAAATATTTGCCCTTGCCGGGATTCGAACCCGGGACCGTCGGCTCAGTAGGCAGTTGCTTAACCACTGCGCCAACCGCGTCGCGTGCGTCGCTGTTTTGTAACATAATTGTGCGCATCGGGTTACAAGCATGAAATTTCTACCACAGATAGAGTGGTCCACGGTGATTATTTTCAGATGTGGAGGGAAGTCAGATTCGTCCCCTGTGAGGCGGGGAGCGGAGTGAATAGGACCAATTATACCTCTTTTCTTTCTTTATTGTTGGGCAGTTAAGTCTACTAGGACTTGTCTGGCATCGTTTTCGTTTAAAACAGATATCAGAAATTCATTTTTTATATTTGGGTAGCAACTCTACTATTAATTTACAATATAGTTTTAATTTATTGTATTCAGGTTCAATATATTGGTAAGTTTTAATGCCATGTATCAATCTAATGGGCATGTAGAATTTTTTTTTCAGGATGTCAATCGATTTTATTTTTTATTGGGATCAAATGTCTATATGGGACTAACTACACTTAGACTGCTCTAAAAGTCAGAAATTACCGTCAATGTTCAACAATTCTACGGAGAGCTAAAAACGCTCTATACAAATGGCTAACTACATGTGACGTAATTTTTGGGTTGGGTATCAATATTTGTATGGAGACCAGTCGGGTCATTTCGCAGAGGAAAGAGACCACGATATTGGCCAACGTACCTTCAGTGAGTTCCTTCTCCTTAAAGTTCCCTCCGTCGACCAGCAAGTATTTGAACGCACCGCCTTTGTGATAGCGAGACTGAGTTAGTCCTTCCACAGCGTTGTGTGATTATTTCCCAGATAAAGAGACCACAATATTAGCTAATGTACCTTCAGTGAGTTCCTTCTCCTTAAAGTTCCCTCCGTCGACCAGCAAGGATTTGAACGCAGCGCCCTTGTGATAGCGAGACTGAGTTAGTCCTTCCACAGCGTTGTGTGATTATTTCCCAGATAAAGAGACCACAATATTAGCTAATGTACCTTCAGTGAGTTCCTTCTCCTTAAAGTTCCCTCCGTCGACCAGCAAGGATTTGAACGCAGCGCCCTTGTGATAGCGAGACTGAGTTAGTCTTTCCACAGCGTTGTGTGATTATTTCCCAGATAAAGAGACCACAACATTAGCTAATGTACCTTCAGTGAGTTCCTTCTCCTTGAAGTTCCCTCCGTCCACCAGCAGGAAGGATTTGAACGCGGCGCCCTCTTGTGAGAGCGAGACGGAATGCGGAGGCATGGAGCCCGGGGTTAGGCCTCCAATGTCGGCGTGGTGTCCGCGCGATGCCACGAAGAAAATAGGACGCCCGGCGCCGCTGTAGCAAGTATAATGGCCCCCATACATGACCAGGTTTACCTTCAGTTCCATGTTCCATCTGATCGGACTTAAATCCGTACCGTGTAAGAATGAAACGGCCTTAAGGTCATCACGCTTTACGGCGGCCGGATGGACTGAAGCGATTCAATCACATCGGCCTGATCAGTTTTGCCTTCCCATGTATGGGGGCCTTAAGAGGTTTAACTTTCGGGCGTTCGGCTTGTTGCAAACTCTACACCCATGCAAAATTCGTCAGGTGAATGATCCTAGATTTCAACACCCAGTGATTTAAAATCTGTCACTTGAAAATAAGAAACTTAAACAGTTTTTCTTCAATCTTGTCAACGTGAAAACACGATTGGTAATAGTTTATTTTCGGTTGGATCTTCAAAACCCTTCCGTTTTTAACAATTTTTGTAGCTTAATAGATGCACAATTATAAGTTCTCAAAAACTGTATAACTATTTTCAATATAAAATAATAAGATTGGTTATTATTATTTTATTTGAAACTTCACAGAAGTATTTCTAACGATAAATGAGTAAACACGTGTTTCAGGTTTTTTGAAAATTCAAGCCCTAAAAGGGAGAAATGTGGTGACAAAGTCTGAAAATCAATATGGGTATTGTTTTTATGGATTATCGGTTCGCTGATTACTAAAAAAAGAACGATTTTAAAATTCAACATGGCGGACGTGTAATACCATCTCTCATGTTAGGGTGCGATGGGGTAGAAATGTCTAAATATGTTTAAAAATATGGGTGTCGTTTTTAAACGCACAGCCCAAACCGCTGATTCTAAAGAGTCCAAATTTAGAACGTAAGTTCCTTATAGGGGCGCACTAATAAACGATTTTTCTAAAGGGGGTGAAATAGAGATCCAAAGTTTGTATGGGGAAACAAGATTAGACTATTTTATTCGAAACTTCACAGGAGTATTTCTAACAATATGAGTAAGCACGCTTTTCAGGCCTTTCAAGAATTGAACCCCTAAAAGGGGGAAATGTGTTGACAAAGTCTGAAAATCAACATGGGTGTTATTTTTATTATTTATCGGGTCGCTGATTACGGGTACAACAATTATTTTAAAATTCAACGTAGCGGACGTGAAATGCCATTCCCCTGTGGGGGTGCGATGACGTTATGATTGTGGGTGATATGGATATGGTTGTCATTTTCATGGTTTTTTGGGACGTTAATTGCGAAACTGGCATCAAATTTGAAATTTAATATTGTGGACATGAAAATTCTTGAAAGCATTTGTGCCTAATTGCAATTAAATCGGTGCAGTAGTTTTGCAGCAAATCGGTTGTAACAGACGGACTCACAGACAGCTACAAGTGATCCTGTAAGGGATTTATTTTTGCTTTTGAGGTATGGAATGAGTCCCGTTATCCTAATAGATGTTTAAATTTTGTATTTGGTGCCATCTCGATTGTCGTCAAGGCCAGTGCGGGTGGCGCGGCGAGACTGGAGGAGTAGTCATCGGGAAACCTCCTGCAGCCGTAATAAATGCATTCAAACTTTTCAACAATTAAACGGCTACACGGATATGCATGAGGGATAAGCAGATTATACCCTAACTTTAACAAATAGCCCACCTTTTATCCTGAAAAAAAGAGCATCGTTCCCGTAGGATAATGTTTATTTTATAGGAACGCGGGCGAAGCCGCGGGTTAATGCTAGTTTAAATCATATATACCAAATGGCATGTACCAGTCAACCATAGACAAACAAAACAAACAGTTGTAGACTACAAGCGGTCTCAACGCTAAATTGCGATTTTTTCCGGATAATCTTTAGTTAGTGAAGAATTTACAAAAAGTCGTTAGAATTGAGTAGGTGGTGCCAAATCTTCAACTGCCTAGACTGAACCTCACATGCAAAGCAATAGATCAAACTTGTAGAGGCCACATCCAAACACTGAATTGCAGGTGTCTATGGGCGATGACTTTCCATCAGGCGATCCGTTTGCTCGTTTGCCCCAATGACATAAAAAAACTTTGGCCTTTTAGTTACATCTATAACAGATGCGTTAAGCAGCGTCTAATAAACTGCGGTATTTACGAAGATGGCTGGATAGCCCGATACGAGAGCGACTGCAGCATTATTGACAAATAAATGTTGCGCCTATCGATGAAGGGGAAAGAGCAGCACGCGTGTTAGCACATGATGAAGCATCGTTTGCTTCTCTTTGCCACAAGCCTGAGACTCTGGCTTGTGGAAAAGAGAAGCAAACCATGCTTCATCATGTGCAACCACACTATTGCACAAAGTCAAGACATCGAGACAAAGAGGGAGATATTCGACCACCGTCAAACAAGAAGCCGAGGCTATGGAAACTTACTTATGGAACACGGGTGTGATGACCGTCAGGTCGGGCAGGTGGGAGCCCCCGGCCTTCGGGTGGTTGGCGAGCAACACGTCTCCCGGCTTCAGCGAGTCGCCGCGGACTTTCATCTGTGAATAATTGTACATTACTGCATACGCCGGGAAAGAATTTCTTGCCGGGTGAGTAGGTACCACAGACAACCCCCACTAGACGGAGCATGTAAGGCGACCCGCGCGCACCAACGATACGGTACGGCACAACATTAAAGTATCAACACGGCGGCCATCGTTTAGTTGCGTCCTTGTTTATCCATGCGTACGTCAACGAAAAAAGAAATTAAACATGGTAAATTGTAGTTTTAAGTGGTGTAGAGACCTCATAAACATGGACGCAACTAAACGGTGGCCGCCGTGTTGATAGTTTAATGTTCTGCCGTACCATATCGTTGGTGCGCGCGGGTCGCCTTACATGCTCCGTCTAGTGGGGGTTGTCTGTGGTAGGTACAGACGGATACTGATACGAAGCCGACAAGCCCTTTCACGGCTATGGCATGTACCTATATAGTGTTTTTTTTCAAATATATGCAATGCATTAAAAAATTCACCACTCAAAAAAAAACGCTATTTTATTCATGAACACAGACGCCATGTTAGAAAAAATACTTCCCGGCCTAGTCTTTAGGTACGAAATTCCTTTACAGTTATCTCGAGTTGTTCCACCCGAAACGTGATACTTCGAAGCTTGTAAATACCACACGTTATGACGAGATATAATTGAATGTTTGAGCAAAACACATTTTGAGTGATTAAGACAGCTACCTATAGTAGAGTTGCTAAGCCGCGAAATTGTGCGCATCGGGATACAAACATGAAATTTTTACCACAGATAGAACGTTCTGCGGTGAATACTTTCAGATTTAGAAGATTTAGAAAATAGAAAATGTAAAATCGTTTTCGTGTAAAATAATTATAATAAATTCAGGGGATCTTTCTGAAGAAGACATCATCTCATATCCTACTACTGAACTGGATGACATGCTCCAACCCTGTTTGTGCCAGTTATAAGCGCAGTTTCGCACACTCAGTCGGTTCAAAGCTGTCTAGAGAGAACCATTTACTTTTATCTACGCACATATCATTAGTGCTCTAAAATGCGTTCAGAAATCGTAGGAAATGCATTATTACAACTAATTTTACTATGAGATTTTTTTTGTCTGTGGTAGTAGGTAAAATCTGTACTGTAATGTTGTTATTACAGTACCGATTTTTGTAAGGTTACGAGTTTAAATTAGGAACAGCTGTCAAAACACAAGTTCTAGTATCCATAGATATTAATATTGTTATAGATACGAAACGTCAATTCAGTATGTTTTTTTTTTTATAAAAACCGCACGACATATGATCTCGAGTGACATACATTCGTTTGTATATGATTTAGAAAAAAAAAACATTCGTCTTGACGGAGGTTCGAATTGCCGCCATTATTGTTGTCATTTGTTTGTTGGTTCTTTGCTGTTACGAAAGTAGAATTGTGCAAAGTTTATTGTAATAATTTTTTTTTTAAATTAAAGGGAAAATTTATTTCGCTGCAATTAGGATTACATACCAAATAATAAAATATTTATTAGCGTAATCATTAAAAAAATATTATACAAATAATATTCGCAACAAGCTTCGTCAACGTAACCTATAGGAACAAAATAATATCCGCAACACGCTTCGTCAGTAAAGGCCTTACTTAAAATGGACATACACAAAGTTACACCCGCAATACGCTGTCAAAACTGCCCACCCAAACCCAACTTAAAATACCCCGCCCCGCAGCGCACCCGGCTCAAAAGTCCCCATAATCCCAGCAGCATTACCCTTCTGAATCGCTATGGAGACTTGTTGAACTAGGTATGACCCAGCGCGAGGATCGCAGCCCCTGTCCCGCAAACGTCGACCCAACTCTATAAAGAGCTTGCGCGCTTCCGAGCACCATGGTCCAATCGTCTCGACCGCAAATGGTACAAAATCGTACGCTGACTCCAAGGCAGAATACTTATTGTGCTTCAATTTCGCAGCACTCTCTGCTGCTGAGCCGGCACACCGCGAGCTCTGCCTCAAATGAGATCCCGCAAATGTGCTAACACACGTTGCATCCCAAAGAAGACAACGCCCTCTCTGCCAAGGTACCAGCGTCAGGCCGTCGGGCCTTTTACCATCTGTACGACTTAACCCCGGAGGCTCCAAAACACATGGCACATTCGCCGAAATCATGGCGCGCCGGATGATTTCATTGATTGAGTGATGCCTCGGGAAACGGCCAGCACACCTTTGACAACTCAGACCATGGTGACCATTTTCCTCTACCATTGTCCCACAACAACAACGATGAGCCTCACACACTTTAGCTCCTAACCTTAACGCCGCCGCTATTCTGAGCGAGTCGTTATCTAGCAAGGTGCCTAATTGAGGCGATGGTAGAGCGTGCAACCATGCCCCGGACTCTGGCAGCGCGAGGCCTTTGAGACGGGCCAAGTCTGACCCCGAAGCATTCCCTAACAAAGAGTTGTACATCAGCTTACTCAACAAATCATCCCATTGTCTCTGAATAACTAAATTATCAGGCCGTTCATCGTCCGGAAAAATCGCTGACCACTTCGCAAGTGCCTCCGAAAGAAAAGGAATCGGGATGCTGTCACCATCTGTAGATAACATGCGAGTGACAAGATCCGTCGTTCCATAGGAAGAGGCAAGAAAAGCGACAAGTCCGACATTTTCAACGCGACGTATTCCTAAACCACCATAACGGATAGGAAGAGCAGCCTGGACCCACTGCATTTGGCTCAATTCAACATTCAGAATCATCTCTAATGTCAACTTCAACGCCTGATCTATTTCTTTCACCTCATCAAGAAACAACCACGAGGGTGATGTTCTAAGAACATAGGTCATCCGAGGCATGGCAAAACAATTGCGTAGTAACGTCAAACCGACATGAGATGACAATTTAAGCAAATGATCACGAGCCACCAGGAGAGCATCCTTTTTGGTCCTCAAAACGGCGCTTATACCCTGAGGAAAAATAGGTGCTCCCAGCAAGGAAAAAGCCGATTTATCGACCGTCTTTATGCCTGGCAATAAACATTCAAATTTCCTCATTGTATCAACGTTTATAGAACCACATCCAAAAAGCTCACACTTCGTTGGGTTTATTTCCAAGCCAACCTCTTTTAAAGCGGGAACAAGTAGCTGCAAGTCCTCGAGAATTGTCTCCGGTCTACCCCCAATAGTTCCATCATCCAGGTACCACACATTAAGAGGTGAGTTTAAGGTGACAATAGCCGTTTGTATGGCCAAGCAAAAAATCAAAGGGCCCAAAGGATCGCCTTGCTGAGCTCCAACTTGCGACGAAATCAGGTGATCTTTAAAATAAAGATTACTAGTAGCCGAGTAGCGTTGGTACAAAAAGGGATAGAGAGATGGTACACTATCCATGACTTCCTTTAGTATCACATCCCTCTCGACACTATTAAACGCATTTTTAATATCGATCTTAACAACAACCGCATTCGTACTGTCATGCGCTTTAATAAAAGAAGTGAAGAGTTGCGTGTATTGCCGCCTCACAACCCCTAGTCGTACCAAAGCCAATCTGCTTTGGCTGAAGATGCTCCGCCATGACATCCCTTACCGCTCGACAACCCAATTTTGCCACAAGACGTCGAATCGTACTGCCCACGGCTATCGGCCTTACACCGCCATCCTTCTTTGAGAGTGCGCACAAAGATGCACCGTAAAGAAAAGGCCTTACTTGTAAGTTCAGCATACCTCTTAACAAAAAATTGCATAACTTTGTAAGAGACTCTAACAAGCGAGGCCCGTTACTCCCCGCAGACGAGGAAGTTAACTCTTTGAGGTGCTGAGGGCGCAACCCATCTAGCCCGGACGCAGAACCATTATAAAATGAGGCTATCGCACTGGCCACCTCAATAGAAGTCACAGACAGGAACTCACTATTTCGGTCTGGCTCCGGAGGAAAAGCAAGTGGCCTAGTAGGAGATGGATGCTTTTCACGTAAGCTGTGCAGTGTATCGTCGTCACAAGGAGCAAGCGTAGAGTCCGACAAAAGACGGCGAACGGCTCCCCTTAAATCTCCATCATGCACTTTACCTTCTATCGCGCGATACATAGAACTATTTTTGTGAGTTATACTATCTTCAGGAAAATATAAGCTTGCACTATCAATATTTTCCTTTACTTTGGACGTCAACGACTTATCTGCCTTGCTCTCAGGCACCTTTAAGGCTGAGAATGAAAACGACAGTAAAGCAAACCAATCATCTTCACTGTTTGTCCGTAAACAATTACTAATCACATCACACAGTTTACCAGCAGCAAGACTCCTAGCTCCTTTCGGTATGTGTCTCAAGACACGCACATTCGCTTTCAAGGAGGGCAAGTCCTCAAATCTTGCCTTTTGGGACTGCTGTACAACTGGTACAGCAGTTGAAGCTCCGTGCGACGCGGCGCTACTATTAGGCACCCCAGAGCTACTAATTTGTTTGACATCTTTGTGAATGCGACTAATGTGCACGTTAAGACCACGGGGTGCAACGTATAATCTGGGCGACCCAGGACAATAAGGACATGAAGCTCTAGAGGGGCTGCTCATAATTTACATAAATGATACAACAATTATACAAAATCGTGAAATATTAAAAAATTTAACAAAATTAAAAATATAGTTTAAAACTCAACATTGAATACCACAGTAAAATAAATGCACATAAAAAACTCATTAAACAAGTAAAAACTACTAAATTAAATTTCGTAATCCTACCTAATAGTAATGTTACACAAAAAGTCTATTTTAAAAGCAATTGTTAAAAGATAATTAATACTTTTTGTTTATCAATACAAAACAAAAACATTCTAAAAGTTCAAAATTTAAAATTATATTACATTGCAAAACACAAAAAAAATACAAGTCAAATACATGTAAAAATTAATTAATATTATACTTGACAAATAAAAAAAAAAAAACTAACTATTAAATCGATTTGAAATTTAAAAGTAATAAAAACACGTGCAATTTTTATTCATAAAACAAATAATAAAATTACCTAATTGTACAAAACGGTAAAAAAACAACACCACTAAAATGCATACAATAAAAATTAACGTCCTCCAATCAGTACGGAATAATGGGATCCCACACGTCACAGTTTTCGTGGCTTTATTAGTCCGCAGTCCGCTCTAAAACCATCCAAGACGACACTTTTAGTAACAAAACTGCACAATGAATTCTTCACAACGTCATTAATAATATTACATAGTTTTCACTTATTTCATTCGGCGAAGTCAAAACCCAGAGAAATTTTTACCCGTTCTGGAACGCACCCTTGCTTGTATTGCTATCTGACAGTTGTCACAAACTCGCACAAAGTTGAGGTCCATAAAACGCCTCACGCTATTGTATGTGTGCGTGAACTTCATGACACTGATTGGCGGAAGATAGCCATAATCGGCCAAAACATGATCGAAATTTTTGGCGGTAGGGTGAAGTCTTAAGAATTGTATCCATTGTAACTCACAGATTTGTTGTCATTTTGAAGATATTCAAGAACTTGCACCGGGAACTCGTTATTCTTCAACGTATATTGGTAATTTTCGAAACTTCTGACTAGATTATATATTTATTTACCAATTTAAATTGCGGTGTTAACAAATATACGTCTTATATCGTTGACAATTCACATTTTAGTTGAAAATATTGTTTCAATGTAAATTACAACTATTACAATAAATAATCTGTTTATTTATTTGTTCAGATTTATTTCTTACTGCATTAGTATATGTCGTTTTTAGATATTTTACAGGTAGCACTAGTGGTGCCGGTCATTTCCTTATGGCTTCTGAACCCATCTTAGAGTACTTATGATATGTGTTTAGATAAAGTAGTGTATACAACTGTACATAATTAGGCCTTAAAACACTCGTGTGATCCTATTTCCACATCATGGGACCAACACTTTACAACTCATTACCGACTGACATAAAAGAATCGAACAGTAACACCATATTCATCAAAAAGTTAAAATCCTTACTAATAAAACAGGCATACTCGTATTACGCAATCGATGAGTTTTTATTATCCATGCGTAGCGGTCATTGATCCTAACATCGTATTGAACAGGGCCCTAAAGGAACCTAATATTTTTATTTATTTATAACTTAGCATCTATTGTTATTGTTATGAAAAATCTAATTTTAGTAATGATCTAATTTAAAAAATTATGACACGTAAAATGTATTAATTTTACCAATAAAAATCTGTATCTGTATCTGTATTATGAAACGAGCGTCAGCGAGTGATCGACCACATAAACTACTTGCATAAACTACTATTATGCTATCTGTCAAGATCGAGAGGGACGGCACTATTCGAAGTCGTCAAAGTAGACTTTCAGTTTTGTTTACCTGACCGATGACGTCACTATCCATAAGCGAAAATGGCGGACAGCGTTTGAAGTATTTCAAAATACAGATTAAAAACCATATTTTCAAATTCAATTTTTTCAGCCATCTTTCACTTTTATGAATTGAAAAATATATATTTAGGTTTCCTTTGCTAAATACTATACGGAATAAACATTCGTTTATGAGTCAACATGTGTCAACTAGCCTATTCTGATTGTTTAGTGTTGCGTGCGCACTGCTAGTTGGCAGGTACACCAAACAACACACCAATGCACCACACACGACACACACACGCAAACACACCCAGAAGCAACGTGTAAACCGATAGCACCGCGCTTCTGAAACAGTAGGTACACTCTACAGGGACGGGTAAGCTGTCCAGAGACGATAACACTTGAATCCAGCAGAGGCATGATGATGACACACGGAAGGTGCTGACCTGGAACTGCCCAGTCTCCTGCATGGAACCACTCACCTGGAACTGCACGGTCTCCTGCACGGTGGCACTCACCTGGAACTGCACGGAGGCACTCACCTGGAACTGCACGGAGGCACTCACCTGGAACTGCACGGAGGCACTCACCTGGAACTGCACGGAGGCACTCACCTGGAACTGCACGGAGGCACTCACCTGGAACTGCCCAGTCTCCTGCATGGAACCACTCACCTGGAACTGCACGGTCTCCTGCACGGAGGCACTCACCTGAAACTGCACGGAGGCACTCACCTGGAACTGCACGGAGGCACTCACCTGGAACTGCACGGAGGCACTCACCTGGAACTGCACGGAGGCACTCACCTGGAACTGCCCAGTCTCCTGCATGGAACCACTCACCTGGAACTGCACGGTCTCCTGCACGGAGGCACTCACCTGAAACTGCACGGAGGCACTCACCTGGAACTGCACGGAGGCACTCACCTGGAACTGCACGGAGGCACTCACCTGGAACTGCACGGTGGCACTCACCTGGAACTGCACGGAGGCACTCACCTGGAACTGCACGGAGGCACTCACCTGGAACTGCACGGAGGCACTCACCTGGAACTGCACGGAGGCACTCACCTGGAACTGCACGGTGGCACTCACCTGGAACTGCACGGAGGCACTCACCTGGAACTGCACGGAGGCACTCACCTGGAACTGCACGGACGCACTCACCTGGAACTGCACGGTCTCCTGCATGGCGCCGAGGTGCACGGGGATGTGCGGCGCGTTGGACACGAGCCCGCCGTCCGGCCCGAACAGCGCGCACGAGAAGTCCAGCCGCTCCTTGATGTTCACACTTATCGACGTCCTCTGCAGCACTCTGGAAGCAAATTAGTACATTACATACCTAGGGCGGTGAATTCGTAGATGTCCCAGATTGCAGGTGTTTGCGGCCCGAACATAGGGTGACGTAATAGTAGTTTATGCAACTGTTACATAATAATAAATCTTAGAGCACGAGTGCGGGTGAAAGCTGTGGACAATCCCTTATAAGGAGATCAGCATTCAGCAGCAGCGTCACATGAAACAAGCAACCAATAACGAAGTGCCTTGAAACCTCTTGTATCTATTACTTTTAATTTTATTTAAGCCGTCAACCGACCGAGTAGTTTGACACTTTGTTGAGTGGACTCCTTTTTCGCATAATGTTTAATAGTTTAATACTATTTCATTATTACTTGCCATTGTACTTATAGTTATCTTATAGTTTGTACTCATAATCGCAGCGTTTTTTTCTTTCTTCTTATCCTTTCTTTTTATCACTAGCAGGTGTAGAGTACCAGGCGCGCAAAGCCGCAGAGGCATTTCCCTAAAATGTCTAGGAAACATTACCTGCCCATCTGCTCGGCTATGGACATGAAGCGATGCGAGAAGATGCTTAGCTGGATAGGCTCCAGGGCGGTGGTGATTCGCTTCGGCTTTCCGGAGCCAATGGTGATCTTAATGTCGCCAAATTTGGTTATTTCCGCGCGGCAATCTGAAATCACATGTGTATTAAAAAACCGGCCAAGTGCGAGTCTCGCGCACCGAGGGTTCTGTACAAACACTGCACCGAGGGTTCTGTACAAACACTTCCCATCTTAACGGGTCGGGTTAAGTTAAGTTTGCACCTGGTATATTTCAACGATATATGACAACGTTCTGAATTATGGTACAACTCAACAATCGCTTGGGCAATCAATGATGGTTGTATACCATCGGTGAATGTTTAAGTTTGACACATTTGTCATTAGAATTATGTATGGTCTCGTAATAATTAGGTGAATAGAGACTAAAGTACTATGTGTGACCTTACAAACGGTCCGGTAGTTTTGAATTTTTAATATGTTGTCTAGGATGGTTAGTCAGTGTTTAAAATGCAAAATGCACAATTCCCCCCCCATCGGACAAAACATCGGAGATTTTTGGTACAAAATCTGGTATTGTACGTATGTTACAAAACATTGTCCATTTGGTGCAAGCCAAGAAACAGACTCAGATGTCATTTAAATGTTGTCAATTTTGACAGTGACGTATCTGTCGTAGTTTTTTTTGTCTTGAATTAGAAATCCGAGTTTAGCAAAATTCCGGAAATATCTAAGCAAATATGGAGTCGGCTTCTTAAAAATAATATTTATCTACAAACGTAACCTACACAGCGAAAGATGCCGATGTCAAGCAATTGCGGTCTTGCCGTCCTTTTTTACCTGCTAAACATGAAACAATGACGGAAATACAAATATACCACGTGTGCCGCGGTAGGTTGATTACCTGTTTATACTTTTGCATAGGTATGTACATTTTGTTTTCATTTACTGATTCAACGAAGATACCATTATTTACCATACCATTACTTTGTACCATTATTTTTACTAAAAGTAAGAATACAACTTTAGTTTGATGTCAATTGTCAACTAATACTGTACTGTCAGTTAAATGAAAAACACATGAATTACATAAAATAGTCTATTTAATTACTTTAATACATTTGGATGGCTGTTATTCTAATTTTCGGTATTTCGGGAAATCGCGAAGTAAAATTACATTGAGTCCGCCTCCATACTAGTCAACATCGATGCAGCGTAGGCACTAAGCCCGAGTTTCCGACCCCTGTTCATGAGATACAGCCTGGTGACAGAAGGACAGACAGACAGACAGACGCACAGCGGAGTCTTTAGTAATAGGGTCCCGTTTTTTACCCTTTGGGTACGGAACCTAAAAAAGACCGAAGAATTTTTTTATTTAGAATATTGACTTGGGCAAATGAAATGAAATAATTTATTCAGTAATTAGTCCACAAGGGCACTTTGGTGACTCTGTTGGTTAAAATAGCCAATTTGGGCCTTGCATAAGATTATGATAGTCATTGCAATTAAAGGGTACATTTAGCTGTCCTGAAAATTGGGCTTGAATGATGGCTACTCACCCGGTTCGACCAGCGCTGTGGATAGGCTGTCCATGATGATGGCAGGTCCTGGGATCTCCTGTTCGGGACGCAACTTCTCTAAGAGATACACCGCAGTGTCCTGGTACCCACCCTCGTAGTATACTTTCACTACCTATAAATAAGTGACGCTTACATCTATGCTATTAAAAAAATATAAAATATTAATAACTATTAGTTAATAACTAACGACCTGCCCCCGCTTCGCACGGGTGCAATGCTGATAAATGATGCATGTATTATAAATAGAAACCTTCCTCTTGAATCACTATATCAATTAAAAACCGCATCAAATTCCGTTACGTAGTTTTAAAGATCTAAGGATACATGGACAGGCAGACCGACAGACTGCAGGAAGCGACATTGTTTTACACTATGTAGTGATTAATTTTCTATTGTGAGGGGTCAATATTTCGGGAAAAATCTTAAAACAGCGCGATGCACGATTTGTTTGGCAGTTATATAGCGCCATCTGTTAGCAAACATTCCTTTGTTCACTCATCAGGCCGAAACAGCCGGATTTTAACCAATGTTGGTACAAGCATATCTGGATATCCAAAGATGGTAATAGAGTACTTAATTTACCCGACTATGCTAAAATAAAAAGGTTTACGCCAACAAAGTTGTACACACAGTAAACAGTTAAACAGATAAGTCGATCAGATTGAGCAAAAAAAGAAAATAAAAAGGAATTCCTAAAATTACATGGATCTCAATGTCTCATACTAAAATGTTCTCGATGATTCAACTTTCGGTAACATTATTGGTTCTAAAAAGCCACAAAGTTCCAATAAATTAGCATCATGATGAAGTTTACAGTGTACAGCTGTTAGAATGTGATTCGCGTTTGATACCTGTCTCGCTCGCTCTTACGCGATCCAGATAAGAACCTCTCCGAGACGGAACTACTTACGTCGTGCTCACTCTAACATATAACGGCGTCCTGTAGGTTTGCCGACGCTTGGCAAGCGTGTGGACGCGGCATTAGAGTTCACGGGCTCTATTAGGTACAGAAGTTGACTAACCTTTTCAGCAACTGGTTTGGTTCCCTTTCCGCTAGGCGGCGCTGTTTCTTCTGTCACCTTTAAATAAAAATAAAGTCAGTTAAACCTGTCAGTGTCAGTTAAAAGTGGCAGTGGAGACTGCGGGACCGTGGGGTATGTACTGAGGTCAGGGACTTTATCAGGGAGGTGGGTCACAGGCTCAGAGACAGAGGGTGTGATCCTCGCTCAGGGTCGTATCTGGTTCAACAGATTTCGTTGGCCATAAAACGCGGGAACGCTGCCAGTGTGATGGGAACGTTTGGGCCAGGTGCGACTCGGGGCGAGCCTTTTTAAGTCTTCTTCTATATTTGTTAGCGATTCACAACTTTGACAAAGCCTGTTGCAGATGTCACGTTATTGGTGTGTTGTTTGACGAAGCCTGTCGCTGAGTAGATTTTGTATTCTCTCTGACGATGCCTGCGTTGCGGATCTGACTTTTACACTTTGTCTTATGCATTATTTACTGTTGAATAAATTATTTGGTTAAACCTAGATTTGTATGTTAAAGCTGCCTGTCCATAGAAGTGTAAAATGGACCAATCACATTCCTCAGATTTAAATGCACTTCTTTTGGGCTTCACAAAGATGCAACCGGACTGGTTCATTACCTCCGCTCCGTTTCTAAACAGGTAGCCTAAAGGTGCACAACTCCATTGAAGGGAGGCAGAGCGGGAACATGCGGAATAGACCAATCACCTGAGTTGAAATATGTATCTCAGCTCCGCTACACTTTTGTGATTGGTTTCAGTGGAGACGCACCCTAATTGTCAATTTACCTCGCTCAATCCAATGCCTCTGACTCTAATATCATCCACGATGACGTCTCTGTCCACCAGTGTGAACCCGAACTCATTTTGGTACCTGAAAATTAATGACGTTTGAGCTATTATCGTTTTTCGTACAAGTCCGTCACAGTTCAGGGTGGCCCCTTAACTTTAATTTAATTACGTAAGGACAATCTTGTGCGTTTTTGACCCCTCGAGTTATCGAGGTGTACAACCTCTAAAACTCACAGAGCAACTTATCTATATTTTTCAATAAAATCTTAGTTATGATGGATTACAGACAATCTTGTGCATTTTTAACCCCTCGAGTTCTCGAGATCTGCAAGTCACATACATAGCATACATAAAATCACGCCTTTTTCCCAACGGGGTAGGCAGAGACCACATCTTTCCACATGCTACGGTCCTGACATACATCTTTCGCTTCATCAACATTCATTAATCTCCTCATGCATGCTCGTCGGCTTAAAGTTACTCTTGGCTTGCCCTTTTTTCAGAACGCAAGTCACAGAGCAACTTATTTATATTTTTCAAGAAAATCTTATTTATGATGGAAGTTACGATTCGACACATGACATGATGAACACGATAAACCTAAATAAAGTGTACCTAGTAACAAAGGCGGTGTAGAAGTCCCCATGTCTCGTGGCAGGCCTGCCGGCGGGCGGCGCGGGCGGCACCATGAGCGCGCAGTCCGTGCCCGCGTAGCGCAGGTGCAGGTAGGGCTCCGTCTGGATGCGCGCGGCCGAGAAGCCCTACCAGGCGAACATGACATTAGCAGGGTAATAGGGGTGTCGACTGACGCTGAGTTGTTATACAACACGGTTACAATATCTGTGGACCTCGCTGGAATGTGAAGCCCCTCCCCCTACCCTTGTACCTGCCCGCGCTCGCCCCGTCGCGTCGCGCACCGTACCAGAGCGCCGAAGTGACGTCATCGACGCCAGGTCCACAGATATTGTAACCGGGTTGTACAACATACTGCGGGGCGGCACCATGACCCCGCGTAGCACGGGGGGCTCCGTCTGGATGCGCGCGGCCGAGAAGCCCTACCAGGCGAACATAACATTAGCAGGGTAATAGGGGTGTTGTAACGGAGCGTTTTTAAAAACGCCACGAACAGCTTCAGAACTTAAGTGGGAAACTGACAGGTGTCAGATAGAAGACTAGAAAACCGCGTGGTGCGAGCGGCCACGGATGGGATATTCATATTCGATTACCAATCTTCTTTAAAAAACTTACGAACACGCCGTGATGCCGCGTTCTGTATACTGTTAAGTCAAGCTGTTTGATGTTGAGATCATAGTCAGTCGCTGTATGTCATACAAGCGGGACGTTTATCTTCCAAAAGATGAGAATTTACAGCCGAGAAGCCCTACCAGGCGAACATAACATTAGCAGTGTAATAGGGTGTCGACTGATTTTGAGTTATACAAGATACTGTGGGGCGGCACCATGAGCGCGCAGTCCGTGCCCGCGTAGCGCAGGTGTAGGTAGGGCTCCATCTGGATGCGCGCGGCCGAGAAGCCCTACCAGGCGAACATAACATTAGCAGGGTAACGGGGGTGTTGTAACGGAGCGTTTTTAAAGACGCCACCAACAGCTTTAGAACGCTAGCTGTTAATCCTCAAGTGGGAAACTGTCAGATAAAAGACTAGAAAACCGCGTGATGCGAGCGGCCACGGATGGGATATTCGTATTCGATTACTAATTAAAAGTCCATACACGGACTGATTATCTAACGATCACGCCGGGTCGTGATGCCGCGGCTGTATGCTGTTAAGTCAAGCTGTTGGTGCTGAAATCATCGTCAGCTGAGAAGGCCTACCAGGCGAACATAACATTAGCAGGGTGATAGGGTGTCGACTGATGTTGAGTTATACAAGATACTGTGGGGCGGCACCATGAGCGCGCAGTCCGTGCCCGCGTAGCGCAGGTGCAAGTAGGGCTCCGTCTGGATGCGCGCGGCCGAGAAGCCCTACCAGGCGAACATGACATTAGCAGGGTAACGGGGGTGTTGTACCAGAGCGTTTTTAAAAACATAGCTTCTGAACTCAAGCGTGAAACTGACAGGTGTCAGATAGAAGACTAGAAAACCGCGTGGTGCGAGCGGCCACGGATGGGATATTCATATTCGATTACTAATTAAAAGTAGTCTTAAAAAATCTTACGAACACGCCGGGCCGTGATGCCGCGTTCTGTATGCTGTTAAGTCAAGCTGTTTGATGTTGAAATCATCGTCGGTCGCTGTATGTCATACAAACGGGACGTTTACCTTCCAAAAGATGAGAATTTACAGCGAAGCCCTACCAGGCGAACATAACATTAGCAGAGTAATAGGGTGTTGACTGATGCTGAGTTATACAACATACTGCGGGGCGGCACCATGAGCCCGCGTAGCACGGGTAGGGTAGGGTAAGGTAGGTCTCCGTCTGGATGCGCGCGGCCGAGAAGCCCTACCAGGCGAACATAACATTAGCAGAGTAATAGGGTGTTGACTGATGCTGAGTTATACAACATACTGCGGGGCGGCACCATGAGCCCGCGTAGCACGGGTAGGGTAGGGTAAGGTAGGGCTCCGTCTGGTTGCGCGCGGCCGAGAAGCTCTACCAGGCGAACATAACATTAGCATGGTAATTATTGCCTATCAGCACGCTCAGTGCCCGCGTGACGGACCGCAAGAATATGACATTATAGAAGTAATTCTTTTGGTTGAGCGAATCCACTTAGCTTTGTACCCGATGAACAGTACTCTTTGTCTGTATTGTTAGCTGTGGCCACAACTGCCACTTCAAAATGTAAGGCGTTATAAGTGCAAATTACTTTTACACTAAATTAGTCTTTAAGTCAAACGAAATAAGGTTTACTCTTTAACAAAGAGAACAGAGATGTTGGTCACTTCATTGTCATTATAAGCATCGAAACGAGCTTCACTGCTCTTTCACTTACGAAGTGACCAACATCTGTGTTCTCTTTGTTTAAGAGTAAACCTTATTTTGTTTGATTTAAAGACTAATTTAGTGTAATAGTACATTACATCAGAGGCCGGGAAAATGAGGATTTCCGGCCAAGTAGGTATATACGGCCGAGCGAGCGTGCGAGCGAGGCCGGATAGTGATACGAGGCCGGGAATCCGTTTTCACGACGAGGCATGTATAGTGCTTTTCTCAAACATACAATGAAATAAAAAAATATACTTCAAAGACTAACACTTAATATTGTTTGTACGATATTTTCCGAATTTGACCGAATTTTAAAAATCCGATTTCAGATTCTGACTCAGGAGCCCCAAAAACCCCCGGATACCGAATTTCAGCCTCCTAGGACCAATTTGAAAATTTCTCAATATAAATCGTTTTTTTTTTTCGATATTTTCCGAATTTGACCGAATTTCCGGACAAGATTTCAGATTCATATTTTTGAGCCCCGAGAGCCCCCCGATACCGAATTTGACCGAATTTAAAAAATCCGATTTCAGATTCTGACTCAGGAGCTCCAAAAACCCCCGGATACCGAACTTCAGCCTCGTAGGACCAATTTGAAATTTTCTCCATACAAATCGTTTTTTTTCGACATTTTCCGGATTTGACCGAATTTTCGGACAAGATTTCAGATTCATATTTATGAGCCCCGAGAGCCCCCGAATCCGAATTTGACCGAATTTTAAAATCCGATTTCAGATTCTGACTCAGGAGCCCCAAAAACCCCCGGAAACCAAATTTCAGCCTCCTAGGACCAATTTGAAATTTTCTCCATACAAATCATTTTTTTTTTTTCGATATTTTCCGAATTTGACCGAATTTTCGGACAAGATTTCAGATTCATATTTTTGAGCCCCGAGAGCCCCCCGATACCGAGTTTTAGCCGCCTAGCACCAATTTGAAATTTTGAAAAAAAAGTCGCCATCTTGAATTTTTTTTTCCACAAGGTTTTCAAACCAACCTTTAAAAACAAAACCTGCTTTTTGTCAAACCAGCCAGCTGTGTGAATGACCTTGTTGTTGAAACCAAAAAAAAGTTACTTTGCAGGCCTAGGCCTGAAAAGCAGTATGAAATCCCTTTACAGTCCTCTCGAGTTGTTGCGCCCAAAAACCGATACTTCCGAGCCTATTATAAGGAACGCAAAGACAATATTTCATTGCATGTTTGAGAAATAGTACATTACATCAGAGGCCGGGAAAATGAGGATTTCCGGCCAAGTAGGTATATACGGCCGAGCGAGCGTGCGAGCGAGGCCGGATAGTGATACGAGGCCGGGAATCCGTTTTCACGACGAGGCATGTATAGTGCTTTTCTCAAACATACAATGAAATAAAAAAAATATACTTCAAAGAATAACACTTAATATTGTTTGTCCGATATTTTCCGAATTTGACCGAATTTTAAAAATCCGATTTCAGATTCTGACTCAGGAGCCCCAAAAACCCCCGGATACCGAATTTCAGCCTCCTAGGACCAATTTGAAATTTTCTCCATACAAATCGTTTTTTTTTTCGATATTTTCCGAATTTGACCGAATTTTCGGACAAGATTTCAGATTCATATTTTTGAGCCCCGACAGCCCCCCGATACCGAATTTGACCGAATTTAAAAAATCCGATTTCAGATTCTGACTCAGGAGCCCCAAAAACCCCCGGATACCGAATTTCAGCCTCCTAGGACCAATTTGAAATTTTCTCCATACAAATCGTTTTTTTTCGACATTTTCCGAATTTGACCGAATTTTCGGACAAGATTTCAGATTCATATTTTTGAGCCCCGAGAGCCCCCCGATACCGAATTTGACCGAATTTAAAAAATCCGATTTCAGATTCTGACTCAGGAGCCCCAAAAACCCCCGGATACCGAATTTCAGCCTCCTAGGACCAATTTGAAATTTTCTCCATACAAATCGTTTTTTTTTTTCGATATTTTCCGAATTTGACCGAATTTTCGGACAAGATTTCAGATTCATATTTTTGAGCCCCGAGAGCCCCCCGATACCGAGTTTTAGACGCCTAGCACCAATGTGAAATTTTGAAAAAAAAAGTCGCCATCTTGAATTTTTTTCCCACAAGTGTCTAACAACCAACCTTTAAAAACAAAACCTGCTTTTTGTCAAACCAGCCAGCTGTGTGAATGACCTTGTTGTTGAAACAAAAAAAAAGTTACTTTGCAGGCCTAGGCCTGAAAAGCAGTATGAAATCCCTTTACAGTCCTCTCGAGTTGTTGCGCCCAAAAACCGATACTTCCGAGCCTATTATAAGGAACGCAAAGACAATATTTCATTGCATGTTTGAGAAAAAGTAATTTGCACTTATAACGCCTTACATTTCGAAGTGGCAGCTGTGGCCACCGTTAACAATACAGATAATAAGTATTGTTCATCGGGTACAAAGCTAATGGGATTCGCTTAGCAAATGGGATTCGAACTATACATTACATGTGGGAGTTAGAAACCCTTCTGTAGACAAATGAGCACCTGGTATTTTTGGTTTCGACTTTCGATGCAACGAACATTTCGGCCGGTTATTCGGCCTACAAACAGGGTGTAAACCGAAGACATATCGAAAACTAAAACCATTGACTTATTCCGAGGTTGAAAGTAGTTAAAAATTTAAATTTAAAAAAGTCTCGTGGCTTCTTTTTTCATACTTCATAATGAGTATTTCCAGAAAATTCGTTGTAATCATTATAGTGCGATGTAAGTTGGTGTTTTTGCTCATTTTATGAACTCGAATGTACCTGTTTCCTCAGCTCACAATGTTGACATATGGCGGCCAGCACATCCAACTGTCTGTCGATGTTTTGGTAGTAGTTGGGTGCGTACACGCATCAGCTAGGTTGCTGGGTTTCATGCACGACGTGCGCCTACCCCATGCCGTATACTAATAATATTTCTTACGATCTCTTAGATCTTTCTGCTCGCCTAGTACATCCAACCAGGCCAATATTCAACTGTTGGTCCCCACAGTCTAGAATGCTGATCGCCTGGTGCATTTGCCACTTTCCAAGTTACCTGTTTCCTCAGCTTGTCAATATTGCTTTCAAATATTACAATCTCTTAGATATTTCTGCTCGCCTAGTACATTTTTCACTCATATGTCCATCAGCAGGCCGATATTCAATCAGCAGGCCGATATTCAACTGTTGGTCCACAGCCTGTAGAATGCTGATCGCCTAGTACTTTTTTCACTTTCCAACGTACCTGTTTCCTCAGCTTGTCCCTACATATGGCGGCCAGCACATCCAACTGTCTGTCTATGTCCGCATAGTTGTTGGGTGCGTACACGCATCCGCTGGGCTGCTGTGCTTCATGCACAACATGGGCCAACGCCATGCCGTACGCTGATAATATCCCTGGAAATTAAGAATTATTATCAAACCGAAAAATTTCGATTAAAATGGAATGAAACAACTGTTACTCTAACATAGTTTATATGGTCCACAAAGGTGATATATGGTACGACACGGAGGTAGACTCGGAGGACAGCAAACGAAAGAGTCAGTCACAGGACCGTTTATAATGGAAGAAAGATGAAGAGGCATACATCAATACT